>JAHLJS010000006.1:48324558-48924558 GCA_038502445.1 Eremochloa ophiuroides
CTCGATTTCCACGAAGGGAAATCCACAGGCTCGAATTGTAATTCAACAGATTGCTTGGGACAATCCATGAAATTACCCATATCTCAGTTGACACCAGGATCCATACAACGATAAATAAGTCTTACATAAAATTTATTACATCGCCACACTGGCGGAATCAACAATCAGAGAAGCTTTAGAAGATGCGGAAGCGATTCATCCTTCACGGCCAACTTGAGTGTAGCACGTGACCCTATTCCTCGTCATCATCTCCCTCGAAGTCGTACTCATTCTCGTCACCTGACAGCAAATTTATCAGTACGATTTGTACTGGCCACGGAGCCCACCTATGCAGCATTTGCTTTGTGGAAAGTGGATGCAAGGCTATACAAGCAGACCTATAGGCTGAGGTTTTCCTATGCAGCTGTAATCAATGTTTAATTAGTCAAGTTTTATCACCAGTTAACACCATTTTCCCTTTTCCCATCACCACACCTCACATACACACACCTCGCTCTCATTCGACAGGCCCAACTCCCTCTCGGGCCTATCTCAGCGGCACACTACCACAACGGGTACACTGCCGGAACAATGTTATCCAGGGGGAGAAAAGAATATGCTCTCATCTAATAGTGGTTGCAGAAACATTAGGAAAGGTCCATAGCCAACGAGTTGACTTATGTATCGATCGATCAACCATACACTCTGCAGAGGTTTTACTACTCACAAGATTAGCCATCATCGATGCTGTACAATCATCTAGGCAGAATTCCGGGTGCTTGCTTGCCTAGGTCGGTACCACCCTACCACTCAGCCCTGGGATATTCCGGATCCAACACCGTCATGCTGAGACTGGGAGACGCAGCACCGGGCCCAACCAGTGGTACTGCGCATCTAGGACGGTACGGGAATCTCTCCATCCGTCACCGCCCACCCTTATCACCTTTCAACCTAGCAGTAGTGGTACCGCCCTACCAAGTAGTCCAGCCGTCTCCCGCCCATCAGAAGCGAGCGAGTAGCAAGGGAATCCAGATGTTTCCGGTCACTAGTCAGATCCTAGGTTGTGACCAAGCAGGCATCTCCACTTAGGGGATACTCTCCCCGTGCTATCACAGCACCTCCGTCCACGGGCTTCAAACCACCAAGGCTATCCCACCCGGAACCTCCTCAACAACTTTACCCGCCACAGGTATCTCTTGGGGATGCCCAGGTTGCACCCCCGGCACGACTTGCCCCATGGGCTTGTCTCACATCCCACTTGGTCGACATCAACCCTTACCACGCACCCAAGACGCACGCACTCTCTCCCAGTGGTTATAATCAGTTATACACCGTCCCAATTCCACCACATAGCATATAGCAAGTAGAAAGTAGTGGAAGAGTAACAGTAAATTAAGCAGCAGCTAACCTAACAGCGGATAGCAGGGTAAAGTCTTATCAAGGCAGGGAATTCAAATATACTACCATGCAACCAATCCATACATAATCATAAAGCAATAGCAACAATGTCATTTGCAATGCGTAATAGGATCTAAGGATTTGGTGGGACGTGGCACCTTCGTAGTCGTCTCCTAGCTCTTGGAAGTAATCGTGGTCGTCTTCCTTAGTCAGATCCTCCTCCGGCTCTGAAATCGAACACGAAATAGTCGCGTCAGCGACTCCTATAGAGTATTCAGAAAAATCCAATAAAATAAAGAGCCAAATGCACAAACACAGTCTTAGATTGTAGATCTCATTTTTCTGAGAATTTTGATATATGGTGCGCAATTTTTGGACTTCATATGAATAAGTTATGAATTTCCGAAGATTATCCTATTTTCTGAAAATGGGAAAACTGGTTGGTTAATAGGGGCAGCTCGGGATTGGTCCACGTGGCGCGCGGGTCCAGTAGTGCGGCGTGTGTCGCCTCATCAGAACACAAACCCGAGGGTCGCCCACCAGGTGTTCCATGCTGGTTCCCAGAGAGTTGCCGGAGTTGGCGTAGCTCGGCGTGGCTCGGCGGTGGTCGGTGGTAGCTCGGCTGTGGTTGGGGGTATCTCGGCGGAGCTCGGCATAGTTCGGTTTAGCTCGGCGGGGCTCGGGCGAATCGGAGATTCGGGGCGCCGAGGGTGCCGTTCCCCGAGCTCTCCCGGGGAGGCTCGGGCGAATCGGAGATTTGGTGCGCCGAGGGTGCCGTTCTCCCGAGGTCTCCCGGGAGGCTCGGGCGAATCGGAAATTTGGGTGCCCGAGGGTGCCGTTCTCCCGAGGTCTCCTGCGGAGGCTCGGGCGAATCGGAAATTTGGGTGCCGAGGGTGCCTCTCCCGAGGTCTCCTGCGGAGGCGGCTCGGGCGAATCGGAAATTTGGGTGCCGAGGGTGCCGTTCTCCCGAGTCTCCGGGAGGCTCGGGCGAATCGGAAATTTGGGCGCCGAGGGTGCTCTCCCGAGTCTCCCGGGAGGCTCGGGCGAATCGGGAAATTTGGGCGCCGAGGGGCTGCTCTCCCGAGCTCTCCTGGGGAGGCTCGGGCGAATCGGAGATTTGGTGTGCCGAGGGTGCTGCTCTCCCGAGCTCTCCTGGGGAGGCTCGGGCGAATCGGAAATTCGGTGCTAGCAGGGGTCCAGGGCGTCTGTTCAAGGCGGCGGTGTCTCTCCGGTGCGGACGATGACAGGGCGGCGATGACCATATCTCGGCAAGGCAGGGCTCGGCTTTCTAGCGGCGGTGCCGAGGCAGACTTGGCGAACCTCGGCGGCCTTTCTCCGCAGCGCGAGGCGAGGGGGTACTCGGAACGGATCTTAAGCGAGGCGGAACCTGTCGGCGGCGATGTCGTCGCGACTGTGAGGTTCCGGCGGGGCTAAGGAGGTCTTCTAGGAGATGTATACGCGTCCAGGGTCTAAGGCGATGGTATACCAACTACTAATTTTGGCTACCGAGCTTTCCAAGGTGCTCGGCCGTGGCGGCGGCGTGTCGCCGACGACGGCGGAAGGCGGCATCGCGGCTACGAACAAGTATTGGTTCAATCGAGTGCGGTCTTGTCAAATTGGTGAGGGCCAGAGAGGCATACAACACTCTTGTGGCGAACTTTAGCCATTGGCATGGACCTTTTTTGGCGACGGCTCGCGGCGGCGCTCCGGTAAGGTCGCGGCGCACGCGCGCCAGGGCGATTCAGGCTTCCCCTAGCGCTTAGATCCGCGTAGCTAGCTCAAGGGGGTCGTGGCCGTGCTCCACGATGCTCTAACCTATACGGTTGCTAGACGGATTGCTCGGAATGGGTGATTCGGCGTCGGAACGCGTCGGTGGTGAGCGCGCTCCGCCGAGAACGCGTCGTGCTGCGTTCTCGGTCTAGCAAGCTTGTAGTCCGGGGGTTTTGGCTGGTCGAGTGAGGTGCATGGTGCAGGTGATCTTCCCGAGCCGGTATAGGCTCGTGCCTGCGCGTCCCGAGGGTGGAACGCCATGGCAAAAGCAGGGCAAGGTTCGGACATGGCGTGCGGTGGCTCACCGTGGTGTCGGTGAAGCTAGGATGGCGGTTGCAGTGGCGAGTCGGAGCCGTGCAGAGCAATCGCAGTGCCGTGCCGCTCCTCGTCCGCAGCTCGGCTTCTCCTCCGTGTCCGGCTCCGGCGTGCTCCGCGGCGGCGGCGCTCCGGCAGCTTCTCCTCCTCTGCTCCGCCCTTCTCCTACGCTCTCTCTCTCGGTTTTGGTGCGGTGTGCCGGTCTGTGCTGCGGTGGCGGCGAGGGGAAATGAGGGTAGGGCTTCGGGGTGCTCCAATTTATAGGCGAGCTTGGCCAGTCTCCAATGGCGAACGGTCTCGATTGCGCTCGGCCGATCGAAGGGCCGTGGCTCGAGTGGATCTAGGGCTCCGGATGGCGCGGGTTCGCTTGGCGGCCAAGAAAGGAGGGGACAGGAGGGGGACAGCGGGGTCAGGGCTCTGCCATGCAGTCGGCTGTGGGACCGGGGTCACGCCATTCGCGCGACACCCCCGGCAGGCGCGTCGCCTTCGTGAGGAAGAAGAACAGTGGGGGGCGAGAGTGGCTGACAGGCGGGGGCCGGGTTGGCAGCGAGCGCGAGCGCGAGCGCGTGTGTGCTGGTCGTTGCGCGTGCGCTGCCCGAGCCGCGACGTGGGCCGCGCGCGGTGAGATGAGGAGAGGAAGGTCGGGCGGGCTCGGGCTGGCTTGCTGGCCGAACTCTCTTTCTCCTTTTCTGTTTTCAGTTTAGTGTATATATACATATATTGCCCATTTTAATTTATTGAGTAAATACAAACATAAATTGCAATAAATCCCAAATGTGATGCATAGTTATTATTCTATGTGATTGGAATTAAAAATGCAAACTACACCTCCTTTATTACCAATTTCATAATGAAACCTATATGCTTGCACAAGAAAAATGGGTTTTCACAATAAATAAATGAAAAAATTTTAATTGGTTGGGATTTTTAGATTGTGTGGATTTTTAGGGTTGTTACAGTCCTCCCCCCCCCTCATTAGGATCTCGACGTCGAGATTCAGAGTTAACGTACCCATCGAAGAGGTAAGGAAACATAATCCGCAAGTCCGATTCTTTCTCCCACGTAGCTTCCCTTTCAGTGTGATTGCTCCACTGTACCTTGCACATCGGAATAGTCTTGTTTCGCGTCTCTTTGGTATCCCGTGCCAAGATCTGGATCGGATGTTCCTTGTATTCAAGTGTGTCTTGCAGGTCTAATGCATCTGTAGGAACTTGCTCCTCGGGAAGCTTCAAACACTTCCTTAATTGCGAGACATGGAACACGGGGTGTACTCCAGATAATTCCTCCGGTAGTTCCAGCTTGTAAGCAAGCTTTCCAGCCCTTTTACAGATCTTGTATGGCCCAACATATCTTGGTGCCAATTTCCCCTTCACGTGGAATCTGACAGTGCCACGAAGTGGAGATACCTTGAGGTAGACATAATCCCCAACCTTGAACTCAAGCTCTCTACGTCTCCTATCTGCATAGCTCTTTTGCCTACTCTGTGCAATTCTCAAATTTTCTCTGACCTGTGCTACGCCTTCCTCTGCTTCTACAATCTTAGCAGGGCCAAAGAAGGCTCTCTCTCCGGGTTCTGACCACATTAGCGGGGTCCTGCAGGTCTCCCATACAATGCCTCAAACGGTGACATCTTGAGGCTTGTTTGATAGCTGTTGTTGTACGAGAATTCAGCGTGGGGTAAGCAGCTTTCCCAACTGGTCTTGTATTTTATCACACAAGCTCGGAGCATATCTTCGAGAATTTGGTTCACTCTTTCTGTTTGACCGTCAGTTTGTGGGTGATAAGCCGTGCTATAGTCCAGCTTGGTTCCGATGGATTTGTGCAAGGCTTGCCAGAATCGAGACGTGAATTGTGAGCCTCGATCAGATATTATGCTTGTGGGTGCCCCGTGTACTCTCAGAATGTGGGTTATGTATAAATCCGCCAGCCGTTCGGCATCGTAGCCAATGCTGATGGGAATGAAGTGAGCGACTTTGGTCAAACGGTCGACTATCACCCAAATCGAGTCGTGTTTCTTCTCGGTGCGGGGTAACCCAACGATAAAATCCATCGAAAATCATTCCCATTTCCATTCTGGAATTGCGAGGGGTTGTAGTAGTGCCGGCTGGTCGTTGATGTTCGGCCTTGATTCTGCTGCAAGTGTCACATCGGGCTACATGCCCTGCAATGTCTGCCTTCATATTCTCCCACCAGAAGTGTTTCCTTAGATCATGGTACATCTTGGCTGACCCTGGGTGAATGCAATATTTGGAGTCATGCCCTTCTGACAGAATCTCTTCTCGTATCGCTGAATCCGTCGGTACACAGATTCTATCCTTGTACCATACAGTTCCCTGCTCATCTTCTCGGTATTCGGGGCCTCTTCCCAGCTTCATCAAACCACGGATATAGTCTATCTCAGGACAGTTCTTTTGCGCTTCACGAATTCGTGAGGTGAGATTGTACTCGACGCGAAGCTCATTTAGCATGCCATAGGAGACTACCTCGAGCTGGAATGCGTCGAACTCTCTCCTAAGCTCAGGTGGCATAGAGTTGGTGATGAGGGTATGGCAGTAGCTTTTGCGGCTAAGTGCATCAGCGACAACATTGGCCTTTCCTGGGTGATAATGGATCTCAAGATCATAGTCCTTGATGAGTTCCAGCCATCTGCGTTGCCTCATATTCAGATCTTCCTGTGTGAAGAAGTACTTCAGGCTCTTGTGGTCAGTGTAGATGTCACACTTGTTGCTTATCAGATAGTGTCTCCAAATCTTGAGTGCATGTACCACGGCTGCAAGTTCTAGGTCATGAGTCGGGTATCGCTGCTCATGTTCCTTCAACTGTCTTGAGGCATAAGCTATCACTCTTCCTTCTTGCATTAGTACACAGCCCAAACCTTGCCGAGAGGCATCACAATATACAACAAAATCCTTGTGAATATCGGGCAGGGCTAGTACAGGTGTAGTAGTGAGCTTCTCCTTCAAGGTCTGAAAACTCTTCTCACATTCAGGAGTCCAGATAAACTTGTTCTCTTTCTTCAGCAAGTTGGTCATGGGTCTTGCAATCTTGGAGAAATTCTCAATAAATCTGCGATAGTATCCTGCAAGTCCCAAAAAGCTTCTGATTTCTGACACATTACAGGGTTGTTCCCACTCTTTCACAGCTTCAATCTTGGCTGGGTCTACTGCGACTCCTTCTCCTGACAGTACGTGTCCAAGGAAAGCAACTTCCTCAAGCCAGAATTCGCACTTGGAGAATTTGGCGTATAGCTGGTTGCGAGACAACCTCTCCAATACGGTCCTCAGATGATGTTCATGTTCCTCTTTTGTGGCTGAATAAACCAATATATCATCAATGAATACCACTACAAACTTGTCTAGCTCATTCATGAAGACCTTGTTCATCATGTTCATGAAGTATGCTGGAGCATTAGTGAGTCCAAATGAGACTACTGTGCACTCATACTGTCCATATCTAGTGACAAATGCAGTCTTCGGGATATCTTCTTCCCTGATCTTCATCTGATGATACCCTGATCGGAGATCGATCTTTGAGAAGTACTTGGCCTTACTCAATTGATCTAACAGATCATCGATGCGGGGCAATGGGTACTTATTCTTGACTGTGACCGCATTCAGATTCCGGTAGTCAATGCACATCCTCATCGTGCCATCCTTCTTCTTGACAAACAAAACGGGAGATCCCCAAGGCGAAGCACTTGGCCTAATGAAACCCCTCTCCAGTAATTCTCCCAGCTGCTTCTTGAGTTCCTTCAACTCATCAGCCGACATTCTGTAGGGTCTTTTGGCAATTGGTGCAGTCCCTGGCATCAGCTCTATAACAAACTCCACATCTCTATCTGGTGGCATTCCTGGCAACTCCTCTGGAAATACGTCATTGAATTCACAGACTACTGGCACATCTCTGAATGTCAGCTCTGTTTTATCTGCTTTAATCTCCAGGGCACATAGGAGGGCTTGGACTCTCTCGGTTTGGGGTACACATCGGACAGCTGTTCCCCAAGGGTGGGTTACCTGAACATATCTAGGTGAACAAGATATCACTCCCCGGTGTTTGGTTAGCCAGTCCATGCCTAAGATGACATCTAAGCTATTGGAGGGTAGTAGGGTTAGGTCAGCTCGAAAGTCAAGTCCCTCGATTGTGATTATCACTCCTCTACATATGTGAACGCTTCTGAAGGTTCCTAAGGGCGAGCTAGTTAGGATGGGGTTTGCTCTCGGGGTTACAGGTATGTTATGCTTACGCGCATATGCAGATGAAATGTATGAACATGTAGCTCCCGAATCGAACAGAACTGTAGCCATGTTACCCTGAACTAGGAACGTACCGTACACAGCATCAGGTGCAGCTTCAGCTTCCTCAGCGGTCATGTGGTTCAGTCTTCCTCGGGTAGCAGATCCCCGGTTCGGTGTGCCCTGTGCAGCTGCTGGTGCGCGGTTGAGGTCGGGGCACGCAGCCACACGGTGTCCAGGCTTTCCGCATCCGAAGCAAGTGAAGGGCGCACTGCCTGCTGTAGCTGTCGCAGGAGCCTTCCAATTGCTTGTCCTTGGCGTGTTGGTAGCGGGGGCGGGTGTGTTCTGCACAGCTCGAGTCGGCGCAGGGTAGGTCTGAGCGGGGCGGTGATAGTTGCTGCTGTTGGTACCACCACGGCTCGTTCCCGAAGAAGGTCCCTGGCGGGTTCGGAAAGGCGGAGGTGCACCCGTTCGCTGTCTCTGGGGTGGAGCAGTGCGAGCGGGTCCCTCAGAGCGGCACTTCTTTCCCTTGTTCTGGGCCTCGAATTCCAGTCGTGCTTCCATGCGATCCTTCTCAATCTCAATACAGCGGTCAATCAGCTCACGCAGAGTGTAGCTCTTGTTCCCTGACAGAGCCAACCTGATCTTGGTCTGAAGTCCCTTCCTGTAGTAGTACATCTTTTCCTTCTCGGAACTCACGCAAGACGCAGGTGCGTAGCGGAGCAAGCAGTTGAAGCGGGTGGTGTACTCGTGGATCCGATCAGCTCCCTGGGAGATGTTACGAAACTCATTCTCCTTGGCCTCCATGACTTCCTCAGGAATGTGGTGGTCACGGAAAGCCTCGGTGAACTCATCCCAGTCAATGCGGGCTGGATCCTCGTGAGCGCTGGTGTAGTTGTCCCACCATGCCCGTGCAGCACCGGTCAGCTGGTGGCTAGCAATCCCAACACACTCCTCGTCGGAGCAAGTGGTCAGGTCCAGCTTCTTCTCCATCTCTTTAAGCCAATCGTCGGCAGCGAGGGGATCGCAGTCGGTCCCGTCGAAGGTAGGTGGCCTTAGCTTCAGGAAACCCTCCAGTTTCCTTTGGAAGTCATTCTGGGGTGGCCCGTGGTGCCTGTTCATCCCAGTAGCTATGGCATTCAGCAGCTGGGTCTGCTGAGCCATCACTTCCGCCAACGTCGGTGGCGGCGGCGGTGGCGGTGGCGGAGGCACGTTCTCGCCTTGTGGTGGCGGATCGATCACCGGCGGTGCATCCTCTGCCCGGCGCAGCTCTTCTTCCAGGTTAACTCCAGCACGTCTGCCAGCTGGGCGTCCACGGTTGCGACCACGCCCACGTCCTGGCGCAGGCGCAGGGGAGGGCTGGCGGTTCTCCAGGCGCGCGGAACGTCTCATTGACATCTGAAGTTATTAGGTACGTGCTCAGTGCAGTAATAATCTTGTAGTGGTTTAAGTAGGAGTTAGATGTTTTCAACGATTTAAATGAATTAAAACATTTTTCATGCTATCCTACACTCAACCAAAGAAGCATAAAGAACCATAAGAAGCATAAGATCCAAATGTCACTCATCACATGGTTATTATTATATAAAGGATGTTCCTAGCTGCTAAGAAGATCGTGCTATGCGCAGATAGCCAAATGACAGGACAACTCATGGTATCACTAGTCTAAGGGCCACGCAGGGTCCCATAAGCTACTGGTGCATAAGGTCAATGGCCATTTGATCGGGATCTCAATAGTGCCGTCGTGCAGTGGACGAAGTGGTGGTCCAAGGCTGGTCATCTGCAAATTTTTCAAGAAACGGATTAGCAGGTCCTTGTATTAGATAAGCCATTGCATAAAAAGTGAATGCAAGGTCGGTAATATAACCGAAAGAGAGTCTGGTTTCCTATTCTAACGTCCATTTTCTATGGGTCTCGTCCTACAGTCAAGTATGGCTCTGATACCAACTGAAACGACCTCGATTTCCACGAAGGGAAATCCACAGGCTCGAATTGTAATTCAACAGATTGCTTGGGACAATCCATGAAATTACCCATATCTCAGTTGACACCAGGATCCATACAACGATAAATAAGTCTTACATAAATATTTATTACATCGCCACACTGGCGGAATCAACAATCAGAGAAGCTTTAGAAGATGCGGAAGCGATTCATCCTTCACGGCCAACTTGAGTGTAGCACGTGACCCTATTCCTCGTCATCATCTCCCTCGAAGTCGTACTCATTCTCGTCACCTGACAGCAAATTTATCAGTACGATTTGTACTGGCCACGGAGCCCACCTATGCAGCATTTGCTTTGTGGAAAGTGGATGCAAGGCTATACAAGCAGACCTATAGGCTGAGGTTTTCCTATGCAGCTGTAATCAATGTTTAATTAGTCAAGTTTTATCACCAGTTAACACCATTTTCCCCTTTTCCCATCACCACACCTCACATACACACACCTCGCTCTCATTCGACAGGCCCAACTCCCTCTCGGGCCTATCTCAGCGGCACACTACCACAACGGGTACACTGCCGGAACAATGTTATCCAGGGGGAGAAAAGAATATGCTCTCATCTAATAGTGGTTGCAGAAACATTAGGAAAGGTCCATAGCCAACGAGTTGACTTATGTATCGATCGATCAACCATACACTCTGCAGAGGTTTTACTACTCACAAGATTAGCCATCATCGATGCTGTACAATCATCTAGGCAGAATTCCGGGTGCTTGCTTGCCTAGGTCGGTACCACCCTACCACTCAGCCCTGGGATATTCCGGATCCAACACCGTCATGCTGAGACTGGGAGACGCAGCACCGGGCCCAACCAGTGGTACTGCGCATCTAGGACGGTACGGGAATCTCTCCATCCGTCACCGCCCACCCTTATCACCTTTCAACCTAGCAGTAGTGGTACCGCCCTACCAAGTAGTCCAGCCGTCTCCCGCCCATCAGAAGCGAGCGAGTAGCAAGGGAATCCAGATGTTTCCGGTCACTAGTCAGATCCTAGGTTGTGACCAAGCAGGCATCTCCACTTAGGGGATACTCTCCCCGTGCTATCACAGCACCTCCGTCCACGGGCTTCAAACCACCAAGGCTATCCCACCCGGAACCTCCTCAACAACTTTACCCGCCACAGGTATCTCACTTTGGGGATGCCCAGGTTGCACCCCCGGCACGACTTGCCCCATGGGCTTGTCTCACATCCCACTTGGTCGACATCAACCCTTACCACGCACCCAAGACGCACGCAGCACTCTCTCCCAGTGGTTATAATCAGTTATACACCGTCCCAATTCCACCACATAGCATATAGCAAGTAGAAAGTAGTGGAAGAGTAACAGTAAATTAAGCAGCAGCTAACCTAACAGCGGATAGCAGGGTAAAGTCTTATCAAGGCAGGGAATTCAAATATACTACCATGCAACCAATCCATACATAATCATAAAGCGATAGCAACAATGTCATTTGCAATGCGTAATAGGATCTAAGGATTTGGTGGGACGTGGCACCTTCGTAGTCGTCTCCTAGCTCTTGGAAGTAATCGTGGTCGTCTTCCTTAGTCAGATCCTCCTCCGGCTCTGAAATCGAACACGAAATAGTCGCGTCAGCGACTCCTATAGAGTATTCCAGAAAAATCCAATAAAATAAAGAGCCAAATGCACACAAACACAGTCTTAGATTGTAGATCTCATTTTTCTGAGAATTTTGATATATGGTGCGCAATTTTTGGACTTCATATGAATAAGTTATGAATTTCCGAAGATTATCCTATTTTCTGAAAATGGGAAAACTGGTTGGTTAATAGGGGCAGCTCGGGATTGGTCCACGTGGCGCGCGGGTCCAGTAGTGCGGCGTGTGTCGCCTCATCAGAACACAAACCCGAGGGTCGCCCACCAGGTGTTCCATGCTGGTTCCCAGAGAGTTGCCGGAGTTGGCGTAGCTCGGCGTGGCTCGGCGGTGGTCGGTGGTAGCTCGGCTGTGGTTGGGGTATCTCGGCGGAGCTCGGCATAGTTCGGTTTAGCTCGGCGGGGCTCGGGCGAATTGGAGATTCGGGGCGCCGAGGGTGCCGTTCTCCCGAGCTCTCCCGGGGAGGCTCGGGCGAATCGGAGATTTGGTGCGCCCGAGGGTGCCGTTCTCCCGAGGTCTCCCGCGGAGGCTCGGGCGAATCGGAAATGTGGGCGCCGAAGGGGCTGCTCTCCCGAGCTCTCCTGGGGAGGCTCGGGCGAATCGGAGATTTGGTGTGCCGAGGGTGCTGCTCTCCCGAGCTCTCCTGGGGAGGCTCGGGCGAATCGGAAATTCGGTGCTAGCAGGGGTCCAGGGCGTCTGTTCAAGGCGGCGGTGTCTCTCCGGTGCGGCGGACGATGACAGGGCGGCGATGACCATATCTCGGCAAGGCAGGGCTCGGCTTTCTAGCGGCGGTGCCGAGGCAGACTTGGCGAACCTCGGCGGCCTTTCTCCGCAGCGCGAGGCGACCGGGGGTACTCGGAACGGATCTTAAGCGAGGCGGAACCTGTCGGCGGCGATGTCGTCGCGACTGTGAGGTTCCGGCGGGGCTAAGGAGGTCTTCTAGGAGATGTATACGCGTCCAGGGTCTAAGGCGATGGTATACCAACTACTAATTTTGGCTACCGAGCTTTTCAAGGTGCTCGGCCGTGGCGGCGGCGTGTCGCCGACGACGGCGGAAGGCGGCATCGCGGCTACGAACAAGTATTGGTTCAATCGAGTGCGGTCTTGTCAAATTGGTGAGGCCAGAGAGGCATACAACACTCTTGTGGCGAACTTTAGCCATGGCATGACCTTTTTTGGCGACGGCTCACGGCGGCGCTCCGGTAAGGTCGCGGCGCACGCGGCCAGGGCGATTCAGGCTTGCCCTAGCGCTTAGATCCGCGTAGCTAGCTCAAGGGGGGTCGTGGCCGTGCTCCACGACGCTCTAACCTATACGGTTGCTAGACGGATTGCTCGGAACGGGTGATTCGGCGTCGGAACGCGTCGGTGGTGAGCGCGCTCTGCCGAGAACGCGTCGTGCTGCGTTCTCGGTCTAGCAAGCTTGTAGTCCGGGGGTTTTGGCTGGTCGAGTGAGTGCATGGTGCAGGTGATCTTCCCGAGCCGGTATAGGCTCGTGCCTGCGCGTCCCGAGGGTGGAACGCCATGGCAAAAGCAGGGCAAGGTTCGGACATGGCGTGCGGTGGCTCACCGTGGTGTCGGTGAAGCTAGGATGGCGGTGCAGTGGCGAGTCGGAGCCGTGCAGAGCGATCGCAGTGCCGTGCCGCTCCTCGTCCGCAGCTCGGCTTCTCCTCCGTGTCCGGCTCCGGCGTGCTCCGCGGCGGCGGCGCTCCGGCAGCTTCTCCTCCTCTGCTCCGCCCTTCTCCTACGCTCTCTCTCTCGGTTTGGTGCGGTGTGCCGGTCTGTGCTGCGGTGGCGGCGAGGGGAAATGAGGGTAGGGCTTCGGGGTGCTCCAATTTATAGGCGAGCTTGGCCAGTCTCCAATGGCGAACGGTCTCGATTGCGCTCGGCCGATCGAAGGGCCGTGGCTCGAGTGGATCTAGGGCTCCGGATGGCGCGGGTTCGCTTGGCGGCCAAGAAAGGAGGGGACAGGAGGGGGACAGCGGGGTCAGGGCTCTGCCATGCGGTCGGCTGTGGGACCGGGGTCACGCCATTCGCGCGACACCCCCGGCAGGCGCGTCGCCTTCGTGAGGAAGAAGAACAGTGGGGGGGCGAGAGTGGCTGACAGGCGGGGCCGGGTTGGCAGCGAGCGCGAGCGCGAGCGCGTGTGTGCTGGTCGTGCGCGTGCACTGCCGAGCCGCGACGTGGGCCGCGCGCGGTGAGATGAGGAGAGGAAGGTCGGGCGGGCTCGGGCTGGCTTGCTGGCCGAACTCTCTTTCTCCTTTTCTGTTTTCAGTTTAGTGTATATATACATATATTGCCCATTTTAATTTATTGAGTAAATACAAACATAAATTGCAATAAATCCCAAATGTGATGCATAAGTTATTATTCTATGTGATTGGAATTAAAATGCAAACTACACTCCTTTATTTACCAATTTCATAATGAAACCTATATGCTTGCACAAGAAAAATGGGTTTTCACAATAAATAAATGAAAAATTTTAATTGGTTGGGATTTTTAGATTGTGTGGATTTTTAGGGTTGTTACAGTCTTGCCTGGGGAGTGCGACCTAGGAATTCCCTAGGTGAGGTACCTATGGTGGGTACATGTGACATGTGAGATGTGTTATGAGTAGATCCCAGGGAGGCGATTCCCTATGGGACAAGACCTCGGGATGGCGGTGCTGTTGAGGCACGGGGGTGATGGTTGGCCCCACTGAGAAGATGTCTTGTCTAGTCCCCCTAAGGACTGGTAGAGAGAACCGGTTCTAGGACCCTTCGTGCACACCACTCGTTCCTGAATGGGGGGATCTGGGTGACTGACCAACCCAGACTATGCCATTACTGCTAGGTTGTTTGGTGATAGTGTAGGGAGGTACGAGCTGGCGGCCCACACCCTTCTAAAACAGCGTGGTGACCTTTGGTAGCACGGTACTACGTCTCATAGTCTCAGCATGCCGGTGGACTCCGGGGTGGCCCAGGGCTGAGTGGTAGGGTGGCATCACTGTAGATGGAAGACAGTTCAGTATCGGCCTAGGCGGGGCATTGTCGATGATGGCAATCTTGTGGTTACAAGCGTACATGCTCTATGGAGTTGATATATACATATAGTAGCATCCTCGAAGATGGATATTCCTATGACTTACGCTTCACTTGTCTAGTGATAGGTGTTCTTTCTCTTCTTTCCCCTAGGTTTTGTTGCTTTCCTCGCTTGGGCCATTGAGGCAATGGATGAGAGAGAGTTGTCCTTGCCGCCTACAGAGTGAGAGTGTGGTGAGATGTGTTGGGATGGAAGAATGTGTGGATGAGACGGGTTGAAACTTGATGAACTACTATAAAATTTGATGAATCATTATTGTTAAAACTTGATGAACTTGCATAGGAAATCTACAGCCAGATATATATGCATTTTGCTCTACCCTTGTGAAGCATCTAGGCCCTAGTGGTTTCGGTGATTAATGACAACAGAATATTATTATGACTAACGTGTGTTTTACAAGATAACATAGAGGTTAGGACATAATAATAAGCAGGTTCATGCCCTACGATGGTGGAATTCATTTCGGTTTCAAAGGATGGATGACAAGGTCAAGATGGACTAGTTCTAGGTGCCAATTGGAGTTGAGGGGCACCTAGAGTAAATTAGGACTTTGTTTTTCCTTTAACCGTACTATTAAGAGGGGCATGGATAGGTAGCTTGACCTAGAGTAAGGTTGAAGAGATTAGGTATGGTACACACTTGTCAAACTTAGTTTAGGCGGCTCAGAGAGTCTCTTGAGATAGAGAGAGGATCAAACTTTGTTTTGAAAAGTTTTTGATTCAGCGAAGTTTTGGTCAAGTTTGGAGCGTCGGACACTAGTGTGACCTAGGCATCGGACTATTGAGTTGCGTCTAACGGGCACGTGGTGCCCCTAGGTTGTTTCTCAGCCTCTGGGAAGTGTCGGACGATAGGTAGACTGGTCGTCGGACCATTACCTGCCCATCCGACGGTCCCTGGACACAAGTTGGAGCATCGGACAGGTGAAAGGTTCTTGTTTGGTTTTGCTAATAGAGTGACAACTTAGGTGGACTAATATGGGTTTGAGTGATGATTACACAGGTGATTAGTCTACAGGTACATGTGTGTGAGCAACTATGCCATGAAGGTGGAAATTGCTAGAGATATTGCTTAGCTCACACATGTGATGGTGAAGGAGCTAAATGCAAATGAGACATGACATGGAGTCATGTGGCTAGGTGGAGAAGATCAAGACAAGGCTTCGTGTCGATGGACCGGTTGCAAGTGTGAAGGGCAAGTCGGGTGATGGCTTGGCGCCGATGGACCAACGCAACGGTGAAGAGCAAGCAAGTCGAGGATCAATGAACCAAAAGCCACGTGATGATATGAAGTGGATCATATCATTCATGAGGTGTTGGTGCATGTGTTGCACCGACATCGATGGTGTCGGAGATGGAGATGAAGACGGTGATCAGAATGGAAAGCGCAAGGCAAAGGTATAACCATAGGGCATTTCCATTTCACCGGTCTAAGGTTGAGTAGAGAAGTATTTGATCAGATTTAGGATAGATGGCCGTACTATCAAGAGGGGCAAACTTGTTTGCATATCGGTCATCTAGTGCCACTTGAGTTATCTAACTTACATGCATTGATAGGATCGAGTGGCGTGGCAAGAAATAGTGCAACACCCTTTGAAAAATGTTTGTGAAAATGCTAACTCTCATGCACAAGGTTGTGGAACACTTTGGAGTTGGCACATTTGTAAAAGGGTGGAAGTTTCGAACTCGCGGGAAGCTTGGTTAGATCTTGGATGGATAAACTACTTTTATCCTTTGCATTTTGGATCAAGCAATCATATGGGTTGTGTAGCCTTCTGAATAAGCTTTCCAAAATGTCCAAGATCATCGAAATCGGAGTTTGGAGCAAAGAGATATCGCCGTTTTAGTGAGCAGAGGTCTGCAAAGGACGCTGCACCGGACGCTGTTTTAATAGCACCGGACGTGCAGTGCTTACTGTAGCAGCGTCCGGTGCTTTTTGTGATGTTTGTGCTGCGAAAGAGCACCGGACGCTCCCGGCGTCCAGTGGGTAGGCACTGTACGCGTCCGGTGCGACCCTGGAACTCTCGGGTGCTGCACAACGGCTTGTTTTCTTGGCGTTTTGAGCACCGGACGCTGCACTGGACACGTTTGGTGCAACATAGAGAGCGTTCGGTGCGCACGCAGAGTGCCCAATAAAGGGGGTAACGGCTCTATTTCTTTGAAGGATATAAATTGGAGTGAGAGCCGGCCATGGAAAAAGGTGTTGCACCTTGGGAATGTGTTTCCCTTGCTTATGCATGGCTTAGTGCTCTCTAACTCACTAGTGCACATAGTGATTGCATCCGATTGCGAGTGAGTGTGATTCTAGTGCGTTGCATTGTGAGATTGCTTCAAGTGGCACTAGGTGATTGAGTTGCAAGCCGGTGGCACTTGTTACTCTTGGAGGTCGCCACCTCCTAGACGGCTTGGTGGCGAGAGGCTCCGTGGAAGCAAGCAAGGAGATTGTGCTTGGGTCCGGAGCATTGTGAGGGGTTGGAGCTCACCCCGTGGGAGATCGCAAAGAGCATCGCTAGTAGTGAGAGACGTGAAGAGCAACAAGTGGTCCGGCCGAGTCAAGTGCTAGAGCTTGTGGTAAGCACTCCACGTGGGAGAGTGTGACTTGCGGGTCACCACTAGCAAGAGGATCGGCAGCAACCTTGGAGCTTGTCTCAACGTAGGACGTAGCTTGTGGCGACAAGTGAACCTCCGGGAAATAAATCACCACGTCAACATCTTCCCATCCTTCGCGGTGGTTTTCTCCCTTCTACACAAGTCATTTACTTTGTGCATTACTTTACTTGTGTAGTTGCAGTTGCTCTTGTGAGACTGGTTAGCTTGTGTAGCTTGCCACTCACTTTATTAGATTGTGTAGCTTAGAAGTAGTATTTTTGATTGGTTTGTGTAGCTAATCAAGTTGCGCTCCTTGATTAGGATTGTGTATCCTTGTCATTGAGCACGTAGTGAGCTTAGGTGCTTACTGCTGTTGATGGTAGTTATTGTTCAATTTTAAGCATCAACAAGACATGAAAAAGGACATAAAAACATCCTGAACCATAGAATAGGGTTTAAACTGACAGAATTCCACGAGTTTTGGTGAATCTGTGTTTTGTAGGGTGTTAATCAGAAAAGAACCAAGGGAGGCCCACATGTCAGATAAAAATATCGAATTCCGACGCGAAAGGAGAGCAAGAACATTCCAGAGAATACCAGAGACACGCCTGACGAAGCGGGGCCCGGTTGGCAGCCAGGGGGGATCGGCCGATCCCCCTGACAGGTCGGCCGATCCACCCAGGAGTCCGTTTCGTCTGCATTTTGACGTGGACCCACATCCCGAAATTTCACGCAATCTCCACCGCCCGTCGAAGTCGGTTTGATCCAAGGGCTACGGTTCATCCCACCGGTCTATATAAGGACCCCCAGACCCCCAGGGGTTTCATATATCTCTCAGACCAGATTAGATCATTCATCAATCAGAGAGCTCTCCTCCAGAGATTAGGGTTAGACACTCAAGTTGTAGTTTAGACCTAGATAGTAGATTGAAGTAGAGTTGAGCCTTCGACTCAGGATTCTGGATCGCCTGTCTACTAGAGATTGGTAAATCTGCTGTATTACCTTTTATTATGACTTTATGCTATTTCAATACTATGTTTCAGTTTGTTATGTTCCTAGTTTATTTTAGTAGTATATTTGATATAGTTATGATTGGTAATGAGTTTATGCATGAGTTCGCAAAGCGCTTAATCCAGTACTCGAGTGGGTTAAGTGGTAAATTTTATAGAGGCATGGTGCTTAGATATTATTTGCCTGCGAATGTGCTTTATATGCCGGGTCATGTGGTAGATCGCGGATGTGACTCCCGTTGAGTCCTTTGTAGTCCACTTCCCGTATGTAAAGAGAGTAGAACTAAGTTATGAAGGTAGACTTGCTCTGTTCTTGTTCTTCCTGAATAATATTCCTGATGCATAGATAAAGAGTCAACTGTGCTATACATGATTATATATTTGCTAGAGTAGATGAATAACATAATTAATTAGGAATGACATAAGAATCTGATCTCTTAAGTAATCCTATGCTTTGGTTGACTTTAACTTGAGTAGTCCACACCTCTCTGGAAAGTTATCTAAGCCTTTGTTATCATAATTATCATATCTATATATTTATTGGCTTACCCTGTCTAAGTATGTGCTATATGATTGATTCTATTCATAAGTAATGTATCTTGAATCTATCCACTCATGCCTGGCTCCATACCTTCTCCCTGTGGTAAAAATATAAATCGACAACCTTGGAATACTCGGGTAAAATGCTACAATGGTATAATTAATCTGTGCGCTTGCAGATACTTTGAACTTGATTATTTATATATTTATATTCTCTTTAGTCATTTGCATTCATAATAACCGCTTAGTATTATGCTGGGTAGTTTCCATATATATCTCTTATATTCATGCTGGGGATGACAACCTAGTTATTATGAGAGATATAGGTTTAAAAGAGGTGGCTAAGTAATATACCAAGTGACACTTAATTAATACCAACAATCATTTTTTGGCGCCGTTGCCGGGGAGAAGTAACGGAAAGGCATTTGAGAAAAAGATCAACTACATACTTAGTGATGGAATCATACCTAGTACCTCTGCTTTTATAGAATTACCCCTTTTTTTCTTGTCTACATATTATGCAAGGTATTACAGGATTCAACCAACTTCATCATCTGAATCAAATCAGCGCAAGAAGAAGCTAACACCAAGTTCTCGAAGCCATGGCTGAGAAAACATTGCGAGAGTGTTGGTATAAATTAACTGCACTCTATTAAATATCATTACTATCAGATTATCCACAAGCGCACAGATGCAATACCGATGTAGCACTTCACCCGGAGGTTTTAAATATCGTATCCATTGGGAACAGTAGGTGATAATGACCAAGCCGATGAACTTAACCCTACAATTAAGCCAGATAATATTAAGAAATAGGAAATAGCTATTGACTATCTCGTTCCAACAACCGGTAAGCTTTGAATAATACCGTTCTAATTGGGCAGTAACCTGAATAAGAGCAGAAATCAGAGTTCTGTCCTACCAAGCACCTATACACCTACCAATCCTATCAACGGGAAGTGGACTACAGAGAACTCAACGTAGCTGTCACCTACGCGATCTACCACTATCCGGCTAATCAGGGGACATTCATAAGTAAACCTAGCCTAGGCACCACGCCTACACTACGAAATACTACTTCAATCAAGTAACGACCAAGTGTTGGTATAAATTAACTGCACTCTATTAAATATTATTATTATCAAAGTATCCGCAAGCGCACAGATAAAACATCGATGTAGCACTTCACCAGACAATCCCAGTTTTAATATCGAACCCAAAGGAACAGTAGGTGATACTAACTAAGTCTATTGGTTCTTAACCCGATAACACAATCAATCCAGAGAATATCAAGAATGAGGAGATAACTAATGATTATCTAGATCCAACAACCGGTAAACTTTGAATAATATCGTTCTAATCGGGCAGTGAAATGAATAAGAGAGGAAATCAGAGTTCCCTGCTACCAAACATTTATACACCTATCGATCCTATCAACGGGAAGTGGACTACAGAGGAATCAACGCAGCTGTCATCTACGCGAACTACCACTATCCGGCCAATCAGGGGACATTCACAAGTAATTATAGCCCAGACACCACGTCTACACTACAAACTACTACTTCAACCAAGGAGTTACCAAGATCAAAGCACTCAAATAGAGTTGTAAACTTAAGAACGAATAAGAACAAATGCTTACCTGAATCAGGATGTTAAATACAAAAGTACCTCAGAACGCAACTTCGGGCGAGGGAGCTGAATCTAGATGAACACAGCTATGAAGAAGCTCTGACAGGCCGGGAATCCTCCGAATCTCTACCCATCTACTCTATCTCTCTAATCTCTCTCTTGATTGCTAGCCTAGATCTAATGGATATCTATCTAATGCTTCAGGGTCTTCATCTCTTGATCTGGCTCTCCTCCAGAGGGGTCTGGCCCTCTATTTATAGCCCGGTGGGATGAATGCGTGCCGTTAGATCAAACCGACTTAACCAAGGGCCCAGATGACTCCTAAAAGGTGGTGGTAGAAGACTCCAGAAGGCGGCGGGTGGAAACCCTAGGGGGCGCTGCCCGGCCTCCCTTGGGGCCGGCCGGCCCTACCTGGCCATGTTTGGGCCTCCGCTTGCTTCGGGTGTGTTCTACACTCTTCCGGTGTCTTCGTGATGATGTTTCCTTCGTGGTCAAGTTTCGTGGTAATTATGCTCTTTAATCTTTCTTCTAAGCTTTTCTAGAAAATCCCCTGGAAAATAGACAATTCACCAAAACTCGTGGAATCTGTTGGTAATAACCCTATTCTACTGGATATTCATGTTTAATGTAGGGATAATTGATAATAAAATTTAGGCGATAACAAGTGTCAACAATTACCCCCACACTTAGGCTTTTGCTCGTCCCGAGAAAAAGGTTGGTTTTAAGATGTAAGATTTTTAGAGAGAATAGAACATTTAAAATATAACTTGAGAATACATTATATAAAACTAGTCTAGTCATGCATTTACTATGGAATTCAAAGTGTCTACTATTGATCTTTGAGTAGTTGAAGAACAGAATAGCTTGAAAACAGATCACTCTCTTCCTTTAGTTAAGTCAATTGGAGGGTATGTAATTTTGCAAATAAACTTAGCTTTACCTTCTCCTTTTGTAGTACTCTCGAATCACTGATATATCTGGTATTCTTGTATCCTTACCAAGGCATTAATGATATTGCCTTCTTTATCCTTCTTCTAAAAAGCTTATGTGGATCTCGGGTAGGTAAAATGTGAAAACATACTTGCATTGTATTTATTGTAAAGTCAAACAATGAATCTACAGAGAAATGAGGCATATAATCGAATCAAGCTTTATTTGGTGGAATATGGTGGAACCTAATTCTACCTTGCTCCTTGAAAAAATAAATCTCTCTTTTATACAATTGAGCTCATTCAGAGAGTATGAGCTATCTTTCTCTTTCTTTTTTTCTAAGGGAGGCGAGTATCTAAGTACCCATTGTTTTAATTTCTTTGGACACTTGTCTATTTTTTTATACTCCCTTCTTCTTTTGCATAGCTCATACCTCTTTTGAACTTAGTAGTTGAGAGACTTTAACAAAACATGGAACAATTATTTGGTGACTATGCTATATAATTATTTTTGGTGTTTTCTCCCAGTGTAGGAGAGAAACATTTTCAATAGAATGACTCGCTATTACTCCGGATTAGAGTAATGCTTATGTGGAATTGGCACTTGATTCGAAAATATGACAGATTTCTTCAAAGGGTTACAAAGGTTGACCAAATTCAATACAAAGTATTACATGTAGCAGGCTTCTATCCTATATATGGCTCTGGTAGGACAGTATTTTTACCACAAAGGAGAGGTATAACTAATCATTTAAATTTTTGAAATAAAATCTTCAAAGACAAAACATCAGGGATAGAGTTCTCATTATTCAACTATATCATGTTTCACAACGACTTAAGCAATCATGGGGTCCCTATAAATAGTTTCCAATAGTAACATGATTCCTAGAAAAGTGTTATATAATTTATTCTTAAGCTATGAATTAAACAATCTCTTCTTCTCTTTTAAAAGTAGTTTAGCATGTGAATTTTAATTCAGATTGAAACAGAAATCGACACATGTGCAATTATATTGTATGGGGATCAAACCTGACCATGACTGAGAAGGGGATGCAGAGGGTGCAGAGGGGGGCCGGCCGGCTCAGGTAGGGCGCCGGGTGGCATGCCTCTATGGTCCCACGGGGTCCACCTCGGTGCGCGAGGTCCTGGTTCGATTGTCTTCCGAATTACGTGATTTTTCCGAGTGAATTGATTTCCATAGTCGCAATGTGCTTCCCCCACACTTGTTTTCCTGCATACTTTTCTGCGCAACATGTGGAGACAACATGCGTACCAAAAATATAGAGAGTAGAGTAGATTAAAACATTAATATTGATAAAAAGAATAAGGCACTTTATTCATTAACGATACTAGATAACTCTGACAACTGACTGAGCTAACGACTGCCCTAGCTCAATAGGCTTGCCTAACACACTTAATATCATAAATCAAACCTAGCACACTTGATAATATAATCAAACCTAACACACTTGTGCCTTATTACATAGATAACGAGGGAAACTTAAGGCTGCCCCTTCTTCGCGAGCTTCCTAATTTCTTCCTTAAGCTCATCAACCTTTTCTTTCAGCTGATCTTTTTCGCACTTGAGACTGTGAATTAACTTGATATTGACTTCTATCTGCTTAGTCATGTCACTCATAACCTTGTTCCTTAAGTCCTCATTCCTCTCTATACCCCTAACGGTGCTAGAGAGAGCTTCCATCTTCTCATGGAAGATTCGTAGAGAGAGCGGGAGCTGTCTAGGGACTTTCTCTAGTGCTGATGTAGATGTAGCCCGCTATCTTTTGGGCGGAGGTGATATGAACTCGGTGTAGCGGACTTGGCCTGGACGTGCACGAACTCCTTGGATGGCAGGGCGAGCAGTGGTGTACTTCACACATACCAGCGTTCCATTCTTATCGGTCTTGACCGACAGGAGTCGCTCATTGTCTCTAGGTGGAAGAAGTGGGGTGCCTCGGGGAATAGCGATCTGCTTCCCCCTGGTACCATCTTCTAGCATCATTCTCGTAGGTGGCGATGGCAAAGCAGGCTGAGCATGCATGTAGTAGACTTGCTCGAACTGCTGGGGCACCGTAGCAAGATGCTTCGGTGGCACGATGGCGAGGTGATTCGGTGGCACGATAGCGAGGGGCTTCGGCTGCGCGAGGACGATGGCCTTTGAGTCGTCGCCTTGGATCTTGCCGGAGTCAGCGCTGACGACCGCTTCGCCTGCCATTGCTACTAGATCTAAACTAGAGAATTTCTTTGGAGGAGATGAAGGCAATGATGATGGGATGCCATTTGAGGGCGGTATAGGTGCGTATTTATATGGGTTTTCAGGAGACAGGATAAGATCAAATCTAGGTTCTACAGGATTCGTACGAAAGATTATCCGTACGCATCGGGGATCTATGTGATTGTGTTTAGGAAGGATAGAGAAAGAAAGAAAAGAAAACGAGAATCGGGATGAGAGGGGACAGGGGGCGCTACTCGGCCCCATAATGGCGTCGGTCGGCCCCACCTGGTGTCCTCCCAGGGTGGCCGTGCTCGTGAAGCCTCTAGATTCTTCATACTTCCTGTTAGTTGCGATGCGCGATAATTTTTCGTAACGGATAATGACGGGACTAAAAAGTGGGTAGTTGGATAAAGTCCTGCCCGTCAACAACTTCTGAATTAAAAGGTTCTAAAAATAATTTAAGTCGGTGACCATTTACATTGAATAACGTACCTTCGTGTGATTGTAGAGTTACCGCTCCATGTGGCGATGCATTCACAACCGTAAATGGTCCTTCCCATTTGCTTCGCAGCTTTCCAAGCCCAAATAATTTAAACCTGGAATTAAAAAGTAATACCTTATCTCCTGGTGCAAACTCTTTCTTCTTGATCCTCTTGTCATGCCATCTTTTTGTTCTTTCTTTATAGATCTTTGAATTGTGATAAGCCTTTCTCTCCATTCTTCTAATTCTGATAATTGCATTTTTTCTCTTTTCTCCAGTGGCTTCAAAGTCCATGTTCCATCTCTTAATAGCCCAGCGAGCTTTATGCTCTAACTCCACTGGTAAATGACAGGTCTTACCATATACTAGCTGGTAAGGTGACATACCCAAAGGTGTCTTGTATGCGGTCCGATATGCCCAAAGTGCTTCGGGTAATCGGTCCTTCCATGCAGTACCCATCTCGTTTATTGTTTTCTGTAGAATATTCTTGATTTGTTTGTTTGATGTTTCTGCCTGGCCACTTGTCTGAGGATGGTATGGAGTAGCTACATTGTGACGGATGCCATGAGCTTGCAAGTATCGGTGAAACTTTTTAATAGTGAAGTGTGTTTCTCTGTCACTTATGACCATCCTTGGTGTTCCAAACCTTAGAAATATAATCTCTTCGAACATCTTCTTTGAATGTTTGGAATCAACATTCATGCATGGCATAGCTTCTACCTACTTGGATACATAGTCAACTGCCACCAGAATGTATTCATAATTTCTTGATTTCACAAATGGTCCCATGTAATCAATTCCCCAGACATCAAAGAGCTCGATCTGGAGATTGTTGGTGAGTGGCATAGCATCTCTTGCATTGATATTTCCGTGCCTCTGACATGATCCACATCTCCGGACAAAATCTTTGGTGTCTTCATACATAGTTGGCCAAAAGAACCCACTCTGCCAGATTTTAGCATGAGTGCGGAATGCTCCATAATGACCTCCATATGGTGATGCGTGGCATTTCTAAATGATCTGCATGCCCTCTTCTACTGGTACACATCTTCTAAATAATCCATCTGATCAAATTCTGAAGAGGTATGGTGGATACCATATGTGGAGACGACTTTCATAAATGAGCTTCTTTTTATTTTCACCTGGCGGTACATAACCTGCAACCACAAAGTTGACAATATTCGCGTACCAAGTGTCTGACTTGGTCACTTTAAACAACATGTCATCTCTCAATGAGTCATTAATAGGCAATTTCTGAGGTTTCTCAAAGTGTATTCTAGACTAGTGATCGGCAACTGGATTTTCTATTCCTCTTCTATCTTTAATTTCTAAGTCAAATTCTTGGAGTAACAAAATCCATCTTATCAAACGAGGTTTAGCATCTTTCTTAGTGAGCAAATATTTTAAAGCAGCATGATCAGAATAAACAATTACTTTTGCTCCTACTAAGTAAGATCTAAATTTATCAATAGCAAAAACAATAGCCAGGAGTTCTTTTTCAGTTGTTGCATAATTTAATTATGTTCCTGTCATAGTTTTACTAGCATAAGCAATTGCATGATGCTTCTTATCTTTTGTTTGTCCTAATACTGCCCCTGCAGCATAATCACTAGCATCACACATAATTTCAAAAGGTAAAGACCAATCAGGGGGTTGAATGATTGGTGCTGATGCAAGTGCTTCTTTAAGAATATTAAAAGATTTCAAACATGCATCATCAAATTCAAAAGGAACATCCTTAGCCAGCAAGTTAGTCAGTGATCTAGCAATATGTGAAAAATCTTTTATAAATCTACGATAAAAACCACAATGACCAAGAAAACTTTGGATTCCTTTTATATTAACAGGTGGAGGTAGTTGTTCAATTACTTCAATTTTTTGCCTTGTCTACCTCTATACCTCTTTCAGACACTAAATGTCCTAGCATTATTCCTTCTCTAACCATAAAATGACATTTTTCCCAATTAAGGACTAAGTGCTTTTCTTCACATCTCTACAAAACCTTATCTAGATTTTCTAGACAATCATCAAAAGTTTTTCCATAAACTGAAAAATCATCCATAAAAACTTCCTTGATTTCTTCTATCATTTCAGAAAATATAGACATCATACATCTTTGAAAAGAAGCAGTGCATTACATAATCCAAAAGACATTCTACGATAAGCATAATTTTCATAAGGACATGTAAAAGTGGTTTTGCTTTGATCATCAGGGTGGATAGGAATTTGGTGATATCCAGAATAACCATCAAGGAAACAAAAGAAAGAATTATTTGCCAAACGCTTTAACATCTCATCAATGAAGGGCAGTGTGTTGACACTTCTTAGCGCAACCACCAGAGACAGGGTGGTAGGCTATCTCTGATAACGGCGCCAGAAGTGCCTGTGGTATTTCTTATGTCTATTGGATAATTCCGCAAGCGCACAGAATATACCGCTGTAGCACTTCACCCAGGAGTATTCCAAGGTATCGTTTTTTATTTTTATCCCAAGGGAAAGCGGTTGCTAGGAATGATTAATAAAAGAAAAAGATCCTTAAGCCTATAGCAACTTAGTACCAACCAGTGATAGGGGGGTAAATCGATAATAAGAGGAAAGGTTAATGACACCAAGACACTACAAGGTTTAGGATAACTAATGATAACTAGTAGAAAATAGCTAGGTGGGAGGACAACGAGTGAGTATAAGACTCTATGACACTTACTTTACTCTTGTGAACTATCTTATCAAATGGATGAATTATACTAAGATAGCTACCTTACTTCCGGTGTGTAGGGGATAGGTGAGACAGTAGGGGATATAACCTCTACCCGAAGCAGCTATTCTCTTATGAGAGCCTACCTTTTAAGAACTTGCCTAAAACACGTGGAGGGATACTAAGACTAGACAGGGCTGTCACCACCTGCTAGCACCCACAAACAATCCGTGCGACAAGCGGCATTCAAAGGCAAGATATAGTCTAAGCACCACGCTTACACTAAGTTTTACTACCCCAATTGCGTACCAACAACTAAAGCACCTTATGACAGGCGATGAACTACACACGTGAGCTGGTTACAGGATATCTAATATAACTCAACTATAAGTTAAGACAGAACACAACAATACTACAAAGAATAGTAATGCACTAAGTAGAGATTTAGTTAAGTAAATTAAAGATAATATATTGATAAAGGTAAAGTCTTACAGAAGGAAAGGTACAAGAGCTATACCAGACTCTCAAGCAGACGACTTCGGAGACTCCGAGCGTAGCTCGACTCGACTCTAACTCCCACACTAGACTAATACTACTACTAAAGAGTGGAACACTCTAACTCTTGTGTTGATTGTGTATCTTTGTTGTCTTGAAGAGGGTGACGGCAGCCTCTATTTATAGGGAAGAGTTGAGGGGCGCCACGTCAGCGATCCGTGTGCTCCTTGCCTCTCCACCCATGGATAAACCGCCCTTGAACCGCCATAAGATGGACGGCCATGGTGATTTCAGCACATGGGAAACATGCTGAAAGGCGGTGGAGGCCAACTGACCTGGCTGGGCACCAGGGGGGTTCGGCCGACCCCCTATGGCAGGTGGGCCTAGCCAGGGTCTTCTAGAAGAAGTCCCCACCTGTCATGGAGTGCACCAGTGGCCTGGTCCCACCTTGGGTGGTTCGGCCGAACCACCTTTGGTGAGTTGGGCCCACCACTGTGGTCCTCGTCTGTCATTGATTGTCCCCGTGTGTTGGTTCCATCTTGGTTGCATGTTTGTCACGTTGAATCCTTATGCTTTGTTTCTCCATCGTTGAATAGAAACACATGTTGATCTGATGGATGAAATGGGCTAGGTGGAGAGTCACATGGATCATGCCATGTCACCAGAGCCAGGTGGGCCCCATGTAGGGTTCGGCTGACCCATACATGGGCCCACCCTGGGCTCTCCTCTCTTCTAAGTGATGTTGTGCACCATTTCTTGATGTTTCTTGGCCTGTTTGATCTTTGCTGCATTCACAAGGTTAATAGTACAAGTGGAACTCGTTATTGATAAAATATGTTCATGATATGTTTATTCTCCTTTGAATCTGAGGCCTGTTGACGGTGTTTGAATGTGGAATTTTAGGGTATATCCACTGTCAAACAAGATTGTAACAGAACCGACCAATTTATATGAGCACAAGTACAGCGACAGCTGTTTTCCCAGCTATCAAGCCACACTTGAGCCAATATAAACCCGGTAGTCCATGAAATCTCGAAGGATTTCAAACTTTTACACAGTACATACCCCAAGGATCGCAGAAACTCAGCAGTACACATACACATGATACATAGATTCGCACATATTTCAAATACATCAGAGTACAAGATAAACTTTTACATAAAAGTTCAATAGCGGAAACGAAATCGTTTTACATAAGCCTAATTTCATAATACAGTGCCAAGTACCGACCAGTCACAGCAACATAGATGAGACAGATAACATGACCTTGCCCAAGGTCTAGTCTTCCTCTCCCGAAGGATAGAAGTAACTTTTTAGTCAACCAAGCATTCCTCCTGCAACATTGGGAATAAAACCCTGAGTACACAATTGTACTCAGCTAGACTTACCCGACAGGAAGTAAATAAAAAGACTCTCAAAGATATGCAAGGCTTATTTGGTGGAACTCAGAGGATAGCATCATTTTTGCATAAAAAGCATTACTACAATAGTTCCTCAACTTATAGGTTTTAGATGTGGTTCAGCTTCAATTTCAGTTAAGCTATTAAGCTAAGGTTTGCAGCTATACTAAACAATCACTTGATATTATAGCAATCAATAAAACCATATGATTTCCGATATCCACAGATATCAACCTCATCTCACCAATAATCACGTTCAAGTTGTTAACCTCTACCTCACCAGAAGATCAGTTCAGTTTCTCACTAACCAGGAGAGATGGCATTTCGAATCGATTGTACCAGCTGGCAAATATGCCAATCACAAACCCTGTCAGCCGAGCCACTGGCTTCTTAGGTCACCGTTAAATCTTTCTGAGACATAATATGTATCGCGGGCTTGGAGGGGTCCATATTCTCAGAGACAAACCCACTTCCAGGATGCATCAGGTCCCTGACCTGCCCTTGGTAAGATGGTGTCTCCGCACATCCTTCCTACCTCCAGAATATGTCTGCCTTATCACGCCCAATTCCCGGCTCAGAAAGAAATACTCGGCTTCGCGGTCAGAACGACTTATCTGGCCAGCTATGTGATGACGTCTTTCAATCTCAACTGATGTCTGGTGGCCTTAGTCCTAGTCGGCCGCAAGCAGCACCGAAGTCAACATGACCCATGTCATGCAGCTCCCCGCTACCTAGCCTTGATTCTCTCATTATTTCATTGTGGCATGGTGACACATATAGCCAACCATGTGGATCTTGTCAGTCACCACCTACACTCGCGGATGACAGGAAATCACCCGACTTTCTCGCGGATGACAGGAAATCACCCGACTTCTACCGGTCTAAGCAGGGCTAAGCATAAGATCGGTCACCTGTCTAGTAATAGTATCAGGTTCACATATATAGTAGACAAGGTAGATATGCAGCAACGGTTTCAAACCAACTCCTATACTTAAATGCACAAACATACGATTTAATAAAGACCGGTGCATTTATAAAAAGAGATAGGTGGAGGCTTAGGGATGCTCCGGGGCTTGCCTGGGGTTTAGCACTAAGTTAGTGTTTGTTAGATGACACTTGTTCGATGAGCATTTCCCATCCAAGCACTCGATTAGTCCTTCCACCTTCGTGATTAGTCCACCACACCGTCTTGTGGTTAGTTCCATCATCATGTCCTTCATGTCCACGTGTTCATCATCTAACGTACCTAAATGAGATGCACAATGCACATGTATGAATAAGAGGAAGTAATACAAGGCATGTTAATCTACAGTCACCGAACCATGAGATAACAAACACACCAAGCAAAGCAACATGGAAGCAATCATAATCTCACATATGCAGTTTAAGGACAGCAGGACAGCAAGCAAAAGATTTAACCATAACTGAAGCTATATACATCCAACCAAGGTGATCTAAGCTTTTCTGGAAAGCTATTGAAATTGTCTACAACTTTGGTATTATCCTCTTCAGATGATTTAATTCATATAAAGGTCAAACAACACAAAGAAGACAGCTCTGCCCAGACTTGGACAGATTCTGTCCTCCCAACTCAAACAATCATAACTAGAGATTTAGACCACCAAAAGGGATGATCATAGACAATTTGGAAATACATAGAAATATACTACAACTGATCTATTATCACCAAGAAGTGATTCAAAGCATAACTCAGTCAAATAATGAAATCAATCAGATCTACACAGAAAATTGGCAAAACCTGACAGCAGTCATCCAAAAGCCATAACTCCTAAAATATTAGGCCTATGACCAAGAAATTTTAGGACAAGCTAGATATAGAAGTTGGCTACAACTTTTATATAGAACACATTTACATGCAACATCATTTTCCTAGGTAAATCATCACAACAACAGGGACTATGCCTGCAGCCAATTTCAGCATATAAGCAAAACATGCTTTTCCCTTATTTATCACCTAAGCACACATAGGAATGAGCTATTTAGATAGCTCCAAACATGATTACATGGTCATACAAGACTCATCTCAGACCAAAGCATATTAAGGAATCACAAGAAACATATATGCATTCATTTGTCTTTAATTATTCACTCATTATTACATAAAAACCCATTATTTAATTATTTAAGTTATATGATAAACATCTCAAATGAGTCCCAAACTTTTATGAGAGCTAGGTGATTACAAATCATGACCAAGGTTCAAATCTTACATGCTCAGGTTCCATAATTCAATTATTACAAAATAAACAAATCTATAATGCAATAAAGCATTGGAGAGCAAATTAAATATGAAACTCAATATTTTCTGAAACAACATGACCATATTATTGATTCTCAGGCTAACACAATATCATATAAAGGTAGTGGAACACCATTTTCCATTTTTACCACAATATATTATTTATAATGTATTTAAATCTACTTAATAGGCATAAAAAAAGATAAATCAACAACTCAGTCATACATGCACCATAAATCATGAATTTTTAACCATACATCACACATCATACAAAGAGTATACAATTAAATTTTCATGCCATTTGGAGCAATACAACTCCAGTTACAAAAATAACAAGCAATTCAACCCTTTATTTCCTATTTAACAAGATTAATGAGAAACACCAATAAAACAGTAAATAATCTATATGTTTTATATTCTTAGGAGCTAGTACATATTATTATAAGAATAACAAAATTGGAATCACACATGTTGGACTTCTATTTCTCAAATTATGGCCAAAAGCAAGTTAATCAATCCTAAAAACCACTTTTCCTAATCAATTTCTACAGCACATAAATGTAAATAACATAGCATATTTTATGGATCTAACATGCAGAGCACTTCACCACGAATCTAACAAAACAAGTTTCACAATTTTTGGAGCTACCAAACTGCAGATATGAATTTTAGAATAAATAGCAAGATCTGCATTTTTGGGACACAAATGAACTTGGTGGGGCCCGCATGTCATTCACAGGGCGCTTCTTCTTCTTCCTCCAGTTCAGTTCGCACAGAGCAGAGCAAACCGGTCGCTCCCTGCGCAGGCACAGAGGGAGGTGGCCGGCTCTGACCAGCAGAGGCCAAGCAGCGGCCGACGGGCAGCCGGCTGCGGCCAGCCGCGGAGCGCCTGGCTCGGTCCTAGCCAGCTGAGGCCGGCAGTGGCCTGGCTCGCGCAGCCGAGGTTCCTTGTATGGCACTGGCGACATGCGGAGGAGCTCCGGCAGCGAGCAGAGGCGCCGTGAGAGCAGGGCAGCATCCATGCACCTCCGAGGAGCTAACAGCCGGGACGGAGATGGCATAGAAGATGGGGAGCTCGCTGCTCGGCGGTAGCATTGGCAGGGCTCGAGCTCGGCCATGGCGACGGCGCTCTGCGCGCTCGCGCCGGCGAGGGGGAGAGGGCAGAGAGAGTGGGAGAGCGGCCGATTGGGAGAGGAATGAGTGGAGGGCGAGATGGGGGAGCCCTCTGTCCATTTTGTGCTCTAGAAGCGAGAGGGAGAAGAGCTCAAGCGAGCTGCAATGGTGGGGCGAGCTCTGAGCAAGGGCGCCGCGCGTCCCCCTTTGCAGCAATTCGTCGAACACGTGGCGTGCGCTGTCGGGGCTGGTTTGGGCGGTGGAAAACGGCATATTCTAGCAAGATTCGGACCTCGACGACAGAAGCAAATTTGTTTCTCTCACAAAGGTCTACCAACTTCATTAAGAGTGCTCGGCCAAAGGATAAATGGATCAGCGGGTAATTAGCTCTAAAGTTGATGCTGTCAACAGCCTAATTACGATCAAAGATCGAGTGGCAAACCTTGTCAAACAAGGTCGGATTGATGCCAAATTTTGATATGTTGTGCTCCAAAGAGTTTGTGACAACTTTTATTTTTGGTCCAACTCAAGTTGCTCAACAAAATTTGGAGAAAGCAACACGTCATTGCAATAGGGGCAGATTTCAGACTTAGAAAATAATCAAGTCATGAAATCAGCTTTTCCTCGATATTGTATCCACTATTTGAGGCACTTAGGAGTTGAATCATGACTTGGTCCATAAATAACATTTGTTCTACTCAAAAATATCTGTAACTTTTATTTTGGGTCAAACTTCATATCTTGCTCTAAAATAATATTTCCACTTTGGTCAAACTAATGTAATTAGAGAGCTCAGAGTAGATGTTTAGGCCAATAAAGGTATTTTCTTGGCATTTGCTCAACATGAGTCCTTCATGACTTTTGTTGTAGAGTTTAAATAGAGTTGTTTGGGCAAGGTTTCAAGGTTTGGTTGACTTTGCATGCTCATCTTCACTTAATCCATAAATCCAATTAAGTGAATAACTTGTCGTTCCATGTGAATTCTTAATTTAAATCTTCATGCAACTTCTCCAATGATCAAGGTAGATGGAGATGAATATGAAATAGTGATTAGGATCAATTGATTGAAATAACTTGATTAGGTACACACTCGCTGGTTAGCTCGTGACTAACACCTGGGGTGTTACAGCTTTCCCCCCTTAAAGGAATCTCGTCCCGAGATTCGGAACGTAAGAGCTTTCAAGGGCAGAAAAGAATGTAACCCATTCAAGGTGGTGCTAGTACAGGCTAAGGCTACGTAAAAATTCCATAACACTGGTAGGCAGGAGTGATCACCTCATGGCCCACAATAAAGTGCGGACGATAAAGGTTGGTTCAGTTGTTAGTCCGAGAGATCATGTACTCCCATTTACTTGGATGCAAATGCAAGAGAGATCATTATGGATAGGTCAACTTTCCAATCATTCAAGAATTCTTAGAAGTTAACTCTTGGTTGAAGAATTTCCTTTATTGATTTCTATAAAGCATTGTTACTTTGGGAGGAATCCAAGATAGCACTGCCAATTAATTTGGGAGGATTTCACGACAAGTCATCCCAATTCGCACTTTCAGCATGCAGGGTGTGAATTGGAGTGTCAAAGAGTAGTTTTCAAAACATCTTATTCTCTAGTGGATATAGCATACACCACTATTTTCATATGGGATGAGATCATGGACGAGGCTGATAGTTACTGAAGCTGAGAAAATTGATTGACAACATGCAAGGTTTCTGTTGGTTGTAGACACAATTTACTGAGATGCAGACTGATGGAAAGCTACATAATGTTCCATGTGTACAGTTCTCTTTCTGATGGCAACACTGTATTATTTGAGTTTGTTGAGTGAACGATGAATGTGATAGCTGACTCTGTCGGCTCAGTGCTTTTGATGTCCATCAATAAGGGAACCCCCGTGTCTATGTAGCAACATTCGTTTGGGTAGAGCCTGAGGTGACATCTTTATAACTATTGTTGTAAGAAAAACAATGATAGCAGTCGCCATTTCTAACAAGATCCTTGAAAAGAAAACACATATGCTCTCAATATGTATTTCAAGATTTGATCAATTTTTTCTGATTGGCCTGAGGTATGCTATGCTGAAGATAGGACGAACTCTGGATTAGTTTCATTATGTACACAAAGTTTTCTATCACTCCGTGATAAAAGGCACAGAGGACATCAAGTGACAAGTGCAGGCATACAGATGCATATGGTTACACTCCATTCTCTTCCAAGGCACAAGATTCTGGCAGGCATTTACTCGAGTAAGGTGATTCTTGTAAATGCTTCCAAAATGAGCTGAAAACTATAGTTCATGATCTGAGACAATGGTTTGGGGTGCACCATGCAGTAGCAAAAGTTTGTGCAATATGCAACTTGGCATACACATTTGCACGATGGTTAGTCTAGACAGACATGAATTGTGCAGGTTGATGAGACAGATCACAAATTCCTGCATAGATTCAAAAACCTTTTTGTACACGAGGAAAACCGATGAGCAATCCCAAACTTATGTATTCTCATTTGCAGCCGAGAATAAACAAGATTGAAGCGGATTGGCAGGTTTAATGAGGTTGGTTGTGTAGAGTGTTTACTCACAAAGTTTTGAGAAGCAATCCTCTACCAACAACTTGAGTACAACTTTCTTCATGATACAACCATGAATTAACAAAACCAACTTGTTGAACTACTTTTGACATTGGGTAAACCTTCTTATTTTTCTATCAGCAATCCGAGACCAGAGGGTTTCCAAATAGAAATCTGAAATATGTTGTTCGACATAATTCAACTTGTCTTCACTTCACACTCTTAGGAGTTGAGTGGTAGAACACCTTGACCGATCAAGAATAAGGAACTGATTTTTTTAATGTCGTTTTTGTTGTCCATACCATAGAGTATCAAACAGGGCACCTGGTTGCACCAAGATGTACTATGGTATTGACTTCATCTGTTGGGGTGTCTTTTGTAGCTCTTCACTAGGCTGAAACCATAGTTTGCACTATCTGAGTGATTGACAAAGATGGAATTAGCTTCATTATAGCAAGGCCTTGGAGGTAAGGGTGCCACAAATAGTACCATTTGGCTTAGGGGTTTCTTGCATAGCATGGTTCTATGAGACAAGGTCTTCAAAAATATGGTCAAACACTTCTTTATACCCCTGGAACACACTTGTTAGCATGAAACAACACTTCTTGATAGTGATCTATTTGGCTATTTCATGCATCCATTTCTTTATGTCAAACAGACTAATCCAATTGGGCAATACATTGCTCACATGAGAGAGCGAATGAACAAACTTCTGCATTTCATCAGCAGAGGCAATCATCTCATCGAGCAGAAACTAATAACGGCCGGTCTTGTTCCTTCTTGATACAAGAACCAAATACACTTCATTGCTTAGCTGCAGACTATTCTTCACACTGGGGTAACTAGTTAGTTGTCCCTAAAAAGGCTCTACATCTTCAGCTTCTGTAGCAAATGGTTGCGGATGATATACATGCACAAGGTCACCATCACGGTCAGCAGACATGAAGCAACACATGAGGAGATTTATTTTGACTGTATGATCTTCATGCAAATAGGTATTGAACTTGGATAGAAGCTAGTGAACTTGCAAATAACCTATCAGAAAACATATCACATCCTACTAACTATTGTCTGACTGATACTTTGCAGATAACTTTAAAGTTCGTGTGCTCTTTTGATCCCACAATAATGGCAGGTGCTGGTTGATATGCCCTAGTAGATCTTGTCAGATTCTTTGTTTACCACATCTTGTAGTATGTCAATGTTGATGTTAGTGACTTGCTCTTCAAAGATCATTCTCTTTGTGACTTCTGAAGGAAGCTATATACATGACAAACATCTGTACCTTCTGATAGAACATTGAAGGATCGAGTCGGTAAAGACTTTGCAAGATAGATCAAGAAACATAGGGATCGATCAATTTGAATTAGAGGCACCTTCAAAGATAGATTTAGGAAAATCCATGGAAGACAACACATTGGTATTACTTCATAATGGATTACGATTAGAGGCCGTGATACCAACATATGCCGAGAAGCACTACTTTATTGGGCATCCCCACAAGGAGGTTCTCGGTTTCGTCACAGCACCATCAGTCAATAATCATAACACCACTATCAAACATGACCAACGAGAAATCTTAAGAAACATGGATAGATTGGGAGATACGAGATATTACGCATCGGTGTAGTTCTGCAATGTATCATGACTAGAGACCTCGATATTCGCACATGCCGAGCAACACAGCCTAGTGGTTGCGATCCACAGGATGTCCTCGGTTTCGTCGCAGTATCATCGATCACGGATCATAACAACATAAATGAACATACAACCAATGAGAAAATCATGCGTGGCAAGGATAGATTTATGCAAGGATGACATTTCACAGAGGGAAGGTAAGCTACTACAATCAATCATAGGGTTAATAGACAACAAGAGCATGATTTGGCAATGAAAATATGAGTTAGAAGACAGATTAGTTGCCAAAATAGCAGTACATGAGGCTTTGCTTCAGTCCCACGCGGTTTCCATGTGTCTAGTATGGAGATTACCCGACCCATGATTTACAAGAGATTAGATAGAAGGAGGGAAAATCATGAGACAAAGATTGACAAGCATCTTGAGAAGAAGATAACCATAGACAACCAGATGTCTCATGAACCAACTATATACAACAATCATAGGTTGAGTTGACAAACATCATGATTCATACTGAAAGAATACAAGGAAAATGGGGAAGGAGAGATTTAACTCACACAAGATGGTTTTCTTCAAGTGAGTAACAAGGAGAGGGTCTAGATAGAAACATGGCATAAGAGAATTATAGGTTAGCTACCAAGAATAACTAACATGATATTCTATAATCCCACATGCATCTCGCATCTATCAAGAAACCTTCAGACCATCCAATGGCGTGAGCTTGTGTACCATTAATTAGTACTAGGAGACTCTTAATGATCAACATTGCTAGGCCTTTAGAGAGATTGAGAAAACAACTTGATCATGGGATAGATTCAATGCATGATTTGTGAGATTGAATTGATAAAACCATAACATGATCCATAATGAAAAGATTACAAGGAAACTTCTGGGTAAGCTGAGAAAATGTTCAAATCAAGGATTTGGGCAAAGACTTCCAATGAACATGATGTATGCAAGCTTTGTTGACTGAAATCTGAACATTCTCTAGATGTGGAGATGACTGCTGGAAACAAGGAACAGATTGGACAAAATCATCTGTAGATGTGATTGATTGGGCATAACCTGATTTCCAAAGAAAAGATTACAAAATCTAATTTATGAAAGATCAAGCAATTATTATGGTATCTATAAAGAGTAGAGGAGACACTCCAGATAGGATTTGGATAAGGCTTTAGATGAAAGAAAATGCAGGCATGGTTTCATAGATCTTGAACAAGAACATATGACAACCATAGGCTAGCATTAAGAGAAAACTCAGGTGGGTCTATTGTGCCAAATGAAAAGCCCACAGGCAGAATTTGTTTAGCTTCTGAGAAGATTTATGGTTGAGAAATACTTATAGAGGCTACTTAAAGGTTTAGCAACTCTTATGATTTTAAAACAAGCAAGGAAGAGAGGCAACACAAGTTGTAAACTTAATTAGGCTATTCAGACAACGTAGAACAAGGGTGAGAAGAAGCATACTTATGCAACAAGCAACAATCACATGATGCAACAATCATGATGCATGCTCGTCCTATTCGTTCTCACTTAGTTGCCTATATATAACATGGCAAATACGTTCTAAGTCGGTGGCATAACCTACGTGCTCTTTCGGTATATAGCTAGTCGTTAACTACCATATACGCATTCGAGGTTAGCGTACCTGCAGAAGATTCATTTCAGCCCAACCCCACATGTATGCATGGCAATAAGAAGCGCTTTTTGCCGGAAATGCTCCCATGAGCACTTGCGACCCCAAGAAAGTAATTACTCCATCGTACTTCCATAAGTACACATATGAATCACATGTACTCACTTCAGTAACCATAAACACTCACCATAGATCAACGGTTGTTCGATCGTACACTCACATCTCACCTTACCTCATTCGACGTGGCACATTGGTCCATAAGAAGCAATAAGAAACCGACAGTTCATAATTATCCGCACGATAAAACCAAATGAACCGCAAATAGAAACATGATGCAATTTCCCCAAATTAGTACTTAAATAAGCCACCTAATAATCCTAATATGGGCTATAAGACTTGGTCCTTGGCACACTTAGTTTGTTCAAACCATTTGTTTAAAACACCTATACATATAGCTATAAGTTGGTAATTAGTTTTGCAAACTCAAAACTTTTAATTTTTAAATACTCATGTGACGGTACATGCTGAATTTTTGCTCTGGTACCAACTGTAACAGAACCGACCAATTTATACGAGCACAAGTACAGCGACAGCTGTTTTCCCAGCTATCAAGCCACACTTGAGCCAATATAAACCCGGTAGTCCATGAAATCTCGAAGGATTTCAAACTTTTACACAGTACATACCCCAAGGATCGCAGAAACTCAGCAGTACACATACACATGATACATAGATTCGCACATATTTCAAATACATCAGAGTACAAGATAAACTTTTACATAAAAGTTCAATAGCGGAAACGAAATCGTTTTACATAAGCCTAATTTCATAATACAGTGCCAAGTACCGACCAGTCACAGCAACATAGATGAGACAGATAACATGACCTTGCCCAAGGTCTAGTCTTCCTCTCCCGAAGGATAGAAGTAACTTTTTAGTCAACCAAGCATTTCTCCTGCAACATTGGGAATAAAACCCTGAGTACACAATTGTACTCAGCTAGACTTACCCGACAGGAAGTAAATAAAAAGACTCTCAAAGATATGCAAGGCTTATTTGGTGGAGCTCAGAGGATAGCATCATTTTTGCATAAAAAGCATTACTACAATAGTTCCTCAACTTATAGGTTTTAGATGTGATTCAGCTTCAATTTCAGTTAAGCTATTAAGCTAAGGTTTGCAGCTATACTAAACAATCACTTGATATTATAGCAATCAATAAAACCATATGATTTCCGATATCCACAGATATCAACCTCATCTCACCAATAATCACGTTCAAGTTGTTAACCTCTACCTCACCAGAAGATCAGTTCAGTTTTTCACTAACCAGGAGAGATGGCGATTCGAATCGATTGTACCAGCTGGCAAATATGCCAATCACAAACCCTGTCAGCCGAGCCACTGGCTTCTTGGGTCACCGTTAAATCTTTCTGAGACATAATATGTATCGCGGGCTTGGAGGGGTCCATATTCTCAGAGATAAACCCACTTCCAGGATGCATCAGGTCCCTGACCTGCCCTTGGTAAGATGGTGTCTCCGCACATCCTTCCTACCTCCAGAATATGTCTGCCTTATCACGCCCAATTCCTGGTTCAGAAAGAAATACTCGGCTTCGCAGTCAGAACGACTTATCTGGCCAGCTATGTGATGACGTCTTTCAATCTCAACTGATGTCTGGTGGCCTTACTCCTAGTCGGCCGCAAGCAGCACCGAAGTCAACATGACCCATGTCATGCAGCTCCCCGCTACCTAGCCTTGATTCTCTCATTATTTCATTGTGGCATGGTGACACATATAGCCAACCATGTGGATCTTGTCAGTCACCACCTACACTCGCGGATGACAGGAAATCACCCGACTTTCTCGCGGATGACAGGAAATCACCCGACTTCTAGCGGTCTAAGCAGGGCTAAGCATAAGATCGGTCACCTGTCTAGTAATAGTATCAGGTTTACATATATAGTAGACAAGGTAGATATGCAGCAACGGTTTCAAACCAACTCCTATACTTAAATGCACAAACATACGATTTAATAAAGACCGGTGCATTTATAAAAAGAGATAGGTGGAGGCTTAGGGATGCTCCGGGGCTTGCCTGGGGTTTAGCACTAAGTTAGTGTTTGTTAGATGACACTTGTTCGATGAGCATTTCCCATCCAAGCACTCGATTAGTCCTTCCACCTTCGTGATTAGTCCACCACACCGTCTTGTGGTTAGTTCCATCATCATGTCCTTCATGTCCACGTGTTCATCATCTAACGTACCTAAATGAGATGCACAATGCACATGTATGAATAAGAGGAAGTAATACAAGGCATGTTAATCTACAGTCACCGAACCATGAGATAACAAACACACCAAGCAAAGCAACATGGAAGCAATCATAATCTCACATATGCAGTTTAAGGACAGCAGGACAGCAAGCACAAGATTTAACCATAACTGAAGCTATATACATCCAACCAAGGTGATCTAAGCTTTTCTGGAAAGCTATTGAAATTGTCTACAACTTTGGTATTATCCTCTTCAGATGATTTAATTCATATAAAGGTCAAACAACACAAAGAAGACAGCTCTGCCCAGACTTGGACAGATTCTGTCCTCCCAACTCAAACAATCATAACTAGAGATTTAGACCACCAAAAGGGATGATCATAGACAATTTGGAAATACATAGAAATATACTACAACTGATATATTATCACCAAGAAGTGATTCAAAGCATAACTCAGTCAAATAATGAAATCAATCAGATCTACACAGAAAATTGGCAAAACCTGACAGCAGTCATCCAAAAGCCATAACTCCTAAACTATTAGGCCTATGACCAAGAAATTTTAGGACAAGCTAGATATAGAAGTTGGCTACAACTTTTATATAGAACACATTTACATGCAACATCATTTTCCTAGGTAAATCATCACAACAACAGGGACTATGCCTGCAGCCAATTTCAGCATATAAGCAAAACATGCTTTTCCCTTATTTATCACCTAAGCACACATAGGAATGAGCTATTTAGATAGCTCCAAACATGATTACATGGTCATACAAGACTCATCTCAGACCAAAGCATATTAAGGAATCACAAGAAACATATATGCATTCATTTGTCTTTAATTATTCACTCATTATTACATAAAACCCATTATTTAATTATTTAAGTTATATGATAAACATCTCAAATGAGTCCCAAACTTTTATGAGAGCTAGGTGATTACAAATCATGACCAAGGTTCAAATCTTACATGCTCAGGTTCCATAATTCAATTATTACAAAATAAACAAATCTATAATGCAATAAAGCATTGGAGAGCAAATTAAATATGAAACTCAATATTTTCTGAAACAACATGACCATATTATTGATTCTCAGGCTAACACAATATCATATAAAGGTAGTGGAACACCATTTTCCATTTTTACCACAATATATTATTTATAATGTATTTAAATCTACTTAATAGGCATAAAAAAAGATAAATCAACAACTCAGTCATACATGCACCATAAATCATGAATTTTTAACCATACATCACACATCATACAAAGAGTTTACAATTAAATTTTCATGCCATTTGGAGCAATACAACTCCAGTTACAAAAATAACAAGCAATTCAACCCTTTATTTCCTATTTAACAAGATTAATGAGAAACACCAATAAAACAGTAAATAATCTATATGTTTTATATTCTTAGGAGCTAGTACATATTATTATAAGACTAACAAAATTGGAATCACACATGTTGGACTTCTATTTCTCAAATTATGGCCAAAAGCAAGTTAATCAATCCTAAAAACCACTTTTCCTAATCAATTTCTACAGCACATAAATGTAAATAACAAAGCATATTTTATGGATCTAACATGCAGAGCACTTCACCATGAATCTAACAAAACAAGTTTCACAATTTTTGGAGCTACCAAACTGCAGATATGAATTTTGGAATAAATAGCAAGATCTGCATTTTTGGGACACAAATGAACTTGGTGGGGCCCGCATGTCATTCACAGGGCGCTTCTTCTTCTTCCTCCAGTTCAGTTCGCACAGAGCAGAGCAAACCGGTCGCTCCCTGCGCAGGCACAGAGGGAGGTGGCCGGCTCTGACCAGCAGAGGCCAAGCAGCGGCCGACGGGCAGCCGACTGTGGCCAGCCGCGGAGCGCCTGGCTCGGGCCTAGCCAGCTGAGGCCGGCAGTGGCCTGGCTCGCGCAGCCGAGGTTCCTTGTATGGCACTGGCGACATGCGGAGGAGCTCCGGCAGCGAGCAGAGGCGCTGTGAGAGCAGGGCAGCATCCATGCACCTCCGAGGAGCTAACAGCCGGGACGGAGATGGCATAGAAGATGGGGAGCTCGCTGCTCGGCGGTAGCATTGGCAGGGCTCGAGCTCGGCCATGGCGACGGCGCTCTGCGCGCTCGCGCCGGCAAGGGGGAGAGGGCAGAGAGAGTGGGAGAGCGGCCGATTGGGAGAGTAATGAGTGGAGGGCGAGATGGGGGAGCCCTCTGTCCATTTTGTGCTCTAGAAGCGAGAGGGAGAAGAGCTCAAGCGAGCTGCAATGGTGGGGCGAGCTCTGAGCAAGGGCGCCGCGCGTCCCCCTTTGCAGCAATTCGTCGAACACGTGGCGTGCGCTGTCGGGGCTGGTTTGGGCGGTGGAAAACGGCATATTCTAGCAAGATTCGGACCTCGACGACAGAAGAAAATTTGTTTCTCTCACAAAGGTCTACCAATTTCATTAAGAGTGCTCGGCCAAAGGATAAATGGATCAGCGGGTAATTAGCTCTAAAGTTGATGCTGTCAACAGCCTAATTACGATCAAAGATCGAGTGGCAAACCTTGTCAAACAAGGTCGGATTGATGCCAAATTTTGATATGTTGTGCTCCAAAGAGTTTGTGACAACTTTTATTTTTGGTCCAACTCAAGTTGCTCAACAAAATTTGGAGAAAGCAACACGTCATTGCAATAGGGGCAGATTTCAGACTTAGAAAATAATCAAGTCATGAAATCAGCTTTTCCTCGATATTGTATCCACTATTTGAGGCACTTAGGAGTTGAATCATGACTTGGTCCATAAATAACATTTGTTCTACTCAAAAATATCTGTAACTTTTATTTTGGGTCAAACTTCATATCTTGCTCTAAAATAATATTTCCACTTTGGTCAAACTAATGTAATTAGAGAGCTCAGAGTAGATGTTTAGGCCAATAAAGGTATTTTCTTGGCATTTGCTCAACATGAGTCCTTCATGACTTTTGTTGTAGAGTTTAAATAGAGTTGTTTGGGCAAGGTTTCAAGGTTTGGTTGACTTTGCATGCTCATCTTCACTTAATCCATAAATCCAATTAAGTGAATAACTTGTCGTTCCATGTGAATTCTTAATTTAAATCTTCATGCAACTTCTCCAATGATCAAGGTAGATGGAGATGAATATGAAATAGTGATTAGGATCACTTGATTGAAATAACTTGATTAGGTACACACTCGCTGGTTAGCTCGTGACTAACACCTGGGGTGTTACAGCTTTCCCCCCTTAAAGGAATCTCGTCCCGAGATTCGGAACGTAAGAGCTTTCAAGGGCAGAACCAGCGAGTATCTTTGTAACACCCCAGGTGTTATTGAACCTAATTTAGAGGATGATACTCAGTTCTTCATTAATGCACATGTATCAATCGGATCCTCTTCCTCTTCATTAATGAAGAACTGAGTATCATCCTCTAAATTAGGTTCAATAAATTTCTCAAATGACACAGCCTTAACTTCTTCTATCGGATCTAACTCAGGAGGTGGCTCTGCCTTAACTTTTAATGAATGAGTTATAGGCACTGAGAGATTAAATTCTTTCCCAAGTTTAATATCTAAATTGCCCACACAATTTTCTCGCAAAAGCTTTCCTATTGGTAATCCAATCGTTACATCAAAATCCCGAACATCAAAGATATATAAATTCAGCAAAATTCGGAATTCATTAATCACAATAGGAAGAGAACATAAAACACCTGAACTAGGAATAATATGTCCTGAACGATTTTTCAATAATTTATTTGTAGGAATTAATGGCATATCTTTTAAGAATTTTTCAGCAAATGTAAGAGACATCATATTGACACCTACTACTGGATTATAAAAGGCATCAAAAGGATATGCATCAATTTGACATTTAATAGTAATGGCAGGAGAATTTAAACGAATTATATCATTTAAAAGCTCAGATTCTATCAACCACTCATTACTCATAACAAAAATCAATTCTCTTGTTATTTCTCTAAGGAATTTTAAATCAGTAGGATATGAAATATTAAAATTTTTAAAATTCAGAGATTCTTGTGGTTTCATAATTTTATGATTGCGTGAGGTGTTTCCATAATCATCAAAAAGTTCATCCTCAAATTCAAGCATAAAATCAGAAATAGGAATTATCTCCTTCTCATTAGATAGTTTAGGTAAAGGTTGAGATGAATCAGACAAAAGTTTAGAATCAAATGACAAGAATTCAACTTCTAACAACTCTTCTTTTTCTTCGGGAAGATCAATTAAGATATTAGTAAGAATAGTTTTAGCATGTGAAGCAGTAATATGCATAAATGCTTCTCCTGCGGCTAAATTAAGGTATTCTTTATTTTTATTATCAAGGCCTTAAAAGAAATGTTGCAAAAGCATAGGTTCTGGCAAAGCAAGATTTAATCCATCAAAGCGTTCCCAAGTCTTGCCTAATGATTCATTATCTAATTGTTTAAATCTAATAATTTCAAAATGAAGTTTAGCGACCTTTTCGATAGGGAAAAATTTAAGACAAAAATTAGCACGCAATACTTCCCAATCTCCTTGGCTACTCCCAACATGGCGATTATACCATTTCTTTGCTTTTCCCATTAATGAAAACGGAAAGAGTTTCCATCTTAAAGTTTCATCTGCCATGCCCTTAATATGCAAGCATGAACATGTCTGCTTAAAATCAGCAAATTGGGAACAGGGGTTTTCGCTAGAACTACCAGAAAAAAATGTGATCCTGAACTAACTTAATTAATCCCGGACGTAACTCATAGCCAGATGATGTGATGGGTAAAGGTGATTCTTTTGGCTGGAGATATGATCCCGATGGTGCTCCATATTGATATAAAAGTTGGGACGTGGGTTCCATACTTGAAAAGGTAAAAGATAAAAGATAAAAGTATAATACAAGATTAAGATAGACTAAGCCAAAATCAGCAAACCGTTCCCCGGCAATGGCGCCAGAAATGATTGTTGGTATAAATTAACTACACTCTATTAAATATTATTATTATCAAAGTATCCGCAAGCGCACAGATAAAACACCGATGTAGCACTTTACCAGACAATCCCGGTTTTAATATCGAACCCAAAGGAACAGTAGGTGATACTGACTAAGTCTATTGGTTCTTAACCCGATAACACAATCAATCCAGAGAATATCAAGAATGAGGAGATAATTAATGATTATCTAGATCCGAAAACCGGTAAACTTTGAATAATATCGTTCTAATTGGGCAGTGAAATGAATAAGAGCGGAAATCAGAATTCCCTCCTACCAAACACTTACACACCTATCGATCCTATCAACGGGAAGTGGACTACAGAGGAATCAACGCAGCTGTCACCTACGCGAACTACCACTATCTGGCCAATCAGGGGACATTCACAAGTAATTATAGCCCAGACACCACGTCTACACTACAAACTACTACTTCAACCAAGAAGCTACCAAGATCAAAGCACTCAAATAGAGTTGTAAACTTAAGAACGAATAAGAACAAATGCTTACTTGAATCAGGATGTTGAATACAAAAGTACCTCAGAACGCAACTCCGGGCGAGGGAGCTGAATCTAGACGAACACAGCTATGAAGAAGCTCCGACAGGCCGGGACTCCTCCGAATCTCTACTCATCTACTCTATCTCTCTAATCTCTCTCTTGATTGCTAGCCTAGATCTAGTGGATATCTATCTAATGCTTCAGGGTCTTCATCTCTTGATCTGGCTCTCTTCCAGGGGGGTCTGGCCCTCTATTTATAGACCAGTGGGATGCACGCGCGCCGTTAGATCAAACCGACTTAACCAAGGGCCTAGATGACTCCTAAAAGGCGGTGGTAGAAGACTCCAGAAGGCGGTGGTTAGAAACCCTAGGGGGGCGCCGCCTGGCCCCCCTTGGGGCCGGCCGGCCCCACCTGGCCAGGTGTGGGCCTCCACTTGCTTCGGGTGTGTTCTATACTCTTCCAGGGTCTTCGTGATGATGTTTCTTTCGCGGTCAAGTTTCGTGGTAATTATGCTCTTTAATCCTTCTTCTAAGATTTTCTGGAAAATCCCCTAGAAAATAGACAATTCACCAAAACTCGTGGAATCTGTCAGTAATAACCATATTCTACTGGATATTCATGTTTAATGTAGGGATAATTGATAACAAAATTTGGACGATAACAAGTGTCAACATAATGCCCAAGGTAATTTATGAGAAAATATTAGGTGATCCTTTGTTGTACACAGATATGCGTTTGTAGCTTGCAGATCAGTCCATTTGCTACCCCGAGGAGTACTAGAAGAAGCTGTCATCAGAATGGGGCAATCATATGTCCCAGTTGACTTCGTGATTATGGAGACAGGAGGAGATGAGAAGGCACCCATTATCTTGGGCCAACCATTTTTGTGCACAACCAAAGCCATCATCTATGCGGAACATGTCAAGATTGTCCTCTCCGTCAAGGACAAGAAAGAGAGATTCTCGTTCAAGAACTGCATCGTAAAGACTCCTGCAGTCCCGAAGCAATTCCATCAACAAGAAGAGCAACAACAACCAGCACCCAAGAAGAAGAATAATAGAAGATGGAGGAAGAACAAGCCCCAGCATGTACCTGAAGAAACTGCTCAACTAATCACTGCTCTCAACATAGAAAATGATCATATGCTCCCCCAACCATTTTCAATGAAGAAAGGTGACCCAGGTGTACCAATCATTGAATGCACAATCAGAGACACCACTTTTGCCGATACCATCTGCAACACTAGATCAGGCGTCAACGTAATGTCCAAACAGGTATATGATGATTTATTTAATGATTTACCTCTATACCCAACATATATTCAGTTGCAGATGGCAGACCAATCACTAAGATTCCCTGAAGGCGTGGTTAAGGACGTTATGGTATACCCACAGATTTTCTAGTCCTTGACATGCAGGGAGACGATGAATCACCTATTCTTTTGGGAAGACCGTTCCTCTACACTACCAACGCTATTATCTACATCGGGTTCGGATAGATCCACTTCAACCTACCCACAGGAAAGGTATGCTGTCAATTTAGAACACTTGTTAACCGTGAGCAGAACAGGATGCAACGCAACAGGAGAAGATGCCAAGCTCGCCGTCAGGCTGCCCAGCCTCACTGTAGATGGGAGGAATTCCCTGGCAAGATTGTGAAGTATGAAGACTGCTATAAGGAGCAAGAGGAAGCCGTACAAGCACCACGCTGGAGTGAGTGGGAAGCGGAAGCTGAAAGGATGGATCAGATTGCTAAGGCAGAGAAGGAAGAGATCCATGCACAATTAGAAGAATGAATGAAGAAAAATGAAGAGTCAAGAGAAGTACACCTGAGGGAGTGTAACAAGGAAGAGCTAGAGCTAGAAAAGAGAGAAGCAGAAGAGACAAAAATAAGATGGAAGGACAAAGAAGAAGTACCTACTAGACCACCGCAGAATGGGGAATTGACTAAGGTAACCTCAGACGATGAATCTGCTGAGTAAATATTCTCCTCTATCTAAGTCCTGTCGGTAGACTTTAAATTCCATACCCTAGCCATAAGGTTAGAATGGTAGTTATCTAATTAAGTTAGCATTTATTAGTAATTTTGTTTTAACACATTTATTAGTACAATCACTTTTGCACATTAAATATAAAACAACAAAAGTATTTACTACTTTATTTACTACACCATATAAAATTAAAGCCCCATGTGAATGCACTTATGGTAAACCTTGTAAAAATATTTACTATGGTGGCATAAAAATAAAAATAAATACAAAATAATATATATATATAAATGGTAGTAGTATCTGTATTTACTTTGTTGCATTATAAAAATATTAAGCCCCATGAGAATAAATATTCTCCGTGGTGGCATAAAAAATATATATATAGCGTGCATACATATTTGATTGCTGCATAAGAAAATTAGAAAAACCCAAAAAAAGAATCCTGTTAAAATCCTGCTAGAATCTGTTAGTTAAAATCAACCCAAAGAATAATCAATTACTCATTGGCTGACCGCTAACCCCTTGCTAAATTCAAGCCTCGAGTTTTGGTTTTCTTGTTGGAGTATAATTATGCAGGAACAATATTATGACTGAGGAGAGAGTCTATCAGTGGCACCCACCAGGACTACCACTGGCTAGCTCACTCCGAAGATCATTCAACACTAAGTATTGCAAACATCTACCTTGGGAGGAGCATCCTCTAGTTATCAGGTAATTATACCTAAGCGATTATTGAGTCTGTTTTATATAGTCATAAAATACCAAAAATATGTGAGCACATGAAGGTTCACCATAGTATCATCGAAAAATCTAAAAACACCAAAAATATGTGGGCACATGAAGGTCCACAAATTATAGAGTCATTTTTGAGTCCAATCAAAAATAATTAAAACCAAATAAATACTTAGCTATATATTAGAATATGTTCGGAGTCAGTCTAGGCTAGAATTAATTAAAATTGATGAACAATAAAATTTATCTTGAAGATGATGAATAGTTGCTCTGTTATCATACCTTTCAAATGCCTAGTTTTTAACCTTAAATTCTCCTGAGTTTTAGATACTGCTGTTTTAATTTGAGAATTTACTCTGAACTGAAACTTGTGGAGGCATATGTTTGAGCTAAGTCAAGGTGATTGATTTATATGATTCATGAAGGTCGAGCTGCTATTTATCTTATTCCTAACATTACTAAGTTCTGGAGATTCATTTTGAAAACATAAAATCTATATGATGAGCTCTTGTATGACAAAATGTGAATTCCTACCAAAGCTATATATGATACATTTAGATAGGAAACATTTGCACATTTATGCTGCTTGCTTTGCATTGAGTTCAGTCAACCTTAGTTGTATACCTCATGAGAGTCTTGTCATGCTTTTAAAACCAAGATCACTTACACACTCCAGCCACATATGCATTGTTCCTACCCTAAGAGTAATTGCAACCATTTCCATTTCCATCCATATTCATCATAAAAATGTTTTTCTCCGACACTGGGAGTAAACACCCCAAAAAATATACCCTATAGGACAGCACCTATTTAATTGCTCTAAGTTCTTATCATTATCTCTCCAATTGTTTATATTCAAAGGATACGTGTGGTTATGCAAAGTATGAAAAGAAAAGGGAATAAAAGATGGACAAGTGTCCTAGCAATTAAAACAATGGGTACTAGATGCCCGCCTCCCTATTGAAAAAAAATAGAGAAAGAAAGAAAGAGAGAGAAGGAGAAAAAATAAAGATAGCCCATCTTTCCTGCGAGTCTTAAAGAGAGATTTATTTTCAAAAGAGAATAAGTAGAATTATGATTAGCTACCGTATATACACCTATCCACCATATTCCATACACATGCACATCTTGGTTTGATTGTATGCCTCGATTCTCTGTGGATCCATTGTTTGACTTTACAATATACGAACTGCAAGTATGCTTATCCTTGTTATTGCCACTCCAATAAGCTCCACTATATATTCTTAGCAATAGGGAGGCATGAAATTGTTAATGCCTAAGTGAGATCCATAAATACCACATATTAAGAGACTTGAGGGTGTCATACAATTAAGCTCTGAATTTTATATTTAAACTTATAAAAAACTCCGGAATATTGGTACTGTGAAGAATTTGCTACATAGTGCTTGACTTGATTGTTCTATCTTTCAATTGCTCAAGACTTATGCGAAAGCTGTAAAGCTCCATAGTTAAAGGTAAAATAGGTAGATTTGAAGGTTAGAGCAGTTATTGTCTAATCCGGAGGGGAATCTCTGTTTGAAAGCATGTGTACTTGGAAAATGTGAAAGCATTGTAGCAACTCCTGATCCAAATACTTTGGTAAATTAGGCTTAATTTGTTTGCCAAGGGACTGGCAAACAGGTAAGCTTGGGGGTGTTGTTGACGGTGGATAACGTCAACTTTTATTAGAACTTTAGACACCAAAAGATATATGAATACACACTAGTCTAGAGTTTTAACTAACAATTTCCACGAGTTTTGCATGTTCTGTATTTTCCAGGGGCTATTCTAAAAAAGCGTAAAAGAAGGACTAAAGAGCATAAAAGATACGAAACTTAACCGTGAAGGAAACATCGTCATCAGGACGTCGGAAGGATCTAGAGAACACCCGAAGCAACCGGGGCCCCACCACCTGACAGGTGGGGCCGGCCGACGCCAAGGGGGGCCGGCCGGCACCCCTTAGGGTTTCACCGCCGTCTTCTGGAATCTTCTTCCACCGCCTTTGAGGAGTCATCTCGGCCCTTGGTTAAGTCGGTTTGATCCTACGGCGCACGTGCAACCCACCGGGCTATAAATAAAGGGGCAGAACCCCTGGAGGCGATCTCATCATTTATCCAAGGCATCAAGTCTTCGGTCAAGCCATTAAGAGCCTTCTAGTTCATCAAGAGCCATCTAGTTCATAGTTCTAGCCTAGTTAGATTAGAAGTAGAGGAAGTTCTTCGGCGGGATCTGGAGCCCCGATCCGTCTGGAGCGCAGAGTTCGGTATAGTTCTAGTTCTTTCTCTATTATTGTATTCTTCATTATGATTAGGGAAACATTGTTCTTAATAGTTTATATGTTCTTGACTACAATAGTCTTTGTCTATTTTGATTATATGTCTAGTATAGTTGGTTTGATCTTATTGAATTCATGTAATTGCTCGTATAGCGTTTATCCATACGATTGATGGGTAGATGATGAACAATATGTGGACGTGGTGTCAAGATATTCTATTTATCTGCGAGTGCACCCTGATGTGCCGGGTCGTGTGGTAGATCGCGTAGGTGACAACTGCATTGAGTCCTCTGTAGTCCACCCCCCGTATGTAGGCAAGCAGGCACGGTCGCGAAGTTGGGTGATGACTCTGTTTCACATCCTTCCTAGATGATGCCCTTTACATGTGATCATGATATAGGACTAATCTAACAATGATTGCTAGATGTAATTGAACTAATTAGAGTTATTAACTGGCGTAGTTATAGAATTACCTTAGATATTAATTCCTTAGTTTATCCATTGGCTAGCTATTACTATGACCAGAAAGTGCTCTGATGTTTATCCTTTATTTATGATGCTTGATCATACTTATCACTTTATTTATCTTTAATATCTTTTGACCTGTACCTGTTATGAGTAGAGTAAATGACATCGGTAATGTCACTTATCTATTGTATATAATCACTATCAATATAATAGATTAAAGTTTATCCAGTCCTTCCTAGTGGTATAAATATAAATCGACAACCTGGTAGACTCTAGATAAAATTCTACAATGGTATAATTATCTGTCCGCTTGCAGAATTGATCTTAGTTTATATTTATATATTTCTGCCTAGTCACATTGAATAGTATATGAACCCTTTATTTATTCTTAGCATATATAATTAGGGATGACATCCTAGTTCATGGCTAAGAATGTTGGTGATAGATAAGTGGCTAGTTGCTAATGACCAGTTAATTAATTACCATACATCTTCTAATCTCGTCTCTCATATTAAAAGTTATATAGTTATATTTGGCGACGTTAGTAGATGTCAACAAGAACTTGAAGAAAGAGCTTGAAAAGCAATCAACCACCAACACCATTGTCATAGAAACGGTGCAAGAAGATGATGAAGTTGAAGTGCTTAGAGAAGAGAACAAGATACTCAAAAGTGAGAAGTGTCAACTTGCTACCTTGTTGGAAGAGAACAAAACGTTGAAGCAAAAAAGAGTCACCTCACCGTTGGATTGCAAAGATTCACAAGAGGCCAATATCTTCAAAGTGATCTCCTCATGAACACCGTGATGAAGTTTGATAGAAGTGGGATTGGCTACATGGGTGAGAAGGTGCAAAATATTAGAGCCCAAAATTGTCTCAACAAAGCAAAGAACAAGCCCAAGCCCAAGCTAAAGAGATGCTTTGAGTCTGTTCTAGAAGGGCACTTTGCTCATGAGTGCAAGACACCACCACCACAACCTTTGCCCAAGCATGCTAGGCCCTTTGCATTTGATTCTCACTACATGCTTAGAAAGGATTCTAAGGGCAAAGTCAAAGTGATGTTCCTAGGTCCCCCCAACAAGAATAGTCCTAGGCAATTGTGGGTGGCAAAAGCTTTGATCGAGAAAGTCCGGAGCCCTTCTCAAGTATGGGCTAAACATCGAGCTTGATTTATTGTGTGTAGGTGAACTACAAGACCGGTGGCTCTCATTGGGTAATTGATAGTGGATGCACTCAATATATGATAGGTGATGCTCGTATGTTCACCTCACTAGAAAAGAATGTAGAAGACAAGGAAAGATTACATTTGGTGATAATTCCAAGAGCAAAGTGCAAGGGCTTGGCAAAGTGTCTATCTTAAATGATCATTCTATCTCAAATGTGCTTCTAGTTGCTTCTTTGAGCTTCAACTTGCTATTCGTTGGTCAATTGTGTGATCTTGGCTTCCAATGCCTATTTACAAGTGAAGAAGTGGTTGTTCCCAAGAAAGATAATAATGAAGTAATATTCAAAGGCTTTTGGTACAATCACCTCTATCTAGTGGACTTCAACTCGGAAGATGCAAATTTGAAGACTTATCTATTCACCAAACAATCTCTTGGGTGGCTTTGGCATAGAAGGCTTGCACATGTTGGGAGGCTTGCACATGTTGGGATGAGTACACTCAAGAAGCTATTGAAGAAAAAAATGGTGAGAGGACTGAAAGATGTTGTATTTGAGAAGGACAAATTATGTAGTGCTTGTCAAGCCGGCAAGCAAGTGGCAAATACACATCCATCCAAGGCATTTGTATCAACCTCAAGACCATTAGAGCTACTTCACATGGATTTATTTGGGCCAACAACTTATGCAAGCATTGGTGGCAAACTCTATTGTCTTGTGATTGTTGATGATTTCTCAAGATACACTTGGGTGTTCTTTCTTCATGACAAGACCGAAGTTGCCGCATCTTTTAAGAAGTTTGCCAAGAGAGTGTTGACGGTGGATATGTCATAAAAATCCACATTCAAACACTGTCAACAGGCCTCGAATTTAAGGAAGATCAACATAACATGAACATATTTTTATCAACAACTAGTTCCACTTGTACTCTTAAGCTTGTGACTGCAGGGAAGACGAAACAGAGCAGAAATGAACACTTGGAGCCCAATAATGTGGTTCGGCCGAACCATGTATTTGGGAACCAAGTCATCACACATCAAGACATGGTGCAAAACATCACTTGGAAGAGAGGAGAGCCAAGGGTGGGCCCACCCATGGGTCGGCCGAACTGCCCATGGGGCCCACCTAGCTCTGGTAACGTGGCAGGATCCGTGTGACCTTCCTCTCAGCTCATTTCAGCCCTCAGATCAACATGTGTTTCCATTCAACGGTTGAGAAGCAAAGCACAAGGATTCAACGTGACAACATGCAAACGAAGTGGAACCAACACAAGGGGACAGTCTGTGACAGATGGGGACCACGGTTGTGGGCCCAACCCACCAGGTGTGGGTCAGCCGAACCACTATTTGTGGGCCCAGGCCACCTACACCTTCCCTGGCAGGTGGGGACTCCTTCTAGAAGATCCTGGATGGGCCCACCAGGCACAGGGGGGTCGGCCGAACCCCCCTGGTGCCCAGCCAGGTCGGATTGGCCTCCACCGCCTTCCTGCATGTCTCCCACGTGCTCATTTCATCATTGCCATTGATTTGGGTTCCAATGACGGTTTATCCAAGGGCCGAGGTGGAAAGGCACACGGATCACTGAGGTGGCACCCCTCCATCTCCTCCTATAAATAGAGGCTGCATCCACCCTCTCAAGACATGATTCATTCGAGATACAAGTGAAGAAGTAGTGTAATTCCACCTTTAGTAGTAGTTGTAGTCTAGTGTGGGAGTTAGAGTTTAGTCGAGCTGCGCTCGGGGTCTCCGGAGTCGTCTACTGGAGAGTCTGGTATAGCTCTTATATCTTTCTCTTTCTGTAAGACTTATCTACTTTAATATATTATTCCTGCTTTACTTTAATAAGTCTTTACTTAGTGCATTACTTTAATAGTATTGTTGTGAGTTATCATATTACTTGGTCGGTTTGCATTTGATTGTGATCCTGTAACCAGCTCACGTGTGTAGTTCATCGCCTGTCATAGGGTGCTCTAGTTGCCTTGATCACTGCTACAGTAGTAAGTCTTAGTGTAAGCGTGGTGCTTAGACTGGATCTTGCCTTTGAATGCTGCTTGTCGCACGGATTGTTTGTGGGTGCTAGCAGATGGGACAGCCCTGTCTAGTCTTAGTATCCCTCCACGTGTTTTAGGCAAGTTCTTAAAAGGTAGGCTCCCATAAGAGAATAGCCGCTTTGGGTAGAGGTTATATCCCCTACTGTCTCGCCTATCCCCTACACACCGGAAGTAAGGTAGCAGTCTTAGTGTACTTCGTCCATTCGATAGGATAGATCACAGGAGTAGAGTTCGAATCACAGGAACCTTTCTCACTCGTTGTCCTCCCACCTAGCTACACTACACTAGTTATCTTTTAGTATTTTATTTGTTATCTGTGAATCATCACCTTCCTATCATACTTCGATTACCCCCTCTGCAGTGCTAATTTGAGATAGATTTAAGGATCTCCTTCTATTAACATTTCTAGCAATCGCTTTCCGTTGGGATAAAATAAATAACGATACCTTGGAATACTCCGGGGTGAAGTGCTACAGCGGTATATTCTGTGCACTTGCGGAATTATCCAATAGACATAAGAAATACCCCCAGGCACTTCTGGCACCGTTATCAGAGATAGCCTAACACCCTGTCTCTGGTGGTTGCGCTAAGAAGTGTCAACAAGCATTTCTGGCGCCGTTGCCGGGGAAAGCATAGCCTAGAAATTTTAATAAGATCGAATCCAGATCCTATCCTCAAAGTAGTATCAATTAGTTGTAGTAGGGCTTACCCTTGCCTCTGCTTCTCTTTATCGTGAAGAAAGGCATACATGAGTGAATTTTAGTTCCAAGCCACAGAAATAGAAAATCCAGAGACATCCATCAGGAGTTCTCGACACCGTTCAGTCTCCGATCAGAGGTCCGATTTGGAATTGGAACCAATCAAGGAAGGAGGCTCTGCATTATCACCTAAGGAGGCTATGTCCCAAAAGACCATCTTCGAGCATTCTGCACCGTCGGCCAACAAAGTCACCACCTGTCCGTAGCTTAGCTTGGGGGATGCCACTTTTGAGCTCAAGCCCTCTCTTATCAATATGGTGCAAGCCAACCCGTTCAGCAGAAAGCCACATGAGGATGCAAATGCACATCTCCAGAATTTCCTGGAGTTGTGTGGCACGATTGCCATAAAAGGAGTCAAGATGGACGCCATCTGTCTTCGTCTTTTTCCGTTCTCCATGATCGGAAAGGCAAAACAATGGTTCTATGCTCATTCCGAAGACATTAGGCAATTGGACAAGCTGTGCTAATGCATTCCTCAAGAAGTTCTTCCCGATGGGCAAAACCACCGCTCTTCAAGGAAAGATCTCAGGCTTTACACAGAAAATGGACGAGACGATTCCTGAAGCATGGGAACGTCTCCAGGAATACATTCGGGAATGTCCTCACCCTGGAATCCAAGAATGGTTCCTGATTCAAGGTTTTTACCATGGGCTAACCCCAACAGCTCGTAGTCACCTTGATGCCGCTACTAGAGGAGCATTCACTTCACTCAATGTCACACAATCCAAGAAACTGATAGAAAAGATGGTGACGAATCAAGGGTGGAATGAAGATCGACTCCAATCCAAGAAGAAGAACACACATACCATCCATGAAGTAGATGCAATCTCTGAGAAGATGGAATTTCCTCTTGAGAAGGTTGGAAGAACATGCTAATTTCAAGAAAGACCTGAGAGGCCATTCAACACTATGCTTCCAAGCATCAATGGAATCAAGTATGTAGTGTATCTTATTCCGAATTAAATCCTGAGAAGATAGACGCCATCAACAACAATTCAAAGTACCCTCAACAAGGAAGATGGGCGTCGAACTCCAAGTTTCATAATAAGGTAAATTTTGGTAATCAATTATCATTAAAAGATCTTGTTATGAATCAAGCTAAAATAAATGAAAGCATGAATAAAAAGTTGATAGAAAATGACAAGACCCTTGAAACATTAAATTGTAAGATGGATGCTCTCGCTTCTTCTGTTAAAGAACAAATGAATTTTAATAAACTGTTAGAATATCAATTAGCTCATCTTGTTGCTACTACTTCATGTCCTAAAAATACTTGCAATATTTCAAATATCAATGCGGTGATCACGAGAGGAGGTAAGTCCACTCGCGATCCACCAAGTCCTAACAAGGCAGGGAAGGCTGCAAGAAAAGACAAGGAAGATGATGAAGAAGAAGATGAAGAAGAAGAATTGCCAGCGCCTGATGACAACACCAAGTTTCAAGGAAGGACAGCCCCACACGAATATTATGACACCAATGTGCTGTTACCTTTCCCAAGAACAAGGAAGCAAACCACCGATGAACAATTCGGGAAATTCGTCGAGGTAATTCGTCATCTTTATGTGAATATTCCATTACTTGACGCAATGCAGGTACCAACCTACGACAAGTACCTAAGAGACATCCTCAATAATAAGCACCCGCTGCCCACAACGGAAATTGTCAAATTGACGGAGGAATGCAGCGCAGCCATATTGAACCAACTGCCAACCAAGAAGAAGGACCCTGGGTGTCCCACCATTGACTACTCCATCGGGACACAATACTTTGAGCATGCACTATGCGACTTGGGAGCAAGCGTCAGCGTCATGCCAAAGGTAGTGTTCGACAAACTCAATCATACCATCTTGTTCCCCTACATCAATACGTTTGCAGTTGGCGGATCAATCAGTCCGTTACCCGGCGGGGATAGCAGAAAACATCCCCGTCAAGATACGCGGATTCTTTGTCCCCGTGGATTTCGTGGTCTTGGACATGGAAGTAGATGAGAAGACTCCACTCTTCTTGGGGAGACCGTTCCTCAGCACCGCCAATGCACACATTGATGTTGGAGCTGGAGAAATTCAGTTCACAATCAATGGGACTCTGGAAACATTCAAATTTTGACCAAAGGTTGAGCAATGCTCATTGATCATGCTATGGGAAATACATGCCTTTGCTATTGTGAAAGACCTGAAGAAGCCCAAATCACAACCACGAGCAAAGAGCAAGCAAGTATGGAAGAGAAAGGTAATACAACCGGCAACACCTCCAAAGAAAATTTCTACACCAGCCCAAGGAGATGGTCTTACTCCAAGGACCTGAAGGACCAACTCTTCCATTAAGGTAAGTAAACTAACATTTAATTAAAGTTTACTTCCTTTATTTGCTTAATTGACTTTAGCATTTATATCCAACCCCTGTTCTGTCGATCAATAATTAAGCTCAATATTAAAATAATCAACTATTTGACCTACTAAGTAAGTTGACACCAGATGGGGCCCATGGTGGGGTCGGCCAAACCCCATCATGGTGCCACCCACCTGCCATCTTTTGTCCAAATCAATTCATGCCATGCTACTGATATGTCCCATGCACGACAACACCCTAAAATATTACATGTAATCTTGATCATTTAAATGAGCTAGCAAGGCAACTTTGGATTTTCCCTCAATCACTCTTCTGTGCTCTCACATGTTTTAGTGCTAATTTGCTCTACTCAAGCCTCATGTGAGCTACCCTATAGAGTGCTGCAAGACATATATCTGTCAACTCGCACTCTGGACATTAGATCCTTCCCCCTCTCATCTCATGCTTTATTAAAATGCTGACAAGAAAAGTGCACAACAACCATGAGTGAGCCGAGAGCAAAATTTTGTCACGACAAAGTCCATTCTCTCTCTCCTTAATTCCACTCATGAAAACCTTGATAAAAACACCTTTTGCTAATCATGGGAAAGATTCTTACTTAAACCCTTAAGCAAATCATCTTTTGAAAGAATTCTCCCATGAAGCATCTCATGAGCAAGCTTCCACCAGCCATGGTCATGTCTTGCCCCCTCCTTTGGCCCTTTGCTCCATTCACCACTCACTCCAAGAAAGGATTCCATGAGCAAGCATCCAAAGGAGAGAAAGTTGATGCTTCACCAGGCAAGAAATGACCACCCAAGACTCCTTTGTTTGGCACATAGCAATTAGAGAGAGGGTATGGTTCGGCCGACCCATAAGCTGGCACACAACAGCACCCACTTGCTCTAGCTCCAACACAGTTTACAAAGCAACAAGGTGCCTGAAAATTGGAGGTGATTGATGGTTCAGCCGACCTATCAAATGAGCTCCACCACTTCAGCTTTTGTTCCATTCAATGCACCAGAGACTCCTCTAATTATTCGCACAAAATAGAGAGAGTGTAGGGGTCGGCCGAACCAGACCAAGTGCCTCCTGCACCTCACTTCCTTCTCCATTTAATTCCCATGCTCGTGAGCTCATCTCTCAAACCAAACCACCAGCAGAGCACTCCGACACTCTAAACTCCCAACAAGGCTTTTTTCCTTTCCAAAAGAAAAATCAAAAATATTCTTCTCTCATCTTTGTTCTTCAAGTGTTCATCATCCGAGGGAGTCAACGAAGGTAATCATCCGGTAAGAAGGTTCAATTAAGCTAACCCCTATCATCCGAATCTTGGTTCGTGTTTTTGTTTTGTACAAATATGAAGAACCCATTCAAGGCCGCGGCAAAGAAAATGCGCTCAGCATTGAGCGGGAGTTCATCGCGACGATCATCCTCCCATGACACTGAGATACAACTCTCGGGGTCACAGGATGAATATTTGTCTGAGGCAACTGAGCCAAGCAACAACACGAAAAATGTTGAACAACCTCCCCATGATCATGAAGAATCCGAAGAAGAGGAAGAACCTGTTAGAACACAAGACCAAGAAACAGGCATTTGGGTCACTCCACAAGAACTTCTCGTTCTCAACCCCATCTGCAACCGCAACTTTGAATACATCAAGGTAATTGATTTAGGACTCCTCCAACTGCACAGGTATGTATGAGGAGTTCTTTGATGTTTTTGGTGCAATAGGATGGGGTGAATTCTGGGATTTTTCTGGGTACCAAGGTAGCAAGAGTCTCACTTTAGAATTTATGTGCACAGTAAAAGCAACTAGAGACAACATCTATTTTCGCATGTTTAATCAAGCCTATGATCTTACTTGGGACCAGTTTAGTGCTTGCCTAGGCTTCATGAACTGCACCTCAAATTTAGAATCTGCTACTCGAAGGTTCAATAAACCTGAATTTTGGCATGACATAACTGGGGAAAATAGAATGGGGAAACCGCGTACTAATCATATTTGCAACCCCACACTGCGCTTTTTGCATAGATGGCTAGGAATCACTTTGTTTCCTCGGGATGATGTGAGACCTATTAGAGAGATTGATTTAAGAATAATGTATGCCATGGTATATAAAATCTGAGTATCACCTGTAAAAGCCATGGTAGAGCATTGGATTTCTGCACCATCAAGATGTGGATCATTTGATTTCACATCCATCATCACAAAAATGTGTAGCTACCTTGAACTGCTAAATGGATTTAATGATTACATACCTACACATAGAACCATTCTGGGTGAGGAATATTTCATAAAAGCTCATATTATTGCCGGTGGTCCCCAAGGAACAATAGAATTTAAATTCCATAATAACGATGCAAGACTCACTTTGCCATGCCCAGAATTAAAACTATATGGGGGCCACCCTTTAGTGCCTAACATTGCAGGAGTAGGCAGTCGATGGAGTTTTTCAGGTCCTGCTACCCGTGCAAGAACGCGTGCTGCACAGCGTAATGAATCATCTGAAGAAGACGACAGCACCTATATAGGCAGCTCAAATGCCATGCAAGCCTCCAGCTCTGGAGGAGGGCGCCGGTCAGGGGCACAAAGTGCCAGATTTTCTTACTCATCTATGCAGGATGCAGGGACACGAAGCCATCGACATGACATGGAGTTGCTAACACATCAGTTTGGTGTGCTGCAGGCTGGCCATGAGGCCATTCACAACATCACTGCACAAACCCAGTAGCAACTCCAAAATTTTTAGGAGCAGACTGGCAGATAGTGGGCTGCCCTCTATGCACATCACAACATACCTCCACCTCCATATATCCCACAGCACCCACAGCAGTTTCCGCAACCATATCCACCACAATATCCTCCTCACTATCCACCACCATATCCGCCACGTCCATCTCAGTGAGACAACTTCAAAAGTGCAAGCTTGGGGGAGATCCTCTCCCTCACCAAGGTAAGTATTTTATCCTAGCTATTTACATTATTTTAATTTATTGCATATAAAAAAATGCATAAGATAAAAATACCAAAAAAAATATTTCTCTTATTTCCATATGTCTCATGAATATTTATCTTCCTCATGGAAATGATGAATAGTTGCTCTGTTAGTATTTCTTTAATGCCTAGTTTACAACTTAGTATTTCTTTGAGTATGGATCACTCGGCTTATTTAAAATCATCATGAACCTGAAAACTTTATGGATGCTAAGTGCTAGAACTAAGTCTAAATTGTTGTGAGATATGATATAGTGAAATAAGAGCTACTATAATATTGTTCTAAGCATGCATGATTGCTGGAGATTTATTTCTTAAGAATCAAAATCTTATTGTTCCTCAATGGTGATAAATTCCTACCATAGCCATATATGCTACATATGTCTAAAACCTTCCACATAAGCTATTTGCTTTGTATTGAGTGTTGTCAAGTCTTGTTGACCCTTATTGAGAGTCTTATCATGCCCCCAAGATCAAGATCACGTACACACCACATACATATGCTACTTCTACACTAGAAGTACGCAACCACATGCCTTTCATTCCCACTAAATAAGTGCTCCATAAGTTAAAGTCATAGAAAATCTCTCTTAGTCATTATGGTAGTAGAGACAAAAGGCTATGCAAAATGAAAATAAAAAGAAAAAAAGAAAGATGGACACAAGAAAGTCCATGGAAAAGAAAAGAAAAATATTTTGAGCAAGTCTAGGCTCATAAATAGAAGAAAGGAAAAATGATAGGCCATATCTCTAAATTTTAGAGAGAGATACAATTTCAAATAAGAGGAGCACTATAGTTTATATTTTCCACACACTTGCACATCTTGATCTAGGGGCATGACACTTCTCTCTTTGGATCCAAGCTTTGACTCTACAACATATGCAAAGTAAGTATGCTATATTATTTCATTGCTACCTTAAGCTCCACATAAGCCATTTTTAGAAGCAGGATGATAAAGAGAAGGCAACATTTACTTTAAGTCTTGGTAAGGAATCATACACCATTTGAGCGACATGAGAGACCCATATGAGGAACATTAAGTTGTCTTTTGCAAAACATTGCTAAAACCTCCAGTATGAAACTTGCAAAGAATGAGAAAAGTAGTGCTCAAGTTAAACTGTTCTATCTCTCGACCACCTAAGGCAAAGGAAAAGTCATTAGCCCCATAAAGGACTAAGGTGAAATGGGTGAATTTTTCTAGCCAATTTTTCCATTCAAAAGAGAAGTATTTAGTTGTACACATGGTATTATTGAAACATGAACATTGTACCAACTCCTGATCCACCGAGGCTAAGTTTAATTATTTACTCGGGACGAGCAAAGGTTAAGCTTTGGGATCATGTTGACGGTGGATATATCATAAAAATCCACATTCAAACACCGTCAACAGGCCTCGGATTTAAGGAAGATCAACATAACATGAACATATTTTTATCAATAACTAGTTCCACTTGTACTCTTAAGCTTGTGACTGCAGGGAAGATGAAACAGAGCAGAAATGAACATTTGGAGCCCAATAATGTGGTTTGGCCGAACCATGTATTTGGGAACCAAGTCATCACACATCAAGACATGGTGCAAAACATCACTTGGAAGAGAGGAGAGCCAAGGGTGGGCCCACCCATGGGTCGGCCGAACTGCCCATGGGGCCCACCTGGCTCTGGTAACATGGCAGGATCCATGTGACCTTCCTCTCTGCTCATTTCAGCCCTCAGATCAACATGTGTTTCCATTCAACGGTTGAGAAGCAAAGCACAAGGATTCAACGTGACAACATGCAAACGAAGTGGAACCAACACAAGGGGACAGTCTGTGACAGATGGGGACCACTGGTGGTAGGCCCAACCCACCAGGTGTGGGTCGGCCGAACCACTATTTGTGGGCCCAGACCACGTACACCTTCCCTGGCAGGTGGGGACTCGTTCTAGAAGATCCTTGATGGGCCCACCAGGCACAGGGGGGTCGGCCGAACCCCCTGGTGCCCAGCCAGGTCAGATTGGCCTCCACCGCCTTCCTGCATGTCTCCCACGTGCTCATTTCATCATTGCCATTGATTTGTGGCGGTTCCAATGACGGTTTATCCAAGGGCCGAGGTGGAAAGGCACACGGATCACTGACGTGGCACCCCTCCATCTCCTCCTATAAATAGAGGCTGCATCCACCCTCTCAAGACATGATTCATTCAAGATACAAGTGAAGAAGTAGTGTAGTTCCACCTTTAGTAGTAGTTGTAGTCTAGTGTGGGAGTTAGAGTTAAGTTGAGCTGCGCTCGGGGCCTCCGGAGTCGTCTACTGGAGAGTCTGGTATAGCTCTTGTATCTTTCTCTTTCTGTAAGACTTATCTACTTTAATATATTATTCCTGCTTTACTTTACTAAGTCTTTACTTAGTGCATTAGTTTAATAGTATTATTGTGAAGTTATCATATTACTTGGTCGGTTTGCATTAGATTGTGATCATGTAACCAGCTCACGTGTGTAGTTCATCGCCTGTCATAGGGTGCTCTAGTTGCCTTGATCACTGCTAGAGTAGTAAGGCTTAGTGTAAGCGTGGTGCTTAGACTGGATCTTGCCTTTGAATGCTGCTTGTCGCACGGATTGTTTGTGGGTGCTAGCAGGTGGTGACAGCCCTGTCTAGTCTTAGTATCCCTCCACGTGTTTTTAGGCAAGTTCTTAAAAGGTAGGCTCCAATAAGAGAATAGCTGCTTCTGGTAGAGGTTATATCCCCTACTGTCTCGCCTATCCCCTACACACCGGAAGTAAGGTAGCAGTCTTAGTGTACTTCGTTCATTTGATAGGATAGATCACAAGAGTAGAGTTCGAATCACAGGAACCTTTCTCACTCGTTGTCTTCCCACCTAGCTACACTACACTAGTTATCTTTTAGTATTTCATTTGTTATCTGTGAATCATCACCTTTCTATCATACTTCGATTACCCCCTCTGCACTAGTTGTGCTAATTTGTGATAGATTTAAGGATCTCCTTCTATTAACATTTCTAGCAATCGCTTTCCCTTGGAATAAAATAAATAACGATACCTTGGAATACTCCCAGGGTGAAGTGCTACAGTGGTATATTCTGTGCGCTTGCGGAATTATCCAATAGACATAAGAAATACCCCCAGGCACTTCTGGTGCCGTTATCAGGAGATAGCCTAACACCCTGTCTCTGGTGGTTGCGCTAAGAAGTGTCAACAGAGAGCTCAAAATGAATTTGAGGTGAACATCATGAAGATTAGAAGTGACAATAGCAAAGAATTTGACAACACAAACATTGAAGTTTATTGTGATGAAGTTGGGATCAAGCATGAAGTGTCATCCACCTATACACCACAACAAAATGGAGTTGTTGAAAGGAAGAGCCTGACTTTGATCACCCTTGCAAGGACAATGCTTGATGAGTACAATACACCGGAGAGGTTTTGGGCGGAGGCAATCAACACCGCATGCTATGCATCCAACCGCCTATTCCCTCACCGGTTGCTAAAGAAGACCCCCTATGAGACTCATTGGCAAGAAGCCGGATGTCTCCTACTTCCGGGTGTTTGGTTGCAAAAGCTACATCTACAAGAAGCGGCAACACCTAGAGTGTCATAGAACCGACCAATTTATACGAGCATAAGTACGACGATCGCCAATTTAGTAGCAATCAAGTCACACTTGAGCCAATATAAACTCGGTAGTCCAGAAATCTCGAAGAATTTCTAACATTTTAAACAGAACATACCCCAAGGATCTTACAAATTCAGCAACAACCTATCAAATGATACATAAGTTTACAACCGAATTAAAACATCAGAGTACAACATAGTCTTTTACATAAATGTAACAGTAGCCGAAGTCAACATAGTTCACATACGAGTACCACCAGCTGACCATGTCACAGCATCTTACAAAAGCTAAAGATGGATAACGACCTTGCCCCAGGTCTAATCTTCTTCGCCTGCAGGGGTGAAGCAGTTCTTGCAATAAGCATAGTAGACTACTCCTTCTGCAACAATGGGAATAAAACCCTGAGTACTCAATTGTACTCAGCTAGACTTACCCGACAGGAAGTAAATAAAAAGACTCTCAAGGATATGCAGGCTTATTTGGTGGAGCTCAGAGGATAGCAGCATTTTGCATAAAAAGCATTACTACAGTAGTTCCTCAACTTATAAATTTTAGATATGGTTTAGCTTTGATTTCAGTTAATCTATTAAGCTAAGGTTTGCAGCTATACTAAACAATCACTTGATATTATAGCAAACAATACAACCATATGATTTCCGATATCCACAGATATCAACCTCATCTCAGCATAATCAATATGTTCAGGTTGTTAACCTCTACCTCACCAGAAGATCAGTTCAGTTTCTCACTAACCAGGAGAGATGGCGATTCGAATCGATTGTACCAGCTGGCAAACATGCCAATCACAAACCCTGTCAGCCTGATCAGTGGCTTCTTGGGTCACCGTTAGATCTTTCTGAGACATAATATGTATCACGGGTTTGGAGGGGGCCCATATTCTCAGAGATGAACCCACTTCCAGGATGCATCAGGTCCCTGACCTGCCCTTGGTAAGATGGTGTCTCTGCACATCCTTCCTACCTCCAGAATATGTCTACCTTATCAGCCCCGAATTCCCGGCTCAGAAAGAAATACTCGGTTTCGCGGTCAGAACGACTTATCTGGCCAGCTAGGTGAAGACGTCTTTCAATCTCCACTGATGTCTGGTGGTCTCAGTCCTAGTTGGCCGCAAGCAGCACCGAAGATGGCATGACCTCATCCATGTCATGCGGCTCCCCGCTACCTAGCCTTGATTCTCTCATTATCATTGTGGCATGGTGGCACATATAGTCAACCATGTGGAATCCATCCCCATCATCATTAGTCACCACCTAAGCTCGCGAAGGATAGGAAATCCCTCAACTTCTACCGGTCTAAGCATGGCTAAGCATAAGATCGAACCCATCCTTTGTCTAGTAATAGTACCTAGGATAGTAGACAAGTGGACAAGGTATAAATGCAGCAACGGTATCAATTCAACTCCTATACTTAAGTGCACAATCATACGATTTAATAAAGACCAGTGCATTTATATAAAAAGAGATAGGTGGAGGCTTAGGGATGCTCCGGGGCTTGCCTTTCACGAAGTTAGATGGCTGATGGTCAGTGCACTCCGGCAGTTCAGTTTCCTCCTCGGCCTCGGGAGCTTCCGGCACCTCGATCTCCGGGGGCACTCCTTCCTCCGGCGGATCGAATTGCAGCAGTGTAACTCCTCCCGGCGATCCTGTATGCATGATATGCATATATGAGAACTGAGAATACACATGGAATACAATATAGAGATGCACAACTTGAGCCATGAGATGCATTAGAGAACATGTGAGCATCCAAATAATTTATCAAACATTTACTGAGTATGTGCATATTTCTTCTCTAAACAACAACACATACTCACCCTTCTTAAGCAAGCTATAGAACAAATTCTCATCTTGCGTAAGAGGTCTACAACCTACACTAACAATTAATTTGAATCAAACTTACCTAACTACACTTAACAAGTAAAGAAACAAGCATGAACAAGCACCTACACAAAGAGTATTAATCTTGCTGCCTTTATACATAAATAAAGTCAGCAACACAAATGTCCAGCAAGGTTGTTGAACTAAAACATCTCAGAAATGCATGAAAATTACTTGCTAACAACTCATTAATCGATTAAAAGCAATTAATTTAATCCTAGCTTATAACCGGACCCTTTATTTTCTATGCCCAAAAAATTCTAGAAAAATTACAGTAGATAACAAACTCACACATTAGGCTACTGGCAAAATTTCAAGTCATTTGGACAGATATAACATGCTACACAAAAATGATAAGCAGACAGCCATTTAAGCAATAGAAAATACTTACTACAGTGAAAAGTATCAAACAATAGATTTCCCATTTTTCTTAGCTTCTTTATCACAAAACAAGGCTCAAAAAAAATATTCATAACCATAACTTATCTACACTAAGCATGGTGAATTTATCAAAAAGATAGCATGAAAGGCATGTTACACATGACATCATATAAATAACAGTAACCAACCAGCAAACATATTTTTCCCTGATCCTACTACTCAAAAAAAATTAATGCAAGTGGAATCACATTTTTAGCATATTCCTATAATTAGTTATGCATTTATCAAGTTTACAAGCATATAACAAATTAATTATAACTGCACAGAAAAATTACCACAAAGTTATATTTCATATTTTTCCTGTATAGAGCTCAGAAATACAAACCCAACAAAATTTGGTTCACCTCATTTGAACACTTCTAGCTTCCAGATATGATTTTTGGAAGATTTTACCAATTTTCTGAAAATTCATTTTCTTAATTCCTTTAAAACGAACTCGGTTCAAAATGCTACACACACCCGGCCCAGTGCACCAGAAGCGCACCAGAGCGAGTGACCGGTGGGCTCCCCGGTCAAACGGGTCCCACGCGTCAGAGAGAGAGAGCAGAGCCGCCGGCGCTGACCGGCCCTATCTCACCGGCGGCGAGGTCACCGGCGGCACCGAGGGCACCTACGTGTTCCTGGGAACGAGACAAACTCGATGAGCTAACTCCCGAGACCTAACTACCACCGGAGCAAGCTCAACGGCGGCAATGGCGGACGGCGGAGCTCCGGCGAGCGCGCATCGGCCGCTACCGGCCTTCACCGGCAAAGCTAAGCCTCGTTCCGAGAACCTGGAACCCTAAAGAAGCTATACGGCCCGCTGAATCGACCTTTGGTCCACTACGACTCGACCTAACCGCGCACAAGACAGCACGGTGGCGGACGGGAACTCCGGCGAGCGGCGTCCCGGCCGAAACAGGGCTTGAGCGGCCCGACCAACCCTCTAGGCTATATCCACGACTGGCGGAGACACCTAGACAAGCAAGAGAGAGGGAAGCCGGCCACGGCATTGTGCTTGTCGCGGTGAGCAGTGAGCTCGGCGGTGCTCCGGCAATGGCACGGCGGCGAAGGGCTCTAGGTGCTATACCTTGCCTCTGCTGGTTCCAGAAATGGGCGGGGAAGGTAGAGTAGAGGATGGCGAAGCTCGGGTGGAGATGGAGCGGTCGAAGACGGTGCAGTGGCGGCGGATTTCACCGCGGCATCGCCTCGGCGGCCATGGCGACGGCGGAGCAGAGGAGAGGGAGAAATGAGAGAACGAGAGAGGGAGAGAGTGAATGGAGCGGCCAGGGGACAGGGTGGAGTGTCGCCTTCGGCTTTGCAGGGCGACGGACAGGCGGACGCCGGCGTACGGCGCCACCTGGCGACGAATCGCTGCGGCGGCCACGTCGGCCCCTCACCGATTCAAACTGAATCGGTTTCGATTCAGTTCCAAAACCGACTGAAACTCGATCTTTGACGCGCCATATCTCTTGATCTAGGGCGTTTCAGCGAAAACTTCACTAATATGGGCGAAAGAGCTACACGAGTACTCCAATCCATATTAGAACACCTTCAACTGAAACGGCTTGGTTTGAGAGATATGGATCAAAGAACACAGGTACTTTGAAATTAGGAAACAGCTTTAGATTTAGCAAATTTCAACAACTCGAAACAGCCCCAAATCTGCACAATTTCACAATTTTGACCACCTTACACCCATTTTCATGAGTTGACCCAAAAATAAAGTTTGTTGCTTATAAAATTCTACACAACTTTGATTAAGGGTGCTCTAACATGCAAAGTCTCTAAATTAACTTTCTTGTTTGGTCAAACAAAATAGGTTTAGGAGGGCTTTCTAGTCAACTATGAGCTAGAGGGGTATTTTGGGGATTTCACCAACATGAACATTGTTCCAAATGTTGACCCAAACATGTTTAAGTCATATAGAACAGTAAACAAGCATCACATTTGCATGCTAACACATCTATGACATTGTAAGCATGTAAGCAAACATATAGCATATAAAGGAATGTAAATCAAATCAAATGGTGATGATGCATGAAATGACATGATCAATGCTTGATGTCATGCAAATGCAAATGTGAAAATAGTAACTAACACTAGGGTGTTACAGTCCTTCCCCCTTAAAAGAATCTCGTCCCCGAGATTAGAGTTAATTACCATTGTTTATAGAAAGAAGGATAAACTTCCTTGAGATAATCTTCGCTTTCCCAAGTCGCATCCCAGTCACTTTGGTTATTCCAAACCACCTTGTAGAACTTGACCACTCGGCTACGAGTGACTCTTTCCTTGTAATCTACCACTTGTATAGGCTTCTCTTCATATGTCAAATCTGATTTTAACTTGATATCACCAAGATCCATTTGTTCTTCCGGTACTCGCAAACATTTCTTGAGTTGCGATACATGAAAGACATTGAAAATAGTGGACATGTGTGGTGGCAACCGTAACTTGTATGCTACTTTCCCACTTCTTTCCAAAATTTGAAAAGGACCCACAAACCTTAGAGCTAACTTTCGTTTCACCCCGAAACGTTGTACGCCCTTCATGGGTGACACCTTCAAGTACACATAGTCACCAACTTGAAACTCCAACGGTCTTCGACGCTTGTCCGCATAACTCTTTTGGCGAGTTTGTGCGGCTTTGAGATGTTGCTGAATGGTATGCACTCGTTCTTCGGCCTCTTTCACAAAGTCAATCCCGTAGTACCTCCTTTCTCCTGGTTCAACCCAGTTAAGAGGAGTTCTACATTTGCGCCCATACAAAGCTTCAAAAGGAGCCATCTGAATACTCTCTTGATAGCTATTGTTGTATGAGAACTCTGCTAATGGTAACCATTCTTCCCACGAACCTTTGGACGAAATGACACAGGCTCTCAACATATCTTCCAATATCTGATTTACTCTTTCAGTCTGACTCGAAGTCTGAGGATGATAAGCTGAACTGCGAACCAAATTGGTTCCCAAACACTTGTGTAGATGCTCCCAGAAGCGTGCAATAAATTACGGGCCTCTGTCGGAAACTATCGTCCTCGGCACACCGTGTAACCGCAGTATCTGAGCAAAGTAGAGCTGTGCCAGCTGATGAGGATGATCCGTAGCTCGAACTGGTAAGAAATGTGCAATCTTAGTCAGTCGGTCTACAATCACCCAAATAGAATTATGGCCCATTTGCGTTAAGGGTAAGCCCGTTATGAAGTTCATGGTTATCTATCCCACTTCCAGCCGGGAACTGGCAAAGGTTGTAATAAACCGGCTGACTTAAGGTGAATAGCTTTCACACGACAGCAGGTATCACACCTAGCCACATAAGCTGCAATTTCTTTCTTCATTTTTGTCCACCAAAATCTAGGCTTCAAGTCTTGATACATTTTACTGCTACCAGGATGAATAGATAACTTAGAAAGATGAGCCTCATCCATAATCTGATTTCTCAGGTCACGATCTTTTGGTACTACTAATCGGTCTTTGAACCATAATATACCTTTTTCATCTACCCGGAAGTGAAGTGTTTCTTGCTCTTGCATCTTTTTCTTGATGTGATATATACCCGGATCTGTTTTCTGGCCTTCAATAATTCTGCTTTCCAAAGTACAACTGAGAGTAATATTATTCAATACCACTGGATGCATAAGATTAAACCCGTCCGCTAGCAACGGCTGCAATGCATTGCAATGAGACTTTCGACTCAAAGCATCAGCAACTACATTAACCTTGCCCGGATGGTAATGTACCTCCAAATCATAATCTTTGATCAACTCCAACCACATTCTTTGCCTCATGTTCAACTCAGGTTGAGTAAAAATGTACTTAAGACTCTTGTGATCAGAATAGATATGACATTTATGGCCCATCAAGTAGTGACACCAAATCTTCAGTGCGTGTACTACTGCAGCAAGCTCCAAATCATGGGTAGGATAATTCTGCTCGTGTTTTCTCAATTGACGCGAGGCATAAGCAATGACTCGGCCTTCTTGCATGAGCACACAACCTAACCCAGTGCCACAGGCATCACAGTACACATCAAAAGGCTTCTCAATATCAGGTTGTGCAAGAACTGGAGCAGTGGTCAGCAACGTCCGCATGATGCAAAAAGCTACTTCACAATCCTCACTCCAAACAAACTTGGTATCTTTATGCAACAATTTGTTCATAGGTTGAACTATCTAGGAGAAATCTTGAATGAAACGATGATAGTACCCTAGCTAACCCCAAGAAACTACGAACCTCTGACACATTGGTGGGCGATTTCCAATCCAACACCTGCTGAATCTTTGAGGGATCTACAGAAATACCCTCAGCAGACAAGATATGGCCCAGAAAAGGTACTTTGGTTAGCCAAAACTCACACTTGCTAAACTTAGCACATAGTTTATGCTCTCTGAGTCTAGTCAAAACTATTCTCAAATGTTTAGCATGATCCTCCATGTTTTCAAAATAAATCAGAATGTCATCAATAAAGACTACCACAAACTTATCCAACTCCGGCATGAAAACTGAATTCATTAAGTACATGAAATGTGCAGGAGCATTGGTTAACCCAAAAGACATAACCAAATACTCGTACAGTCCATACCGAGTGGAGAAAGCCGTCTTGGGAATATCTTGTGGTCTAATCTTAATTTGATGATACCCAGATCTCAGATCAATCTTGGAGAAAACTTTAGCCTTGGACAATTGATCAAACAAGATATCAATACGAGGTAAAGGATACTTGTTCTTAATCGTCACAGCATTAAGTGGCCTGTAGTCCACACACATACGCAAAGTTTCATCTTTCTTCTTCACAAAGATAGCAGGACAGCCCCACGGAGAAGAACTAGGGCGAATGAACCCCTTGTCCAATAACTCCTGGAGTTGCTTCTTCAGTTCAGCTAATTCATGTGGAGGCATTCGGTAAGGCCTCTGAGAAATAGGTGCCGTTCCGGGAACAAGTTCTATGCAAACTCCACATCCCGGTCAGGAGGAAGTGCAGGAAGATCGTCCGGAAAGACATCAGGAAACTCACACACTACAAGAATATCATGAGGAGTTGCAACATCCGCCGCAAAGCAGAGACTAAAAAGGTCTCCCCTTTTAGGTAAGAAAACTTGAAAGGTACTTTTTCCCCGAGGTTCCTTCAGTGTCCAGGTTCGGTTAGCGATGTCCAACACCGCACCCTGCTTGTTCATCCAACTCACCCCTAGACTCACCACATGAAGACACCCATATCACACGAGAAGAAGTTGAGGCACAAGCAGAAGATGTTGATGCTCCACAACCTCCTCCTCAAGTGGTTAATAGAAGAACTACTCCACTCCTACAAGCTCATCCTCAAGATCTCATAATAGAGAGTCCTTCAAGGGGGGTAATGACTCGCTCATAAAGGCATGCTCAATTCATTGAACATCACTCCTTTGTCTCTTGCATTGAGCCTACTAGCATAGAAGAAGCTCTTCAAGATCCGAATTGGGTGAATGCCATGCACGAAGAACTCAACAACTTCACCCGCAACCAAGTTTGGACACTTGAAGAGAAGCCAAAAGGAGCAAGAGTCATAGGCACCAAGTGGGTGTTCCGCAACAAGCAAGATGACAAGGGCAACATTGTGAGAAACAAGGTAAGGCTCGTGGCAAAAGGGTTCTCCCAAGTTGAAGGCCTGGATGAGGGAGACTTTTGCCCTGGTTGCAAGATTAGAAGCTATCCGTATCCTACTTGCATATGCATCTAATCATAACCTAAAACTCTTTCAAATGGATGTGAAAAGTGCATTTTTAAATGGCTTCATAAATGAACTTGTCTATGTTTCGCAACCACCAGGTTTTGAAGACCCTAGATATCCAAATTATGTTTATAGGTTATCCAAGGCGCTATATGGCTTGAAGTAAGCCCCTCGGTCTTGGTATGAGTGCCTCCGTGACTTCCTCCTCAACAAGGGCTTCAAAATTAGATTAGTTGATACAACACTATTCACCAAGAAACATAAAGGGTACATCTTCATTTGTCAAGTTTATGTTGATGATATTATCTTTGGCTCAACTAATGAAGATTTTTGTAAGGGATTTGGTGATATGATGTCCAAGGAATTTGAGATGTCCATGATCGGTGAGCTCACATTCTTCCTTGGTTTTTAAGTTAAGCAATTGAGGGAGGGGACGTTCGTGTCGCAAGAGAAGTACACGAAGGACCTCCTCAAGCGCTTCAAGATGGAAGAATGCAAGCTCATCAAGACCCCTATGCCTACCAATGGACACCTAGACCTTCATGAGGAAGGTAGATCGGTTGATCAAACTCTCTATCATTCTATGATCGGTAGTTTGTTGTACTTGACCACATCTAGGCCCGACATCATGTTTAGTGTGTATGTGTGCTCGATTTCAAGATAACCCTAAGGAACCTCACTTAGTTGTGGTGAAAAGAATCCTTAGGTATCTAAAGCACACCCCAAGCATTGGCCTTTGGTATCCCAAAGGAGCTAACTTTACTCATGTCGGCTATTCCGATTCGGATTATGCCGGTTGCAAGATTGACCGGAAAAGCACATCCGAAGGGTGCCATTTGCTTGGAAGATCACTAGTTTCTTGGTCCTCCAAGAAACAAAATAGTGTTGCCTTGTCAACAACCGAAGCGGAACACATTACCGCGGGTGCTTGTTGTGCACAAATCCTTTACATGAAACAAACCCTACTTGATTATGGAATTAATTTAAAAAGGGTGCCTTTGTTGTGTGACAACGAGAGTGCGGTAAAACTTGCTAATAACCTGATTCAACACTCCCGCACTAAGCACATTGACATCCACCATCACTTCCTTAGAGATCACGTTGCTAAAGGTGACATTTCCTTTGAGGGAGTGAGAATGGATGATAACTTGGCGGACATTTTCACAAAACCATTGGATGAGGCACGGTTTTTCACTCTAAGGAATGAACTTAATTGCCTTGACCTAAGCAACTTCACTAAAAGATGATCTTGTGTTGTCATGTGCATTGCATTGTAATATAAAACATGTCTAACTTTGAATTGCACGTAGGGCTTGTCTAACTCGGTTAAGATAACTGCCCAAGAGCGTGTGAAGAAGCTTACCCGAGGACAAACTTGACAAGCAACTAGTTTAATTTACGCGAACTTGCATTGCATGTGCATGGTTGTTGGTTTGTCGTTCCGTTCTTGGATTTCATTGCCTATTTTCATAAAAACTACATATGCCTATGGCAAACTATTTGAAAAATTGAGGGTTTGAGAGAGAAGTTCTCATACTAGTTCCAACTGGTGTTTATTTGACTCTTATTGGGGTTGGAACTTAGTTGGGAGAAATCGGCGTGAAGAAACTTGTAGAAATCAGGGTTTTAGGGTGTCGGACTGAGGTGTCGGACGCTGTTTTTTCCAGCATCAGGACCATTCGCCACAGTCTGACGGTCCCTGGCCCTGTTGAAGAAGGCGTCAGACGCAGTGTCAGACGGAGATTTTTCGTGTGTCAGACCATTGGAAGAACGTGTTCACGGCAGTTCACGCCGTCAGACTCGAGGTAATCGTCCGACGGAGGGCGTCGGACTGCAGTCCGGCGGTTCTAGAAGCGCTCTGTTTCTTTCTGGAAGCGTCGGACCCTCGAACGGTTTAGTCCGACGGGAGCTACAGTTATGGTCCGACGGTCGTTTTGAAGGCGAGTTCCAGTTCCTTTCTTTACTTTGTCACGTGGGCCCCAGTGTCTTTCTTCTCCATTCGTCTTCGGCCCGCGTCTATCCGTACGCCGCACCACCGCGCTCGTGCCCTAACTCACGTGCGCCGCCGCCTCCACTCCACTCCATGTCGCCACCTTCGCCGGCACCCTCGCCGCTGGCCCGCCCTATCTCCCCGACCTACTCACCGCCCCTCTCTGAGGTAGAGCGCCTCTCCTCTGCGTGGTCGTGCTCAGCCGAGCACGGCTGTCATCCTCCTCCGCTGGCGGTGACCTCCATCATTGACGTGCCTCCTCCGGACCTCCGCAGATCTAAGCTGCACCTCCTTTCACTGCTCCGTGGTTTTCTGCAGTGGTGAGGTCCTACCCTGCTTGCTCTAGCTGCACTCTTTTTCTGTGCACAGCAGGTGTTCGACAAAATGTCTAAGTGAGATTTTTGTTCGATTTCCTTGCAGTTCTTGGGTGCCAGGGCTTACCTCTCAGCGTCTAGGGCCTGGAGATGCCCTCTCTCCTCGAGTGGTACTTTTATTGTGCCTCCTACCCTAGAGTTTGTTAGTCATTGCATATTCATGGTCAATGCTCTATCCATTGACTTGTGCCCTATTCTCATGCAGTGATTTTCCTTGCCCAGTGGTGCCCCCGTTCGACAGAGTACCTTTCCTCTTCACAGGGATCTCTCACCTTGTAGGTTGCTTTGCTATTCATTTCTCATCTAATTCGCTTGCTTCCATAGAACATTGCTTACCTCTAGCTAATATATGCTTATATAAATCCCCGTCTATCTGTCTATTGCAGCCGGTCGCGGTTTGAGGCAGTGGTCAGTGATAGTGAATCCGGGGCCAAGCCCGCGGATATGGATTGAGGCCAAGCCTCTCGAGTGACAGTTGACAGAGACAGGGGATCAGGGATAGATACAGTTGTCAGTTTGTTAGAGATTGGTAGAGATGGTTCGCTGCAAGCAGGCGAGTCGCAATCAGGGTGGCACAGGTGGGGATGAGAGGCCTCCTCCTTGTCCTCCTCAGGACAAGGGGAAGGCTCCCATGGCAGAGCCTAGCAAGAAGAGGAAGAGACAGTTGACTAGCTGAGCAGAGACAGGCCATCAGGGTAGCACATGCAGCTGAGGAGGCAGAGCATGGTAGTGGCCTCCACATTGGAGGTATTTCTGTCAGCTTGTCAGACAGAGAGGGACCCGAGGAGCACACTCAGGCTGACACAGAGGCAGATACATAGTCAGAGAGATAGCCAGAGTAGTAGGACACACTGTCTCAGGGGAGCAGGCCCAGGCACCACCTCTTCGTCGCTCGGCCCGCACTCGACCTTCGGTGCCACCTCGGCCCGCTAGTCAGAGACGTGGCGATCGAGTTCCCGGGGCGCCTATTCCCACTGAGCCACAGGTACACTTGGACCTACGGGACAACTCCGCAGCCCGAGTCAGGGAGCTCCGGTTGACTCAGCTCGATAGCTGGTTCCCACCTCAGCGAGGCCCCAGAGCTTCAGAGGGCTGGTATACTACCCTTCACGAGGACTTCTTCACCGCCCTTATGACTTCAGAGGTTGGGTTATGGCAGCATAGTGTGTGTCCCCTAGAGGACATAGTCCAAGCAGGTGGTGAGGAGATTAGGCCATACTTGACCTATCTACCTGGACTCGCTGACTTGCTCGGACAGTCAGGACAGTACGCCGAGTCGTGGGTTCGTGAGTTCTACGCTTCACTTTGGATCGACCCCGACCCCGAGTACCTACAGTACACCTTCAGTGGAGAGCCTTACATGCTCTATGCGAAGGCCCTTAGAGAGCTGTTAGGAGTGCCAGAGTCTGCTACCAGGTTACACGGTATCTGCTATGGCATGATGGATCTGCCGAGGAGGGCACACGGAGGACAGGCACCGGGTACAACTCACGTAGCAGTTTGCTTCTGACCACCGTTTGGAGACGGCTCCCGCAGGACACCCTCTGAGCTTCGTCCCATCGTTCATCTCTTGAACGACATGATGAGGCACACACTTCTACCGCGGGAGGGGTACAAGGAGGGATTGACACACCTACAGCTTTGGTTGCTTAGTGCCCTGGTCCAACAGTCAGAGTTTGGCATAGTTGACTTGATGATCAGTGAGATGGAGGACATGATAGCAGAGGGCATCAGGTCTCGGCGATAGCTTCCCTACACTCATTGGATCTCTTCTATTCTTGTGCGCAGGCTGCACAAGATATGGGCAGGGATCACTAGAGAGTTGCGCCAAACTGACACAGAGTTTCTAGTTTTCCGGATGACCTCTATCATAGATGGCAGACGTGGCAGCCGTGCACTACACAGGATTCAGAGAGGACAGAGGTCAGGGGCAGATATGGCAGAGGTCCTAGTAGCAGGACGAGGCTATGAGGCACGTTGCCCATAGCGAGCTTGAGCAGTTGCTTGTCGACGATGACCCCGTTGACACCACTTCCGACAGCACTGACGAGGACTACCGGCCTATCCCTAGGCATCCACTGAGCTCATGACTCAGAGGCCGGTGGCTCCAGCTCAGCTCCACAGGCTCCACAGACAGACCCAGCTCCGCTTGCTATACTCCAGTCCCTTCAGCAGTCACAGCAGCAGCAGGCACAGGAGCAGACACGTCTTGCACAGGAGCAGGCCCGGTTACCCCGAGAGCAAGCTGCAGCGTTTTCACAGATTCAGCTCCGTCAGGACTAGTTTCAGTAGCAAATGCTCGCGATGCAGCTCGAGAGCCAGCAGATTCAGCTTCAGACGTTTGGGTTCATGGAGCACATCATCAGGCATACCGGAGCCCCTCCGTACCTGGCTTCAGCTCCTCCGGTTCAGCAGGTTGGTCCAGCAGCCACTGCAGCCCAGGTGACTCCAGCTTAACAGTCCAGCGGACTACAGAGTCAGGGCACTGCTCCATTCTCCAGCTCTCTCACTACTCCTTCACAGCAGACGCAACAGTGGTTTGCTTCTCTAGGGTTTGGTCAGGGGTTCACTGCCTATCCGCACCGGTTTCATACCAGACTTGGGTAGCCCCTCAGTGACCAGGAGCTTGGGTGTTACTTTCAGCGAGATCACTGGTATGCCTACACCTCCAGAGTTCAGAGAGCCAGTGCCTACTACCACAGCTCCTCCTGCTACCGGTACTACAGAGACACTGCCGTCCTCAGTAGCTTCGTCTGAGCATATCACTACCACCACCACAGACACTGAGGTAGTAGTTATGATAGTTGGTGAGCCACAGGGTCAGCAGCTTAGCATCGAGGAGCAGACTGTTCTAGAGTCTATTCAGACAGCACTTGAGGAGCTCGCACTTACAGAGACAGCCTCTGCAGCTCCAGACACAAAGGTTGACCCTGGTACAGAGGCAGTCGAGCCGACCCGGACTGCTTCACCTACATGTTCACTGACAAAGGGTCAGACAGCTCAGAGCTCAGAGTCAGAGGGTGACACTTCACAGTTTGAGATCCGTCCTCACGCCTCTGACCGTGACCCTGTAGTCTCTTCTCCACCTCCTGAGTCTTAGGTCTTTGGTGCTTGATGCCAAAGGGGGAGAGAGAGCATAGATTTAGGGGGAGCGATGAGAGAGGGTTTTGACTCTTACTTTTGTTTGTGACACACTCATGCATGTTTATCTTTCATGCATTGTATATATGTGTGTTGAGACTTGGTTTGTGATATGTGCTTGAGCTCTTGTTTATATATATCATGTCACTTGGTTCTCACTTGGTTATGCTCATTGTCTTAGCTTCCGCACTTCACTCCGATCTTGAGCATAACTTTTGGTACGTGTGCTTATTTCATATCCTTTGTGTACCTTGTGGTCTTGATTTTTTATAAGTATGCCTAACCCCTTTTGCTCTTATTGACACATGCTTCTATGAATCAAGCCTTTAAAAACCTCACTCTTTCTAAATCTATTTGAAGTTGTTGTCATCAATCACCAAAAAGGGGGAGATTGAAGCATCTAGGCCCTAGTGGTTTTGGTGATTAATGACAACAAAGAGGTTATTATGACTAATGTGTGTTTTGCAGGATCACCTAGAGGTTAGGTCATAATAACATGTAGCTTCAAGCCCCTAGCGATGAAAATCGATTCGGTTTTCAAAGGATGGAACACAAGACGGTGATAGGCTTGTTCCAACTATCAATTGGAGTTGAGAGACACTTAGAGTAGTCTTAGGTTTTGTTTTTCCCTTTGACCGTACTATTAAGAGGGGTTTGGATGGATAGCTTGACTTAGGGCAAGGTTAGAGAGTATAGATGTGATGGACACTTGTCCAACATAGCTCTAGATAGCCCAGGGAGACTCTTGAGAGAGAGAGAGGATCAAACTTCGTTTTGGAAAGTTTTTGATTCGGCGAAGTTTTGAGTGATCTCGAGGCGTCGGACCCTGAGCAGTATGGTCGTCGGACCAATACTCAGAGTCCGACGGCCACGTGGCAGCTCCTGGTTGCACCCCAGCACAACAGGGAGCGTCGGACGCTGCTGGGATGGTCGTCGGACCATTGCCCAGCGTCCGACGATGAAAGTGGTTACTCGGGTGAGCGTCGGACCGTGGTCTAGGGAGTCATCAGACTATTGCTTTGTAGCGTCTGACACTTCTAGAGAGGTCCAGAGAGCAGTTTTAAGCATCGGACTAGGTCCGACGGGGAGCGTCGGACTATCTCTCCGTGTTTTAGCCACTGTTAGTTCCTGTGCAGAGTTCACCCGAGAGCTTGAGGGCGTCGGACTGTGGTCCGACGGTGTGCGTCGGACCATTGCAGTGAGTCCGACGCGCCTCTGTCACAGTGCCGAGTACAGAGCATTTGTGAGAGTCAGACTGATGCATATTGGTCCGACGGGTGCACTGTTCATACGGTCCGACGGTTCGCAGAAAGCTGAAAACAATACAAACGGCTAGTTTTGGAGAGGGGGAGTATTTATACTTCACCATTGGCTTCATTCTAGCTCTCTTGCTCATTTGTTCAACTGAAGCAACCATTGTGACCTTGTGAGAGTGCAAGAGCCCTAGGGAGGTTGAGTGATTGTTGACAGTTACTAACGCTATCAAAAGAGTGTAGCCAAATCTATCCTCTAGCAATAGTAACAATACTTCTCAACGCAATCACGGGGGTTGTCAATCCCTATGCTCAAAGTATGTGATTGTTGGCCAAAAATGCTATGGGTAGCTCTATAGGATAGGTGATGGGATTCTGCAAGCGCACAGAACTATCGTGTAGCACTTTACCTATTAGTACCAGGTGTTGAATTTATATTTTCCCAAAGGAAGGCGGGGTTTGTGATTCCAAGGATCTGATAGTCAAGGGTCTAGATATGGATAAATGGGGTAACAACCTTAGTAAGGATGAATCGATGAAGTATAACTAAGGTGGAAACACACAAGGTAGCTCTGGAGTTTTAGGGGAGAACTCTATCTCAGTAAAAGATCAAATGATTGTTATACCAAAGAGACTGCTATACCCGGGACGCGCAAAGTCCTAAACTTACCGGGGTTCGACTGATTAGGCACCGTACGTACCAAAAGCCTACGCTGATAAAACTTGGCCGAACGTGGTGGAATCCAGAGGATTCTAGGGCTGTCACCACCTAGAACCTACCACTACTATCCGTGGGCCTAGCCGCACTCAAAGGTAAGTTATAGCCTAAGCACTGCGCTTAATCTATAAAACTTACTACTCTAACTCAAGCACAAGAATTAGAGCACTCTAACCAAGCAATGAGCAAGTAAACAGCTACTTGAAGTATAACAATAAATAAATGAAGAAGGGGATCTTTATTACCGATAGGAGTGAAGAACACCGCAGAGGAGGTCGCCGACAGTCCCAGCTCCTCCACAGACTTCCTCCTGCTCCCGACTTCTCTCTACCACTCTACTCTTCTCTAGCTAGCACTATTCCTAAGAGCAGAGCTTCGCTAGAGAGAGAGAGGAGCTACTACTGACTATGAGCTGAATCTCTAGTGATCTCTAGTGGTGTTTCTAGTGGTTTCCCCTAGTGGTTTCTAGTTGTGTTCCCTAGTGGTTTCACCTTACAAGTGAGGATTCAAATCCTATTTATAGTGTAGGAGAGCTCCAGGGGTACTTGTAAAGGTCCTGGAGGTCGGTGGCGCGAAGTGGTAGGGCGGGCGCCCTCCTAGGGGGGCGGGCGCCCCTTGGATGCACCGCCTTGCATCCTACGGCCCTCCTTCCTCCCCTATGGCAGTTGCAATGTCGGTTGATGTCCTGAAATGATAGTTTGCAACTCCTGGGAGGATGACTTGTGGGTCCTTCAATCCATGGAATATCACTTGATCACCGTTGGATGAAAACCGACTTCATTTGATGGTGTGGATGACTCCTGGAAACCTTCCCTCAGATTGTGGACGTAGCACTCACTTTGGACAGGGCGGGCACCCTGTTGATAGGGCCACCAGATCCTCGTGCCTTGTCTCTGAGGGTTGATGTTGTTTCAAAGTGCCACAGGCCATTTGGGAGGATGGCACACGGATCCGTGAGGTGGCATGCCAGTTTGGCGCCATTCATAGGGCGGGCACCCTTTGTAGGGGGCGGGCGCCCCCCTCTGGCTCCCATGTGGCAGCTGAGGTGTCTTGGTATGCTTCGCTTTTGCCTGATTTCACCATTTTTCCTGCATACACAAGATTTCTCTAGGGACATGTGGAACTAGGTAAGTTTCAAAGTGAGTTCTTTGGATTTCATGTGGTTTTACCTTGATTATGGGTAGAATGTTGACGGTAAAATAGGGTGTTAGCGACCGTCAACAAACTCCCCCAAGCTAACATTTTGCTTGTCCTCAAGCAAAGATGTGGTTTTAACATGGCAATGTTGTATCAAGAAACTCCCCCAAGCTAACATTTTGGTGCTGGCTGCTTCTTTGGAGGGGCGTCTAAATTTTGCTCCAGGAACAGCCGGACGGTAAGCAAGGGCAATTTGCCACCGCACGACTAGCTGCTGGAGTCCTCGACTGAGAAGAGCTTCCTTCAAATGGCCTCTTGCCTCCCTTGGAAGCAGTGTGCAAGTTGTTCTATTTCTCTTGGATATAAGCTTCACTGATGAACTCGTTAAAAGTTGTACGAGCGTTGTTCGTCAGAGTCTTCATAAGCTTGGTACTAAGGCCTCTCTTGAAAGTTTCGATCTTCTTTTCATCTGTATCCACCATCCACGGGGCATACCTTGACAGATTGTTAAAGGCATGATGATACTGAGTGAGGGTCTTGGTACCCTGAGTAAGCTGCATGAACTCATTCACTTTCATCTTGATCAAGCCTGCTGGAATGAAATGTCCCCTGAAATCCCTGGTGAACTGCTCCCAGGTGATATCAGCGACCATAGGGTAGGCGGTCTTGCGATTGGCCCACCATATTCCAGCTTGGCCTTGCAGCAACATAGCAGCAAAGCTAGCCTTCATGGTTTCAGTCAATCGCAGCACAGAGAATGACTGCTCAATAGTGTTTAACCACTCATCAGCTTCCAGCGGTTCAACGGCCTGCTTGAATACTGGAGGCTTAGTGTCCATGAAGTCCTTATAGTTACTGTACTAGTCCTCATCATTTCCGCGGCGTCCATCTCGATTGCGATGGTGGGTGTTACTAGCAACCATCTGCTGCAGAATCGCTTGCTGAGTGTCCAAGAACTGAGCAAAAATCTGCTCCTGGGTACGCGGTGGAGGAGGCGGCAACTCCTCATCTTCATGTTCATTCCCACCACCACTGGTTGACCCATGACGACGGTATGACGTGCCATCTGTAGCAACACACAACAACCATTGTTAAGTGTCAGTTATGCCAAAGAAAACCGAAAGATTATGCCCAAAAGATATCAATGATCATTTTTGATAACCAACAAACGGCACAATAATTCAATAATCATCACACAACCGCACAATAACTAGGCGCAACCAAAAAGGGTTTCCAAACTGCATAAGTTACCATTACTTAATTAAAAGTTTGATGGTTCCAGCCCAGAACACACAGGGTTCTCTCATTACAATTCAGGTTCTACCCATTACATGATATTAAAGGTTTTCCCAATACAAAAGGGTGCCGATCATGGCAAGAGCACTAGAAAAAGCCTAGTCATCGTGGTCACTGTCCATGCCGGACACGTTCTCACCATGGTCATCACTCTCGTCAATAGACACGATCTCCTCGGGGTCTTCTTCCTCTTCTTCCTCACTTGCTTCACCATCATCAGCTGCAACGAAGATCTCAGGAGCAAACTCCGCTGCACCCGGAGGATGAAACGGATCAACACGGTTGTTCAGACGATGAACATCCTGCTGCAACTCCCAAACCTGCTGCTGACTAGTACGCAACTCCTGCAGAAACTCATCGTGCTGACGTGTCAAGCTCATATTGCGATTGTCAAGCTGGCGGCGAAGATCTGCATTCTCCCTCTCAAGCACCTCGACACGGCGATCAGCTGCCAACAAGGCGCCAGTGCATCGTAACAACTCATTGCGACAGGCAGTGAGAGCTACCACCAAGTCCTCTGAGCTACGACGAGCCATACGTGCCCACTCTTCAGCTTCTAACTTCTTCTCCACAGCATCATGCAGGGCTTCAACGCACTTCATCCAACCATCTCTAGTGGAATAATGCATCCTCAGGACAGCAAACATAGCACTCATAGAAACACCCGTGCTATGAGCACGCTCATCCCTGCCTCGCTCCAAAGAAGCTTGGCTAGACTGAGCCCACTCACCCTGAGAAGCATCCACCCTGGGAAAAACACTTGCTGGCCCCAAATCAGCTCTCTTGTTGAACCGGCTGCAAATATCCGTCAACACCTCGAAAGCTGCAAGCTGCGCACCATCCCATGGCGTCCTCATGTCAACTTCTACCTTTATTCCTAGAAACGACCAACCCCTTTCAAGCACAGGGATAGTCACCCAAACATCAAACCATGGCTGCACCATGGTTTCCACTGGCTTCCAGAAATACAGTGATGGCTCTGCATATCCCACAGACTTCAACAACCTCCATAGCACGGTGGGTGTGCCAAACCGCTCCAGAAACTGACCACTCTGCGGCTCACCTTCAGCTGCCATCTGGTACATTACAACATCTTTCAGCATTTAGAATAAGATAGAGCAGCACAATTTTTATCATAGGGAAGGAAAATAGTACAAATAGCTTGAGTTAATTTCATGATCATGATGCATGCACGTGCCAACGACCTCACACATAGTATATATTAACTAACGTTATAGTCGGTGGCATACCACGTGCTCTCATATACGTAACTAACCGTGCAATACGTTTTGCGTGGTTAGTGTACCTGCAAGATTCATTTCAGCCCAAATCCCAATGTATGCAGGGCAACAAGAAGCACTTTTCGCCAGAAATGTTCCCATGAACATTTGCGACCCCAAAAGTAATTACTCCACCTTACTTCCATAAGTACACATATGGATCACATGTACTCACTTCAGTAACCATAACACTCACCATCGATCGACGGTTATTCGATCTTACACTCACATCTCACCTTACCTTAGGCGACGTGGCACATTGACCCATAAGAAGCAATAAGAAACCGACAGTTCATAATTATCCGCACGATAAAACCAAATGAACCACAATAGAAACATGATGCAATTTCCCCCAAGTCAGTACTTACATAAGCCACTTAAATACCACATATATATAGGGCTATAGGACTTGGTCACTGGTACTCATAAGTTTTGCAAACACTCGGTTTAAACCACCTATACACACTACCAGTTGGCAATTAGTTTGTAAAACTCAAAACTCTTTTAATTTTTAAATAGTCAAGTGACGGTATATGCTGAATTATGCTCTGATACCAGCTGTCATAGAACCGACCAATTTATACGAGCACAAGTACAACGATCGCATTTTTAATCGCAATCCAGTCGCACTTGAGCCAATATAAACCCGGTAGTCCGAAAATCTCGAAGGATTTCAAACATTTCATACCCCAAGGATCATTCATTCAGCAATACCCGATCACATGACACATAAGTTCACAACCGAATTTAAACATCAGAGTACAACATAGTCTTTTACACAAATATAGCAGTAGCGGAAGTTAACATAGTTTTACACCACAGAGTTCAAATACGAGTACCATCAATGACCTTGTCACAGCATTCTTACAACGACTAAGGATAGATAATGACCCTGCCCTCGGGTCTAGTCTTCTTCGCCCGCAGGGGTGAAGCAATTCCTGCAATACGCGTAGTAGACTACACCATCTGCAACAATGGGAATAAAACCCTGAGTACTCAATTGTACTCAGCTAGACTTACCCGACAGGGAGTAAATAAAAAGACTCTCAACGATATGCAAGGCTTATTTGGTGGAGCTCAGAGGGTAGCATCATTTTTGCATCAAAAGCATTACTACAGTAGATCCTCAACTTATTCATTTTAATTGTGATAAGCTTCGATTTCAGTTAAGCTATTTACTAAGATTAGCCACTATACTAAGCATTCACTGAATATTATAGCAATCAATAAAACAATATGATTTCCGATATCCACAGATATCAACCTCATCTCACCATAATCATTATGTTCAAGTTATTAGCCTCTACCTCACCAGAAGATCAGTTCAGTTTCTCACTAACCAGGAGAGATGGCGATTCGAATCGATTGTACCAGCTGGCAAATATGCCAATCACAAACCCTGTCAGCCGAGCCACTAGCTTCTTGGGCCACCGTTAAATCTTTCTGAGACATAATATGTATCGCGGGCTTGGAGGGGTCCATATTCTCAGAGACAAACCCACTTCCAGGATGCATCAGGTCCCTGACCTGCCCTTGGTAAGATGGTGTCTCCGCACATCCTTCCTACCTCCAGAATATGTCTGCCTTATCACGCCCAATTTCCGGCTCAGAAAGAAATACTCGGCTTCGCGGTCAGAACGACTTTTCTGGCCAGCTATGTGACGACGTCTTTCAATCTCAACTGATGTATGGTGGCCTCAGTCCTAGTCGGCCGCAAGCAGCACCGAAGGCGGCATGACCTCAACCATGTCATGCGGCTCCCCGCTACCTAGCCTTGATTCTCTCATTAGACACTGTGGCATGGTGGCACATATAGTCCATCATGTGGAATCCAACCCCATCATCATTAGTAACCACCTATGCTCGCGAAGGACAGGAAATCCCTCGACTTCTACCGGTCTAAGCATGGCTAAGCATAAGATCGAACCCATCCCTTGTCTAGTAATAACTTTAGGATCAAGTATAAGTGGACAAGGTATAAATGCAACAACGGTATCATATCAACTCCTATACTTAAGTGCAAAATCATACGATTTAATAAAGACCAGTGCATTTGTAAAAAGAGTAGGTGGAGACTTAGGGATGCTCCGGGGCTTGCCTTTCACAAAGTTAGTAGGTTGGTGATCAGGGCACTCTGGAAGTTCAACTTCTTCTTCCTGGCCTTCGGGAACCTCTGGCACTTCAATCTCCGGCGGAACTCCCTCCTCCGGTGGATCGAATTGCAATAGCGTCACGCCTCCCGGCGATCCTGTATGCATGATATGCATATATGAGAACTGAGAATGCACATGAAATGCAAGATAGAGATACACAAATTAACCTATGATATGCAATCAGTTTAACAATCCACACTCATTTACTGAGCACGTGCACATTTCTTCTCTAGACAACTAACTCATACTCACCCTTCTTAAGCAAAGCATAGAATAATTTCTCGTCCCGGGTGAGAGGTCTACATCCTGCACTTAATAATTAACATGCATCAACTAACCTACCACAACCAACTTATAATTAACAAGCATGAGCAACATCAAATAAAAAAAATATTAACATTGCTGCCTTAAGCTTAAATTAGGATCAGCTCCACTGTTTTAAACAAGTGATAATCCTGAGCATCACAGAAATGCATAAAAAAATACTTCACACCCAAAGGTATTTGCTTAAAAACAATTAAACAAACCCTAACCTATAACTGGACCTACTGTTTACTGTGAGCAGAAAAACCCATAAAAATTACAGTAGCTACTACACATCCAGATTAGCCTACTGACAAAATTTCAAGTCATTTGGACAAGTATAACAGTCTACACAAAAATAACAAACAACCAGCCTTTTAAGCAATGGAAAATACTTAACACAGTGAAAAGTATCAAACAATAGATTTCCCAATTTTCTTAGCTTCTTTTCAACATAACATGGTCCAGGAAAAATATTCATGACCATATCCTTAACACATTAAGCATGGTGATTTTTGCAAGATTAAAGCATAAAAGGCACATTATACTAGACATCATATAAATAACAGTGCAACACCAGCAAACATATTTTTCTTAGATTCTACTTTCCTAAACAAGATTAATGCAAGTGGAATTACATTTTTAGCACATTCCTACAATTACTTTTGCATTTATCAAGTTTGCAAGCAATTAACAATTTAAATATAACTGCACATAAAAAGTATTCCAAAAGTGCATTTTATATTTTTCCTTGATAGAGCTCAGAAATACAAACACAACAAAATTTGGTTCACTCCGATTGGACACTCCTAGCTCCAGATATGAATTTTGGAAGACTTTACACATTTTCTGGAAATTCATTTTATAAATCATAAAACCCAAACCCGATAGAAACTGCTACGTGCACCCGGCTCAACGAACCAAAGGCGCACCCGAACGGCTGACTCGCGGACCCCGGGGTCAATCTGACCCCACCCGTCAGAGAAAGGGGCAGAGCCGCCGGCGCTGACCGGCGAGAGCTCGCCGACGGCGAGGTCTCCGGCGACGCCGAGGCTACCTACCGACTCGTGGCAACGATACGAACCCAATGGGCCAACTGCCGAGGGTTGTACCCCACCGGAGCAAGCTCGACGGCGACAATGGCGGATGGCGGTGGTCCGGCGAGCTTGCGCCGGCCGATTCCGGCCGTTGCTCGCGCGGCTAAGCACCGTTCTGAGATCCTGGAACCCTAGCGGACCTATGCGTGCGACGAATCGAACTATTGCGCACGGGAGCTCACTGACCGCGCTCGCATGGCGGCACGGCGGCGAGCGGGTTCACGGCGAGCTGGGTTCCGGCGAACCTACGGTGAGACCGACCCATCCGACAGCCTAGACTGGATCTACAGCTAACGGAGACTCCTAGACGAGCAATGGAGAGAGAAGCCGACCCCGGCATCACCCTCGTCACGGCGACCCGAGAGCTCGGCGGTGCTCCGGCAATGGCGCGGCGGCGAGAAGGCCAAACTGTTATACCTTAGTTCGGCTGAGGTCGGCAACGGGTCGAGGATGAAGAGCAGAGCAAGGCGAAGCTACGGCGGAGATGGAGCGGTCGGAGACGGCACGGTGACGGCGGATTTCACCGCGGCGACGGCTCGGCGGCGATGGCGCTGGCGGAGGGGAAAACGGCGGGCAGAGAGGCGAGAGCGAGCGAGTGAGAGTGAAGGAGCGTGCGGGGGACAGGATGGAGTGTCGCCTTTGTAAAGCCGACCGGCGCGGCAGGGCAACAACGACGTACGACGCCACCTGGCGGCCGATGCCTGACGCGGTCGCGTGGCGATGACCGACAGCCGAACTGAATCGGCTCCGATTCAGTTTCAATGAACCGACTGAAACTCGATATTTATCGATCCAAAACTCGCGATCCAGTGAGTGTTAGCCAAAACTTCACTAATATGGATTGAAGAGCTACATGAGTACTCCATTCCATATTAGAACACTTTACTCTAGATCGGCCTGGATTGAGAGATACAGGTCGATGAACACGGGTACACCGAAACTGAAAACCAGTTTTAGACTTAGCAAATTTTTGAAACTTCAAAACAACTCCAAATCTGCACTAATTCAACTTTTTGACCACCTTCCACCCATTTTCATGAGTTGACCCAAAAATAAAGTTTGTTGCTTATAAAATTCTACACAACTTTGATTAAGGGTGCACTGACATGCAAAATCTCTAAAATGCCCTTCTTGTTTGGTCAAACAGAATAGCTTTTAGAGGGCTCTCTAGTCAACTATGAGCTAGAGGGGTATTTTGGGGATTTCACCAACATGAACATTGTTCCAAATGTTATCCCAAACATGTCTAAAGCATTTAGAACAGTAAACAAGCATCATATTTGCATGTCAACACATTTAGCATGTTATGGACATATAAACAAACATATAGCAATAAAAAGGAATTAATTCAAATCAAATGATGATGATGCATGAAATGACATGATCTATGCTTGATGACATGCAAATGCAATTGTGAAAATAGTAACTAACACTAGGGTGTTACAAATGCTATGCATGAAGAGCTCAATAATTTTGAAAGAAATGAAGTTTGGGAATTGGTAGAAAGACCAAAGAACTACAATGTTATTGGCACCAAATGGGTATTTAGAAACAAGCAAGATCAAGATGGCGTTGTGATATGGAACAAGGCAAGATTAGTGGCACAAGGGTACACTCAAGTAGAAGGATTGGATTTTGGTGAAACCTATGCTCCGGTTGCTAGATTAGAAGCAATAAGAATTCTTCTAGCATATGCTTGTGCTCACAACATCAAGCTCTACCAAATGGATGTCAAAAATGCATTTCTAAATGGATTCATCAATGAGTTAGTATGTGTTGAACAACCACCCGGTTTTGAAGATGAGAAGAAACCAAATCATGTGTACAAGTTAAGGAAAGCACTCTATGGTTTGAAACAAGCACCAAGGGCATGGTATGAGAGGCTAAGGGATTTTCTCCTCTCTAAAGGTTTCAAGATGGGGAAGCTTGACACCACTCTATTCACCAAGAAAGTTGATGGTGACTTGATGATCATGCAAATCTATGTTGATGATATTATCTTTGGATCAACTAGTCAAGCTTTGTGTGCGGAGTTTGAAAAGGTGATGGCTAAAGAATTTGAGATGTCTATGATGGGTGAACTCACATACTTCCTTGGACTTCAAATTAAGCAAATGAAGAATGGCACATTCATAAGTCAAGGCAAGTACACAAGAGACATGATCAAGAAGTTTGGAATGCAAGATGCAGAACCAATTAGCACTCCCATGGGGACTAGTGGAAGCTTGGATGAAGATAAAAGTAGCAATATGGTTGATCAAAAGGCATATCGGTCTCTAATTGGAAGTTTGCTCTATGTCACCGCATCAAGACCGGATGTCATGTTTAGTGTGTGCATGTGTGCTAGATATCAAGCATCTCCTAGGGAGAGTCACATGAAGGCCACAAAGAGGATATTGAGATATTTGAAGCACACTCAAGATGTTGGATTGTGGTATCCCAAAGGTGCAAAATTTGAGTTGATTGGATATGCCGATGCGGACTATGCCGGTTGCAAGATAAATAGAAAGAGTACATCGGGCACATGTCAACTCTTGGGAAGATCTCTTGTCTCATGGTCATCAAAGAAGCAAAATAGCATATCACTCTCCACCGCCGAAGCCGAATATATTAGTGCGGGGAGTTGTTGTGCTCAAATCCTATGGATGACGGCAACTTTGAGGGACTATAGAATCAACTTCAAGAAAGTGCCATTGTTTTGTGACAATGAGAGCGCTATCAAGTTAACTCAAAATCCGGTTCAACATCAAAGAACCAAGCATATTGATGTAAGGCACCACTTTATCCGGGATCATCAACAAAAGGGTGATATTGACATTCAAAGTATTGGAACCGATGATCAATTGGCCGACATACTCACCAAGCCACTAGATGAGAAGAGGTTTTGCAAGCTTAGGAATGAATTGAATATTCTTGATTTCTCCAATATGAGTTGAGCTCACCCCACATATGTGACATGCCTCTACTACGACAAAGCAAGGTAAAATTGTTTGACATTACATCATACTTGCTAGGACTTGTTTAGAGCATATAGACATATTCACCTCTTAGGAGCATTCATAGAAATTAAACTATTCTTGATGGATATATGCTACCACTATTGCCTTGTTTGATTGTATGATCTAGTGGTAACATATGACATGCATGTGTGCTTAATCCCCTAGTGTTCAAACGAGTTTATTAGCTCAAGGTGCATAACTTCACATGGGCAAGATAACCCCTAGTAGCGTGAAGAAGCTTGTCCTTGGATCAAACTTAGTTATATATCCTAGGCAAATGCACTAGATTGAGCCAAAGTGAAAAGTCAACTCTCTTTCAAAATCAAATGAACTTAACTAATTTCTCTTCACTAAAATGAACCTTTTTGTGCAATTGTTGACAAAGGGGGAGAGAAAAGTTACAAAAGAAAGAGAATGAGCGATGAACCATCATTAGGCCGATGATGGGAGAGCAATAGGCCAAAGGAAAGGGGTAATTAAAATTTTGAAGCACACAAGTAGGGGGAGCAATCACATATGCAAGTTGTTGCATTTGGATGTACACTAATCATATGATTGCTCATTGCATTTGTATTTACTTTCTTATACATGCTTGTGTGGTGTATTGCTAGTAGTAGGATTTGAATGATGATTTGAACAACTAGCATGTGTAGGGTAACTAGTTGGTTGTATTTCTTCAAATGGTAACTAGAGCTTACTTATAATGTGATCTCATGGTATGCTCTAGTATTTGTGACCTTCTAGTTACTAAGGTGCTAAGGATGGTGTACATGGCAACTCCGATGGTATCACGCTTCAAAGGTCCATTCTATACACCTTAGCATCATTTTGGTAGAATTACTCTCTATTCAATACATATGTGCTAGCTTTCAATCCAAACTCGATGCACATATGTAGGGGGAGCCAATACTACCAAAATAAAACTTATGATGGTTGTCCAAATCCTTTCATGATCTACTCGTGGACAAGCATGATAAGTTCAAAATCTTAATGCATATTTCTTTTGTAAAAGGTTGTCATCAATTACCAAAAAGGGGGAGATTGAAAGACCCTAGTTTGGTTTTGGTAATTGATGAAACCGAGTTACTAATCCAAGTGCTAAGTATGTGTAGCAAAAAGAAGATTAGTAATAAGGAGGAAGATGACATGAGCTCAAGTGAAGATCAAGATGAAATGATCAAGGAAAAAGAAAAGGACTTAAAGAAGGAAAGCTAGAGGCTAAGGTATATTCAAATAGGGCTTTTATTTTAGTGATCAAGACTCCAAGTGGGAGTGATCACATTTAGGATAGATAGCCGACTATCAAGGGGAGAACTAAGCTATTGGATTACTTTCAAGTGCTCTAGGTTGCATCTCATATGCATTGATCTAACCAACCTAGAGAATCCCTTTGAAAACCCTTGAAAAATATTTGTAAAATGCTAACACACTGTGCACAAGTGTAGAAGACCTTGAGTGTTAGCACACAGAAGTAAGGGGTGAGAAATAGACTTGAAAAACACTGAGAAATGAGCGTCAGACTGTTAGCAGGGGCAGCGTCGGACTATTGTCCAGAGTCCGACGCCTAACCCTAGCTCCGGCAAATATCGAGCGTCGAACGCTCATTTTACGAGCGTCGGACCATTGAGATGTCCAGTCCGACGATGCCGAGCAGCGAGGTGTGACGCGTGGCACGCTGAGGAGCGTCGGACGCTTGACAAAAAGTCCGACGGCGAGCGTCGGACGAAGTCCGACGATGATTTAGCGTTTTCAAACCTCTCTGGAAGCGTCGGACGCTGAGTTTCTTTAGTCCGACGGTGCTCGCGCGATCGTCCGACGATACGCGCACAGTGAGCTGAGAGAGGGCATCGGACTCGGCGGTTTAGTCCGACGCCCCCAGTCCGACAGTAGTCAAACGCGCGAAATGAGTTACCGTTGAGATCGAACGAACGGCGTTTAAACCTATTGACACGTGGCATTCATCCGAGCGTCGGACGCTGCCGTTTGGTCCGACGCTGTCGGTCCGACGGTATAAAAACGGGGTTAACGACTGTTTCAGAGAGTGTAACGGCTAGGAGTTGGCTTGGCAGTATTTATACTCCCTCCCTGGTCACTTGGTGACCAGCTAGCACACTTGGATCCTTGTCATACACTTTGTTGCACTCTAGCCTCCCACTCTCTCACTAATTCATCATCTTGATCATTCTTGTGAGATTGAGTGAACCTCAAGTGCATCATTGCTTGTGATTTGCATTCTAGAGCACTTGAGAGCAAGCCTCGGATTAGTTCTTATTCTCTTGGGACATTGCCGTGTCCCTAGACGGCTTGGAGGAGAAGAAGGTGTGAAGGAGCTTGGTGATTGTGCTTGCTCACACCTGGTGATTGTGAGGGGTTCTTGTGCCTTCCCCGAGCGGAATGCTCAAAGGTAACTCTAGTGGATTGCTCGTGTCTTTGAGTTACTTCCTCCGTGGTAGGTTCTTGTGGCGCCTAGTGTAGGCTCGGTGTGTGATACCGATTAGCCACCGAACCACCGGTTGAAGTCGACACAACGAGGACGTAGCGTGCCGGCAACCACGTGAACCTCGGGGATAAATCTTGGTGTCTCTATTGATTTCCTCACCTTCGAGTGAGTGACTTATTGATTGTCCCGGTTATTGGCTTCCTCACAAGGCAAAGGTATAATTGACGATCATCCCATTCTTGTCCTTGTGCAAAGTAGCTTGTTCCCTTTTCTTAAGTAGTTGTGTAGTCATTTAGCTTTTGCTAGCTTACTTGTGTGGATTAGAACTAAGGTTTAACTAGAATTGTGTAGGTGGCTTGCTTAGGTTAGTGGTTGTCTTAGCATTACATTTATAGCCTCTTGTGGTTCTAATCACTTGTTTAGTGGTTTGTAGAATTTTTATTTAGGCTATTCACCCCCCTCTAGCCATACTAGGACCTTTCAGTGGGGCCGGCCGGCGCCCCCCCTCTAGGGTTTCGGCCCACCTTCTGGAGTCTTCTTCCACCGCCTCTCTGGAGTCATCTAGGCCCTTTGTTCAAGTCGGTTTGATCCCACGGTGCACGTTCATCCCACCGGGCTATAAATAGAGGGGCAGACCCCCCTCCCAGGCCACCAATTCATTCCTCCTGCTTCATTCGTCAAGAGTAGACAGAAGTTGGGATTTCCAGAGATTAGAAATAGGGCTCTAGTTCTTCAAGTTCATAGTTTAGGCGTCTAACAAGGTTCAAGTAGAGTTGGGCGCTACGCTCGGGATTCCAGATCTGTTCGTCTGGAGATCGGTAATCTTATCTTGTATCTCATTATGACTTTGCTTTATTTTAATATATTGCTACTTATTCAGTTCTTAGTTTATTCTAGTTGCATATTCGATATAGTTATGATTGGTGATGATTATTGTCGTATGATCGTAAAGCGCCTAATTCTGTACTCGAGTGAGTTAGGTGGTATGCATTATGTAGACGTGGTGTCTAGATATATTGTGTACCTACGGAGGCACCCTGACGTGCCGGGTCGTGTGGTAGTCCGCGTAGGTGACAGCTGCGTTGGTTCCTCCGTAGTCCACCCCCCCTGTACGTAGGACGAGCAGAGCGCGGTCGCGAAGGAGATGACTGTTGTGTCTTAATATCCTCATTAGATGATGCTCCTTATGATGTTTTCTGAGTTGATTATGCTATAGATGAAGATGTGTAATGTGGCGTAGGCTATCGACTTTGTATTTAGTAATTACATAGGTTTCCTTTACTTTAGCCGAATCTCGAGATTGTCTTTTCTACATTAGTGAGTCTCTATATTCTATCTCTAGAATACCATTTACCTCATTTACTCAGTTATCATTTACCATTTATCATTGAGATATTTATCGCTAAAGCACTAGAGTTATGGATTATCATAGGTCCGCACATTTATCTTTCCAATCATTATAGTAGATTATCCTAATGAGTAGAATGCCCCTTTATCCTTTTGGCATAAAACAAATCAATGATACTCGGAATACTTACCGGGTGTAGTGCTACAATGGGAGAATTATCTGTGCGCTTGCGGATATATTCAGTAGTATTATTTTTAGGAGGCAAGTGAAGATTATTTTACCTTTGGTTTTTGGCATCATATTAGGGATGACAACTTAACGTGAAGTGATGCTAGAAATACCAACATTCACTAAGTAAAGCAATGTACAGGTAAAGCAAGTATATACTTGTAGTACCAGAACCAGAATATCAAATACTAGAAGGACTCAGATGTAAAACTTACTCAAAGCTTGCATCCGCTAAGGTACACCTTGGAGAAAACTCCCGACAGGCCCAGGACTTTCTTCTGAAGACTTCCCTCACTCTCTTCCCTCTTATTCTAACACTAAAGCTATTAGAGTAGTCTTTCTTCCTATGATACACTTGATGATTAGAGTGAAGGACTAGGGGGTATTTATAGGGGGATGAAGAGGAGTGCCATGTCATCAATCCATGTGCCTTTCCATCTCTACCCTTGGATCCACCGACCTTGAACCAACTTGATTTGGATGTTCCGGATTCACCACGTTGCCTATCATCATGCCTGAAGTCGGTGAGTGGAAGTTGGGCACCAGGGGGTCGATCGACCCCCCTATGACAGGTGGGTCCCACCTGCTTGTTCCCCACGTGTCATAGAGTGTTGCTCATGTGTTGGTTATTCCATTGTCACGTCGGTTACTTCGTTGTGGGCCCATGAATCCATGTGCTTTGCTCTTCCACCGTTGATTGAAGGTATACTTGTGATACAAAGGTGAAAATGGACTATAGGAGAGGTGTAGTGGATCATGCCATGTCAGCAAAGCCAGCAGAGCTTAATGCATGGGTCGGTCGACCCATGACATGGCTCCACTTGAGCTCAGCTCTCTCCTACATCACTCTATTTCTTGATGCATGAAGATGGTGTCTTGGAGCCACAATCTATGGGTCAGCTAACCCATGGATAGTGTGCACCAAGTGTCCACTTCATCCTGGAGCCAAGACATTGATAATTGTGACATCACTTTGCCACTTTGTCACATTTTGATCTGCACAATATCTTCATCTTGGGCTTCTGAACTCTGGAAGTACCTATTTTGGCTACCTGCAAGCAAATAATGACATGTACATGTGGAACCAAGTTATTTGTACCTAAGTCACTAAGTGTTTGCTTATTTCTTCCCCAAAAAGAGTGTTTTGTTGACGGTTATGACGGTAGAAAACATGGTATAAATACTGTCAACAAGACCCCCCACACTTAAATCTTTGCTCGTCCTCGAGTAAAGGTTAGAAAGAAGGGTAGATAAAGATTAAGACATATCCAAGATAGTGGTAAACAAAGGTTTCATTCAAAACATAGCTTATACAAGTGGGTTATGTAGCATTGCCTAGCATAAATCCTTGGGATGTTGACAGATGGAACAATTCTTAAGGCAAAGTCATCTCACCTTTTCATCTTCTCAGTACTATAGTTGTCTTATACTAGATTGTGATCCTGTAAATAGCTATTGTGTGATGTTCGTCGCCTGTCATAGGGTGCTTTAGTTGCTTTGTACACAACTAGAGTAGTGAGAATTAGTGTAAGCTTGGTGCTTATACTAAGTATTGCCTTTGATTGCCGCTTGCTGCATAGATTGTTTGTGGGTACTAGCAGGTGGTGATAGCCCTGTCTAGTCTTTGCATCCCACCACGTGTTTTAAGCAAGTTCTTAAAAGGTAGGCTCCCTGTAAGAGTATAGCCGCTTCGGGTAGAGGTTTTCCTCTACTGTCTTGGACTATCCCTGGTACACAAGAAGTAAGGTAGCAGTCTAGTTATTTCATCTATTTGTTAAGGTTAAGTCATAGGAGTAAAGTAAGAGTCATAGGAGTCCTATACTCACTCGTTGTCCTCCCACCTAGCTATACTCTACTAGTTATCCTTAGTTATTCTAAGCCTTGTCCTGTCTCTGTGTCATTATCTTTCCTCTATTTTGATTACCCCCCTATCACTTGCTGGTGCTAGGTTGTAGTAGACTTGAGGATCTCCCTTTTATTAATCATTCCTAGCAATCGCTTTCCCTTGGGATAAAATAAATAACGATACCTTGGAATACTTCCAGGTGAAGTGCTATAGCGGTGTATTCTGTGCGCTTGCAAATCCAATAGACATAAGAATTACCCCTAGGCACTTCTGGTGTCGTTATCAGAGATAGCCTAACACCCTGTCTCTGGTGGTTGCACTAAGATGTGTCAACAAGCATTTCTGGCACCATTGTCAAGGAAAGTATCAGCCTAGGAATACTAATAAAATTGAATCCGGAGTCTATCATCAATTTAGTTATCAGTTAGTGTTAGGGGCTTACCCCTCTCTATGTCTATCGTTATCGTGAAGCCAGACAGTGCATGAGCGGTTTCCAATTGCCGTCAAACTTTGTTGAAGATCCTGAGCAATTGTTGAAGAGAACTAGACGTCGCCAAGTTCCTCCTCAAAGGTTCATCTCAGACCTGAATCCGTTCGAGGAAAGAGGCTCCGCACTATCAACCAAGGAAGCCATGACCCAAAAGACCATATCTGAGTACTCTGCACCGTCGGGCGACAATGTCGCCACCGGTCCACAGCTTAACTTAGGGGATGCTACTTTTGAGCTCAAGCCAGCGCTTATCAATATGGTGCAAGCCAACCCATTCTGTGGGAAGCCGCATGAGGATGCTAATGCCCATCTCTAGCACTTCTTGGAGGTGTGTGGTGCCTTCACCATCAAGAATGTCTTGGCAGATGCCATCTGTCTCCGCCTGTTCCTATTCTCACTGCTTGGGAAGGCGAAGCAATGGTTCAATACCAACAAGAGTGAAGCTACCACTTGGAAGACGTGCGCCAACGCATTCCTCAAGAAGTTCTTCCCGATGGGCAAAACCAGCGCCCTACGTGAAAAAATCTCAAGCTTCCAACAGCAAGCTGATGAGACGATTTTCGAAGCATAGGAACGTCTCTAGGAGTACATTCATGCCTGTCCTCATCATGGGATTGAAGAATGGCTCCTAATCCAACATTTCTATCATGGGCTGACTGGATTAGCCCGTAGTCACCTTGATGCTGCCGCTGGAGGGGCATTCTTGCAAAACAATGTCAAGGATACCAAATACCTCATTGAAAAGATGGTGATCAATCAAGGATGGAATGAGGAGCGTCTCTAGCCCAAGAAGAGGGGTATGCATACTGTTCATGAGGTGGATATGCTCTCGGCTAAAATAGACCTCTTGATGAAGAAGATTGAGGAAGGTTCCAAAAGGAACAAGAGGCCATTCGATCCACTTCCACCGCACGAGCCATTGAAACTGATCCATGGTGCGAGGTATGTGGTGGAGAAGATCACTCGGGCAACAACTGTCCCGAGACGAAGGAGGAGGTGAGCTTCATCAACAACAACAACAATAATGGGTATCGATCCTAGCAACAGGGAGGATGGAACTCACGCCCCTTCAACCAAGGTAATCAAGGTAATGGTTACAATAATAATTACAATAATTCTTATGGTAACCAACCTTCTTTGAAAGATCTTGTCTTAGGCCAATCTAAATCAATGATAGTATAAACAAGAAAATGATGGCTAACGATAAGATTCTTGAAAATCTTAGTGAGAAAATGGATAGCTTTGCCACTGCTATAAAAAACCAATTGAGCATTAATAAAATGCTAGAAACACAATTAGCTCAAATAGCAGCAGCTGTCCCATCCTTCGAACAAGGTAAGATCCTAGGGAATCCTGAGGAACCAGTTGAGGGTGTCCGATTAGTTTCTACGAGGTTTGGTAAGCCTCCACCCAGGTTAAATCCAGGTTACCATCTTGATCCACCGTTCATGGCCAAGAAGAGTGACCCCGGCCATCCAACCATCACCTGTGAGATCGGGCCACACACTTTCAACAACGCCTTCTGCGACCTTGGATCTAGAGTCAACATCATGTCCAAGGTAATGAATGAAAACTTGCTAGGGGGTCCTTTGTACCCCACATTTGTCAAATTGCAGATGGCCGATCAATCCATCCGGTTCCCCGAGGGATTGGCAAGGGACATCCTTGTCAAAGTCCAAGATGAGTACATTCCCGCCGACTTCGTCATCCTTGACAATGGGGGCCGACGACGAAGTCCCCGTCATCCTAGGAAGGCCGTTCCTCCACACAGTTAACGCCGTCATCTACGTGGGATCCGGCCAAGTTCACTTTCAACTCCCAAGTAAGAGGATAAAATGTCCTTTCAATGGTTATAAAGCCGTGCAGCAGGCAAGAAAAAACCTGTGGAAGAACAAGCCCCAACACGCACCCTACCGGAAGAATCAGCCACCAAAGGCCAAAAAGGTCGAATTGGTAAGTAAAGCCAAGGCGGTAAAGAAGGAGGACTCCGCCGAGTCACAAGCGTCAACTAAGAAGGAATGGCGGAAGAAAGAGGTGCAGTCATCACAGTCCCCATCTCGAGGACCGACCGATGCACCTGAAGAATGAACCCGAAAGGAGAGATCCTGCTAAATGGACCTAAAACACGGAGCCCTCGCTCATAAGGTAAATCAGTAGTTATCTCATATTTAATTTCTGCATTTTCAATTCTTGCATTTTTGCATTGCATTTGCATTTTTAAATTTTTGCATATTTTATTTCAACAAAATAACTCACCATAGAAAATAAAATGTTGAGAACAACTTGCAATAAATTTTTTGAGCCGGTGGATCACCCAAGGTGGGGTCGGCCGACCCCACCATTAGGCCCACTTCCACTCTTTTCACTTTGGCTAGATGCTCTGGTCGCTGGTCAGCACTTGGATGCCCATGGGGATCCAAAGTGGGGGTCGGCCAACCCCCACCTTGACCCCTGTTGCACCCTACTGTCTTCCATTCACCTCACATAGGAATCCTATGCAAGCCACTCTAGCCAAAGTCTGAAAAGAAATTGTCCCATGGTTCATCACTTTAGCCATAAGATGCTCTTTTTCATCTTAACGCTCTTGGGACCAAACAACTAGCTCAAAATCTGTAAAGTGGTCACCTAGGCATGCTCTAGTGCTCCCATGGTCCATGGGAATCTCTTTAGCCATGTCTCCACTTTAATCATCCATCTTTCCTCTTTCACTAAGCACTAGGCAAAGGAATCTCTGAAAATTTCATAACTTTTGGTCCACACCTAGCCTTCACTTTACTAGACACTTCATGACACTATGTTTAAAGTGCTGGAAGGCCTAGAGAGGGGGTCGGCCAACCCCCACTTTGGACCATATCTAAAAAAGTTTTCATGCATTCAGCAAGATTCCCTGTTCAGAGCTCAGTGCAATGTTTAAAGTGTTTTGGGAGGGGTCGGCCAACCCATGTTTGTGTAACACCCTAAAATTTGCTTTTAATAAATAGGGATAAATTGATTTATTTTTGCAATTGTGGCATATAATCTAGTGAATAAAATCTTTTTGGACAATTAAAATAAATCTTGGTAGTTAGGATCTTGAGTGTTGCATACATGCTGCTGCACATATTTACTTCCTGAGATTTGTTTGGATTTGCAAGGGTTCAAATCTTAGTTTGAAAAGCTATTTGGAAAACAAATTTGAAAATGAGTTTTAAAAAGAAAGGGAAAAGAATAGAAATCCTCCCCCTCCTCTCTTTCGGCCCGAGGCCAGCCCATTCCTTTCCTTGGCCCAGGCCGCAGCCAGGGCGCTGCCCTTTCTTCTTTCCCCGCGTGGGCCGAGCCCAGCAGCGGTGCCGGCCTGCTCCCAAAGTGCATCACGGCCCCCTCCTAGTGTCTGTCAAGCCGGGCCCGCACCACAGTGCCGTCTCCTACCTCCGGATGGAGTCCGAGCCGGACGTGTTTGCCGCCTCCGACCGTATCCTAACCACCGGATCTCCTACACCTCCCTCGCGCCCCTATATAAGTCAGCTGAGCCCTGCCGTCCCTCCCCACAAGTTCCCGAGCAAGTCACGCCCTCGAATCGAGCCCTAGCAGCAGCCGCCACCAAAGCCGCCGCCCCGAGCTCCGCTGCCACCGTCGAATTCCCCGCCGGAGCTCTCCCCGTCCAAATTTGGTCACTCCCGAAGCTCTGCAAAGAGGTATAGAAGCATCGTCCACCGTATTTGGTTCGTTTTGCTCCCTCCGGGTTCGCCTGTGATGTCGCCGTCGCTATGCCGCCGCCGCGGAGCTTGCTGCATCCTCTCCAAACAGCCTCGGCCCCAACCGAAACCCTAGATCGGTTCGCTTAGCACATCCTCTTGCTCCCCGACCAAATCCCGAGGCAAACCGACCTTCCTAGCCCTAGAATCGCCCTCTCCGGCGAGAGCGCCGCCGCCGGCCGCCGTGCTCCGGCGAACAGTACCGCCCTCCTCTCTCTGTTTCTAATCCAAGCCGTCCGTTTCAGATCCGACTGGCCCAAATCCCTCCATACCCTTTCGCTGGCACTTTTGCAAAAGAGCCCCTAGCTTTTTAATGTTCTAACCCGCGGTCCTTTGGCGTATTTCTCAGAGTACGCTTTCCTTTTTAGAAAACTGTATTTCCCTCGGTTTAAACTCAAAAGGCGTTTTCAATATTTACAGATTTGCCACTCAGTTTATTTTGGCCATATTTTATTCGTTTTAGCTCCGATTTGATCCGTTCAAGTTTCGTTGGATTCAGTAATTTCGTAATCTATCTAATGATGCTACTGTTACTCATGTTTCAACTTTTAAAATTCGAGATTAGATTTGATCTATTATTTTATTAAAGTAAAACTTGTTTATTTCATAACTTCTCCGTTTGAACTCCGATTTTCCTGATCTTTATATTGTTGAAATCGTAGCTACGCGTAGATTATTTTTATCAACTTTTCAATCTGTTTTTCCACTATTGGTGTACTGTTTCTAATATAGATCTTGTTTGCTTCGTGTATGATTGCCTCGATGATTGTGTGGTGATTTTATGATCGAGTTCAGACGGTGAGCAATACGTTGGTGATCAACAAGAGTACGCTGAGGATCGAAGTTCTCCAGAGAACTTTGATCAAGGCAAGTATAGCATGGACCATCCTTGTTGCCTATTCACTTTAACCATTAAAATTTCATGATGCATGTGTCTATCTTGGTAACCCTAGTATTTATTCCTAGTTTTTGATGACTTGATCCTTGATACCTATGAGATTGCATTTGAGTAGTGATGCTAGTGCTTGATGATGTCATGATCTTATGAACTTGATTAATTAATTATGAAATAAACATTAAAAGATGCTTTTTAGCAACATGGACTAAGGACTTAACTGTAAGTATGACACCGGGACTTACAGCGCAACCATGAGGGTCATATGGCTCTGAGTTTAGTTAAGTATGAAGTTACTTTCTATCATGTTGTTAATCTTGAAAGGTTCTTTGTCGAGCTGGTTGTTTTGCGGCTCCTGTCTTTGTGTGTACTGCTGCGTGTGTGTGCCACTAGAAGGAGGGCTCTACCACCCCTTGCCATTGCGCCCGGATTGATTAGTGGCATGTTAGGAAGGCTTTTGAAAGACTTCATAGTGTACCCTGCCGCACTTCCTTGGTGAGGTGACATGGGAGTCATGACCCTTGGCATATAGGAATCACGACTTATGGTGAAAGTGTGCAACCTCTGCAGAGTGTAAAATTGATATATCAGCCGCGCTCACGGTCACGAGCGGCCTTGGACGTCTTACAGAAACTTAACTAATTTAATATTGATTTATCTGAAGTTTCTGTTGATGTTATTCCATATTAATTATCATGTTTATATGATCATGCAAATCTTGTTCCTTGGTATATTCTATTGCTGCTACTCAAATTGCTAAAATATGATCAACTAAAAGCAACCGCTGTCAAACCAGTGTCCTGCCTTATTTGAGTCCTCATAAACCCATGTTATTCTTGTTGAGTACGACATGTACTTACGCTTGCTTTATTTTCATATTTGGATAAAAATCCCGGATGGGTAACAGATGACTATGATGATTCTTCTGAGGATTACTAGGATTGTGGTTCACCAGTCAACTACTTCCCTGTGAATTGGAGCTTCCGCGAGAGATTATAATTATTAGATCGCTACTAGTTATGTAAAGACTCTGTGATATTATTCGTTATATATTGAACCTTGTGATGGTACTATGTAATTTGTCACTTATGTATGTGATTGATCTCTGGGCGCACATAAGTTGGTTCATTCAATTTTATCCTTAAAATTGGGTGTGACAGTTTGGGTGCCCCCCAAGAAAGCTATGCAGGAATTCAAATTGATTCCCTGTCCAAAGTGAAGAGTAGTGCTGGATCATCCATAGGGGGCTCGGCCGACCCACCTTTGGTGGCTCCAGCATCATCCCTTCTTCCCCTATAAATACCCTTGCATTGTGTGCTCAATTCCACACCTAAACCAGCTGAATCATCTCAAGCACGCAATCTCACTTCTTCTCTCTAGTTGAGCAAGTCTATTCTCAAGTTTAGTAGTTAACCACTTAAACCAAAAACCCAAAAATATTGCATAGTAGTAGTAATAGAAGAGCTTGTCTAGTTCTTGCGCTCAAGAATAGGTTTGTGGAGGTGACCATACCCCGCAAGGACCACTAACCTTGGGACGACTAACGCTAATGCTAACGCTAATCTTTGTTGTCCTAGTGTGTTCTTGTGTTGTCTCACTGCTGCAGGAAGATGAAGTTCTCCTCCGCACTCAAGAAGACCAATGGTGCCATGGGGAGCTCCTCCTAGCGCTCCCGCCAATCTGATGATGGGAGACAAGCTCCGCCCAGAGGAAAACAGGAGGTGTTAGAAGTGCCTCCCAAAAGGCCACTTAATCCCGAGAGCGGTCTCTTCTTAAACAAACAAGAGTACCAGAAGTATCTCGCCATCCAACACCGCGGGTTCGAGCATACCGGAATAATCGACCCTGTCCTTTTGGATAGTGCAGGTATGACCGCAGAGTTTAATACTATCTTTAATACAATTGGGTGGGGAAGCTTTTGGGAAGTGCCTGAACTTGGAATAAAATCACTTACCATAGGGTTCCTATGCTCCTTGCAAGTCACACATGATGGAGTTTATTTCCACATGTTTAAACAAGAATATAATTTAACTTGGGGAGTTTTTAGTGTATCTCTTGGTTTGGATAGCGCATGTCAACTAGATTTAGCTAGTTCCACTAGCAGATTTAGAAAAGCTGATTTCTGAAAAGCCATTTTTGCATCTGATGATTGCTCTGATCCAAATCCTGATGAAATCCATAATCCCACTTTGTGATTCCTTTGCTATTGGATGGCTATAACTCTCTTTCCTGGCTCAAATGTGCACACTCTATCTAATGATGAGCTTAGGTAGCTTTTTGCCATGACTAATAAAATACAAGTTTCACCTGCTAAGATGTTAGTCAACTTTTGGCTTGGTGTGTTCTAAAGAAGGGAAGAACCTATTTACTTCACTTCTTTTGTCACCCGCATTGCTGAAACAATGGACTTATTAAATGGAACACACTACTTTGAATACATTGCTTCTCCTCGGGACATAATAGCTGAAGATTATTTCATAAGTGCTCAAGTCCTAAAAAGAGGTCCAAGAGGTGGCCTTAAAATGATTTATCGCGGCCATACAGTCGAGGTACCTCTCCCATGTGAGAGACACCAGTTGTATGCACTCCGCACACTAACCATTAAACTGGACCGAGAGACAAGAGGCCAAAATGTTGCAGGAACATGCAGGTCGGCTAGAGGCATGCCACAGGCCGCTCAATTTAAGCAAGGCGGCCCTTCACAAACTGCAGGGGAAGACGAGGAAGAAGGCGATGAGGTGAGTTCCATGGACATTTCAGGGTCCATGGAAAGGCCTCCACAGCGCACTCCAAGAGTACGCACTCCTCGCTCGTCCACACGAGCGAGGGGGCGTCATAGCCAAAGGACGGAGATGGATCAACTCATCGACGACATGGGCACAATGCAAATTGAACAAGACGCAACATTGAATGTGGCACAGCAAAATACCCAACTTATGCAAGCCATACAAGATGAAGAACCATATAGCGTTGGGCGGGATGGTTCCAATACTATCCACCACCACAGTGAGCAAAAGCCAAGCATGGGGGAGATCCTCTCCCCCACCAAGGTAAGTATTCTATCGTAGCATATTGCATTGTTTTAATTTAGTGCATTTAAAATAATAAAAATACCAAAAATATTTCTCTTATTCACATATGCTTCATGAATGTTTATCTTTCTCATGAAAATGATAAATAGTTGCTCTGTTAATATTTCTCTAATGCCTAGTTTACAACCAAATATTTCTTTGAGTATGGATTACTTGGCTCACATAAAACCACCATGAACCTGAACACTTTGTGGGTTGCAAGTGCTAGAACTAAGACTAAGTTGTTGTGAGATATGATATAGTGAGATAAGAGCTACTATAATATTGTTCTAAGCATGCATGATTGCTGGAGATTTATTTCTTAAAAACAATTAAAACCTTATTGTTCCTCAATGGTGATAAATTCCTACCACAAGCCATATGTGCTACACATGTTTCAAACCCTTCCACATAAGCTATTTACTTTGCAATGAGTTTTGTCAAGTCTTGTTGACCCTTATTGAGAGACTTATCATGCTCCCAAGATCAAGATCACGCACACACCACTCATATATATTGCTTCTACACTGGAAGTACGCAACAACATGCCATCCATTTCTACCAAATAAATGCTCCATGCTTTAAAACCATAGAATATCTCTCTTAGTTGATGATAAAAGAGACAAAAGGCTATGAAAAATAAAAGAAAAAGAAAGAAATATGGACATGTGAAAGTCCATAGAAAAGAAAAAAAGAAAATATGAGCAAGTCTAGGCTCGTGAATAAAAGAAAGAAAAATGATAGCCATGTCTCGAAAATTTAGAGAGAGACAAATTTCAAGTAGAGGAGCATTATGGTTCACCATATTTCACACACTTGCACATCTTGATCTAAGGGCATGACATTTCTCTCTTTAGATCCAAGCTTTGACTCTACAACACATGCAAAGTAAGTATGCTATACTCTTTCATTCCTACCTTGAACTCTAGATAAACTTTTTAGAAGTAGGATGAAAAGGAGAAGGCAACATTTACTATGTGCCTTAGTAAGGATTCATACACCATTTGAGTGGCATGAGAGAACCATATGAGGAACATTAAGTTTTCTTTTGAAAAACATTGCTAAAACCTCCAGTATGAAACTTGCAAAGAATAAGAAAGTTAGTGCTCTAGTCAAACTATTCTGCCTCTCAACCACCTAAGGCAAAGGAAAGGCCATAAGCCCCATAAAGGATTAAGGTAAAATGGGTGAGTTTTTACAAGCCAATTTTTCCATTCAAAAGAGGAGTATTCTGTTGTACACATGGTACTATTGAAATATGAACATAGTAGCAACTCCTGATCCACCGAGGCTTTAATTATTTGCTCGAGACGAGCAAAGGTTAAGCTTGGGGATCTTGTTGACGGTGGATAAGCCCTGAATTTCCACACTCTAACACCGTCAACAGCCTCGGTTTTGATGGAAGAATAACATAACAGGAACATATTTCTCGATGATTGACTTCAGAGTTCTATCTCCAAGCGACAGGCAAGCCCCGGTGCATTTAAACCCTTCCTTGTGATTTATAAAATTTTATCACCATGCGTTAAACTATTGCATTAAGTTGTTAGGAGTTGAGTGATAACCCAATTGATGCATTATCATTCTTGACCACTGAAATACCATCCTTGAAACCTGTATTAAAATGAAAAAGCTTGGAAAAATACTTAGCCCCGCTCAATTAGTTAATCGATTAAAAATACTATTTTCTTTGCTATGATTATATATATTGTGAATGAAATATGAGAATTGGTGAAGAACTGAAACCGTTCGGTCGATTTGCACTTGGGTTAGAGTCCCAATGTCTTGTCACCGACGGAAATGGATTTGAAACCATTCGGTTGCCTTGTACTTGGGTTAGAGTCCCAATGCATTGCCACCGAAGGAAAAAGAATTAGGGACCGTTCGTTGTAGGCCTGCTGGATCGAGACTTGCAACTAGCCACATACTTCGGGAAGCCCTAACTCCGGTGATTCTGTCACTTGACCCGATGACCACGCACTAGGAGTGGAGAGATGGCGAGAGTAGCATGTACCCTCGTGGCCGGCGTGCTGGATTGGAGGAGTAGTGTGCTCTCGGGTGGCGCAGGACCGGTTCAGGTTTCAGGAGGAGCCATGGTAGACAGGGGTTGGCATACGCAAGCTTAGGTGCTACATATGCAGTGTGGATAGGGATCCCCAGCTAGGGTATTAGTCGATTCGAATCATCGTTGCTCCTCCGTTATGGAGACTTGATCCACTGATCGTCATCGAAAAGTGGTTCAGAACTAGGTTTTGAGAGTGGATAAGTAAATGGGAATTTGGAGGATACATGTGAACCAACTTTGTTTCAGGACTACTGATTAATACTGATATAAAATGTTGAAGGTAGAAATTAAAAACTGGAGAGTTTTCTGCAAAATACTTTGATTCTTGCTAAAGCCTCACCTTAATTCCCCTCAGCCTGCATTCCTGAGTCTTCTCCCCATTTTCTTTACTCAGATAATTCTTGCGGAGTACCCCATGTACTCAAGGTTTGTTAACCCCTGTTGCAGGTGAGACGAGTGTACAGTTTTGCGTGGGATCGTGCCGGTTGACAGATCGTGCATGGATGAAGATATGTATATGATATGACCCTTGGGCAGCACCCTTGTACACTACCTACACGCAGCTGCAGATGGCAGACCAAACATTCAGATTTCCAGAGGGGATTGCTAAAGATGTTATGGTAAAGATTCGAGATCATTATGTCCCTACTGACTTCGTGGTCCTGGATATGGGAGAATAACCATGACTTTCTTTTGTTCTTGCTAATGGAAGCCCCCCTTCTTCACCTGCCACTCTGGTTAATAATTCTCTTACTCCAAAGACAGCAATCCTCCCAGATTCTGTTCTGGTCGAAGAGTACGATCCACCGCTCGTACTTGGAAGACCATTCCTCAATACTACAAGAGCAATTATCTATATGAGATCAGGAGAGGTGCACTTCCAATTCCACAAGGAGAAGGTCTGCTGCTACTTCAACAGCTACACAACCTATGAGCAGCCAAAGAAGAACATATCAAGGAGGAGACGCCGTTCCTCTCAACATCTGAAGAACCAACCACTCAAGGATGGTTGGGCAGATTGTGAAGGAGAAGTCAAAAGGAGTGACTATGTCAAGCCAGAAGAAAAGAAGGAAGAAGGGACTATGAAAGATGAGCTCCCAGCTTCAACCTCACCATCAACTTCACAAATCAAAAAGGAATGGAGGAAGAAGGAGTCACCTTCTAGCTCATCACCTGAAGTACAACTAGGGACACCATCTCAACTCGACAATGCACCCGACGAGGAATGAATAAACAAAGAGTCCTATTCGGAGGACTATAAACCACCGAGCCTTCACCAAAAGGTAAACTTGGTACATATCCATATTTACTTTTCAGCATTGCAATATTACATTAGTAGTTGCATATTTACTTTCCTGCATCAAAAAAGAAAATAAAAATATTTATTGCATAAAAAATCTAAAGGCACCATGTGATTAATCTTATAAAGATTATTCACTGTGGTGGCACAAAAATAATTTGCATCTAGAATAGATTTCAATATCATATTTATTTTCTGCATTTATAAACTTGAAAACACCAAAAATATGTGGGCACATGAAGGTCCACACTTTATGAAAAATACCAAAAATATGTGGGAACATGAAGGTCCACCCTATAATGGAAATTTCTACTGGAATTATAAAATCAATCACTTACCATGGAGTGGTATTAACCTAACCCCTCTCCATGAGATTTGGTATTCTTGTTGGCAATTGAGTTTTACAGGACAATACATGATCAAAGAGCTAGTCAACCTGACGCCCTTACGCTACCGGTACACGTGCTCCCAGAAGGATCGCTCAACTTGCAACATCATAGACCACGTCAACGTCTAGCTTCGGGGAGGGCACCTTCCCACCTTATTATTGTACCATATTGCTTTTCGCGTGAGTTAGCTAGTCAGATAAAATTTGAAAACCAAATAAATAGTGTTTAGGTTAGTTAGTGTGTTTGAATAAAATAAAAAGATAGTGCTTACAATAATTTTGCTCAGACTAGATGGAAACTATGCATAGGAATTAATAAGCAGCTGTTGACACTTCGTAGCGCAATCACCAGAGATAGGGTGTTAGGCTATCTCTGATAACAGCGCCAGAAGTGCTTGGGGGTAATTCTTATGTCTATTGGATTATTCCGCAAGCGCACAGAATATACCGCTGTAGCACTTCACCCGGGAGTATTCCAAGGTATCGTTATTTATTTTATCCCAAGGGAAAGCGAATGCTAGGAATGATTAATAAAAGGGAGATCCTCAAGTCTACTACAACTTAGCACCTGTAAGGAAAATGGACCCTAGGCCCATTTATAATGGATTTTGGTGTTTGATGATCAACATGACCAATATTGGACTAATTATTTTACAAGTGTTTGTTTTGAAGTTCAATAGGATGCAAAAGTGTTTTGGACTTAAGCAACGGTGTGATCCAAGTGATCAACATCTCAAGTAAGACATTAGAAGGCGTGCCGAAGTCAAGTGAAGAGAGGTTTTGGTTTCCCTCTCCCTCCTGCCGAGCTTGCGAGGCAGGATTCAGCGATTTCTGGAGGTGTCACTATGGAAAACATGCACCGGACCTCAAAGATCATGCACAAGTCCAAGACACGAGATGGAACCAAGTTGGACAACAAGATCACGAAGAAACGGAGTCAACCGGACAAAACAAGAGCGTCAGACGCTAAGGATCAAGGGCGTCGGACAATTGCTTGGAGTCCGACGGTCCCAGGCAGGTTCTCTGGCGCAGCAAGCGTCGGACGCTGCGGTTGATGCTCGTCGGACCAAAGACCGTCCGTCCGACGATGCCTGAGAGCGAGAGAAGGCGTCGGACGGAGTGAACAGTTGAGCATCGGACCATTTGAGGTGACAATCCGACGGATCCAGAGAGCATCAGAGAAGGAAAAAGGGCGTCGGACGCCGTCCGACGGTAAGCGTCGGACCAAAGTTTACCTCCTGACGATCGCTGACACAGTAACGGTCATTTTACCGTTGTGAGAGTCGGACGCTGCGGTATAGTCCGACGGTTGGCCCGATCGTCCGGTCCGACGGTTCGCAGAGAAGCCCATTGAGTGTTCCAACGGCTACCTTTGCTTTGGGGCTTATATATACCCCTCCAACCGGCTATGGAGGGTGTGGAGAAGTGAAGAATCACTCCAAGGTTGTTGCTACACCATTCTAGAGCTCTCCACTTGCATAGTGCTTAGTGATATACTCGGTGATTAGCATAAGTGCTTTGCGAAGTGCTTAGGTTGATTAGACCACCGCTTATGCGCTTGCTCTAGGTTGTTGCCTAGTGTTTAGTGAGGTTTGCATACCTCCAACTCATTGGTGCTTGCAGTGCACCGTGCTTGTACTCGGCGGGGCTTGTAGTCTTGCGAGACCACACCGACCGCACTTGTGGTGTGGCCGCCACCGTGTACAAAAGGGAACAAGGCCCGTGGCGGTTTGGCCGGAAGCTTGATAGTGAAGACATCGGGGAGCATCTGAGGAGAGGCTTGCCTTGCGAGGCACACCGAAGACCCACTTGCGTGTGGAGAACGCCCGGGGCTATCCACGGAGTGACCCGACTGGGAGCTTGGCCCTTGCGAGGGGCTCCAACGAGGACTAGGGGGAAGCTTGAGCGCTTCTCGATACCTCGGTAAAAATACCGGAGTCAGTCGACGGGAGTTTGCATCTCTACCTCATCTTTACCTTCCGCATTTACATTGCTTCTTTGGTTGTGTGCTTTACCTTTCCTAGCTTAGTTGATAGGCTAGTTGATAGGGTTGGAACCTAGGTTGCATAACTCTTTTGCGGTAGAGATAGCAACACACTTAGCAAAACCTTAGTCGCACATTGGATAGTTTACTTTTGTATAGGTTTTGCTAAGGTTTAGAAAAAGAGGCCATAGATTAGAAGTAAAGTTTTTAGTCGCCTAATTCACCCCCCCCCCTCTTAGGCGTCACGGTCCTTTCAGCACCAGCTAGTGGTAGGGGGGTAATCGAATAGAGGAAAGATAATGACATGAAGACAAGACAAGGCTTAGGATAACTAAAGATAACTAGTAGAGTATAGCTAGGTGGGAGGACAACGAGTGAGTAAAGGACTCCTATGACTCTTACTTTACTCCTGTGACTTAACCTCAACAGATATGTGAAATAACTAGACTGCTACCTTACTTCTTGTGTGCCAGGGATAGTCCGAAACAATAGAGGATAAAACCTCTACCCGAAGCGGCTATACTCTTACAGGGAGCACGTGGACGGTCATGGCCAAACCAGCACGTGGGAACCATGCACAAGGTTGGTGGACCATGGCGGTGGGCTGGACCCACCAAGGGGGTCGGCCGACCCCCCATGGCAAGGTGGGCCCACCACCAGGGTCCCCACCTGCCATAGAGCATGGCTATGTACTTTGTTTGCTTGGTTCTTGTCGGTTCACGCCTCGATCTATGTGCTTTGATCTTCCACCGTTGATTGGAAACACAACTTTGATCCGAATGTGGAAATAAGCTGGGTGCAGTGTCACGTGGATCTTGCCACGTCACCAGGGCTCAGTGGGCCCCATACATGGGTCGGCCGACCCATGCATGGGCCCACCTTGAGCTTCCCTCTCTTCTATGTGATGTTGGATACTTTGTGTTGAAGTTTGGTGGCCTGGGGTCACCATGTGTGGGTCGGCCGACCCACACAAGTGGCCTCCAGCTGCTCACTTTTGTCCTGTTTTGACCTTTCCTGCATTCACAAGCTAAGAGTACAAGTGGAGCAAGTTATTGGATAAAATATGTTCATGTCATGTTATTCTTCCATCAAAACCAAGGTTGTTGACGGTGTTGGAGTGTGGAATTTCAGGGCTTATCCACCGTCAACAGTAGCACCCCACCATGATTCCTCATAACACTTAGTTTTCAACCTTAAATCATCCCAAGTTTTAGATACAACCATTTTAACTTGAAGATTTACTTTGAACCTGAAAATTGTGGGTAGCAAATGCTTGATCTAAGTCTACGTAATTGAGGGATATGATATGCAAAGTATGAGCTGCTATTTTTCTTGTTCCTAGTGATACTTGAGTTCTGGAGATTTATTTTGAAAAACCTTAAAATCACATGATGAGTTCCTATATGACAAGAGGTTTACATTCCTACCACAGCCATACATGCTAGATTAGAAAAAAAAACATACACATCATATTATGCTACTTGCTTTGTTTTGAGTTTAGTCAAGCTTTGTCGATACCTTAGGAACTTGTCATGCTTTTACAATCAAGATCACTTGCACTCCACCCAAAATGCACTACTCAATTCCTGAGTAGCCGCATCCACATTCCACACATTCCATCTATTCCACCCAAAAAGTTTGCCCCTTCACTAGGAGAAAACACCCAAAAATATACTCCATTAGTTACCCCAGATCAATGCTTCAAACTTCTGGTTGCTATCTCTCAAAAGAAAAAAAGAAAAGTACTGTTGCAAAGAAAAGACATGTGGCTATGCACAAGAGTGAGATGAGAGAAAACAATGGGTATAGAGATGCCCGCCTGAGAGGTAAAAAAGAACAAGTGTCCGAATTATCAAAACAATGGGTACTTTGATGCCCGCCTGAAAAAAAAAGAGAAAAAGATAGCCCATGTTGTCATGCAGCACAATTCCCTAGTGTTTGAAAAAAAGAGAGAAATGTTTTTAAGGAGCAAAAGAGTAGAATTAGGATTAGCCATCACATATATTCACCTACCACCTCACACATGCACATCTTGATTTGATTGTATGACTTGTTCCTTTGGATCCATTGTTTGACTTTACAACTTATTCATTGCAAGTATGTATGAGCTGTCTTCTTACCCATGAGCTCCACATAAACCATTAGTTATAGGGTGAAGAGAAATAAAGAGAGAAGGCATGCGTCAATATTGCCTTGGTGAGGATCCACAAATACCACATATTGAGAGACTTGAGAGAGTCATACAAAGGAAACTCTGAGTTTTATTTTGAAAACTTGCAAAAGCTCCAGGATAAGAGTTGAACGATAGAGCTTGAGATATAGTGCTTAACTTAGACATTCTGTCCTTCAATTACCAAAGATTCGAGAGAAAGCTACAAGCTCCACAGTTAAAGATAATAAAGGTAAGTTTAAAGGTTAGCTTGGTCTACTCTAATCCTTGAGTACTTCTTGGTTTGAAACTGAATACTTATGAAGGGTAGCTATAACTTCTGATATCTGCTAAAGTTTGGCTTTGCTAAGGGACTAGCAAAGGTTAACCTTGGGGGAGCTTGTTGACGGTAATTATTGTATGATTTTACCCGTCAACCAAACATGAAATAAGGGTACAAAGGCAAACACTACCATAGAATAGGGCTTTAACTGACAGAATTTCACAGTTTTGGTGAATCAGTGTTTTACAAGGGGTTAATCAGAAAAGAATCAAGGGAGACCCATATGTCAGACTAGAACATCGAATTCCACCGCGAAAGGAGATCAAGAAGATTCCAGAGAACACCAAAGACTCGTTGGCACAAGCTGTAACACCTCTGGTGTTACGGTTAATTAAAACCTGCCATGTCATCATCATTGCATGTAAATCATCCTGCATAAACTCATTAACAAAATTGATTTTGTTTCAACATGTGATTTTACATAAGTTCTTAAGAGTGATTTGTTATGTAAATGTTTGGGTTTTGTATGTTATTATATAAATTGAATTGGGTAACAAAAAGAAAATCAATTATAAACCTTTAAGCAGACCTAAAATCCTAAACCAAAAACTAAGCATAATTTGGTGTTGGGCCTTAAACAAAAGTTGTAAATCTTTAAAAGTTAAGCAACTTCTATTTTGGGAAATTTTGAAGTTATTAAAAATAATTTCAAATAAAATCTTAATTTAGGTTTTAAAGTTTAAACTTGAAATACGAGTTCAAAAACTAGTAGGAATCTGGCGATGGTCCTTTAATAAAAGTTTTAGCCCTTACAAAATGGAACAACTTTCATGTTTATAGATTTTAAAGTTTACTTGTAGAAATTTAAATTTAAAACCCAATTAGTGTTTGTTTAATAAAATATAAAATGCCATTTCAAAAATATCAAGAATTAGGGCAAACTACTTTAGTGAAAGTTGTAAGGATTTTTAAATTGAATAACTTTGGTATTTGGGGATTTTGATGTTATGCAGTGAGATTTCAAAATAAACTCCAATGAGTGTTTTGAAATTTGAAATTTAAATGCTATGTCAAAAACTATGAAGAATCTGACAAAACTCCTTTAATGAAAGTTGTGGGGTTCAACAAGTAGAACAACTTTCATATTTACAGATTTTCATGTTGTTGAGAAAAGTTTGGAGAATTTTATTGAATTGCAAATCAATTTCAAATTCAAGTTTTACCCCCTTTTAAATAGTTTCAAAACTAGGCAGAATTTGGACATGATTCAAAAAGCAAAGTTGAACTTCACAAAATTTTACACAACTTTTACTTTTGGAGATTTTACAGTTGCTACAGGAAATAGGGAGTAATTTAACAAAATAGCTTTTGACCCTATTGCTACAGTACCCTGGGGGGTCCGGTTCTGGCCCTCTGCGCGCACTGGCACGCGCGTGCCGCGCCGCGCGCCGGTGAAGACCGGGGCCGGCCGGCCGCGTGTTGCTGACGGTGCCGGGCCCGTGGGGGTCCTCTCCACGCCGCACCACCTCCATTGTCCTGTATAAGCCCCTGTCGCCGCCATGTTCCTCCTCTTCCTCTCCATGGCCGCCGCGGGCATGCTCCCGGCCGCCGGAAACAAATTCGTGGTCCGTGAAACCTTGTCGTCAAATTCCTCTTGCCCACGTCCTAGTCACGTACTTGTGCCCCTTCCAAACCTCTTGGCGTCTGTGTTCATTGCCGCAGACGCTGGAACGCCACTTTCTTCCCCGAGAGCGGTCGTTCGCGCCGCCGAGACCTCCTCACTATGGTTAAGGTCGCACGGTGATTCTCGGAGTCATTATTCTTGTGTTCTCTGCTCTCCATCTACTACTAAGCTTCACTGAGCCATTGGTTTTGTTTCTCTTTCACAGAAGCAACTGGAACGGAGCTTTGTCACCGGAGCTCGCCGACGCGGCCGCGGTCCGCGAGGATAGGGCACCTCCGGCCACCCTCCGCCCCGTATAACTAGTGCAATAGCCTTTGGTGAGCTCTCTGACCGCCGTAGTATTTCTGGTTAGGTTTCTCGGCTCTCAGAGAGGCCGGAACACGGCTGTGCCGCCGTGCCTCCGCCGCCAAGCCGCCATGGTTGCCGAAAGTCAAGCTCGGAAGGTCTTAGTGCGCAGCGGAGTACCTAGGAGAGGTCCAGGTGCTTGTGGGGATGTTTTTAGGGTGCTCGACCTCACCGGCGTGGTCGCCGCCGGCGGCCCCATGGCCGTGCCGCCGTCGGGTCTTGTGGTTGGGCGAGGGAGCGGGAGGAAGAAAGAGGGAGCAGGCCATGCACGGGCCTAGCTGGGCCGCGAGTGGGCCGGCCCAGTCGAGCGTGAGAGCTGAGAGAGAGTGGGGTGGGAGCTGGGCTGTGTAGGCCGGCCGACAGGCGTTGGGCCGGCTTGGGCCAAATAGGGTTTTCCATTTTTCCTCGTGAATAAAAATTGTTTTCCAATTTCCTGATAGAGAGAATAGTGAGCCAATTTGTCATTTTTATAGGAATTAATTTACTAATTTAAAAATTCTGAAAATAATTGTGAGTGTTCTCTGAGGGATGTAGTATTTAACAAAAATATTGAATGCATGTTTTGAGCACTTTCTGCAGGGATTAAAAATCAGCACAAAAATTAATAAATGCAACATTGGGTAATTTTAATTAGTTCTCTATAACTCCAAAAATCATGAAATTTAATTTGGTACTGTTTTAGGATAAGTACTATCTATGGTAAAATTTTGAGCTCAAATAGAAATAATTTAATTACTTATTATTTATTACTTGCTTAATTGATTAATTAAGAAAATGTCATTAGAATTAAAATTTTAAATCTTTTAAGGTTTGGATAAACCCCTTGTAGCACCTGAACCCTACTGTTCCAAGTTTTGATGATCATTTACTTTGTAAGTATAAGATGAATTACCCTAGGTAGTAATTAAATGCCAAAACAAAAATCCTAATTGTTGATTGATTAATAAAATTGAGTAGAAACCCTAATTCACTTTTGTGTGGTGTAACATTTGGATTGAGTGATATCCCTGGGTCATTAACTTGAGATGATCCTTGGCACCTTAATTAGTGTTTGGGTTCTTAATTGAATTGTTGATTTGGAATGCTAGTAATTTATGTTCGTCTTATATAATGATAGGGTTTAATAGTTTGTTTAGGCAATGGGATAATAATGTTCTAAGGGAAAAGCCAATCCGACTTTCTATGACTGTTAGAATGGTCAATAAATCAAAGTAGTAATACTCGATGGTAATTAGTTTTGTTGACTTACAACTTTATCGTGAAGGAAAGTTGTACTCAACTTTCAAATTAAGTTTACTTACTATTGATCAGTGATTCTGTGCATCTCCTGCATCATGGCATACATGTCATCATATAAGTGTTGTATTATTATTTCGTGTAGTGAATGCGCGGTGATTATTATCTGAAGCGTGTCCCGAGTAAGGTCTTCACTCGCTGGACGTGGATCCTTCTCGGTGATTGACGTCAGGGTTTCGTCTACTTCAAGCAACAGGCAAGCCCCGGTGCATTTGCCCCTCCTTGTTATTTAAAAATATTTATCACTTGAGTTAATCTACTGCATTAGGTTAATAGGAGTTGAGTGATAACCTATTGATGCATTACCTTTCCTTGACCACATATTATACCTAAGACCCTGGTTTATTTAAAGTATTGAAAAATGCTTAGTCATGCTTAATGATAGAGTTGCAAAAATGCTATTTTGAAAAACTGTGATGATATGAAACAAATGAATCATTTTATGGGATTGGTATTGTCCTCGTTTGGTGATGGTGTACTTGGCCAGTCCATTATCATCAACGTGGATGGGTTTTCCCGTTTGGTTGGCCAACTGCTTGGGTTAGAGTCCCAACTTTCGTCGCCATCGGGAAAGGGATGTGAAAACCGGGTAGTTACCAATGTACTTGGGTTAGAGTCCCAATGCATGGTTTCTAACGGAAAAATATTAGGGACCATTCGTTGTCGGCCTGCTGTGATCATGACTTTGCAACTAGCCCCATACTACGGAAAGCCTCTAACTCCGGTGGCTCTACTGCTGGAACCGACAACCACGCACTGGGAGTGGAGAGATGGCGAGAGTAGCGTGTACCCTCGTGGCCGTCGTGCCTGGAGACTAGAGGGGTACTGTGCTCTCGGGTGGCGCAGGACCGGTTCCGGGGTATGAAAAGCCGTGGTAGGCGGGGTTGGCATATGCAAGCTTAAGTGCTACATATGCAGTGTGGATAGGGATCCCCAGCTGGGTACTTCTGGATTCGAATCGACGTTGCTCCTCGGTTAATGGAGACATGATCCTCACACTTACAGCGAAGAGTGGTTCGGAACTAGGATGTTTTTGAATGGACGAAGTAAATGAAAGAATGTTGATATATGAGAAGGAACTTGGAGATATGGTTACCGATTAATAATATTATTGAGACAAAATACTGAAATAGGATTAGTATTGCTTTCCCGCAAAATCCTTTGACTCTTGCTAAGCCTTACCTTGACTCCCCCTCAGCCTGCATTCCTGAGTCTAATTTTACACCTTTAGTCGGGTAAGTCTTGCGGAGTACCCCATGTACTCAGGGTTTGTTAACCCCTGTTGCAGGTAAACTGAGAAAACAGGTCTACGAAGGATCGTGCCGGTCATTGGTTCGTACATGAATGAAGATGTGTTTATAATGAAACCCTTGGGCAGGGTGTTTAGTTGTATACAGCTACTCCACTGCGAAACTCTGGTTTGGGATAATGTAATTGTAATCTATGTTTAAGTAATACTTCCGCACTCTTTACTCTGATTCAAATTATTTGTGTAAACTGTTGTAATACTTGCAAGGTCTTTACAATGAGATCCTCGGGGAAATTAGGGTTTCCTATGAAACCCGACGGGCCACCTAAGTCAAAGGGAACTCGTGCATACTAGTCAACGGTCCTTAGGGACGATGACGTGGCACGTGGGCCCTATGATTAAGGCGGTTCCGTCACACAAGCGGGGCCTGATTGGCAGTGAGGGAAGGTCGACCACTGACCAAGTCGGCCGACCTGTCAGAGAGTTCTTTTCGCGTGCGTTTCAACGTGGACCCACAACCTAATTTTTGGAGCAATCTCCACGGCCTGTCGAAGTCGGTTTGATCCAAGGGCTACGGTTCATCCCACCGGCCTATATAAACAGCTTCAGACCCCCCAGGGTTTCATAATCAGATAATCAATCAATCAGTTGATCCAGTTCAGAAAGCTAGAAACCCTAGAATCATTAGAGCTTTACCATCTAGAGCATAGCTACATAGGTTAGAAGTAGAAGGAGGCAAGTTCTACTTGAGTTTCGGATTTTGTCTGGAGCTGGAGGCTTCCCGAAGCCATTGTAAGCTCTCTCTTGTATCTTAAACCTCTCTTGAGTGCTTGAGATAAAGTTGATTGACATTGTTCTACTATTGATTATGTTCTCAATTATGCTATTCATTGCTTATCTAGATTGTATACTTTGCATAATTAGGATGCATTCATATTCATGCAATCTTTATTTTTCCCTTGACAGGGTTATCAAATTTTAACAGGCCCTGGGAGATGGCTTTTTGAATCTGAGCTCTGAAAACATGGCATTCATTGGTGCTGTGTGTCATAACGCCATGGTACTGGTAGAATTTCTTCCCTTTCAATTCTTCGGGAGAAGGCTTCACATAATCCGCTGAGAACTTGATCTGCCCGGTGCTGACCAGTAGGTCGAAGAGTTTGTCTAACTTTGTCACGTCGAAGCCGTATTGCTCTGTCGTGCTCCAATTCTTGGGTACGGCCATAGGCCTCTTTCCCCACCTTAGCTCAACAGCAGCAACCTCGTCATCGGCCTCATCTTCTGAGTCAGAATTGTTAAATGCAATAGGTCTGTACTTTCCTTCTTTCCTGAGAGCTTGGGCCTGTGACTCGAGAGCTGCCACCCTCTACATCACCTAGCTGATGTTGTTAAACTCAGTACCCACTAGCTTCTCCTGAACGTGCGGGAGCAAACCACCGACGACGAGGTGAGCAAGTTTCTTGTCTGTCAAGTTCAACGAATAGCACATATTCCTTACTTCCCGAAAACGCTTGATGAAAGCTGAACCGGTCTCGTTATTCCTATGGCGCATGCTGGTCAGATCAACAATGTTCTTCTCCCCATTTCCAGAGATGAAATAATTATGAAACTTGCCTTCCAGCTCTGTCCAGTTCTGAATTGATCCTGGCTCCAAGGTAGCGAACCAACTGAATGTTGGGCTAGTCAATGATAGAGAAAAGAAGCGGACCATATGGGCATCCTCCAGTGCCGCCTCGCCAAGCTGAGTCAGGTATCGGCTGATGTGCTCCATGGTGGACACGTCATCCTGCCCACTAAACTTTGTGAAGTCCGGCATCCGATATCTCAGAGGCAAGGCCACGTGATCAACCCACTCAGGGTAGGGGCGCCTATACATGATCGAGACCCTTGCTTTCGGCTGCAAGCCAAATTGGTCTTTGAGCATCAGACTCATCTTCTGCAACAGCTCATCTTGCGGCGACTGAGTATGCGTTCCCTGGTATCCAGGATGTGGCACCGCAGTAAGATCTTGATAAGTATGCCCACAGTGAAAGCCCGGGGGGTGTGGCATGCTCCCAGTCGTCTGCATGTAGGCATTGATATGCTCAGGAGAGTAATCCCTATATAGCTTAGGAGAAGCAGCTATTTTTTGAGCCGAGCCAACAATCGTATTGGGAACTTGAAAGGGTGGCTTCTGTGCGCTCGGCTGTTGGGGCGGAGCGGTGGATGTTCCTGCCGCTGCATTTGGATCAGAGTCTTCAGGGGGTATATCGAAGTAGAGCGGGCCCAAAGATTTCTAGTCCTGCCTCTTGATGACATTATTCATGATATTGTAGAACGTTTGTAGGAAGACATTGTGATGGTGTCCGACTGTCTGATGTGAAGCAGACCAAATGGTCTCACAGAAAATACTTGAATTCCTCCTCGCCCCTATCGTTGTGGCCGTGCAAAATCCATCTTGGGTAAGGGTTTTTCTTCACCACGCGACCTTCACGGGTCTTGCCAAACGACAGCAAACAGGCATCAGTGTAGTCCTGAATGAGCTGGTCCAAAACAACTGCATGTTCGGGCTCAATCTCATCACGGTGGATCCTGATGATGCCGTCATCTCCGGGCTTAGCGCCCGACGCGTTGGTAAACAACCAAACTAACTTTGCAGATTAACTAACTTCTAACTACTAGCATACCAAATGGCATGAAAACACACTGCTATCTACTAGCAGGACCAAATTCGAACGGTACATTTGCCCCTTTTCACGCGGGGGTAACAGCAACACAAACACACTAGAAATCAAACACGATAATTGTTATCGATTTTCCGAAACTCTCGAACCGGAAGGCACACTCATTTCCACACACTAGGAAGTTCCTTTGAACAAAATTCATCCATCCTTCAGCAATGTGGACAGTCCCATCGAACCCAGTGAAAATCCTGACTGCATCTGGTTCGTCTGTTCCATGGCGAATGTGAGCGACTTGAGTATAGCCATGCATCATTGGCCTTATGTAACGTCGACTATACGACCCATCAAGGATCTGTGTTGATAATAAAAAATCAACTAAAGTTATTCCAGATGTGGATCAGTTACCCAAAAAAAAAAAAGTTAGGCAGTGCAAAAAAAAAACTCTGTAAAAAACCAACCATAATGATGCACTCAACCTCCACTGTGCCTAAAACACAGTAGTATAGCCGGGCTTGACAGGGCACACTGCTTGCCTTTCCAATAAAAAACTATCTCATCTCTTCTGATGGTTCTCTACCGGTACCATTCCAGAACGTGCCATTGCAAACTGTGTTCGCCGTCATCTTGAGCGCCGTCATCGGTGACAGTTGCCTCTGTATAAACTCAGTTTTTTTTTCGAGGAAAGAAGAATTATATTATATGATGGTGGGATACATTAACACGTTACAAGCACTCTGAATTATAAAAAAAGTACCCACGCAGTGAATAGCACACCTCAAACCCTAACATGTTTGATACTTTGCAGTGTAGATGACCGCATAGGCAAACACTCGGTAAAAGGTCTGAGAATAAATGTCTAACGAACGACGGTCAACATTTCTATAGGCGGACTTGAGAAACTTTTTCTTTCTGGTGTCTTCCTTCTTCTTTTTTCTGCCACCGAAGAATGAGGAAGACTGATCTGAAACTTATTCTCCCTAGTCCTTCATTATGACCAGATCTAACCACAAAGAAACGGAGAAGAGACCGGAGAAAATTATTACATGGCGATGACATAATCTCCGCCTTTGATGCCGCCATCCGGAAACAAAAATCTCCATGGCGTCATGTTGATGAAAATGCTGACGCCGTGGTTGCCGTCCTCATCTTCAACGAAACCGCCATGGAGAAGACGGTGCCACCCTTCTCCAACACCGTTACCGGAGAGGAGAAGAATTAGGAAACAAAACTCTAATGCCAAGAACTTTGACATGAAAAGACACTAACTCTAATGATTTGATTTACTAGGAAAAACTTAAAAAAATCAATAGATCTCCGCTCCCTTTAACCCTCGACGAGATGCCAGATGAGAAAGGAGGGGGACCAGCGGTGGTCGACAAAGGAAGACGAAGACGGCGACGGCGACGGCGACGGTGGCAGCACTAGGTTTCCTACCTCCTACGTCAGGCGGCGGCGTGCGAGGCGCCTCAGGGTCAAGCGCCCACCTCTGATCTGACCTCGCTCGCCACTATATGAGAAGACTGGGAGATGTAGACAATGTTAAACTCATCAGTTAAGCATCAAACATTGTAGAATTCTCTTACCATCGCCACACTAACCTGCACTAAGCAGCATGCACGTGCAGGGTCCAGCTTTAATAGCTCTTTTGGGGCTGAGAGGCACAGGCCAGTCTACGCGTAACGGGGAAAAAAAAAACAAGAACAGCACATACTAGCGGTAAAAAACATATGGGTCATCGAATAAAGAAGAGCCCAAACCATGGCACACATTAATCACCTGATCTACCATGCCGGAGAAATAGATCAATGTGCCCTTCATCAACAGCACGAAATTTCTGGGCACCTTCCCTCCCACTGAATAACACTAACTTGCACATTCGCTCCAAGGGGTGTTTACTTCCCTAAATTTTTTCTCTTTCCCCATCACATCAATTGTACTTTCTATCTGCATAGAGCACTAAATAAAATAGCAGTTATTACATGTTTATAATTTTTGCCTGAGTAATTTGAGATGAATCTTTTGAGTTTACTTGGGCCATGATTCGACAAAGTTATTAAATACAAACGAAACCACTTTTCACTCGTTTTCACCCAACTAAACACCCTCTAAATAATAGAGAATCGCCTACAGCAGCTCCAGTGTCTTAAGCAGTTCCTGCCAACCATCCCCTAGAAAGTTGACCCTACCCCAACTCTCTAAAGATACTTTGACCAATCGACCAAAGCAATCAGAAATTATTATCGTTTCACCTGGGATCGGATCGCTGATGGAAACCATGCTTTTCGGCACAAACTTAAGAAAACATAAAGGAATAGGTTATCAGGACGAAAACAACGAGCCCATACATAGGACCAAAAACATGTTACTGAATCAGGGACCAAATCGTAGATGGAAACCATGTTTTTCGACACAAACTTCAGAAAAACATAAAGAAACAGGTTATGAGGACGAAAACAACGAGCCCATACATAGGACCAAAAACTTTTGTAGGACCAAAAACTTTCCCAACACATCGAATGTGACGTATACATAGGACGATGCATTAGTATCTTCTTTTTATTAATGCTCCATGCATACATCCCATTCGATGTGACGGAAAAATTGAAATTTTGAAGAAAAACTAAATAAGGTAATATCACTTATAATCACTTACTACACATGTCAATAGCATCGTTAAGAAACTCCGCGCTGCAACATGCTAGCAAAGCTTGCCAGGAACACAAATAAAATTCGTATCTAAGAAGCCCAGATGAAATTCGTATCTAAGAAGCCAGGTCGTAGACGTCATTTAGGGCCTGTTTAGATTGGATTCAGATTTACCGAATTCAGGTTCACAGGCATAGATTCAGGTGAACCCTAACTAAACGGTCTAATTTCACTTAGATTCGGATTCGCCAAAACAGTGGATCTAGGGGTTGGATTCATCATTTTGGTGAATCTCCTCAGGGGTGTTTCACCAAGCTTTATTTTAGTGAATCCAAAGTATTTATCCACCATGCCACTGATTACACAAACAAATGTATTGTTTCGTTCTTTCTTTTTCTCGTACATTCATCTTCTTCCTCCAGCACCTTGCCCGCCCGCACGATCCTCCGGTGGCCCCTGCTCTGGTCGTGCGGCTCCCACTCAACCAGCTCCAGCGACCGCGCCTGCCCCTAACAAAGCTCGACTAGCACCCTCTGGCGGCCGCGTACTCCCGTACCGAGCTCCCTCCGGCGATCGTGTATGCCCGCTCGCCCCGATGGCCACTCACCCGCTCGCCCCGATGGCCGCTCAACCCGGATCGAGCTCGACCATGGCCGTGCCGCTCGCCCGCTCGCCCTGTAGCATCTAGGCCCATTGGTTTCGGGGATTAATGACAACGGACGATTATTATGACTAACGTGTGTTTTGCAGGATAACATAGAGGTTGGGTCATAATAATGAGCAGGTTCAAGATCCCGGAGATAGAATTCGATTCGGTTTCAAAGGACGGAAAACAAGGCTAAGGATGAACTAGTTCGAAGTGCCGATTATAGTTGAGAGGCACTTAAAGTAGTTTAGAATTTGTTTTCTTCTTTGGTCGTACTATTAAGGGGGTTTGAATGGGCGGCTTGACCTAAACAAGTCTTAGAGCTTGTGGTGTGGTGCACACTTGTCAAACATAGTTCTAGGTTCTGCAGAGAGAGTCTGGTGACCAAGTTAAACAAACTTCGCTTTGAAAAGTTTTTGATTCGATGAAGATTTAGGTCAAAATGGTGCACCGGACGCGTGTTTGATGCCACCGGACGTGGAGCAGTGTCTGCTCGCATGTCCGGTGTGTTAACCACCGTAGGGTACAGCAACGGACACAGCACCAATCACTGCACTAGACACTATGGTGAGCGTCCGGTGTCCATGCAGAGAGGTTTAATTATGAATGGTGATGATTGTGCTTAGGGATTTTAGAGTGGCTTAATTATGAATGGTGATGATTGTGTAGTTAACTCCATAATTGAAATTCCAAAATAAAATCAAAAATAAGCCCTAAATGGATCTCAAAACTAATTCAAAAACTATGAAGAATCTGATGAAAGTGCTTTAATAAAAATTGTAGATCTTTTAAAATGGAACAATTTTTATTTTTGGATATTTTGAAGTTATATAGTGGAAATTCAAATTAAACTCAAAACAATGCTTTGAAATTCAAATTTGAAATGTTATTTCAAAAATTATCAAGAATCTGACCAGACACTCTTAATAAAAGATATAGAGCTCAGCAAGTTGAACAACTTTCATTTTTACAGAAATTCTTGTTATTGAGAAATTTTTGGAGAAATTGATTGGATTTTAAATCGAATTCAAAATCAAGTTTCACCCCCTTTTAGATAAATTCAAAATTATTTAGAATTTGTACATGCTTCAAAAAGCAAAATTGATCTTCATAAAATTTTGCACAACTTTTATTTTTGGGGTTTACACTGATTCAAATTGGAATAGGTCATGATTGAGAGGATTAGGAGTTGACCCTAGGTATCAGCTATTGTGCAGGGCCCCTACACCCTGGTGCCGTCCGTGCGCGCGTGTGCCGTGGCGTGTGCCGGTGCCGTCCGGCCGGCCAGGGCCCGGCTGCCGCCGCGTGGTCGACGCAGGGGGGCCCCGGGACCATGCTCCTTCTTATCCACCCGCTCCCAGCCGCTTAAAGGCGACAGCCCCCTCTCCTTTTCCTCCACCTTCCCTTCCCGGCCGCCGATGACCGTTTTCGGTCTCCGCCCAAATTTGCTCCCACGGTTTCACCTCCATCCGATTCGCTTTGCCAGTAAAGTCACCTTGCTCCTGCGCCCCATTTCCACACATTGAGGCAAGCTGTTGTGGCCTGAACGTGCCGGAACGTCGTCGTCGTCTCCGCGGCCGGCCAGGACATCACCGCCAACCCTGTCACCCGTGACCAGTTCACCTGGGTGAGCTCAGGCCCTTCCTACCTCGTGTTTCCCTCTCTCGGTGACCACTGAAACCTTGTGCGCAAATTGGTTTCTTGTTTGACATCTTAGGTTGGTCGGAACGTGAGCTCGCCGCCCGGTTCGTGCTGCTGTTCCCGCCGCCGACGTCGGGCTCGACTCTTTGCACCACCACGGGCCCAGTCGTCTAACCTACTCAAGTCGCGGTGAGTCACTATACCTATTGCGCGCTCAACCTTAAACCCCATCACTCTGTGCTCGCCAGCGTACGGCACGCCGACGTGATCGAGCCGCCGCGGTCGAGCCTGGACGCGACCTAAACCCTTAGACACCCAACTATCTAGTCTTCTAGATTCACTAGGGTCCTAGGATAGCGTCGGTGTTTTGTCCTCGTCTGGGAACCCCCAGATCGGCGGGTAACCGTCGGTCAAACCTCGACGACGTGACTGGTCAACCGGTGGGAATCGCAGGGGTGTGCGGGTTAAAATTTGGTAAAGATCGGGGGGTTAAGTGCAGAACTCGTGACTCATTTGAATAGTACCTATTGGACTGCGGGTTGATTTCTATTAGGTTCGGGGGGTTTTCTGCAAAACCTGCAGTGAGCGCGCGGGCTGTGCTGGGCCGGTTTCTGGCTTAGTGGGCCGCCTCGGGCTGTTTTCTGTTTTTCATTTTTCAGATGGATTTGAATTGATTTTCTGATTTATATTAAAAGTGAATAGTGCTTGGCTTTATTATTTTTGTAGTAATATTTCTGTTGCATCAAAAATTGTAAAAATATTTGTGGATGCTCTCTGTGATATGTAGTATTTAATAAAAATATTAACTGTATGATTTGAGTACTTTCTGTATGAATCAAAAATCAATAAATTAATTGAAAAGGGCAACTTTGAGCAATTTTAATTAATTCCTATTAATCCAAAAATCATGAAATTACTTTAGGTACTGTTTGAGCTCAAGATCTAACTGTTGGTAAAGTTTGGGTTCATTTAGAGGTGATTTATTTTGTGGTTATTTAATGCTTAGGTTAATTGGTTAATTAAAAAGGATTAAATTGCTATGACTTAGGTTTTGTGTGATTTTATGATTGATTGTGGTCCTAGGTCAAACACCCTTATGACCTAGGGCACCTTAGGTTAAGTAACTTTAAAATAGTATGAAAGGCATTAGTAGTTGTAGCTGTTTTAATTATTGTATCTTGTATTCCGTATCCCTGTATCGCATTTAAGCATTCATCATTGCATACGTGTAGTGACCGAGAACCAGGAAGTGAAAGCTGAGGTGACTGCTAAGGAGACTGCTCCTGAGTTTGTGCAAGGCTTTGATATCTATGGCACGGATCCTGATCCGACTCTCTACGCAATCCAAGGTAAGCCCCGGTGCATTTAAACCTTTCCTTGTGACTTACAAATTTTATCACCTTGAGTTAAATATTGCATTAGGTTAATAGGAGTTGATTGATACCTAATTGCTGCATTACCTACCTTGATATATATACCCGTGAAACCTGATTTCAAATTGAATATTTGAAAATGCTTAGCCCCGCTTAAATTAAATTAGACTTTTGCATAAAAGGCTATTTTCAAACTATGTGACTTATTATTGATGAATCTTGAGAAAGAAAAAAGGAAAATGATTCCGTTCGGTTGATGTACACATGGGTTAGAGTCCCGATGTCTTGTCCCCGACGAAAGTGGATTTGAGACCACCGGTTACCTTGTATTTGGGTTGGAGTCCCAATGCAATGTTTTCGACAGAAAAAGAATTAGGGACCGTTCGTTGTAGGCCTGCTGTGATCGAGACTTTGTAACTAGCCACGTACTCCGGGAAGCCCTATCTCCGGTAGCTCTATTACTTGAACCGACAACCACGCACTGGGAGTGGAGAGATGGCGAGAGTACCGTGTACCCTCGTGGCCGGCGTGCCTGGAGACGAGAGGAGTACTGTGCTCTCGGGTGGCGCAGGACCGATTCAAGCTTGGAAAAGCTGTGGTAGACAGGGTTGGTATATGCAAGCTTAGGTACTACATATGCAGTGTGGTTAGGGATCCCTAGCTGAGTACTAATCGATTCGAATCGTCGTTGCTCCTTGGTTATGGAGACTTTGATCCACTGACCGTCATCGAAAAGTGGTTCGGAACTTGGATGTTTTTGAGAATGAATAAGTAATTAAAATTGAAGGATATATGTGAAAGAACTGAGATCTATTGTTGTTTATTAGAATAATATTGAATAAAATATTGAAAGTAGGACTAGTATTGCTTTTCCGCAAAATACCTTGACTCTTGCTAAAGCCTTACCTTGATTCCCCTCAGCCTGCATTCCTGAGTCTTCTCCCCATTTTCTTTAGTCGAGTAAGTCTTGCGGAGTACCCCGGTACTCAGGGGTTTGTTAACCCTTATTGCAGGAGAACTACCGCAGCAGGTTTGCCTTGCTCCCTGCTGCGTGACCATTGTCCAGGAAGGAAGTGAGGAGGAGTAAAGTTGGACCCATGGGCAGGGTTCCCGTTATCCTTTATCTAAGTATGTTGTATCGTTGTTCCACTGCTACTATCTTTTTATTATGGTCTGTAATAACTGCACTTAAATTCTATTTGGACAACCGGTTTGTAACCTAAGTACTATGTAACCTTTCTGCGCTTTTACTCTGATGTACTTTATTATGAAATGTAGTAATTCTGTAATGGCTTTGCAATGGCATCCTGTCGGAGAAAACGGGTGCTGGTGTAGCCCGGCAGGACCTTCTAGGTCATTTGGAGCACGGGGTGTAGCCCGGCAGGACCTTCTAAGTCATTTGGAACACGGGCCCGGCTGTTAGAGGTCATTAGTGACAATGACAGGTGCCTGTGGGCCACATGATTTAGACGGTTCTGTTACAAGAGATTGAGTGATTTCAAATCCAAGTGAGCAATCTTCTCTAAAGTGTGATCAAGAGCAACAAGTGTGCATTCCACCCATCTCCTAGGTTTGTGTGAGTCAAGTGAGAGTTTAAGCTTATTACTCTTGAAGATCGGTATCACCAAGATGGCCCGGTGGTGATCGGAGGCTTGGAGAGCACCTGAAGAGCTTATGGGTGACCCAAGTCGAAGTTGTGAGTGGTTGTGGGCGATTCACCCGAAGACTGCACTTGATCCTTGTGCGGATCAAGGGGGAGCCACACCCTTGCTGAGGGTGTTCTAACAAGGACTAGTGGGGAGTGCCGACTCCCCGATACCTCGAAAAAAACTCGCTCGTCCCTTGTTCTCTTTACTTTGAGCATTTACATTCCGTATTTATATTTCACACTTTCAATTCCTAGTTTAGAAATGATTAGGACTTGGAACTAGGAAGCACAACTTGTTTTAGAATAGGCATACACTTGTGCACTTGTGGGGTGAAGAGGGCTTATTTGCGAAAGGTTTAATTTGAGTTTTCAAAAATTTAGTAGAAGCCCAATTCATCCTTCCCTTTTGGGAATCCTCGATCCTTTCAGCCCCGACGGTCACGCTCGAGACCGCCCACCACGCCTGCCGCGCTCACGCAGGCCGCCGTTGGGACCGTCGTAGCGACGCGCGTTCGCTTGCCCACCTGCCCACTTGCGACCACCACCTGTCGCACCCACTGCGCTCGCCTACCCGTCCACCGCGCTCACGACCATGCGCCGCTCCGTGCATGCAGTGTCTGCTCCTCGGGGATGCACAGGAGGGGAAGAAGCGTCCCGTCGTTTATTCAAGGGCAAATTAGGGAATCCCTACCAAAATTCTCCTAAGTGAATCTGAAACTGTTATATTTACCAAACAGTTCTAATAGTAAATCTCGGATTCACTGTGGATCCGATCCACGGTGATCCCAAATTCAGATTCACTTTTTACCGTGGTGGATCCAATCCAAACAGGCCCTTACATCTAGACATTCAGATTCTGACTAGGATACAGTTTGGCCCTTACTTCTAGACATCAGATTGTGACTGGATGCGGACAACCCAAACGCCTAAGAGCATCTCCAACAGTTTAGTAAAAGGCTTCCCTATTTTTGTTTTTTTTTTGCAAAAACCTTAAAAGCACCTCTTCAACAGTTTCATAGAACACTTTTCCATCCGATAGCAATTCCCAAATCATCGACTGGTGTGCGGATATATGCGCGCTAGGGGAAGCCGCGGAAACGCCGTATCCCGCAATTTCTTATCTTCCCGCGAAGGTTTCCTTGCGCTCGTTTTCACCACAAAGGCAGGTGCCGCCCACGGAATCCAGGAGTTCTTCAGGTGGGCCACCAACTTGTACGCCGGCGACTGGAAGACAACAGCAGGGATTACATGCGTCCGTACCAGGGGTTGGAAGCCGGCGGCAGGGAGTAGATGCGTAGGTATGAAGGGTTGGAAACCACCGGTGGCAAGTAGCGAACGGAAGATAACGCGTGCAAACAAAATCGCCGACGAAAAAATAACACTTGTGGGTCCAAATTTTGATTTTTAGGAGTAAGATATAGTAAACTCTTGGAGATGAGCTCTTTTTTTCTTGAGAAAATTGCTATTTTGCCATTATGAGACGTGGGCTTCGCTCTTTTATCATCCTGCAAATGGGATTCGTTCGTTTGCCATTCTCAAACGCGACATATCGCTAAAATGCCCTAGATCTGTATTATACTGTATTTTGGTTTTTTATTTTTTTCTTCATTATTTTCGTTCCCCTTTTTTGCCCTCAGGATCTGAGCCTTATCTTTTTTGCTTTCATCTCCACGACGACAGGCCGGAGCGAGCCCGTAGAAGCTGGCCGCCGCCGCCGCCGTCGCCAGCGACTCGTGCCAACGCCGCGGCCCTGGCGCCCGCACGCCGCCGCAGCCCCGCCAGCGACGCCTGCTCCTGCCGCAGCCCCACAGGCCTCGCACCCCCGACGCGCGAGAAGCCGTCGCCCCGACGGTCTACGACAGCGGCGCCACGGCAAACCTGCGCGTTCAGCTCGGCTCTTCTTCGACCGACTCCACGAAGGTCGGTGCCGCGACTTGTGAGCGGCGGCGGCGTGTGAGCCTTGGGTCGGTGCCGCGGCGGCGGCCGCGCGGGCCGCGGGCTGCTCGCAGCTGTCGCGGCGTGTGGGCCGCGTGCTGGTCGCGGCGGTGGCGGCGTCTGGGTCGGGCCGGTAGCCGCGGCGCCGCCGGCATGCGGGCCAGGGGCTACTCGCGCTGTGGAGGCGGCGGAGGTGACGAGCCGTGCCGTAGCGCCGGTCCGCCCGTCCGTCTCTCGCCTGGCCTCTCGTCCTGTTCGAAAGGTAGGGGTAAAACAGGAACGAAAATATGGAAGAAGAAAAAAACCAAAATACGGTATAATACAGGGCATTCTAGCGGCTGCATCGCGTTTAAGAATGGCAAACAAACGAATCCCATTTGCGGGATAGCAAAAGAGCGAATGGCAAAATAGCAATTTTCTCTCTTTCCTCGCCATACTAGATTTGAGAGTTGGCAAATACAAGTTTAGGAAACAAAAGATACCAAACACTTGGACATGCTCTTATATCACTAACCAAGGAGCTGCCAATATCATAAAGTATTAACAGATCTGACAATATATTTTATCATAAATCACTTCCAGAACTAGCAGTAAGACACCAGAACACAACAATGTGATTAAAGTTTAACAATATAACATGACATGCAATCAGCAGTTTTGGTTCACAGATGGCAGGGGCATCACTATCATATGGTCCACGAGACATTTAATGGCACACAAATGCATTTCTGTATTCTGGACTTCTGCAGATGGGAGTGATTGCAGTTTCCATAACAGATAGTCTTGTTGTCACACAGATGATGCAGGGTCTCCGTCAGTTATTACCATTCTGCGCAGCTGCATTTGCACGTGGATCATCCTCAGCAATCTCTCCATCCTCATCTATGATACCTTCCTCATCATCTCTGCGTTTGCTGTGGCGCACTGGAGATGCAGGCTCAGGTTTCCCAGAAGGTTCGACATGTTTGGCATCTTCCTCTGGCTGGACGTTGGGGCTCATCGAGCCACTGGCTTTGCCATTGTATACAGGACTATATGGAGCAGACTTGTCATCTTGTGGGCTGGGCGAGTGATCAAGATCAACCCTTTCCATCTTCCCATCTTCCATGTGGTCATCCTTGTGGTCAGAGTGGTTCACATGGTCATCCCCAGAGTGAGATCTTGGAGGGCTTTTGTGCTCTGAATGCCCCGAATTAGGCCGAGTAGATCCTGAAATAGCATCAGTCTTTTCATACCTACGGCTAGCTACAGGGCTGCGACTCTTGCTGCGGCTAGCACGATGGTTCCTATAGCTCCTGCTCCTGCTCCTACTCCGACTCCGGCTCTTAGTCCTGCTACGTCTAGCTTCATGACGGCGTGACCTCTTGGGACTTGGGCTACGGCTTCTACTGTCACTTCTGCTACGGCTTCTACTGCGACCTCTAGCAGACCTACGAGATCGCCCATCAGCTTCACCAGAGTCATACCTGTTAGCATCACAAAAAAAAGTCAGGGTCAGCATATGGACCAAGTATCATAAACAAACGTATCATATTCTTTTAAAAACAAAAACATACTTCAGATATGCTACTCTTATTATATTACTAATTTGAAATCATAACCTCGTATCTGATTCTCTAAAAAATGAAACACTGAGCTAAACTTTAAGAGGTCCATAAAAAATGCAAGAAATAGTTTTGAAGTTTCTCCAGAGTGGTGCACAGACCAGAGTGGAGTTAGAGAGGGGACCTGCACCCCTCATCATCTTAAAAGTTTCTATCCTGCCTTTGGATTTTAGGGCCTGTTTGCTTCCTGGGACTACTGACTACTTGACTACTAGGAACTAAACCAGAGACTAAAAAATAGTCCCATAAGCTGTTTGGTTCCATAAGCTGTTTGGTTCATGGGACTAAAGACCTGGACAATGACCAAAATATCCATCTTATCTTCTTCCCCTCTCCCATCGAGACAGAGTAGGCGGCGGGCCGGGAGGTGGAAGCACGGGGCGGTGTCGATGGCCAGCCGCATGAGGGAGATGGAAGACGCTATGTCCGTGCGCGAGGCGCTCGCCGTGAAGGGAGCTCACGGTCTATTGGCGCTACAATCGCCTAAAGCTCCGGCTGCACCGCGGCCTGGACCACAGGGATAGAGTGAAGGAGTGGGCGAGTCTCGGCAGCATCTTATGCCGTGCTCGGGCGAGTGGGCAAGCAACGCAAGAGGGAGCAGGAGTGGGGACCGGTTATAATTGAGGGGCATGGGCTGTCTATTTGGGCCAGTAGTCCCACAGCACCCCGTCAAGGGACTCCTTTCAAATAGTCCCAAGTAGTCAGTAGTCCCTTTTTTAGTCCCTGTGTTTGGTTCATTCAGGAGTATTTGAGACTACAAAGTAGCCCAGTAGTCAGTAGTCCCAGGAAGTAAACAGGCCCTTAGTGCATTTCAAGTGGTGCACATAGTGGAGTTAGAGAAGAGGACCAGCAGCCCTCATAGGTCAATGCTGCCTTTGCTTTTTAGTGCATTTCAATTAATAACAACACTATTTCTAAGCCACTGTGAATATAATTATAAATATGCAGCATATATGGCATATCCTAGCACAACAGACAAATCTCCGATTCACATAAAAGCAACCCAGTACTAAGTTTACCTGCCACGGCTACCATAATCATCCCTTCCTCTACCGCCACGACCACTCTCTGATCTCCCAGAAGATGCTAGCCCATCTCTGCCACTGTACCTTGAATCCAGTTCAGAACGTGAACCACCTCTATCAGAGTGGGATGCCCAACGGTTCCTCTTCCTACCTCGCCCACCACCACGAGAAGCCATATCCTCTAAATCACGTGGCACCCTTTGGTTTGCCCCTTCCAGAATTTTGATTAGGTCAGCAGCATATTTTGAATCCTGATCACAGAAAAATGTATATGCAACACCAGTGGCACCAGCCCTTCCTGTCCTGCCAATCCTGTGAACATAGTCTTCAACGCCAGTGGGGAAGTCATAGTTGATCACTACCCTGTGTAAAGAAAACAAGAAATGCTTCACTATTTGATGGAAGTTCTGACAAAAAGGACCCACAAAGGCACATATAAAGTGAAACAAACTGGACTAAGATCTCAACAGGTAATATATTCTGCGACCACTTCAGCAGTTTCTAAGTGATGACACATGATGGTTCAAATATCTCTTGTTCATCTAAATATGGAAATCAATAACAATACATAAAACTAATGCATCAGCAGCAATAATAAAGCTGCAACCTCAAAAGAAGATGAGTGACACATGGAAATGTCTTTCTTCATTTTAATTAGTCCATGCAAGGTGTTTTTTTACGTAAAAAAACTGTGCGGGAGATCCCCACAGTACTAGAGATTTTCATTAAAAAGAGGGCAAACAGTGTCCACACAAGGTGTTAACAAGCACTTTATAGTCAATAATGTCCGATCTAATTTGCTTCTTCGTTATTCAATCATACCATGAAATCACAAGGCATACACACGAGTACATGACACATGCATATGCATAATAGAAAATGGAAAGTCAGCCTAACCTGATATCTTTGATATCCAAACCTCGCGCAGCAACATCAGTTGCCACTAAAATAGGAGATCGCCCAGATCGAAAATGATTCAGAACCTTCTCCCTTTCACTTTGGGACTTGTCACCATGAATGGCCGAAGCTCCAAACTGTCTGGTGAGCGTCCTTGCAAGTTGGTCACACATCCTCTTGGTGGTACAAAATATTAATATCTTTGAACCTGAATCCTGGGATCGTAATATCTGCTCCAGGCGCCGTTGTTTTTCTGATGGTGTTATGACCTCTACATGCTGCACAGAAAAAGAAAATAAGATAACATGACTATATAGTGTAGGCTTATTTGTGTAAGAGAAGCAAGAACAGAACAGAAACTAATGTCCATGCATCTTATAATCATGATAATACTGACAGAAGGAATGAACATCCCATACCTGAGTAATAGCACTATTAGCAACAAGTTCATCAACACTTCCAATTGTCACCTGAACAGGATGAACAAGAAGATCATCTGCAATCCTTCGGACTTCCTTGGGCCATGTAGCAGTGTACATAAGGGTTTGCCGACGGTGAGGTATCTCTTTCACTATCTTCCGTATTTGTGGCTCAAAGCCCATGTCCAGCATGCGATCAGCCTCATCAAGAACAAGATATGACACTTGCTTAAGACTAACCCTTCGCATCTCCAAAATGTCATTTAACCTTCCAGGTGTTGCAACAACAACATCAACCCCTCTATCTAAATCTCTCAACTGAGGACCTTTAGGAGCACCACCATATAGGCACTATAAGAACATCAAACAATGAAAATATAAACAAGAGATCATGACACTGAGACAACCATTAGAAACAGATCAACAAGTACAATATCATAATTCAGAGTATAACTTTAACACCTGGTCAACAGTTTAAAGTTTCCGCAAACATTTTTTAATTAATATCCTGGTTAAACACATAACCATTTGTAAATTAAAACAGATTAAAACAGATACAAACAGAACAAACCGTGCAAGAAATTCTAGAAGATCTTCCAAATTTCACAGCTTCATCCAGAATCTGTGTTGCAAGTTCCCTTGTTGGGGCCAAAACTAGCACTGTTGGACCATTCCTAGTGCTGTTCTGCAGGCGCTTGATATGCATAAACCCAGGAAGTAGATACCCAAGAGTTTTGCCTGATCCAGTCTTCGCAATAGCTACTACATCTTGATTTTGCATAGCAATTGGCCATGACTTGGGCTTGGATAGGTGTTGGGCTTGCGAATCCAGCACGTTGTATCTACAAAAGGTAAAATTGGGGGAAAGCAACAAACAAAGGAAAAGTGAGGACAACAGAAGAATTAATATAAGCGCATAAATTTGATTAAAAATATCCCTTTTTAACTCTTCAATTGCGCAAATAAAGACAATGCATGAGGACAATTTAAGGCCATACAAATAAAGTGTGCTCGCAATGTGTAGACTTGCGGACACAAGGCGAAGTAGAAAAGGCTCTAACAGAGTCCGTGGAGGCTCGCTCAAGCATGGATCGCTGGTCCACGAGGCCCCCTTCCAGCAGCTGCCACCCAATCCTATATATGGATGGACGTTGACAGCCTGGGCCAGACCTCCATGGGTCAAGCCCCAGAAGAGGCCCATCATCCATGCGAGGAGCCTTTTCCAAGAACTGGACGCAGAGCAACAAATTGGCCGCCGTGGGTGCCGCGAGTGGGTGCCCTTCGCGCCATGGGCAGCCCCCCAGAGAGGGAGCGAGGAGCCTTAGGCGTTCACCCACCTTGGCAGCTCCATCAACGAGACCTGCCCTCAGCCCGTCTCACTTATAGATTGGCCGAGGGCGCGCGAGGCAGCATACGACATTAGCTCCACCGCGGAGCAGATATCGCATCTGCCACAGATATGGAGATAAGCAGTCGGTACACGTAGCCAGCCCTGGTTTAGCACAATGAAGCAAATAAAGAGAAACAAGCAGGCAACTGGAGCACATGTCCACGGTCCATTTCGCTCGCCATATTTGAAGACCTTGGTCCCTCGCGTGCGACTCTGTTAGGGTTAGAGTTAGATCATGAATTAGGTGGGTTCACCCACGGAACCATACCTCCTTCAGAATTTCTGACGGGAAGCCACCAGCCTCAAATGAAGTTATTGGAGCAGGCACGTTATCCCCCTACACCAAGAAGAGAGACCCATCAACAACGGCCCGGATCAGACAACATGGTACGAACTTGAGCTGCATCTAACGTTGCAGCAGGAGATGTGGCCGCGTAGAATTCATACCGTGATGGTGATCTCATGGCGGCGGCGGTATGCCTCGGTAGCTGGATCGTCGGCGACGGCTGCCGGAGCCGGATGGTGGTGGGAAGACGCCGTCTTGGAGGATGCGTGCTCGTCGTGCCGCCTGTCACGGTCACGGTCGCGGTCGCGGTCCCTGTGGTCGCGCCGGGGCGGGGTGCGGGATCGGGATCTGGACCTGGACCTGTCGCGGCGGTCGCGGCTCCGGGGAGGCGGGGGAGGCAACGGGGGCGGAGGCGGTGGGAGCTGGTTGTCGGGGGGCATAGGCCGCTCGTACTGCGTGACGTTCGTCTCCGGATTCCAGTAGTAGAGGTAGCCGGTGGTGCCGTCGACGAGGCCGCGCCACGGCTTGGGCAGCGTCGGGTCATCCGGGGCGTACCGCGGGGCCGCGCGCCCGGACGAGCCAGTCCCTCCTGACATCAGATCTGGCCGGATCTTTGGTCTCCGGCGACGCCTGCTCCGCGGAGGCCGCCGAGGACGGCCGAGATGAGGGGCTCTGTGGTGGCGGCTGCGGCTGCGGCTGCGGCGGCGAGCTAGGGACAGGACGATGCGAGGGTTTCGGATTTGTGTCTTTCTTGCCTACTTATAATTCTGCCGTATTCTCGTTTTATTGCGTTTTTTTGTGCTCGCGGTCGCGGAGTCGTGGTCGACTTGGAAGTTGAATCTGTTTTCGAAATCAGTTATCGCCAGCTCGAAGAATCTGCCTTCTTAGAAATTGAAAATGGGATCTAATCAGCTCTAACTTTTTACCATTTTTTACTATTCCCTCTATCCCAAATTGTAAATCATTTCAAGCCTTTTGGAGAGTCAAAACATCTCAAATTTGAGCAAAATTATAAAGAGAAACTAAAAAAATTATGACATTAAATAAATGTACTATGAAAATATATTTGACGAAGAATTTAATGATACTTAGTTGTTATTGTAAATATTATTATCTTATAATATAAACTTGGTCAAAGTTGAGATGGTTTGACTCTCTAAAATTTTGAAAAATGATTTATAATTTGGAATGGAGAGAATAGATCTTAAAAACGAAGTTATATGTATCTGGCTTTTGTTAGTTTTTATGATCTACTAGTATAGAACAATAAATAAAATTAAAAATTAAAGGATCCAAGTACCTCTCTAGTTTCTACTCAAAATCTAAATTTTATAAATTAAAGGTGAAAACTGGTTTTAAGAATCTAAAACTCATCAGGCTCAGACCACCGAAAGTGGCTCACCTCACACTAGACTGTTTTCTTGGGATGAAAATGATATGGATATTTATTCGATCGTTCGTTCGACCGAATCCGTTTAGAGGTATTCAGATCTATCCGTATCCAAGTCCGGATATTCAATATCCGATACTGTATCCGTATCCGAATACTGAAATCGTATATTTACGATGTCGACATCCAATCGTGTCCTATCCGATATGGCTAGCACTATCCGTATTCGAATCCGAATCTGACCAGTAATATAAAAACAAATGTGATATCAGAGATATCCGTTCGTATCCGATCCGTTTTCATCTCTACTATTTTGTCTAGAACTGCAGCCATACAGTACTTGTCCACTTCTATCGTAGACAACAGGGCAGCAGCATCGTTGCTCTTAGAAAAAAAAAAACAGCCCATGTGACACTAACCTTAAAGGGTGTCCAAAAGATTTGAGTTAGCTAGCTACTTATATATACATGTCAGCGTATATTCTACGTGAAGGAAAATGGACATGCAAGAAAAATTAAGCCAGCAACTCTTTCGCCACTCGTCTCGCTCAACACAAGTCATTAAATCGTCAACTCATTACCTTCAACTGCCTATCCTTCACGCATTTTCTCTCGGGTTCAGATTTACTGCACGCAGAGCTCTCTCACTACTACTTCGATGCATGCTAATCCTTCCTTCTCCCTCGTCCGCTATGCCCAAATCTTCCATTATTTCCCGCGTCCACTGTGCACGAAAATTCTTTTTCAATCTAGCTGCTCCCGCCCTCGAGGCCTCGACTCTTCCAGTTTATTTCTAGAGACCGCAAAAGCAAGATATTGCGCTTCTTATCCTTCCTCTCCAGGGTCTCCCTTCCTCCACTCTAATATTCCTTGGTCAGAAAGACTTGAGCTAGCTAGCTATTTATATATATACATGTCAGCATATATTCTACGTGGAGGAAAGCGGACATGTAAGAAAAATCAAGCCAACAAGTCTTTCGCCACTCGTCTCGCTCAACACAAGTCATTAAATCGTTGGCTCATCGTCTTTTCAACTGCCTGTCCTTTATGTGTTTTCTCTTGGATTCAGATCCACTGCACAATAGAGCTCTCTCTCACTTCTACTTTGATGCATGCTAATGCTTCCTTCTCCCTCGTCCACTACGTGTGAATCTTCCATTATTTCCCACATCCACTGTAGATGAAAATCCTTTCTCAATCCAACTACTCCCGCCCTCGACTCTTCCAATTTATTTCCATAGCCCGCGAAAAGCAAGATATTCCGCTTCTTACCCTTCCTCTCCCCGTCTCTCTTCCTCTGCTCTAATATTCCTTGGTCCCATCTTAATTCTATATTGAATTATAGCTTAATATAAAATCCACTTGTCATGTTCCCTAGAACAGAAAATAAGCGTTGATTGTTGGTGATAAGCCGCCGGACCAAGCAAGAGAAGGCTTTGCCACCATGTCAGACTGAATCTGCTCCTGCATATCAGATTATATATGCTCCTGCTTCTGCGATTCAAGTGCCTACTCCTATTCCTGAACTTTTTTAGTTACTCTATTGTTTTTAATACACAAGATCAATCAGGTACCTAAGTTTGCTCCTGGTTCCTGTATTTACCTAGATATGTAGCCCTATGTGGTTGTGCAAAATCTAAGGCTTTAGGGTAAAAAATTTCATTCCTCATGTGTTGGGCACACCGTGGCCACCTATAGGAAAGGAATCTCAATTAGCACCCCCAAACAGTGACCCGGGGAAACCAAAATGCTAAAAAAAGATTGAAAGGCTAGCTAAGAGGCATGGTTATACAGTTTTATTTAGATGACTATCCTAAGGAAGGAACCTCACTTGTGTATTTGAAGAAAAAAAACTATCCTAAGGATTGCTGGAAGATTCTTCGTGAACCCTAGTGGCATGTAGTCTTGAAAGAACTTGAAGAAAAGGAGTTTCAATGATGAAGATGAGGCCATTGACATCTTAGAGACACCAAAAGGTTAATGAGAAAAGGAATGTCCTATAGGGGCAAAAAAGCTAAGAAACAACGCATCATAAATGTAGAGTCAACGATGATGATGCTGGTTTAGACAAAGACTTGAAAAAATTCATTGACATCCAAGATGTAGAAAAACAACATGATCTTAGAGGCACAGGAACGCATTTCTGATAGGAACGTTGAAACGGGAAGGCCTAGGAGGCGAGCTGCTGTACTGGAATCATATCAAAAGCTCTTGTGTATGGACACAAGGGAGAGGACAGAGGATATTAGAGTTAAGCATGTGATTGACTGAATATTCTAAGGGACAAACAAAAAGTGCACAACAACAATCCTTATGCTTGCATATGGGACAACAACTGACATGCTTGATGAGTACCTGAAGGTTGCTGAGAATGGAAAAATTGTGAACGGTTGATTGATGTTTTCGGCTAAGTACCGACAATGCCCTACAACTCAAGATATAGAGTATTTGCTCCAAGTTGGTTAGTCTCGTTGATTCCATGGAATGTTGGATAGCATTGGTTGCATGCATTAGCAATGGAAAAAATTATCAAACAACATGGAAGAAGCAATATAGCACCGGTCGTATGGATTCCCTACTGTCATCCTAAGAAGTAGCTTCACACGAGCTCTATATGTGGACAATTAGCTAGAAGACATACTTCCTCCGTCCCAAAATATCTGTCTTTCTCACTTCTCGAGAAACAACTTTAATTAAATATATATAAAAATATATTAATATTTATGATACATAATTAATATCATTGTAAACATATTTGAATTTAGTTTTTTTAATAAATTTATTTGGAGATATAAATATTGCACGTATTTTCTAGAAATCGAGTCGAAGTTGTGGCACACACACACCAACGGAGACAAACATTTTGGATGGAGGGAATACACGTCATTCATTAAAAACCAGTAGTCTAGAGAGCTATGTAGATATTCGTATTTTTAATACTTCCATACATAGAGAGAAAACAAAATAATATGCATCATCTTTGTGCCTCCTTGTGTGGACACTTCATAACATATAGCACTAAACATCTCACCTGAAAAACATGTCATTTCAATATGACGAACTATTAGCAAATCACTACTACCAATTGAGCGATCATTGTCGACACTTTCACTGTTGCGGGGCAGGAATCAAACTCTAGGAGAGGTGTCGTATAGGTGAAAGCCCACGTTTGATTTTAATAATTGATTAAACCTAATTTGCTAATAATTACTCTAAGTTTTCATGAGTTGAATTAGCAAATATCAAGATAGAGCAAGGTGATCGGGTCGGTGAAAGCCACGAGTGAGAGGCCATGACGATGTCATGCAAATGGTGTAAGTCCATCATCAAGAATGGAGTCTAAATGCTTCATCCATGAAAGAGGAAGAAAAGGAAGAAAAGCTAGAAGCTCAAGGCAAAGGAATAAATTGTAGGAGCTCATTTGCTTTTGGTGATCAAGACTTTTTAGAGAGAGTGATCATATTTTGGACAGATAGATGTAGTATTAAGAGGGGAAAGCTCATTCATGAAATATGATTGTCAAAGTGCCACTAGATGATTACACTTGTTGCATATGCATGTAGATACTAGTGATATTAACAAAACCTTTGGAAAAATATTTGTAAAAACGCTAACATAAATGCACAAGGTGGTGTACAGTTGGAGGTGTTAGCACTTTTGCCAAAGGTGGTGAAGTTGGTGAGGTAGAGAGGGTTTGGGTTCCAGCAGTGCCTCTGTGGAAAAATATGCATCGGACGCTGGTTCGGAGCATCTGATGGTTAACTCTAGTTGAGAGTGCGCTGAGCAGAGTGCACCGGACGCGTCCGGTATGAACTCTGCGCTCTCGGGTCTGCTCAGTAAGTTTTCACCAAATGCTAGTTTCCACTCACAGGATGCAAGGCAGTCACTGTGCGAGCATTTGGTGTTAACTGCGAAAAGAGCCATTGGAAGCACCAGCCACTGAAGCGTCCACCATTCACCAAACGCGTCAGGTGCGTCTGGGAGCTCTTTGGAACCTGACTTGAGCGTCTGGTGTAACAGCAGACGCGTCCGATGACTACGCGCAAAACAGACGGATTCAAACAACTAGTACACATGTCTGTGAGCCGGACGCTGCATCGGACGCGTCCGGTGTCAACTCATGTGCGTCTGGTGCCCCTGTTTTTCAGTGTAACGATTGAAACTTTGAGAGGGGGCTATAAATAGAGGAGTGGACGGCTTGAGATGCTCTCTTGACCATTTTTATTTATATAGCAAGCTAGTGAGCCTCTCCTCTCCTCTCTCATACATCCTACTTGATTGCAACATCAATTTGGTGGGATTATAGAGCTTCAAATGCATTGCATTGAGTGAAATCATCTAGAGGCACTTGGCATTCGGATTTCACAGCGGTTTCTCTGGTTACTCTTGAAGTTTGCCGACTCCTAAATGACTTGGAGCTGTGAGGATCATTGAGGGGAGTTAGTGATTGTCTCCGCCTTTCGATCGGTGAAGTTGTAAGGGGTTCTTGAGCCTTCTCTGTGAGAGATCGTGAATTGGCTACTCTAGTGGATTTCTCGTAGCTTGTGGGTCTTCATCTCGTGTTGGTTGTGCATCTCCCTTGAGTGGGATTGGCTTGTGATGCCAATTAGCGCGTGGACCTTAAAGTGGATGTATTGCTACAATGAGGAGTAGCTTGCTGACAAGCAAGTGAACGTCGGTAAAAAATTGTGTCAATCTCTTTGCCGAAGATTTCTTTTGTGTTGATATTAATTGGTTTTCACTTCTCTACACCGGCGGTATAAAGCTCTCTACCTTATATCTTACATTATTGTATTTACTTTTGTAGAGGTACTCTTATGTAATTTGCTCTCCTAGGAGTAGAGTAAATTAGACTTAATCTTGTTGGTGTGAAACTAGAGATAATAGCCTAGAAACGGTTAGGTGGCTCGCATATTTTAGTAGGATAGCGCAAAATTCGCTTTGTCTCGTAATTATCTAACCATATTGCTTTAAGTGTTATTTGCAGAATTTTTATAGGCTATTCACCCCTCTAACCATTTAGGACCATTTAGGACCTCTATCCAGAGAGGTTCCAGAGAGCTCAAAGTAGCACCGGACGCGTCTGCTGTTAGTGTCTGGTGCTTACACTCAGACAGTAAGCACACAGTCTCACCGGACGCTCGAAAAACATCACTGGACGCGTTGGAGTTACTGTTCTAGCGTCCGATGCTGTTCCAGAGAGGTTCCAGAGAGGTCCTGGCTGCACCGACGCGTCCGGTGCGCACCCACCGGACACTGCCAGCGTCCGGTGCACCTCTGAAAGCTGAATTCGTCCTCTCTTCAACTAGCTTGCTTTTAGGTGCTAACAACTAAGTGTAGGAGTACTTGAGCACGAGTGTTAACTTGATTTTAGGTCACTTTGCAAGGTTTTAGGTTAGTGCTCTAGATCAAAATGTATATGCTCTTCTACTTTAACTAGAGGCACTTGATGACCGAGGTTGTTAACGAAAATTTCATCCCTCTTAATAGTACGGTCATCTATCCTAAATGTGATCACACTCTCTATAGTGTCTTGATCACCAAAATGGAAAGAGCCCTAATTGGATTTCACCTTTGCCTTGAGCTCCATCCAAACTCTAAGTTGAGAAGCATTTGATCTAACATCTTGATGGGTTTACACCACTTGTATGGACGCCGTCATAGCTTCCCATTTGATCTTCTAACCATACTTGTAATCAATAACTTAAGCGCACGGTTAGATACTAAGTGTCATCAATTAGCCAAAACCAAATATAGAGCTTTCAATTTTCATCTCCACCGTTGTTCAAAGTCGATTTGATTCGAGGGTTCAGATTTAATGCTTCGAAACATAAGCCCGTACCCCTATTGATTGAAGTCATTAAAGATCAGAAGAAACACTAATCTTGAGAGCTCACCATATTCTAGGGTATAGCTAGTTAGGCTAGGTCTAGAGGATGGCAGACAAGGTATGCTTGGATTCTGAATCCTGTCAAGAGTGCGGTTTAGTAGTTATTGTACCTCTTCTTCATTATATTTTTATTATCTTTATATACTTTCTATGATTGTTACGACAATATTAGTATTCATATAATTCATGTTCCTACTTACGATTTCATCATCTACTTCTATTATATGCTCAGTATAGTTACCATGTTCATAATTTTTTTTGAGTTGCACGATGTTCATAATTATGATGTTCAAAGTTGTTTTTAAAAAATAAAAAATGACATATATTTAGAGACAAAGGGAGTAATTGTGTTATAGTCTGAAGATAAATTTGATTATTTTTTATGTGCATCTATCTATGAAATGCCGCTGTCACGTTAGCACGAACCTATCTTCTCTCTGGCAAGGAGACCCGGTATAGAAAGTAAAACTTGCTTCGCCATTTGAGGAATATGATGACGAGGACCTTTTTCCAGTCTACTGCAGTGTACACCGCGAAGGAGCATGCCGAGTACTAGGCCAGGCAGGCAAGACACAGCGAAGGACACGAGCTGCGCAAGCGCAACGCGAGCCCCAAATCGAGTTCCCTGCCCAGTCTCTGCCTCGCTGTCTCCGGTCTTCCAGAGAAGAAGGGGGGAAGACGGCTCCTGCTTCGACAAGCATCAGCCCTAGCTCAGCTTCCTGACGCCGGCGCCGGCGACGGCGATGAGCCTGGGAGCCGAGGTGATCGAGCTCTCCAGCGACGAAGACGAGGAGCCCGTGCCCAGCACCACCGCCCTCGTCCGCCACGCCCCTTCCTCCCCTCCCGACATCAAGCCGCACCTGCTCGCCGACGTCGATGTGAAGCCGCTGCTGCTCCCACCGCCGCTCCACCCCCCGGGCTACGGCGCGCTCGTGCCCGTGAAGACCGAGGAGCCCGTGCCCGTGCCCGTGGCCACCGTCTCGCCGCCGCCCAGGGCGCTCCCGCCGCCGCGCCTCTGCCGCCAGTTCTGGAAGTCCGGCGACTACGTCGTCGCGCGCCGCAACCCCGACGCGGACGGCCCCGGTAGGCTATCGGTCGGAGGAATCTCGGCCCCCCGATTTGTGCTGCCTCTTCGCTTTCCTTGGATTCTTTCGGTGGGGCTGGTGGTGATCAAGCTGAGTGAGATTTGCGATTTGGTGGTGCGTGCAGGTGGGCGGAATCGGTTGCGGATAAACCCCAAGTTTCTGCACTCGAATGCGACTTCCCATAAGTGGGCCTTCGGTGGTATGGAACGATCCTCTCATTTGCGGATTTTAGAACACAATTGTGCCCCTGTACTGCTAACTCTGTCTCTTTTAGACGTTGTGAACTTGTAGTTTGGATTATTACATGTTGCCTTAACAAAATTGAACTCTCACTTCTGAATGAAATGAAGCACTCACTTCAGTCACACAAAAAAGGACATTAGATGTTCTTCAATAATGCTAGATGACTAATAAAATGGAAACTTGTATTTGCCATATAAACACCCATTTGTTTTTACAATGGTCATGCTTGAAAATTAGGCATGATTTGAAGTTTGGGACTGGTTCCACAAGCCTGTACCAAGTGATGCACTCCTTTCACATCATTTATATAAGTAGAGAGTTAAACCATCGTACGGATGAAAAACATTAGCATTTTCACAATCTGGCTTATTATCTTGGTTTCTGCAATTTTCAACTTTATCCCTTTTTTTTTTTTGACAAATCAGCCATATATAACATTCTAGTTTGAAACCTGTTGCATGCTTTTATATTATGCTTGCTTCAATTTACATTATATGTCACTGTATGTAACACCGATTTGTTCAATGTTGTTTCGCTCAATTTCCTGCAGCCATTGCCGAGCTCCTTGACAATGCAATCGATGAGGTAATCATTAAGGATTTTTCGACATGTACAGAAAGAAACTAAGACATAACATGAAGCTAAGTATGGTTATTTTTGTGGCATCTTTTCTCTCAGGTGAACAATGGGGCAACATTTGTCCGTGTTAATAAATTTAAAAACCCACGGGATGGGAACCCCTTCATTGTTGGTTCAAGGTTGCCGTATTTATAATGTTATGTTAATCTGTTTGTTTTTATGAACTGTTATCTGGATTGTAACCTTGTGGTGTTTTACATTGATAAGATGATGGAGGGGGGATGGATCCTGAGGCATTGAGACGTTGCATGAGCTTCGGATTTTCGGATAAGCAGTCTGAGGCTTTCATTGGGCAATGTATGGTCTTGGTATCCTTCCTTGTAGTTTCTTGTGAATCAGTTGTCTTGAGCCCCTGACTAGTTGAATTTTTATTGCTTCTTGGATCAGATGGCAATGGTTTCAAGACCAGTACGATGCGGCTTGGAGCAGATGTGATTGTTTTTACACAAAGCCAAAATAACTGGTACTTATCCTTCATTGAATTACAAACAAGCTTTCTGTGATGCTACCTTTATCCTTGCTAACATAAGGGGCGGTCGGTAAACTTGACTATCTTTTTTCCTTTTTCAAGAGTACATACCATAAATTTCTGAGGAATAGAAGTGAAATAAGGAGAGATGTTGGTTGATAGCAGTTTGAAGTGAGCATACGGGCTTTTGAAATGTTTCCTTTTTCGAGTTCCTATTTGAGTACAAATCTTTCAGTTATTTATAACACTGATTCTTGCGAAATGATGGTATACAAGTATCACTATAATCTAATATGATAGGTGTTACATATGTCATTTAGTGCGTGTTGCTGGTCAGACAACTGGTCGTGCTGAGTTCCAGTAATACTACTACATTCTTATTGATCTGTCATATCATTTCAAATTGGATGACATTGCTTGATTCCTCTTTAGCTCTACTAAAATGTCTCTCCAGTCTCCACCTAGCTTATGTGTCTACTAAAGTAAAAGAATTCTGTTTCCTGTAGGGTGCCAACTAGAAGTATCGGTCTTCTTTCTTACACCTTTTTGATGGAAACAGGTTGCGACTGATGTGCTGGTGCCAACAGGTGAGTTTGAAACTTTCTTTTCTGTCTGACTGCAGTTGTCATTTGAGCTAGTTTCTAGTTTCATCTATCATCTTCTTAGTTTTGACCTTGTGTTTGTCTTGCTGTATTGCAGGTAGACTATCAGTACGATCTAACAACAGCTTCATATGTTCAGATGTTGCGTCATGATCAGAAGCTCTTCTCTTCTAATTTGGCAATCCTTCTCAAATGGTCCCCTTTTGCTAGTGAAGCTGAGTTGCTTAAACAAGTACGCAATAGATATGTATTTATCTTTGAGATATTTTTTGCTAACTTTTAAATGATTCTGATAATCTTGGAAAAGATGAGCTAGAGAGAAGTTATGGAAAATTGGGAGATGAAAAATTAACCAGTAGTCCTAAGTAAGGAGATGGTTTAAAAATACTACGGTACCCAAATAATTTGCCATTTATCTAAGTTTTACACTTTTACTTGATTTTTGGTAGCATTCTGGGAATGTGTTAAGACCAGTTACATAATGCTTGATACATAGTATTAGTTATCGTTAACTGAAAACATTTTAAATTTTAAGTTTGCAAAAATCACGGTATTATGTTCTTTTGGCAAATACTAATGGATGCATCAATACGCTCTTTCTTTCTAATTTACCCAAGCAATTTTCCTAGTTCATATAATTCTTGAGGAGAGAATTCCCTCATAGAGTATGTGCCCCCTGTAATTTAGTGGGTGTCTATTGTTCAGGGCCAAATCACCGTCATAATTAGGAACTTAATATTCATGTTCACTTCTGATTCAGTTTGATGACATGGGAGATCATGGAACAAAAATAATTGTATTCAACCTCTGGTTCAATGATGATGGGGATATGGAGCTTGATTTCAACTCTGACAAAAAGGTTAGTAATGTTGGCCTCTGATTTCCTTGGATAAAAGTGCATGGAATTAGCTATCCACGTTCCAGAACCATGAACAAGACTTGAGAGCTCCCAATGATATTACTATTATTGATGCCTTTTTATAAATTTTCTTCTTTCTATTTTTTTTTATTTATCGGTGGAACATGATTTGGTTCCTCAACTTGCGTCGGATTAAAAGGCTTTGCTGCTGTTGTGATGCTGGCCTCTGATAGAGCTATAATGGTTGCCGCGAGATGACTTTTTCGTTTGTCTTCTCCATAGCTAATCAAATATATCATTTGATTGTTTCTTCCAAATTTTTGTTCAACTTTTTTTTTGCTCAAACACGCTGGAGAACTGCAGTATATTTGTGTTAATAGAGAGAGTGAAATACAACCCCCCCCCCCCCCCCCCCCCCACACACACCACACACCACATTGTCTTGCTCAGGAGAACAGAGTGGATTACAACTGGGTTCTAGAGAAGTGTATGGAAAGAGACAAAAAAACGCCTTTTTAAACTAGCCCTTCAACTCAGCATAGACCAAGAACCTGGAGTCGGACTCCAACAAATTCCCAAAGTATTGGGTCCCCCAACCCCTCCCCTGACTGTGTAAGATAGACAAGTATCTGCTTAGATGTTGGAATGCTCTTTTGTTTATCCTCAGCATGATAAAATTGGACCAAAAGTGTAGAAATTCTGTTGAGCTGTTGGAAGTGAGCCATCAAAGTAGAAATCTTTCTCATATTGTAGAGTCATGAAATGGTGATTCCTCAGAACTGACATGATTTAATGCATGCCTAAGAAGTATTGTCAGTTTGTGTCTGATACAGTAATATGTGCAGCTCTCATTTCATGCTTTAGCTATTGGAAGTGTCTGTTGATCCTATACCCTATATGTTCTATTCTTTTATTGGTCTTGCTCTTGCCTTACAAATGTTTTTGGGGAATTGTTATATGACCGGATGAACCATGGCCTGTACATTTGTCACTGTCTCACTGAACAGTTGATCTGTGCCTACTATCTTAGGATATCCTCATTACTGGAGCTCAAAAGAAGTTGAAAACAAATAATCCAGAGAAGATTGCTACACAGAACTATGTCTCAACTCGGCTTCGCTATTCTCTTAGAGTTAAGTATTGATTCCCATTTACTCATATGGAACTTCTTGTTTCTTTCTTGAGCTAACATTGTTATTCGCTTTGGATTCAAACAGGCATATGCATCTATCTTGTATCTCCATGTACCTGATACTTTCAGAATTATCCTGCGTGGACGTGATGTTGAGCCACATAATATAGTTAACGATTTGATGTATCGTGAGTGCGTGTTGTATAAACCACAAATTGCTGGACTTACAGAGGTACTGTGTAAATTGCATTTGCAAAGTGTTTGCATTTTTTTTATCATTTTGATCGCTGGAATAAACCCTTCCATTGACTCACACTGTTTTCAATTGCTGTCTCATCTGATGAAAGAGAAATATCCGTCCATTTAGGTATTTAGAATTTAGAATGAGCATTAGGGAAAAGAAATTGGAAAATAGAAATCTGGCTACTTAGTTCTTTGCCCTCAATTTTACCCATGAAGTGCAACATATACAACCTTTCTGTGAAATGTAGTCCAGGCAGTGTTGGTGTTTATTTTGTAGCATTTATTACTTTGCATCGGTGATCTCATGTATTCAATAATTGCCAAATGGATCTTGAGGGAGTGCTCTCATAATTACCCTTTCTGTGTTTATGCCTGTCTTACATATCTAGTGACTTGCTAGTTTTTTTCCAACTCATTTTTAGTTGTTAGGAAAATCATAATATTTTTAACCTGTTTATACCTGACACTTACCCTGTTTGAGGCTATATCCTTGATAGTGGAAATCGTATGTCCTTGCTGATAGATCAGGCAGCCCTTGAGCATTGCATTTGATTTCTACTCCAACAAACATTCTCTGATTACTTTGACCATGCGGGTGTAGTTTTTTTTTTTTGTTATGCTATCAAATCAAAATTTGATTTTCTTCTTTTAGAAAATCTCTCTGATTGGCCTCATATTTTGCAGTCATCTGTAATCACAACCATTGGGTTTGTTAAAGGTGCACCAGACATAGATGTACAAGGGTTTAATGTATATCACAAAAATCGTTTAATATCGGTGAGAGCTCTACTTTGTATACTACATGGTGCATGATGTTTCAATTCACTTTTCTTTCCTGTTGCTGTCTGTTGTCAGTTGGGATGTAATTGTTTGAAACAGAGACATTTGTGTGTCTGTCAAATCTTTGTTTAATTTTGAAGCCTTTGTGGTTATGGCAAAATGTTGTTTTAATATGGAAGAGTAGCATATAGTTCTTCTGAAAAGTAGCATATAACAGAGTAGCACACATAAAGTATTTTCTTCTTTCATTGTAGGCACTTGTACTTTGTGTTCCTCATCAGGTTAACTAAGCTATCAACTTCTATAAAATTTTCCTTAGGATGCCATTAACTCGATAGCCTAGTTTAAGTACGTGCGACGTATCATTTTCCAGAATGACATACTGGTAAATTTTGTATTGCTTTCGCTTGGTGATATTGGTAATGTGCAACATCATTTTCCAGAATCTCAAACGTCTGAATTTTTTTCAGCCCTTCTGGAAAGTTGCAAACAACTCGTACGGGAAAGGGCGAGGAGTTGTTGGTATGAAATATTTGAATGAGGCATCCAAAAAGCAAGATACCGGTTCGAAATGATTTATATGTTCTTTTATTGGTCTTTTCAGGCATTCTGGAGGCCAACTTTATCAAACCTACCCATGACAAGCAGGATTTTGAGAAGTCAGTCCTTTACCAAAGGCTTGAGATTCGCTTGAAAGAAATGACTTATGAATACTGGTAAAGCTTATAGTTGATTGTTCTTTTATACATCTGCAGTTTTGATGCCAGCTTTGTCATAGTCCCAATCTCCTATAAACCCAGTCCCAAATAGATGCCCGTGCATTCATTGTGCATAACACAAGGTGAAGTCCATGCACACTTGAAATAACATGCAAGCACACACTAGTGCATGCAGATTTATGGCTCAGTATGAGTTCACTCTTCAGCATTGTTTGTCTGTAAGTTTTCAAGAGCGAGGTTAGGACCAAGGGGCTGACCTTTTCCTGTGGTACATTAGAATAGACCTGTATAACTGTCTCACTTTTATGCCTTTGTTTTAGCACATCATATGTGAGACATTTCATATTTTCAGTTCAAATGTAAAGAGCACGTCTTAAAAGGTTAATTAACATAGATATTACTAAAGAAGGTGCTAAGAGTTTAGTGCTATATGTCTAAATGTATGCATCTGCATCACTTGTTTCAATTTGAAATTTGAGACTCTTCAACTTGTGAAAGCTGAATGATACTAGTACTTCATTCTTACTAACCTCCTGTTATCACCTTACTAGTATAGAAACTATGAGACTTCTTAGTTATTGATCTCTTAGTTTTTTTGTTGTGCCATTCTTGTGCTGTTATTTTGAGGAATGTCTTAATGTCATAAACAAATTCATTCCCGAACTAATTCTTTTCGCAGGGACCTTCATTGCCATCGTGTTGGTTATGACAACAAAAAATTACCTAAAGCAACCCGTGCTGTTAATCGTGCCAACCAAATAAATGGTGGCAGTTCCCCAATAAGTGCTCCACCTCGGTTGCTTGCAGCTGATATTCCAACAAGCAGCTGTGGTATACCTAGATTATCAGCCTCTGCAGCAAGAGAAAAGATCAATAGTCTCGATTCTCTTCCCAAGAGCAGTGAGTAATCCACTCTTAATGTTCATTTTATAAAGGGGCAATTGGACACCGTAAAGTATTTGTCTACCGGACACCCAAAGTGGAAACCATTTGCTGGCGGACACTCCATACACATTTTTTTGTACTAGGAAATCTCTACTACCAGTGTCCACGAGCAAATGGTCTCCACTTTGGGTGTCCGGTAGACAATTTTCCCTTTTATAAAACATCACTGTGTTTATTAATGTATTGACCCTTAGCAGTGATGGGATTGAAGAGGAAGTTCAATTCCTTCAGTGCTATGGCGGCCAGTGCTGATCAGGACGAGCTACATCATATGAATAAACTAGTAAGTATTTACACGACATTGGCAGAAGAAGAATAATGCTCACTCCATTCATTTTTGTTTATTGTTTTACCTTGTCAAGGGTACTCTTTTTGTTTGTCATTATAGGAATGCTTCGAGAGACATAACATCTCCATAGCATATTTAATGTTTACTATGCTTTCCAAGATTTTGTTCTTTCATTTCTTGGTCACCGAGGGTGGTGGGGTGACAATAGTTTTATGATAATAGTGTTAGAGACTGTTTTTTCTTAATTCCTGTGCCCAAGTCACCAAAAAAAAGAAGGAATAGCTGATATGTGGTGCAGCCTCAGTTCGTTCTGATCACTATCAGCAAGAGTTAACTGGGTATCTAATTCTGTCGGTTTTGACCACAGCTTTGACCACTATCAGGAATAGACATTGCCTCCCTCTATGGCTTTGACCACGTCCACAATTAACTTTGGCTACTGTGGTGACAAAACGTGGTTCATCAGCATGAGCTACTTGTCGGTTTCTACTTCAGTCGCAGCATCTGCATCCCGACGTCTCTACTCTCTACGACTCGGGATGTTAGTATTCGGCTTCTTTTCTAGTCTGACCGTCTGCGATGCTCCCGCTACCACTGTGAGGGTGTGTTAAGAGTATATTTGGTAGTTAGGGATATTGTAATCCTGTATTGCCATGTGTATCAGGGAGATGTCCTTCCGCCGAGTCTTGTACTCTATTTGTATTGCCCGGCTCAATGCAATACATCCAACACTTTATACCAATCCTTCCTGCTTTAATACAATCCCATGTTCACCCCCAACGCAATAAAGGGGGGAAAAAACCAAATCATTTTATTTTCTGGTGCACTCAGGCTATAGATGTGTATTTCAGCATTTCCATATAATATAGAAGCAAGTTTTTTTTTATGATAGATCACAGTATGTAATATAAATATTTAAAGGCATCCTTCTATGACTAATTTTTTGTTCCTGTTTGACAACATCAGGATGTTTCTCAACGGAAACGGTTTAATGAATACAGAACATTGACTCTGGAGAATGAAAAGTTGCGTAATGAGTAAGTACTACCGCAACTTGGCATTGCTGTACATACTTTCCTTCTAGTGATTGTAAAGTTGCTTTCTGAGGGACAAACTATTGAGGTCAAACAATTAAGAGATTTTCCCCCCCCTGCATGCATTTTGAACTCTTACTGCTAATGAAACTTATGAGGAATATGAATGCTTTTGCTGATAAGATGGTAACCAATCACTTCTTTATGTCTTTGTGCTTAATTCGTGAGCAAATAAATATCTCATGTAATAATGAATTGATGTGGCCTCTTCAAAGTAATAATCGTCTTATCTTGCCCCACTTTAGGACTTAATCACATGAACTGTAACCTGCCATGCGCACCAGCTTTGCCCTTGTGATGTCCAGTTGTCCAATTTTGTTTTGTTTGCATGATTGAATTTCAAATACTTGCTATTCTGTTCATGCTTGGTTTTCAGAATAACTGTTTGAATAAAAATAGTAGAACTACAAATAGTGGATGGAAATTTTGGTGTTACAACTTCATTTGTTTCTTTTCTTTTTCAGATGCTTACAGTACGAGGAATCAGAGAAACAACTTGTCCTGAAGGTATCTCTTCTGAAAGTAAATTAATGCATTTAACTTTTGTTTCACCATAATTGCCCCAATCAGTTGAAGTTAGAAGTTACATAGGTGGCCATCACTACTCAGACATTAAATAGCAAAATGTGGATTTGTTTCCTTTTCTTGCCTTAAGAAAGTGAATTTTTAGCCTTGCACAATTTTGGCAGCTGAAGTGGTGCAAAGCAACTGGTACTAGTAGATTTTTTTCGCTTTGTGTGGGGAGTAATTCTCCCTGCATTTGGGGTTTTGGAGGAAGTGCTCTTTTCACATCATATCAGCATAGAATATGGCAGTATATGCTAAGGAAATTAAGGTCCATATTTTCGTGAACTATCAAAACAGTAACAGATTACTTGAAACAGTAAGCTATGTTCCCTCTGTTTTCAAATATTAGTATTTGTTAGATTTTTTATAATCTCCAATAACTATAAGAATATCCATGATCTTCAATGAGGAGGTCTCACTATATTTTATTAGTAATAGAATATAATATCGTATCGTGAGTCTATCTAATCAGAAATCTAATGATGTGTCACTAGTTTGCATAAACTGATAGTCAAATTCAAATGTCTGAACGAGCAAATGCCATGGCGATTCACATTTTCAAGACCTTCATCTGACTCATAGGATTCCAAAGACAATAGTGACCAAATGAGCTCTTCTGCTCCAGAACTAAGAGAAAATATACTTTACTAGCCTAAATACAACAGCATAATGATGGTGAGCTCACCTGCAAGAATTGTAGAGGTGCAACAGGGCGAACACTTTGATCAAGATCACCAAAGGTATTACGAGTAGAAAGAGCCAAATTATGAGAAGCTTGGTCAATGCCATTACCTCTTACAGTATCTGAATAGCTGGACAAGTTGAAAAGAATGATATCAAACACCAAATCAAAGCCACTTCAAAATTAATACATCGGAAATTTATGATAAACCTTAGCAGCGCTGACTTCAACTCTGGAACAGAATGCAGACATTGCAATGTGGAATTCATATAGCATGTATTCCCAAGATTATAAAAACCAGCACTGTGACCCTAAATATTAGAAGGGCAAACTCATTTCAGTAAAGATGATAAATACTAGCAACAAAAAGATTAAAAAAAGGTAACATCACTGATACTAACTATAGCAACGACAAGATATGATGCTAATCATGCAAGAAGAGACAATATCTATCACAATTGACAAATTTAACAACATGGCTTGTACATCAGGATGGTATAACCTGTGCACAGAGTTCCTACTCTTAGTCTTAGATGTCAATTTAGACTGTTCTATGATAAATACACTAAAATCCCAAGTTACTAGTTAATTAAAGAATATGTTATCAAGTTACCATCACCCAATGCCATTGGAACAAACAAAGCAAATGGTCCCATTTCATGTATGTCTCCAAAAAGATGATAGTCCACTGAATTCAGGGATCCCATCTATCCACCCAAACTTGTAATGACAGATGCGCACAGGAAGCATACTGTCATGGCTTGTACACGCGATCAGCTATGATTAGCAAATTAACCATTCATTGTTTAACATAAGGTAATAACTAACAAAGTAAGAATAGGCAGCACATGCACAGAGTGGTATCCGGTATGTACCAGTGCAACCACTTGCTCTTCTTCTGGTAGATCCTCAGCAAACACTGGACCCTTCTCTGGAGCTTTCACAATCTTATCAGCCGTGCCTATCATCATCAACTTTTGGCCCTTTAGAGCGCATTTCAAATTGGCGTGCCTATCTATGCATAAATTTTCCATACTATTTTCTTAAAATACATCTTTCTTATTGTTTTTAGCAACTTATTTGGCTGGCTGCTTGTTTATCACCAGTGCACCCAGCTTGTTGAAAGATTGAAATGGCTTGCTATGTGTCTGTCACCATTACACCCGTGGGATTGAAATGGCTTGTAAAATAGTCTGTAGTTTTGAATCTTCTTGGTTGTATTTAGACAGTGTGATTGGTGCCCCTCGAGCATATCTCCTCAGTCATCTCTCTAGAGCTTGACATTGTAGTGAACTCATACGCTTCTCCTTACATGTTCTCTGGAGCTTTGGCATTTAAAAGGACTGATTTATAGGAGCAGTAAAATATTATTCTCCTGATTTTAGGAACAAAAGCTGCGATCTGAAATTGCTGAGGCAGAAAAGAAGTATCAGGAATTGTTAGGAGAGCTCAGATCATTGGAAGTGAAGAAAGAGAAATAATGACCCCGCCACTTCAGCGCCTGTTATACAATTAATTACTCTTGTTTCATTCCGGACTGAAGATGATGACTAGATTACTTCCCGAGACCTGCAGTAGTCACGGAAGAACGGGTCCCTTGGAACAATGTTATCTACCGCTAACCATTCACTTGGTTCCGTTGGATAGCTAGAGGTGTAATTTCGTTTCACTAATCTTTCTAGGGTTCTATGATGATGGAAAGTGAGCATGTACTGTTTTGTAAAAGTATGTAACTTTATTTGAGTGTACAGCAGCGGTTTCAATGTTAATGGCCCTGTGTTTCCAACAACGCATCTTGGTCCCGTGTCAAAAGAGGTGGATTTTGATCCAATACTTGTACTTCGGCACTCTGCAGTGGATACAGTTAGAACTAGACTTTGTACATTGTGCAGTATGGAAAGTGACTGTTCGTACCCGTGACAATCTTAACTTGGTTCTGCTGTCTTATCTTTTATATGTTACTCCCTCCATCCCAAATTGTAAGTCATTTCAAGAATCTTGGAGAGCCAAACTATTTTAACTTTAGCCAAGTTTATATAATAAGATAATAATATTTACAATATCAACTAAATATTATTAGATTATTCATCAAATATATTTTTATAATATATTTATTTGTTCTCATAAATCTTTATATTTCTCTCTATAATTTTAGTTAAAGTTAAAATAGTTTGACTCTCCAAGATTTTTGAAACGACTTACAATTTGGAACGGAGTGAGTATTTGAGACAGGGGGATTAGTCAAGCCTTTGTTCACTCCAACAGTACATTGTAATTTGTAACTGTACATATGAATTGTGATGGAGGGTATCAGCTATTTGGTTGCTGCATTAATTTCCTTTTCAAACCTCTTATTCTTTTGACTCGTACTCCGTCGGTCCGATCTAATTTCTACCGTTTTAGTTTTGTCATAACTCATTTCTGGTCCAGTTTGGACCAAGTTCATGGACAAATATGTAAATCATCAAACATGATTTATTAGATACATCATAAAATATATTTGGATGATGCATTTATTGAAACGATCAAAGCATGGTTATCGACTTTCAAGCCTGAATGTAACTTGGAGAATGTGGAACTGTGTAATAGGATAGACTAAAGAACGCCCCAAGCTTTGTTGCAGGAATCTTAGGTGAAATTATACCATTTACATTTACTAATATAAAATGAATAAATATCATAATACATGTTCATGTATGATTTTTAGCATTCCGATATGACAACTAAATATATGTTAGTAAATTATGTGGTTTGCTAATATTAATAGTTTGAATGAAGACATTAAGACGTGTTAATTGGATGAGTCACTGGATGATATGAACACTTTGCATGGCGAGATAGTTGTATATGTTAGTGGAATATTCCGAGTGATGTTGATGTGGACACTTTGCATGGCAAGATAAATTGCTTAGCGGAGTAAAGTAGATTACTCCATGCCACATTTAGCTTTTAGGAGCCATGAGGCGGTTCTCCGCAAGCATGAGATGCTAAGCCGCGATGGCATGTTGTTGAAGGATATGGTGAGGATATCAGGAAATTGCTCTGTTCGGCTGGCTGGATTGTACGGCTGGCTGGCTGATTGTTGTGAGAGAAAAACACTACTGAATGACTGGCTAATACTGGCTGGTAAATTTTTTTTGAGAAAATAGTCCTCCAGAACCAAAAATACCCAAATATAGATCGCATGGCACATATAACTTTCTCTCTTTGAGATGCTCTTAAGTTCCTTTGCTATTTATTCTGTGCGTCTGGTAGATGGAAACCCCAGCCTGTATCAACTATCGCTTTCCCAAAAGCAGAGAAACGTTCCTTTTTAAAAAAAAAGGAAAAAAGCTCTCTCTTTCTCTCTCTCTAAAAGGGGAAATTGATCAAATACAATTTAGGATAGTAACTAGGTTAATTGGATAAGGCTGTCTCCAACAGCTCGTACCCAAACTCGAAGACCCATTCCAACATTTGGGTCACGGAGAAGACAAAAATCGGAGACCCAAAACTTGCCGTGTCCAACAACCGATGCAAATAGAGGTCCAGATCCGGCTTGCGAGCTCCTCCTCACCGGTGGCGCGCACGAGCTCCTCCGCACCGCAGCGCTCTCCTCCCCCCCGGTGCACGCGAGCTCCTCCGCGGCCCCGGCGGCATGCTCCTTCCCCACCGGTGCGCGCGCGCACCTCGACCCCTCGGCGGTGGCGAGCTCCTCCTCTAAGCAGCGCGCTCCTCCCCTAGCGGCAGCGGGCTCCTCCTGCCACCGGCGACGAGCTCCTCCCCCATCCCCACCGGCGGCCTGCATCCTCGCCCTCGACGTCACGCGAGTTCGCCCCCTCGGCGACGCGCTCCTCCCCCTTCCCCCCGGCGAGCTCCTCCCCCCCACCGGCGGCATGCATCCTCGCCATCGGTGGCGCACGAGCTCACCCACCGGCGGCGCGCACTCCTCCCCCTCCGTGGCCCGCGTCCTTCCCCACCAGCGGCGCACCTTGCTCGCCCCGCCGGCGGCCTGCGTCCTCCTCTCCCCGCCGGCGGTGCCTTCTCCTCGGCCTCCGCTACGGCCATGGAGGTGCACGTGTGTGGTGGGCTTGGAGCTGCGTGGATGGAGATGCAAAAGCCAAAGAGAATAGGCTTATTTGGGTTCCGTCTCGTCGCCGACGCAAAATGGCAACTCCGCTGGATCCTACTTTTACGACGCAAATACACTGTACGTTACTCATTTTGGGTATGGGTCACTGTATAGATTAGTTGTTGGAGACGGTCTAAGAGTATGTAGACTGGGATACAGTAGCCCTGTGCATGGGTCATCTAATCCACCCAAGCTACCCATCCAGAATCCACTCAAATCGAGAAAAAACTATCGATGGATTGGAAGGATATGGGTTAGACCCGTTAGACCCATGGGTCCGCACTCCGTAGGAGGTTGCCGCGGCGACGTGAGCAGGCGACGTGCGGACGCAACACCAGCGTCGGACCAGCGAGCACACAGGCAGCACTCCTTGTTCGACCCGCCGCAAGCACAGACGGCGCTGGCTGTCAGGCTCAGGCCAAACTAGCTAGGGAATCGAACGAGGCCAACAGCAAGTTTTATGTATTTCTGAGATATAAAAAAAATTAAAGAGATAAGTACAGATTTTCTGCAGCCAACCGATACTATATAGAGATGTCAGTAGCACCGCAACCTATCTCATTCTCCGTATTTTTTGAAATGGCGGCAGCAACAAGCTCCTCCTTCCCCAGCGCGTAAAAGCTTCTCAGCCGGCACTGCATATGCGTACGGGACGATCGACTAACTCACCCAAATCCACTCAACCAGCTAAGGCGCTGTTTAGATTCACCACAACCAAAAGTTCCATCACATCCATGTTTAGACACATGTATGAAACATTAAATGTTAATAAAAACTTAAACTAATTTGACAGCTTCGCAAAATGTTGCGAAACAAATCTTTTGAGACTAATTAAGTCATAATTAAACACTTATTATAAAAATTAGTACATTGTTATAATAAAAAGTTTTGCAAAATGAATAATCTAAACACCCCTTAACTGATTGACAACGGATCAGGTGCAAACCATAACTTTCATGAAAACCTGTGCAAACCACGGTGAAAAGATCGTCTAAATTCAAAAAAAATTCACACATATACATGATATAATGATATATAACCTTCTAAAATATCTTGTTCAAACACTAAAAATAACAAATTTCTAACAAATCATCTAGACAGCTTTCTGACTTGAATTTTTTATTTTTATATCTCACAAACGAAGTTGTATTTGGACAAGATATTTTATAATGTTGTATATCATCATATTATGTACATGTGTGATTTTGTTTGTGAATTTAGACGATTTATTTGTCATGATTTATATAGGTTTTCACGAAGGTTATGATTTGCACCTGATCCGTTGCCTAACTGATTTATTCATGCGTGAGTAAAAAATCCATCCAAACTCATCTAAACCAACCCATGCACGGGGCTAGTGGACGTCACCCGTCTTAGATGTTAGACTCAGGCTTCGCAGAATTGGTTAGGGAATTGGAGCGAGGTGTCGAGGCTGGCCAATAGCAAGTTCCGCATATTTCTCCGACGTTGAGACCAAATCTGAAACTAGCGGTCACGAGTATAGCTGAACAACCAAAAGAGATCAACAACTCTTATAAAAAAAAAGATCAACAACCTTTCTCAAAAAAATATTTAGAGATAAAAATGACGAGATAACTATGGATTTTTGACTGTCAGCCAACACTATAAATATGTCGTAGCACCACAACCTGTTGGGTAAAAACTTTCACAACACAACAAAGAAAAAGCCATGTGGCCAAATCGCTCACGTGGAAAGTAACTTTACTCCCTTGTCACTGTACATGTCAGAGGGGATATTTATAGGGGTCCGGCCTTCGCTATTTTTTACCTAAAGACCATTTTACCCCTATCTGTTTATTACAATTTTCATATCTACATGCGGGGCGAAGTTATCGTTTCACCTTCGCGGTTACTACAACACCTTTCCATAATCCACCCTTTCTCACTTTCAAACTTATTCTAGCTTCGCTGCACGCCTAAGAGAAGGTTTTCTTCCGGTGCAGACTCATCTAGGATTAGCGCCTTCTCCTGGATGCGCAAAGCCAACTTCGCTCATACTTCAGTATCTTCGCGCCCTCTCACTGCGAAGTCAAGTTTCTCCGAAGTTCGGGGCTAAGTTTGGTCCGAAGTCGAAATCCCCAATAGCAGCCCCTCGCGGGCGAAGGCCTACTACGAAGGCCTGAATCCCGCGAAGTTTGATTTTGTTACTGAGCTTTCCAAACGCCATCCTCGGACTTCGGAGTTTATTTTGGCCGAGCTTTGTGAATGGTCCTAAATAGCTAGAGGGGGTGAATAGCCTATAAAAATTCTACAAACAACGCTCAAAGCAAAGTGGTTAGACAATTAAGCGGCGAAGCGAATTTTACACTAGCCTACTAAAAATACAAGCCACTTAACCGTTCTAAGCTATTGTCTCTAAATCACACATAAGAAGCTATGTCACTACTTTACTCTACTTCTAGGTGAGCAACTACAAAAAGCTACACAAAAGTAAATGCAAGAATGTAAATGGTAGAGAACTGATTTTATACCGCCAGTGTTGAGATGATAAACCAATCAATCAATCATAATATGAATCATCGGTAGAGAGATCTGACACAAGATTTTTTACCGAGATTCACTTGCTTGCCGGCAAGCTACTCCTCGTTGTAGCGATACACCCACTTGAAGGTTTACGCGCTAATTGGCATCCACGCCAAACCCTTCTCAAGGGTGCCGCACAACCAACACAAGATGTGGATCCACCAAACTACGAGCAATCCACTAGAGTAGCCTTTCGCGATCTCCCGCGGGGAAGACTCAAGAACCCCTCACAAATCACCGATCGGAGGTGGAGACAATCACCAACTCCCCTCAACGATCCACGCAGCTCCAAACTGTCTAGGAGTCGGCAAACTCCAATAGTAACAAGAGAATCCGCTGCGAAAAAACACTCACCAAGTGCCTCTAGATGAACACACTCATGCAATGCATTTGATGCTCTCCAATCTCACCAAATGATGAACTCAATCAAGTAGAAAGTGTGAGAGAGGAGTGGAGAAGCTCACTAGCTTGCTATGTCAATGAAAATGTCCAAGGGAGAGAGCACAAGCCGGCCACTCCACTACTTACAGCCCCCACTCAAAGATTCAACCGTTACTCACTGTTTTCGGGGGCACCGAACGCTTCTTTAGTTCACACCGGACGTGTCCGGTACGGCGTCCGGTGTATCGCCTAGCGACGCGTGTACTAGCCGTTTGAATTTGCCCGCTGCGCGCGCTCACACCGGACGCGGTGCCGTCACACCGGACGCTCCGACGCCAGCGTCCGGCGGCGTCCGACGCTCTAACAGCTCTCTGCTACTTGGCACATCATAGGCATCGGACGCTGGAACAGTATTCCCAGCGTGTCCGGTGAAGGTTTTCGCGCGTCCGGTGAAAACTTCACCGAACCGACCCGAGAGCACAGGGTTCACACCGGACGCGTCCGGTGCTACCCCACCAGACGGTCCCAGCGTCCGGTGCACACGTTTTTGCACTTTCGCTAAGAGTTAGCCACCGGATAACTTCGACAAGTTTCCGGTGCACTTTTCTATACTGTGAAATCACAGAAAAGCGATGAATCCTGCCTCGCAGGCTCGCCAGGAGGGAGAGAGGACCCAAACCCCTCTCGAACTCTTAAACTTCACCTCGTTTCCAAAGGCGCTAACACTCCAAAGTGTCTCTCACTTTAATGCACGTGTGTTAGCATTTTCCAAAGAGTTTTCAATGGGTTTTGTTAGTGTCACTAGCATCTACATGCATATGAACACCTAGTGGCACTTTGATAACCGCATTTCACAAACGATTTCTCCCCTCTTGATAGTACGGCTATCTATCCTAAATGTGATCACTCTCTCTATAGAGTCTTGATCACCAAAAGCAAAAGAGCTCCTATAGGTTATACCTTTGCCTTGCGCTCCTAGCTTCTCACCATCTTTCTTCTCATCCCATGATGAAGCTTATGGACACCTTTGATGATGGACTTATACCATTTACATGGATGCCGTCATTAGGGCTTTCTCCTTTTGTTGATGGACTTACACTATTTGCATGGACGCCGTCATTACCCTTCACTTGTGGCCTCCACCGACCCGGTCCTTTGCTCCATCTTATTATTTGCTAATTAATCTCATAAAACACATAGTGCAAACATTAGCAAACTAGGTTTCATCAATTACCCAAAACCAAACATGGGCTTTCACTTTGTTTTGGTAGTTTGACCATCGATTTTTTTCTTTGACCAGCGTTCCTCTATAAAAGGGAGAAGATGGGGTCCCCCTGTTCTGTCCGTTTCTGAGAAGTACTGAGATTCTGCAGCCCTATGCTTTGACGCAAAGTCGAACTTTGGCTTCGTTGCTTCTTTGCTTCGCGTTTCCAAGGTTTCCTTTCGTGGTTTTCTTTTTCCTTGGTTGTCGTCTTCGCAAACTTATTTCTCTGCTCTTCTCAGGTTTCCATGGAATGTGATCTTTTTGACTTGGATCAGAAGTCAGGTGATAATTCTCTGGAGATGTCTGCTACAAATTGCGAGGGCACGGCAGACTCCCTTGGTGATGTCTCCGCGTCTGAGTTAGAGTTAGTTGCGGATGAAACACGCTCCTTTAAGTTTGGAAGGACTCTGATTACTGAAGAGGAGTTGCAGCCTTTCTATGAACGTAATATTCTGGATAAAGATTCTGTTCGTCCTCCCAAAGATGAGGTTGTCCCAAATCCTCATGAGGATGAATGTTTAGTCTTCAAAGATCTTTTCACTGCTGGACTTCGATTCCCTGTGGACGATTTGCTTGAGGATATTTTTCGTGCCTGCAACATAGGGATGCACCATTTGACTCTGAATGGTGTCTGCAAAATTGCCCTTTTCATTTGGGTTGTGAAGTCCCAACACGCGAAGCGAGACATTGGTGCTTTCTGCAACTTGCACGAGATGCATACACAGTTCAAAAGTCAAATTGTTAATGATAAGAAGATTATCTCAAATTTTGCATGTAGTAGCTTCAAAGCTGCTCGAGGAGCTGTTCAGATTCCTTCGGCTTCGCGCAACAAGTGGCCTGAGAACTGGTCAAGACAGTGGTTTTATCATAAGGTTCCCATGGTTGAAGAGACGAATGAGAAAGGAAAAATTGTTAAGAAATTTTCTCTTGCTTCGAAGATTGTTCGTACTTCTTTTGAATGCAAACCTTCTCTTGATAGGACGCAAAGTTCAAAAGACTGTGAACGAGCTTATAAGCTTGTTGCTTCTATTCAGTCAGCCCGCGATTTGTGTGAGGAGTATGTGGCTGCCCGGGTTTGGCCGATGCGGAAAGGTTGGGAACCTCATCGCTTCCATGAAAAGACTGTCAGTAACAAGAAATATTTGTTTTCAGATTTTGAGACTGTTCACCCTAAAAGGTTTGACTCTGATGCGAAGTTTGTCAAGGGAGTTGAACTTAAAGTCTGTGAATTTCTCGAAAAACAATACAAGTCAGAGAATGATACGATTTTAAAGTTGATTGGCTCTGACTATCAGCGTTTGAATCGGATTTTTGAGATCGCACAAATTGAGTATGGGCCAAGGGCTCAACCTTTGTATACGCACGGAGGGAAACCAAGCTTGGAGAAGACTACCCGTAAAAGGAAAGGTGCACCAGCTTCAAGTACTCCACAGATTGTTAATAAGATTTCCAAGAAGAAGAAACGAGATACTGAAGTTCTTGTCCTTTCCGATGAAGAAGAAGACCAAGTTTTGGGTGCGATCTCTGGGAGAGGTCATGTTAATGTTGAAACTGATACTGAGGCTCTTAACATCAGTCAGGAGGTGAGAGTTTTTGCTAAAGTCTTTTGTTCGAGCAGTCTGCCTTCTCCTCTAACTCCGCTTGCTGACTTATTCCATTCTTTTGATGTTGTGAAACCTGGTTGTTGATGAAAAGCTTTTGAATGTTATGGTCGGCAATATTGCTGGGCCTCTTCCGCCCTAAACTTTGTTTGATCTCGGAGGTGGTGGAGGTAATCTCGATGAGGAAGGTGAGATTGATATTGTTGGTTCACCAGAGACTGCCCGAGCATCTTCTCCTCGTTTCACTGCTCATACACCTCCAAGGGGTGATTTTGTGATGAAGAAGCTTGAAACTTTTAAAAGTTTTTCTCCTTGCTCCCCTGGATCTTTGCTCAATGATTTGGTTGCAGATTCGACTTCGCACGCTCGCAAAGATGAGGTTCCAGTTGCTGAAGGTGGTAATCCTTCAGTTACTGAATCCGAAAATTTTTTGCCTTCAATTGCTGCGAAGTCTGAAGCTTCTTCTCGAAAAGGTACTGTTTGTGCTGAAGTGAATTTTGATGACTCGGATGAAGATGTCTTTGATGAAGATGCTAAGGATTCGAGAATTACTCGCTTGTCTCAATCCTTGGTGAATGTTTCTACTGGTGAGAAGATTGATCTTCAGAAGAAAAAAGGGCTTTCAACTGGTAAACTCTATCTTCCTTCAAAGTTTTGGCATCTCTCTTTTTCATTATTATTATTATTATTTTTCCTGAACAATCTTCTTTGCTTTCAGATGTTGTGTTTCCTGGTTCTTCCTCTCAAAAGGAAGTAACTATGGATATGTCTAAATCTAAAAGTGTGACTGGAGATCCTCCTACTCCTCCTTCAGCTTCGCGACCAACTGTTCAAGATTTCTCGAAAGAGTCTTTGGATCGCTGCCTTGATTTTTGTCACCGCGAAGGTGTGGAACTAGATGCTTTTAAATTTATTGGTATTGATTTGGACAAGATCCGCATGCTTCCAAAGTCTTCGGAACTTAAACTGTTTGAATGTATTGATAAAACATTCTCAATTCCTGACGTTGAGCAGGAGTTGGCTAAAAAATCTATTTTTGAGCTTGGGGATGGTTCAGTTACATTAGCTTACAAGGTATGTTTGTAATTTTGAGCTTTCTTGTTTCTCTTTGTTTTTTCCAATGTCATATTTTGTTTTCTTTTCATCAGAATGCGCTTCTTCAGAGGGGTCTTCGTCGAAGTCTTGAGATACGCAAAGAAGCTTCTGCTCTTCGTGAGAAAAAGATGCTTGAAGAAATTAATAACTTAAAATCTCAGCTTGCGGAGAAAGAAAAGGAAAGAATTTCTGTGGTTGAAGACTATCAGGAGTTAGAGGAAAATCTGTTGAAAGTTTCTGTTTCTCTGCAAAATAAGACTGAAGAACTTTCTAAAGTTGAGTCTAAACTTGGGAAGCCTGTTAAAGAAGTCAGTTACCTCCAGAAGAATTTGAAGGAAAAAAGATGAATATTTCCATGCTACTGCTTGCCGTGTCTAGGAACTTTGTAAGGCATGTTATGAAAAGTTTGGTGCGAAGCCCGAAGAAGCTGATTGGGAAGTTGGTGACTATGCTCCTTTTTCAGCTGGTTGTGTCGTCAATATGAAGATTTGCCTACGGTGCTACAAACTACTTAAGATTTCAGTTGCATGTATGCTACTCGGGCGATTTTTCATTTGATGAAAGAAGCTGGAGATCCTCTCTATGAAGAGATGTTGAAAAATGAGTATAAGTTTCCATCTGTTGAGGCGCTTAGCAAGATTAATGTCAGGACAAATGTGCTTGGCAATAAGTTTTTCAATGAATATTGAAATGGTGATGGCAGGGATTATGCTATGATGAAGGCAAAGGCTCGAGTTGAAAGGTGAGCATCATTCTTTTTGTTGTTCCTTTTTCACTCCTTTTCTATTGAAAGATGTTCGACTGATCTGATCTCTTCTTTTTTCTTGCCTCTCTTTTTTAGAAGATCGAAGAAGCTGCTGCTGCTTCGAACGCTCGTGTTGAAAAGGCGGAGAAGGCAGCTACTGAGAGAGCGAAGACTGATGATTCAGTTCGTGACCATCCAATCTAGTTTTATTTTTAGAACTTAGAGATCTTGTAATTGTAATATTTAAACTTAAGTGGTGTTGTGCTATGAACTTTAGGGTATAGTTGAGGTTATGCCTCTGTTGATGTTAAAAGATAATGTTTTCGTTGAGCCATCGTTGTGGTTGGAATTTGCGACAGATAATCCTTCCGCTTCCTTTGATCATTATCTCAATAGTAAGCCACCTAAAAATTATTTGTGATGATAGAAGGGGTTTTTCTTTATCATAGTTTCTCAAAGGATTTTGCTTGTTTTGTCTTCCTAGAGATTGATGTACTTGGTGGTTTTGAGGATTTAAATAAGATTGATTTCAAATGTCCAATCGTTTTCGACGAAGTAACAGAGGTTAGTTTGGGCTAGTGTGTTTGATATATAAACTTTTTGATAAAGACTTGTAACTGTTATTGGTTAAATTTTCAGTCTTCTAGTTCCAGAGACCCTTCTCTTCCTTTTTTGGAAGATTTTCTTCAGGCAAAAGTTAACGATATTTTGGATGAAGTTGTGGATGATTTGATTAACGAAGCTGCAAGTATTGTAACTTTAGAAGGTCTTTAGTTTTCTTTTTTGGACAACTTGTACTTTTGTGAATTGTTGTTGTAATTTTTCATTTTTTTATGTAATGATACTTTTGGATGCTACCTTTTTTGGGAAGGAAACACCGTTCCTTCTTCTTTTTAAAGTACAATTAATGCGGAGACTCGTCTTTTTTTTGGAAACAAGTTTTTGAATGGAAAAAAACGTCGCCCCCCTTCTTTTAAAGCGAAGTCGACGTGGAGACTCGTCTCTTTTTAGAAACAAGTTTTTGAACGGAGAAAACGTCATCCCCCTTCTTTTAAAGCAAAGTCGACGTGGAGACTCGTCTCTTTTTAGAAACAAGTTTTTGAATGGAGAAAACGCCGTCCCCCTTCTTTTAAAGCAAAGTCGACATGGAGACTCGTCTCTTTTTAGAAACAAGTTTTTGAATGGAAAAAACGCCGTCCCCCTTCTTTTAAAGCGAAGTCGACGTGGAGACTCTTCTCTTTTTAGAAACAAGTTTTTGAATGGAAAAAAACGCCGTCCCCCTTCTTTTGAAGTGAAGTCAACGTGGAGACTCGTCTCTTTTTAGAAACAAGTTTTTGAATGGAGAAAACACCATCCCCCATCGTTTAAAGCGAAGTCGACGTGGAGACTCGTCTCTTTTAGAAACAAGTTTTTGAATTTTTTGAATGGAAAAAACGTCGTCCCCCTTCTTTTAAAACGAAGTCGACGTGGAGACTCGTCTCTTGTTAGAAACAAGTTTTTGAATGGAAAAAATGCCATCCCCTTCTTTTAAAGCAAAGTCGACGTTGAGACTCGTCTCAAGTTTTTGAATGGAGAATACGCCGTCCTCCTTTTAAAGCGAAGTCGACGTGGAGACTCGTATCTTTTTAGAAACAAGTTTTTGAATGGAAAAAACACTGGCCCCCTTCTTTTAAAGCGAAGTCGGCGTGGAGACTTGTAATTTTTTGATTCGCTGATTGCCTTAGCGAAGTCGGCTTTTGCTTATCCCTTAGGATAGCTTAATTTTTACTTTTGTAAATCGATTTGCTGATCGTTAGCGAAGTCATCTTTCGCTTATCCCTTAGGATAGCTTAATTTTCACTTTTATGAATTGATTTGCTGATTGCCTTAGCGAAGTCAGCTTTCACTTATCCCTTAGGATAGCTTAATTTTCACTTTTGTGAATTGATTTGCTGATCGCCTTAGTGTAACAACCCTAAAAACCCACACAGCCTAAAAATCCCAACCAATTAAAATTTTTCATTTATTTATTATGAAAACCTATTTTTCTTGTGCAAGCATATAGGCTTCATTATGAATTTGGTAAATAAAGGATTATAGCTTGCATTTTAATTCCATTCACATAGAATAATAGCCTATGCATCACATTTGGGATTTATTGCAATTTATGTTTGTATTTACTCAATATTTAAAATGGGCAATATATGTATATATATACACTAAAATGAAAATAGAAAAAGGAGAGAGAGTTAGGCCAGCCCGGCCTTCTTCTCCTCACCTCACCCGCGCGCGCGCTCCACCCCGCCTCCCCGCACTGGGCCGGCCCAACACCGCGCGCACGCGCGATGCCGACTGCACGCGCGCGACCGTTTCACCTGCTTCCCCGCAGCCGCTGACCACCCGGCCCCGCCTGTCAGCCGCTCTCGCCCCCCCCCACTATTCTTCTTTCTCGCAGAGGCGACGGGGACGAGTGCACTCAATTCGCGTGACCCCGGTCCCACAGCCGACAGCGCCACGCATGGCAGAGCCCTGACCCCGCTGTCCCCCTCCTGTCCCCTCCTTTCTTGGCCGCCAAGCGAGCCCGCGTGCACCCTAAAGCCCTAGCACCGAGCGCCTGTAGCCCTTTGATCTACCGAGATCAATCGCGGCCGTCCGCCATGGGAACCTGCCAAGCTCGCCTATAAATTGGAGCACCCGAGGAGCCCTAGCCCATTCCCACTCGCAGCTGCCACGCTGCGGCTCCATAAGCCACCGCACCCCACCCCATAGCCAAGAGAGAAGGAGAAGGGCGGAGCAGAGGAGGAGGAGCTGCCGGAGCGCCGCCGCCGCGGAGCACGCCGAGCCGGACACGAAGGAGAAGCCGGAGCCCCGTCGTGGTTCGGCACGGCACTGCGTACGCTCTGCACGGCTCCGACTCGCCACTGCATCGCCATCCTAGCTTCACCGATACCACGGTGAGCCACCGCACGCCATGTCCGAACCTCGCCCTGCTTTTGCCATGGTGTTCCGCCCACGGGACGCGTAGGCACGAGCCTTTACCGGCTCAGGAAGATCACCTGCACCATGCACTCATGCGACCGGCCGAAACCCCCGGACTACAAGCTTGCTAGACCGAGAACGCAGCACGACGCGTTCTCGGCGGAGCGCGCTCGCCACCGACGCGTTCCGACGCCGAATCACTCGTTCCGAGCAATCCGACTAGCACCCGTATAGGTTAGAGCGTTGTGGAGCACCGCCACGACCCCTTGAGCTAGCTACGCGGATCTAAGCGCTAGAGGAAGCCTGAATCACCTTAGCCGCGTGCGCCGTGACCTTACCGGAGCGCCGCCGCGAGCCGTCGCCAAAAGAAGGTCATGCCATGGCTAAAGTTCGCCACCAGAGTGTTGTATGCTTCTCTGGCCTCACCAATTTGACAAGACCGCATTCGATTGAACCAATACTTGGTCGTAGCCGCGTTGCCGCCTTCCGCCGTCGTCGGCGACACGCCGCCGCCACAACCGAGCACCTTGGGAATCTCGGTAGCCAAAATTGGTAGTTGGTATACCATCGCCATAGACCCTGGAGGCGTATACATCTCCTAGAAGACCTCCTTAGCCCCGTCGGAACCTCCCAGTCGCGGCGACATCGCCGCCGATGACTGGAGCATCTCAATACTGTGACCCGCTAGCGTGACCACCAACTCACCGACCACCTCGGACAAGCTTAGTTGCGGGAGATCGAACCTCCATAGCCCGGAACACCGAGAGGTGCGTTCTCGGGAAAACGTGATCGCCGCCGACACGTTCCGCCTCGCCTAAAATCCGTTCCGAGTACCCCCGGTCGCCTCGCTCTGCGGAAAAAGGCCGACGAGGTTCGCCAAGTCTACCTCGGCACCGCCGCGTAGATAGCCGAGCCCCGAATCATGTCTGTTGCCTTGGCTACGTGCGCCTCCACCTCGTCGGAGAACCGCCGTATGCCGAGGGAGAGAAGGAGGCCATACCACGACTCTAACCCGCCACCATCTGGTCGGACGACTGCCTGAGCACGCCAATTAGGGAAAGCCGAGCCCTGTCTTGCCGAAATATGGTCATCGCCGCCCTGTCATCGTCCGCCGCACCGGAGAGACACCGCCGCCTTGAACAGACGCCCTGGAACCCTGCTAGCACCAAATCTCCGATTCGCCCGAGCCTCCCCGGGAGAGCTCGGGAGAGCGGCACCCTCGGCGCACCAAATCTCCGATTCGCCCGAGCCTCCCCGGGAGAGCTCGGGAGAGCGGCACCCTCGGCGCCCCGAATTTCCGATTCGCCCGAGCCCCGCCGAGGTACGCCGAACTCCGCCGAGCTCCGCCGAGCTATGCCGAGCTCCGCCGAGCTACGCCGAGCTCCGCCGAGCTACCCCCGACCACCGCCGAGCTCCGCCGACCTACGCCGAGCTCCTCCGACCTACGCCGAGCTACGCCGACGCCCCCGACCTCTGAGAACCACCCCTGACCTCTGAGAACCACCCCCGACCACCGTCGAGCTCGCCCGACCACCGCCGAGCTACGCCGACGCCCCCCCGACCAACGTCGAGCTCGCCCGACCAACCACCGAGCTACGCCGACGCCGGCGACTCTCTGGGAACCAGCATCGAACACCTGGTGGGCGACCATCGGGTCTGTGTTCTGATGAGGCGCCACATGCCGCACTACTGGACCCGCGCGCCACGTGGACCAATCCCGAGCTGCCCCTGATTAATCGACCATTTTCTATTTTCAGAAAATAGGATAATCTTCGGAAATTCATAACTTATTCATACGATGTCCAAAAATTGCGCACCATATATCAAAATTCTTAGAAAAATGAGATCTACAATCTAAGACTATGTTTGTGTGCATTTGGCTCTTTATTTTATTAGATTTTTCTGAAATAATCTATAGGAGTCGCTGACGCGACTATTTCGTATTCGATTTCAGAGCCGGAGGAGGATCTGACTAAGGAAGACGACCACGAATACTCTCAGGAGCTAGGAGACGACGACGAAGGTGCCACGTCCCACCAAGTCCTTAGATCCTATTTACGCATTGCAAATGACATTGTTGCTATTGCTTTATGATTATGGATGGATTGGTTGCATGGTAGTATATATGAATTCCCTGCCTTGATAAGACTTTACCCTGTTATCCGCTGCTAGGTTAGTTGCTGCTTAATTTACTGTTACTCTTCCACTACTTACTACTTGCTATATGCTATGTGGTGAAATTGGGACGGTGTATAACTGATTATAACCACTGGGAGAGAGTGCTGCGTGCGTCTTGGATGCGTGGTAAGGGTTGATGTCGATCAAGTGGGATGTGAGACAAGCCCATGGGGCAAGTCGTGCCGGAGGTGCAACCTGGGCATCCCCAAGCGAGATACCTGTGGCGGGTAAAGTTGTTGAGGAGGTTCCGGGTGGGATAGCCTTGGTGGTTTGAAGCCCGTGGACGGAGGTGCTGTGATGGCACAGGGAGAGTATCCCCTAAGTGAAGATGCCTGCTTGGTCAAACCTAGGATGGACTAGTTTCATGTTCATGGGAATCCTTTTCTACTCACTCGCTTCTGATGGGCGGGAGACGGCTGGACTACTTGGTAGGACGGTGCCACTACTGCTAGGTTGAGAGGTGATAAGGGTGGGCGGAGACGGTCGATGGGTTCCCGTTCCGTTCAAGATGCACAGTACCACTGGATGGGCCCGGTACTGTGTCTCCCAGTCTCAGCATAACGGTGTAGGATCCGGAATATCCCAGGGCTGAGTGGTAGGGTGGCATCGACCTAGGCAAGCAAGCACCCGGAATTCTGCCTAGGTGTTTGCGCAACACCTATGATGGCTAATCTTGTGGGTAGTGAAACCTCTGCAGAGTGTACGGTTGATCGATCGATACATATGCCAACTCGTTGGCTATGGACCTTTCCTGTGAAGCTTCTACTAGTGTAGTGAGTGTTCTCTTCTCCCCCTGGATGACATTTTTCCGGCAGTGTACCCGTTGTGGTAGTGTGCCGCTGAGATAGGCCCGAGAGGGAGTTGGGCCTGTCGAATGAGAGCGAGGTGTGGGTAAGTGAGATGTGGTGATGGGAAAAGGGATGATGGTGTTAACTGGAGATAAAACTTGAATTAAACATTGATTACAGCTGCATAGGAAACATCAGCCTATAGGTCTGCTTGTATAGCCTTGCATCCACTTTCCACAAAGCAAATGCTGCATAGGTGGGCTCCGTGGCCAGTACAAATCGTACTGATAAATTTGCTGTCAGGTGACGAGAATGAGTACGACTTCGAGGAAGACGATGGCGAGGAATAGGGTCACGTGCTACACTCAAGTTGGCCGTGAAGGATGAATCGTTTCCGCATCTTCTAAAGCTTCTCTGATTGTTGATTCCGCCAGTGTGGCGATGTAATAAATGTTTATGTAAGACTTAATTACCGTTGTATGGATCCTGGTGTCAACTGAGATATGGGTAATTTCATGGATTGTCCCAAGCAATCTGTTGAATTACAATTCGAGCCTGTGGATTTCCCTTCGCGGAAATTGAGGTCGTTTCACTTAGCGAAGTCAACTTTCGCTTATTGCATTCTCTAGGCAATTGTTGGATGTTGAGGGTATTTCAATATTTGACAATACCTAGGGATTTTTGTTTGCTGATGTTGATGTGATCTTGTCTAAATCTTCGGCTGATTGGGGAAAAATGGGGGTTTCTCATTTATATGATATGAGATTTACAGATAGAGACTGCCTCGTTAAAAAACCACTCACCCTGTGAAGGACTTTCACCTGAGTGGAAAAAGAGTGCATCTCGTTTTACATCTTAAAAGTAAATGACATTAAAAGAAAGTGAAAAAAATAAAAATTTCTTCTAGGGATAATACTTGCGAAGCTCTTCGGCATTCCATGTGTGATTCAACTCGTTTCCTTTCATGTCTGCCAGATGAAAGAATCCTAGCTTAAGACTTTCTGTGACCAGATATGGTCCTTCCCATTTCTGCTAGAATTTTTCCACCGTATCTTCATTTCTCTTTCTCTTCAAAACGAAGTCTCCAGGACATATCTTAGTTGGTTTTACTTTCTTGTTGTACCACTTTCTTGTTTCGTCTTGATACTTTAAGAGATTCTATGTTGCTTGCAGTATCTCCTCTTCAAGTAGATCTTTGATTGTTGTTAAATCTTCTTCCTGTATTGCTTGAACATTCGTTCTTGGTCGTTGAAATTTGATATCTTCCAGAGTCATTGCTTCCTCTCCATATAGTAGCCTGAATGGGGTAAAGCCTGTTGATCTTAAGACACTTGTGTTGTGAGTCCAAATTATTTTTGGTAATTCGTCGACCCATTTTTCTTTGGCTAGTCCCACGAGACATTTCGAGATTTGTCACACCCATATTTTAAGAACAAAATAGGATGCTCAATTAACTCATATGTGCCTCAGGAATAGTCACACATATAAGCCGATAAATTATAAATAGTACCATCACTGTGTTTACAATACGAATAGACATTTATTACATAGTCTTGAACAAATATAAATCAAATCGATAGATAATAACTAATGTCGAAACGCTCGTCGAAGCTCCAAAATAGGGACACGTCGACTAGGAGACACCAAGCCTAATACTCATTTCGGTAGTCCTCATTCCAATCTTTATCTGTTGTGGTGGTAATAGTAAGAGTGAGCACATCTCGTACTTAGCAAGTACAACACGGGTTCATGAGGCACAAAAGGTTAGACACTGTTTGACTGCATTTAGCTTTTAATATTCAGATTCTTTTTAGCAGTTGAGTAGCATCAAGGTATTCCAAATCCCATTATTAATCCAATGATCAATTGTAATAAGGTTAATAAATGGCAAAGGTATTAACAGCAATAATAAACATAATATAATTCATAGTAACTATCTAGCTGTAAAAGTTCTAAGGCCGCTCGTGACCGTGAGCACGGCTATCATAATAGATTATTAAACTCTGCGCAGAGGTGTACATTTTACCTGTGAGTCATGATTTTCAAATGTCTGGGTTGATCGGACCCAAACACTAGCTAACCATATAAAGCCATTTAAAGGTTCGTCTAACAAGTTAGGGCCGCAAGGGTGAGTGGCAGCGAGATGTAGGAACCCTCCTTTTCAATATAGCACATTCCTTCTCGGCTATACACATAAGACTAGAAGATGTACTACACCTAAGGTGGCAAACCCCCAACTGCGCCCTTTCGGGTAATCTCTAACAAGCTAGAAAAGGTCCTTTAAATAACTAAAGCCAGAGCCATATAGCCTTCACAGCTGTACGTATGTCCCGGATTAAACACTTACAGAAATCATATGGAGAGAAACTAGAGCCAAAACTCTCACCCCAAGGCTCTAGCCCCTTTTAACAGGAATAAAATCATATTAAATTATTCATTGCATAATCCATTAATCATATCACAAGATTATTGGCATTAATAAAGCACTAGCAGTAGCTACCCAATGCACATCCCAATAAGTGAACAAGGAATCAAGATAGGAAATCTACATTATAATTTTTAAGGTTGTCAAGGTGGACACATGCATATGAATTATGAATTTATTGTGAATAGGACATCAAGGATGGTCCATGTTATACTTGCCTTAAACTTGAGATTCTTTCTCTGATGCAAACCTTTAATTATAGCTCCAAGAATCACCACGAACTGCTCACCGTCTATACTCGATCGATCATCACATCAACACACAACATCCAGCAGATATACACAGAGCAAACAAGGATAATAATTAAAACAATATATCAAACAGAAGCAAAACAGTTTGAAAAGTTTATAAAATTATTCTACTCGCTCTTATGATCACATTGATATAAAGATCACGAGAAAAGGATTTAAAACATGGAAGTTATGAATTTTTGAAGATTTCCTATAGACTAATAATTAATATATTATTAACTCGAAATTTAAAAAGACAATATTACTGTACAGTTGAAAAATCATGTAGAGTATGAAATTCCAAACCCAACGCAAGGTGAAAGGATCCAAATGGAATTCCAACGAATAAATGGTGGAGGATTAATACTATAGAAAATATAAAAGAATAGATAGGTACTGAGCATACCAAATAAGCCTCGATTATTCGTGACGATGCAACCAGGGCAGCATGCAGCATTAGCAAAAGGCAGTGGCTCGATCATTGGGCAGACATATTCATGTGCATGAAACGGATCAGAGAAGGAAACGTGAGACATGTATGAGATGCAAAACGGAACACTCGAGAACGTGATTGGTATACTAACTCACCTCCAGAGCTAGATGAACGATGGCGAGAAGTCATCAACCAGCAAAAGCAATGGTGACGCTGCTGACGAAAGCTTGAGATGGCGGATCGAAAACCTCCTAATATGATGGGGTGCTGCCGTGCTGGTTGCGTGCGGCCTGTCGCGGCCAGCAGGACTCCGATCAAAATCGGCAGCGAACTCTGGTGCCGAGCGAGGAGACAAGAACGCCGATGGCAGCTTGACGAAACTTTTTATCGAGATGGTTTCCTCAGACCTCTTGGTTCCAGACTTCCAGCGTTGTTGAAACATGATTCACGGTCGGCAACGAGTAGCAGATGCCGCAGAGCTACGCAGCCATGCGTTGAAGATCGGCAAGTACATGGCCGGCGGCTGTGCCTTTTAACGACAGCTTGGCATACCGGCGGGAGGCATTCATGTGCACAACGGATTGTTGATGCTTTAACAGGTCACGTGCAGGGATGCATATATATGACGTGGCCCTGGACTCTGGTGGTCGCTGGCGAGAAGCAATTCGGCCAGCTGGGCGAAGATAAATCCTTTGTTTGGCGGCGGCTTAGGAAAGGCCTAGGGCAGGAGCTAACTGTTTATATATATGGCAGTCAGAGACATACGGCATGACGGACCCAGTGTCCCTGGCGTGCCTGGTTAGGATTGCTCAATGGGCTGGTTATTAGCTTCGTGCATTATGTCATCAATCACGTCAAGCAGGCCCAAGAAACAAAACAAGGAATAGATGGAACAGAATCAACGAGAAAGGGGATTGCTCGGGCATCAATCCGATCGATTAGTGTAAGAGCGAAAGGTATGATCACAGATGATAAAGGTATAGTTTCAGAACTATTTAATTGTTGGATTAAAATAATTCGAGAGAATCCAGAATTGATATTTAAGCCACGGAAAATATCCCGAAGGCATCGTAAATTATGGGAAAATTTCTGGAGACATTTTGGAACACGATGAACCCAAAATAAAGGATTTGGAGCTCATAAAAAGATATTTTTGGAGCATCTAAAAATTAGATTTTGCTTGTAGAAAATTAGGAAAAAGGACCAGAAAAAGCCAAAAAAATTCCCACGAAGTTTTTGGAAAGAAATTGATGAATTATGAGCACCAAAGGATGATTTAGAACTGAAGAAAAGATTGTGATAAACTCCAAATAAAGGATCTAAGATGGGAATATAGGAATTTGATTATAGAAATAGACAGAGATATGTCGTAAAGAAGACCGTTATACTAAACGCATTTTAAAACTTTATTCACTCGCATCATAAATTCATTTGCAAATAATTTCGAATTATTTTTTAGTTTTGCCAAAGAACACTCATCCAAAATGCAAATGGAACAGCATGAGTGCACAACCATATTGCTAATTTCCTATGATAAATTTTTAATTTAACAAAATTTTTAATTCCCTATGTTTTATGAGCACAAAAATACAAAATTAAATCAATTTAGCTCTATTTCAAAAATTAGCAAAATTTGGGATGTTACAAGATTCCAGTGCATATGATTCCATTAGCTCTTTCAACAGCTCCATTTGATTTTGGATGTCTAATTGATGCGAAGCATAACTCGATTCCCAAGTATTGACAATAAGACTTGAAGTCTTCACTGTCAAATTGTGTTCCATTGTCTACAGTTATGTGTCTCGGGACTCCAAATCTGCAGATTATATTTTGCCATAATTTTTTTTTCATTGTGAGCGAAGACATGTTTGCTATTGATTTGGCTTCTATCCATTTTGTGAAATATTCCACTACCACTACTGCATATTGCAAGTTTCCCTGAGTAGTTGGTAATTTTCTAATTATGTCTATTCCCCATCTTACGAGTGGCCAAGTTGGATCAATAGTTTTGAGATTTGTTGATGGGTTATTTGACTTGCTTGCTGAAATTTGACAATTGTGGCATTTTTTGACAATTTCTTTCCTGTCGTTCTGTGCCGCTGGCCAGTAGAATCCTTGGTGAAATGCTTTTCCAGCAATGCTTCTTGGGCCTTGGTGAGTTCCACATATCCCCTCGTGGATTTCTTGCAACAAGATTTTACCTTCTTCTTTCGATATGCATTTTAACAGCGGTTGGCACAATCCTTACTTGTAAAGTTGATTATCAAGGATTAGATAGTTTCTTGTCTTGTGCTTCATCCTGATATCATCTGTTTCATCTTCTGGTTCGTAATGACTGCGAAAGTAGGCCGTAATAGGTGCCCTCCAGTCTTCACTTTCTACCAGATGAACTTCTCTTGGTGGTTCTGGTTTTGTTTTGATCGAAGCTTGATTTAGTACTTGATAAAAGACATCCTGCGGTAAAGTTGTCTTTTGTGCTGCTGCCTTTGCTAGTTCGTCTGCTTCGGAGTTGTCATTTCTTGAGATGTTTTTTACTGTGAACCCTTCAAAATATTTCTCTTGATCTCTTAGATATTAGAGATATTTGGCTAGTTTCGGGGCTCTTGCTTTATAGTTCAGCAATGATTTGTGAATCAGTTTTGATTATGAGCCTTCTGATTCCTAATGCTTTTGCTTTTTGCAGTCCTAGGAGAACGGCCTCATATTCAGTGACATTGTTTGTTGACTGGAACTCGAGTCTGGCTACATATCTCATCTTTATTCCCTGAAGGCGAAGTTATGATTGCCGCTGCGCCTGCACCTGCGAAGCCCCAAGCCCTGTCACAACATATTGTCCATTCTGTGTCTTGTTGGACTTCGCTTATGTTTCTCATGGGTGTCCATTCTGCTACGAACTCAGCCAAGACTTGATATTTTATGGTTGTTCTTTTTTCGAATTCAATGAAGTATTGAGAGAGCTCCGCTGCCCATTTGCCGAGTCTTCCTGAAGTTTTTGAACTTTGTCGTACTTCTTTGAGTGGATGGGTTGTGGGTATTCTGATTTTGTGCGCTTGGAAATAGTGCTTCAACTTCCTTGCTACTGTTAGTATTGCGTAAGCTATTTTCTCTATTTCGAAGTAATACTTTTTTCTCCTGAAAGGGCTTTTGATACAAAGTAGACTGGGAACTGTTTTTTTAATAATCAGTTTCTTTTTCTTCTACTAAAACTGCGCTTACGACGCTTTCTGTCGCAGAGACATAAAGTAGTAGATCAGCTCCTGATGTTGGATTTGTCAGAGTAGTAGGATTGGAGAGGTAACTTTTAGTCTCCTCAAATGCACTTTGTTGTGAAGGTCCCCATTCAAAGTTCTTTGCTCCTTTGAGCGTTTGGAAAATTGGTAAACTTCGCTCTGCTGACTTTTATATGAATCTGTTTAATGTAGCTAATCTTCCTGTCAACTTTTGAATATCTTTGATATTTTTGGAATGACCATGTTGGATTGCTTGGACTTTATCAGGGTTTGGGTCTATTCCTTTTGCTGATACTATGCATCCTAGGATTTTCCTTTTTCTTACCCCAAAAGTGCATTTTTCTGGATTCAGCTTTAAGTTTGCCTTCCTCATGTTTGAGAATGTTTGCTGCAATTCTTTGATTCGGTCCGCTCTTTTCTTGCTTTTTACGACGATGTCGTCAACGTAAGTGAGGAGATTGTCTCCGACCTGATCCTTGAAGACATGTGAAGTGTTGACATCTACTAACGTCGCCCAATATAACTTTATAACTTTTAACACTAGGGACGAGATTAGAAGATGTATGGTATTTAATTAACTGATCATTAGCAACTAGCCACTTATCTATTATCAACATTCTTTAGCATGAACTGTGTTGTCAATCTTAATTATATATGCTAAGAATAAATAAAGGTTTTACATATTATTCCATGTGACTAGGCAGAAATATAAATAAATATAAACTAAGAACAATTCTGCAAGCGAACAGATAATTATACCATTGTAGCATTTTACCTACGAGTTTTACCAGGTTGTCGATTTATATTTATACCACTGGGAAAAACTAAGATAAACTACAATCTATTATATTGATAATAACCATATACAATGAATAAGTGAAATTACCAATATCATATACTCTACTCATAACAGGTAGAGGTCACAAGATAATAAAGATAAATAGGGTGATAAGTATGATCAAGCATCATTAATAAAGATAAACATCAGAGCACTTTCTAGTCATAGCAATAGCTAGCCAATGAATAAACTCTAACTACGTCAATGAATAACTCTAATTAGTGCAATTACATCTAGCAATCATTGTTAGATTAGTCCTATATCATGATCACATGCAAAGGGCATCATCTAGGAAAGGTGTGAAACAGAGTCATCATCCAACTTCGCGACCGTGCCTGCTTGCCTACATACGGGGGGTGGACTACAGAGGAATCAACGTAGCTGTCACCTACGCGAACTACCACACGACCCGGCATATTAGGGTGCACTCGCAGATAAACGAAATATCTAGACACCACGTCTACACATTGTCATCATCTAACCAATGATCGATTGGATAAACGCTATACGAGCAATTACATAAATTCAATAAGATCAAACCAACTATACTAGACATATAATTAAAGTAGACAAAGACTAATGTAATCAAGAACATATGAACTATTAAGAACAATGTTTCCCTAATCATAATGAAGAATACAATAATAGAGAAAGAACTAGAATTATACCGAACTCTGTGCTCCAGATGATCGTCGGGGCTCCAGATCCCGTCGAAGAACTAGATCTCCTCTACTCTCTAATCTAACTAGGCTAGAACTATGAACTAGAAGGCTCTTGATGAACTAGTAGGCTCTTGATGGCTTGAAGACTTGTTGCCTTCGATGAATGATTGATTGATGCCTCCAGGGGGTCTGCCCCTCTATTTATAGCCCGGTGGGATGAACGTGCGCCGTAGGATCAAACCGACTTGAAACAAGGGTCGAGATGACTCTTAAGAGGCGGTAGAAGAAGACTCCAGAAGGCGGTGGCGAAATCCTAGGGGCAGGCACCGGCCAGCCCCACCCCTAGGCCGGCCGACCCCACTTGGCCAGGGCTCGGCCCCAGGTTGCTTCGGGTGCCTTCTACACTCTTCCATGGTCTTCGTGATGATGTTTCCTTCGCGGTTACGTTTCGTGGTAATTACGCACTTTAATCCCTCTTTTATGCTTTTCTGGAATAGTCCCTGGAAAATACAGAACATGCAAAACTCGTGGAAACTATCAGTTAAAACCCTAGACTAGTATGTTTTCATGTATCCTTTTGTGTCTAAAGTTCTAATGAAAGTTGACGTTATCGACCGTCAACATGAAGTCATTCTGACAAAAGTTGTTCCTGCGTTGCGGAGCCCCTCTGGCATTCTTTCGAAGCAATAAGTTCCAAACGGGCTGATAAAGCTTGTATATTCTTCATCTTCTTTTTTCATCCATATTTGGTGATAACCAGAGAAACAATCTAAGAAACTCATCATTTCGCTGTCTGTAGCTTTGTCTATTAGAGTGTCTATTCTTGGAAGAGGAAAATTATATTTGGGGCATGCTTTGTTGAGCTCTGTAAAGTCTATGCACATTCTCCATTTTCCGTTTTTCTTTTGAACCATGACTTTGTTTACTAGCCAGGTTGTGAATTGTAGTTCTCTTACGACTTTTGCATCGAGCAATCTTTGAACTTCGGCTTTTGCAGCTATTATCCTTTCTTCTAATATTTTCCTTAGTCTTTGTTTCTTTGGTTTGAAAGTTGGGTCTATATTTAGCTTGTGTTCAATAATGTCTCTACTGACTCCCTCTAAATCTTTTGAGGACCAAGCGAGGATATCTTTGTTGCTACGAAGAAGCTGGATTAACTCTTTTTCTTCTCCTGGACTTAGATGTGTGCCGATGATTACTTGCTTTTCTGGTACCAGAGGGTCTAGAGGTACTTTTTTAGTGTCTTCACAAGGTCTTGCCTTTGGTTGAGGCTTCGCGTTTTCTGTCTCTTCTTCTTTCGAGATAGTGTAGATGTTCTTTTGTCCTAGAACAGAATCTTTTTCTATGTTTCGTGCTTCCGTTTGATCTCCATAAACGGTGATTATTCCATTGATAGCTGGCATTTTCATTCAGAGGTAGGAATAGCTTATTACTGCTTCGAAAGCGTTTAACATTCCTCTTCCAAAGATTGCATTATACGAATAATACATTTAGATAACGTCGAAAGCTATTTGCTCTGTTCTTGCATTATTTACTGTCCCAAATGATACTAGATGATTCTGCCGATTGAGTGTATTTTCTTTCCTCCAAAGCCATATAAGGGATTCTCGGCTCTTTGTAGGATTCTGCGGTCTATCTTCATTGCATCAAGTGTTGAGGTGAATATAATGTCTACGGAGCTTCCTCCGTCAATCAAGATCTTGGACATAATCCACCCGTCGATGTTGGCTTCGATTACTATTGCATCCGTGAGGGAAGTCTTTTAGCCTGAGGTCATCTTCAGAAAAGGTTATGGGCAAATGTGACCATCTTGTCTTTTTGAACGGTCCTTCCATTGATATTAAATTTACTCTTCTGAAGTAATTCTTTCTTTGAGTTCTGTTTTCATGCTCCAGACTGTTTCCTCCAATTGTTGTTAGGATTCTCCCTCTACTAAGTATCATTGAATTGTTAGCTACAGAGGGTGACGGGGATTGAACTTCCTGCCTGTTTTGATTGTATTGCACTTTGCTGTTGGTAGGCCTTCCATTGATTTTGTGGAGGGTGAAACATTGCGATTGGCTCAATGTTGAATGCACTGGGCAGAGCCGGAATCATTGCTTTCCCAAAATGGATTGGCTAATAATTTTGATGATGAGAAGCTGAGTTTACATGGTTGACATGTTTTGACTTGGCTTTGTCTTGTAACTCTTCAATGCTCTTTTTAGTTTGGGGCACATTTTTGAAGTGTGTCCAGGCTCTTTGCCATGAATGACACAAAACTTATCTTCGGGTCTGAGAAGTCTTCTCCTATTAACCTTGCCACCCCTTTGGTGTCCTCTGTTCCTGGGTCCTCCTCTTTCAAATGTTCTTTCCCTTTGGCTGCTTTTTTCTTGGAAATTGTTTTCTGCAGTTGCATTTTCATTGTCAACTTGATTGACTTGAAAGGTTGTTGGTGCTCTTCGCACGAAGTTGCTTTGTCTTGGGTAAGGAGTGTTTTTTGACTGAGTTCTGAAATTGTTTTCGTCTTCGACTCTTTTCCTGTGATCATTGTCTGATTTGCAAAATTTTTGCAGCACTTCGTAAAGTTCTGCGATTGAAGTCGAAGGTTCTTGGGCGAAGTGTGAAGCACATTGCCCCATGCGAAGCCCCTTTATTGCGGCTACCATGATGACTTCGTCGGGCACGTTTGCCACTTGAGCCTTTGTTTGGAGGAATCTTCGGAAGTATTGACTTAGGGGTTCCTTAGCCTGCTGTTTGCAACTGAAAAGGTCTTGTACAGTGAGTCCCGCTAGTTGAAAACCTTGGAAGTCTACTAGCAAAGTTGCTTTGAGTTGTTCCCAAGAGTGGATTGGGTGTGGACGTAGCGAAGTGTACCACTGTTGTGCTGGTCCTTTGACGGTCATGACTAATGATTTTGCTAGGGTAGTTTCGTCACCTCCGCCTGCTATGACTGCGGCTTCATAGCTCATTAAGAATTGTCTGGGATCGGAATCGCCTTCGAAGGATGAAAGCATGTTGAATTTGTACCCCAGAGGCCATAGGGCGAGTTGCAAATTTGTTGACAGTGGGGACTTTTGATCAACTATTAGAAATGATCTTTGTGAGTTCTTTTCTTGAGCGGTTTTTGCTGCTGATCCTAGTTCATCAATATTGATGACTTCGTGACTTGCGCTATGCAGCTCGTCGTTGAGCTGTTTGAGAGTCTCTTCTGCCTCTTTCATTCTTTGCTGAATTGTCTTTTCTCGCGTTCTAGCTCGACATTCTTCCAGCTCTTTCTTTTTCTGGAGACATTGCTCTTTTAGTTTACTTAGTCTTCGCTCTTCTTCTGAAGATTCTTGTTCTTGAGGGTTTCTTTCTTTGTTGTCGAGCCTTTTGTCTTCGCCTACTGGAGGGAGATCTTTGTTCGGATTCACTATTTTCTTGCTAGTTTTCACCATCTTTCTCTTAACCTTGTGGTCGTGGGTTCGAGCCCCACGGTGGGCGCCAGATGTTGGGTCAAAACTTTCACAAGACAACAAAGAAAAAGCCACGTGGCCAAATCACTCACGTGGAAAGTAACTTTATTCCCTTGTCATTGTACATGTCAGAGGGGGATATTTATTGGGGTCTGGCCTGAAAGGATCGAGGATGCCCATGGGGGGTGAATTGGGCAACTAATAAATTTTTCGAAATACAATTCAACCTATCGCCATTTGCTCAATATCACCCCACCAGTGCTTGTGTATGATTCTAAGCCTAAAACAAGTTATGCATCCTAGAGCCAAGTCCTAACACAAGTATACTACTCTGAGAATGTAGAGAACACAAAGTAAATGTAGATTGCAAGCTGAGTTTTTCCCGAGGTATCGGACGGTCGGCACTCTCCACTAGTTCTCGTTGGAGCACCCACGCAAGGGTGTAGCTCCCCTTGATCTTCGCAAAGACCAAGTGCTCTCTACGGGCTGATTCTGTGCCTCTTCGGCGCGGTGGATCGCCCACAACCGCTCATAAGCTTGGCTTGGGCCGCCCTCAAGCTCTCCAAGCGGTCACCAAGCATTCGATCGCCACCGAACCGACTAGGTGATGCCAATCACCAAGAGTAACAAGCCTAGACTCTCACTTGACCAAGAACAAGGCCAAAGAGCAGTGCCCTGACTCTGAAGTTCGCTGGACTGTAATGCTGGAGTCACCTGGGCTGCAGTGGCTGCTGGACCAACCTGCTGAACTGGAGGAGCTGAGGCCAAGTAAGGTGGGGCTCCGGTGTGCCTGATGATGTGCTCCATGAACCCAATGGTCTGTAACGGAATCTGCTTGCTCTGGAGCTGCATCGCGAGCATCTGCTACTGGAACTAGTCCTGACGAAGCTGAATCTATCGGCCACTACATCGCGCGCTGCAGCGGTCGAATTGGCAGAGCATCAGACGCTGAAGAAATAGTCCGACGACCCTGCAACGTCCGAGTCCGACGGTTCATAGAGAAGCCCATTGAGTGTCCCAATGGCTACCTTTGCTTGTGGGCATATAAATACCCCTCCTACTAGCTATGGGGTGGAGAAGTGAGGGATCATTCCAAGGTTGTTACTACACTATTCTAAAGCTCTCCACTTACATAGTGCTTAGTGATACACTTGGTGATTTGCGAAGTGCTTAGGTTGATTAGACCACCGCTTATGCTGTAACACCCAGAAATTTTCAATTTTTGAAATAGGAATTTAATATGATTTATTTATGCAATTGATTGAGCATTTAATATATAGAATAATATTTTTTGTGAATTAAAATAAATCCTTGGGCACAGAAACATGTTATGTTGCATACATGCTGCTGCACATATTTATTTCCTGAGATTTGATTGGATTTTGCAAGGGTTCAAAACTTAGTTTGAAAAGTTATTTGGAAAACAAATTTGAAAATGAGTTGAAAAAAAAGGGGGAAACAGAAACCTCACCCCTCCTCTCTTTCGGCCCAGTCGAGGCCCAGCTCCTCTGCCGCCCCCTCCTCTCTTCCCTTCTCCTCGCGTGGGCCGAGCCCAGCAGCAGTGCCGGCCCAGCTCCCCTCTCAGGTGTGCCCTGCCTTCTCCCTTCTGTGACTGCCGCCCGGGGCCCGCATGGACTCCCGTCGGAGTCGTGGCCGACCCGGCCACCAGGCACCTTGCCGCCTCCACCGGCCCATAAAAGGAAGCCGCGACCCTCTTTCCCCTCCTACTAGCACTGACGCGTTGGGCCCACGGCACAGCGCCGTCCCCTTCCTCCGGACAAAGCCCGAACCGAGCACGGTTGCCGCCTCCGACCGTATCCTAACCACCGAATCTCCCGAGTCCGGATCTCCTACGCCTCCCTCGCGCCCCTATATAGGTCGGCCGAGCTCTGCCGTCCCTTCCCGCAAGTTCCCGAGCAAGCCACGCCCTCCAATCTTGCCCTAACCACAGCCACAGTGCCGCCGCCGCCCCGAGCTCCGCCGTCGCCGTCGATTTCGCCAACGAGAAGTCTCTCCGTCGAAATTGGTTGCCCTCCAAGCTTCGCAGCAAGGTCAGGGATCTTCCCGACCCCTTCTCCCTCAGTTTTGTGCACTGTAGCCATGATGTCGAGCTTCGCCGCCGCCATAGTTCCGCCACCGAGCTCGCCGCATCCTCTCCGAGCTACCTCTGTGGCAACCGAAACCATAGATCGGTTTAGCTTGAACTTCTCTTGCTCCCCGACCAGATCCCGAGGTGAACCGAGCTTCCAAGCCCCGAAAACGCCATCTCCGGCCATCCTCCGGCGAGAGCGCCGCCGTTGGCCGCCCGACTCCGGCGACCAGAGCCGCCCCTCTTCCTCCCCGATCTAATCCCGGCCGTTCGTTTTAAATCGGAGGGCTTGCAGTGCTCCATACCCCTTCGGCCGCCTTTCTTTCAAAAGAGCCCCTGTTGTTTTTGAAGTATAAACCCGCAGTCCTTAGCGTATTCAGCCGAGTACGCTTTCCTTTTTAGAAAACGTATTCCATTAAATAGATTCAAAAATACGTTTTCCAGATATTCACAATTTTGCCACTGATTTTGTTTTAGCTATAAAATATTCGTTTTAACTCCGATTTGATCCGTTCAAGTCTCGTTAGATTTGTAATTTTGTAATCTGTCTAATGATACTACTGTTATTCATGTTTTGAACTTTTAAAATTCGAGATTAGATTTAATCTATTATTTTATTAAAGTAAAACTTGTTTATTTCATAACTTCCCCGTTTGAACTCCGATTTTTGTGATCTTTATATCGTTGGAATCATAGCGATGCGTAGATTATTTTTATACACTTTTCAATCTGTTTTTCCACTGTTGGTGTACTGTTTCTAATATAGATCTTGTTTGCTTCGTGTATGATTGCCTCGATGATTGTGTGGTGATTTTATGATCGAGTTCAGACGGTGAGCAATACATTGGTGATCAAGAGTACACTGAGGATCCAAGTTCTCCAGAGCACTTTGATCAAGGCAAGTATAGCATGGACCATCCTTATTGCCTATTCACCTTAATCACTAAATTCATGATGCATGTGTCTACCTTGACAACCATAGTATTTATTCCTAAGTTTTGATCACTTGATCCTTGTTACCTATGAGATTGCATTTGAGTAGTGATGCTAGTGCTTTGATGGGTCATGATCTTATGAACTTGAATAATTGATTATGGAATAAAAGTTAAAAGATACTTTTTAGCAACATGGACTAAGGACTTAACTGTAAGTATGACACCGAGACTTACAGCGCAACCATGAGGGTCATATGGCTCTGACTTTAGTTAAGTATGAAGTTACTTTCTATCATGCTATTAATCTTGAAAGGTTCCTTGCCGAGCTGGTTGTTTTACGGCTCCTGTCTTTGTGTGTACTGCTGCGTGTGTGTGCCACTAGAAGGAGGGCTCTACCACCCCTTGCCATTGTGCCCAGATTGATTAGTGGCATGTTAGGAAAGCTTTTGAAAGACTTCATAGTGTACCCTGTCGCACTTCCTTGGTGAGGTGACATGGGAGTCATGACCCTTGGCATATGGGAATCACGACTTATGGTGAAAGTGTGCACCCTCTGCAGAATGTAAAACTGATATATCAGCCGCGCTCACGGTCACGAGTGGCTTTGGACATCTTACAGGAACTTAACTAATTTAATATTGATTTATTTGATGTTTCTATTGATGTTTATTCCATATTAATTACCATGTTTATATGATCATGCAAATCTTGTTCCTTGGTATATTCTATTGCTGCTACTCAAATTGCTAAAATGTGATCAACTAAAAGCAACCGCTGTCAACCAGTGTTATGCCTTATTTGAGCCTCATAAACCCGTACTATTCTTATTGAGTACGACATGTATTTACGCTTGCTTTATTTTTCATATTTGGATAAAAATCCCAGATGGATAACAGATGACTATGATGATTCTTCTGAGGATTACTAGGATTGTGTTCACCAGTCAACTATTCCCTGTGGAATGGAGATTCTGCAAGAGAGTTATCTATATTATTCCGCTGTTATTAATGTAAAGACTCTGTGATATTATTCATTATATATTAAACCTTGTGATGGTACTATGTAATTTGTCACTTATGTGTGTGATTGATCTCTGGGCACACATAAGTTGGTTCATTCAATTTTATCCTTAAAATTGGGTGTGACATATGCGCTTGCTCTAGGTTATGCCTAGTGTTTAGTGAGGTTTGAATACCTCTTGATCATAGTTGCTTGCGCGCACCGTGGTTGTACTCAGCGGGGCTTGTATCTTGCGAGATCACACCAACCGCGCTTGTGGTGTGGCCGCCACCGTGTACTGAAGGGAACAAGGCCCGTGACGGTTCGGCGGGAAGCTTGATAGTGAAGACGGCGGGCAGCATCCGAGGAGAGTCTTGCCTTGCGAGGCACACCGGAGACCCACTTGCAAGTGGGAAAGGACCAGGGCTATCCACGGAGTGACCTGACCGGGAGCTTGGCCCTTGCGAGGGGCTCTAACGAGGACTAGGGGAAGCTTGAGCGTTTCTCGATACCTCGGTAATAATACCAGTGTCGTCGACGGCAGTTTGTATCTCTACCTCATCTTTACCTTCCGCATTTACATTGCTTCCTTAGTTGTGTGCTTTATCTTTCCTAGCTTAGTTGATAGGCTAGTTGATAGGATTGGAACCTAGAGTGCATAACTCTTTTGCGGTACAGATAGCAACACACTTAGCAAAACCTTTGTTGCACATTGGTTAGTTTATTTAATGTATAGGTTTTGCTAAGGTTAAGAAAAAGAGGCCATAGTTTAGAAGTAGTGTTTTTAAGTCACCTAATTCACCCCCCCTTAGGCGTCATGATCCTTTAACGGCCTTCGCTATTTTTTACCTAAAGACCATTTTACCCCTATCTGTTTATTACAATTTTCATATATACATGCGGGGCGAAGTTGTCTTTTCACCTTCGCGGTTACTACAACACCTCTTCATAATCCACCCTTTCCCACTTTCAAACTTATTCTAGCTTCGCAGCACGCCTAAGCGAAGGTTTTCTTCCAGTGCAGACTCATCTAGAATTAGCACCTTCTCCTGGATGCGGGAAGCCAACTTCGCTCATACTTCAGTATCTTCGCGCCCTCTCACTGCGAAGTCAAGTTTCTCCGAAGTTCGGGGCTAAGTTTGGTCCGAAGTCGAAATCCCCAACACAACCCTTTCCATCGATCTCCTCCATCTCCGTATTTTTGAAGTGCCAGTAGCAACCAGCTGCAGCTCGTTTCTTAGACTATCCGCACTCATTATCCTATTTTCATTCTCTATACATCCTGGTCATCAAGATTCTCTCCTCCATACTTGTTCCTTTCGCACTTATCATCTTCTATATCTCATACTCTATACCAACTACCATTAGTGGGGTCCACTTATAATTTTATTTAAATATATTCATGTAAGATCTTGTTTTGAAGTATTTATTGAAACGAATTGAATTGTATAATTAGAAATTAATTTGGTTTTTTTGGTTTGTGAGCTATAACGTTTTTTAGTTTGTTGAAAAAGGTAGGACCCGCCACCACACCTTTCCATTTTTTTGCGAAGAAAAAAGGGTTATATTAAATTTGGAAAAAAGTACAACCCTTTTTACATAGAACCCCTGGACACAAAAGAAATTTCACACAAGGCCTTGAAGGACCACAATGCAAAATCACCAGGCTTCCAGGAACTTCGCCGACCTTCCCGAAGTCGCGCCATCCGCCGCCACACCACAGGCGCCCGCAGCACCGACCGCCGAAGCTCGCCGGAGAGGAAGCACTCGTTGTAGACGCCGCAAAAACCAGCAACCCGGCCACACCACCGAGCCACATCGTCTTCGTTGAAAGAATAGCGGCCGCTGCTCCTACTCCTCCGGCAAGATCCAGCAAACTCAGCGCCCAGGGCAACCCACAGATCGGGGGAGGACAAGCAACACCAAGAACCGCCGGCAACAGGTACGGACAGGCCAGCAAACTCACCGTACACTGACAAGCTGCCGGCACCGGACCCCTTCCTCCACGAACTTGCCGACGGCGCCAGAGCGGATCACCACCGGGACGGGGAAGAGCTCGAGAGGACTTTATTCCATCGCGTCGCCGCCGCCGCCGCCGCCTCGCCGTCACCGCCGGACACCCAAACCTAGATCTACTAGGACCTAAACTACACCGCCGAGCCAAGACCACCGCTCCCACACACATCCGAGGGCCCGAAGGCCACCGGAGGCGGAGGGGAACGGCGGCCCTGCCGGCGGGAGCCACGAATTGCCTCCCCTCCGACTCTCTCTACTGTAGCCCTAACCTCCCCATATGCAATCGCCACCACACTTTTCTATGCATGCGCTGTCCTGCTGTGTGTGGCGTGCTGTCTGCGTTGCTGCGCATAGCGCATGTCCGCCAGTGCATGAAGAATAACGGATGGTGCGCTCGTCCAGGACAAATTAGTGGACCCAGTGCAGATGTTTCTCAGCTATATTTGCTGAGGTGGAGATGTACCGGATCATTTAGAGTGTCGCAGTGTAGGTGGTCTTATAGGGCGGTAGCTTCTCCAGCGTCTGTGAGCTTCTCAACCAGACTACAAGTGCGCACGTGATGCCACCCAAATCCACTAAACCCAAACCCATCTAACTCCTGTATTCATGGGTGGTTCAAAAATCCATCCAAACCAATCTAAATCCACCAATGCAGAGGGCTAGTGACCGTCACCCGCCGGTGTTGGGCGCTAGCCATCAGGCTCAGGCTAGGCCAAACTAGCTAGGGAATTGGAGTGAGGCACTGAGACGGGCCAACAACAAGTTCCCGTATTTCTTTGATGTCAAGAGTAAATCCCTCACCCGTCGGTGCTGGTGCTGGCCATGAGGCTCAGCCTCAGGGCGAACTAGCTAGGGAATCGGAGTGAGGCGATGGTGCGGCCAACACCAAGTTTGGTGTATTTCTTTGATGTCGAGAGGAAATCTGACAATAATGGCCGCAGAGTTTAGCTAAACAACAATAATAGATCAATAACTTTCCTAAAAAAGTATGGAGATTTTTCACGTGGCTGCTTCTACAAAATAGACTTTGGACGGCGGACCGTCTTCAACAAAGGGGATGGAAAAATAACTATTTTTGTGCACTTTGTCAGAGAAGTTTGGACACTGTTTTGCACCTGTTTACTGAATGTCCCTTCTCCAACGTGGTCTGGGTATTGGTAGCGAATTGGAGCAAGAAACAAAATCTGCACCCAGCAAGATGGAAGTCGAGCCGATGTTGTTTGTCGAAGACTGATTCTCAAACATGATAGGCAGCGGGGATAAACTGGCGCATTCCTTAGCAATCTTGACACTCTGGAGCATATGGAAACAAAGAAATGCACAGGTTTTCAGAGAAGAGAGAAAAACCACGCAAGAGGTCATCAGGGTGATCAAGGAAACAGCCTTAATTTGGACAAGGGCGGGGGAAAGCTTTTTAGAGGCTTAGGTGATGTTGATCCCGGTTTTTTTTTTTTTTTGGAAGGCAAAAAACTGTGGGGAAGGTCCCCACAGCACTTCATTTTCGTATATTATAAAATGAGGGTACAAACAAACTTACTTACAACAGCTAGCTAAAAGCATCGAGCCAGATGCAAAAAGCTGATCTAAGATCAATATTGAAACGTAAAGACTGCAAAAGACATTGATTCCTAAAATTCAAAAACCAGACATGTGCTCTAGTTTGTCTATTGTTGAAAACCTTGTCATTCCGGAGCTTCCAAAATTCCCAAGCTGCTATCAAGGTTACTTCTATGAAGAATGGTAAGTTCTGTTGATTTTTCATGTGTGCTACCCTTGGATATAAATCCAAATCTTCATTCCATTGTATACCAATTCGTAGCCAACAACTCTTGGAGAAATGGCATCTGAAAAACAAATGATCTATATCCTCGTCAATTTGCTCTCCACATAGAACACAGTAGGCATCTTCATCTGCAAAAAAATTCCGCCTTCTCAGCATCGTTTTAGTATTTAATCTGTCCACCAGGATTAGCCAGGCAAAAAATTTCACTCTAGATGTGCATTTTGACTTCCAGACCCATGAGAAGATTGGGTGTGCTTCTATATTCTGGAAAGCCATCTTATATAATTTCCTTGATGAGTATGTACTGCTGCCCCACTGATACACCCACGTGTCATTGATCTCTTCAGCATAGGTTTGGGACTGCAGGAATGCACTTAACTCTTGGAATTCTTCATATGCCTCCTCTGAAAAAGGCAAAAGGAAAATGCTTTCAATGTCGTCAGCCATGATCACATCTCTTACACTAACTTTCCCTGTTAACTGCAAATGATGCAAGCCGAGGGAAAATTTGGGCCACAACTTGATCGGACCAAAGGTCATCCCAAAATAAGACTGATTTTCCATCTCCCAGATTGCAGCGAGCAATGCCTCTGAATATTGTGCCTAATCTCAGAACCTCCTTCCACCAGAAAGACCCCATTTCTCTCGCTGCATGAGGAACTTTGTTGGTATAATATTTTGCCCAAACAAGCTGTACCCAAGGTACGTTAGCTTTGTTGTAGAATTTGTGTAAGTGTTTGAGTAGCAATGCGTCATTCTGCAATCTTAAGTTGAGAACCCCTAGCCCTCCTTTATTTTTGGGTTTCATAACCATCGTCCACGCTGCAAGATTGCCTCCTTTTTTTTGATGTGTCAGTTCCCCTCCATAGACATTGTTTACGGGCTCTATCTATATTGTCGATGACACCCTTAGGAAGCTTGATCGAACATATGGCGTAAGTAGCTGTTGAGGTTAAAACTGTGTTCACCATTTCAAGTCTGCCAGAGTAAGAAAGGAGTGAGGAGCATGCAGTGAGCCTTCGCTCAATCCTATCCATGAGAGGTGTGAGGTCCTCCATACGTGGCTTGGTAGTCCCCATCGGGAGTCCCAGGTATGTGAACGGTAGTGAATCAATTTGGCACCCAAACGTGTTAGCAAGGACATCCATCTTACTTTCTGATACATTGATTGATACTATTCGAGATTTCCTGTAATTAACCTTCAAACCCGTGGAATCCGAAAAACTTTGAAGGAGAGCTTTGAGGAAAAAGAGTTGGGGGGGCATCGGCCTGTAGAATAAGGAGTGTGTCATCCGCATACTGTATTATTGGAAAGTCCGTAGCATCCTGATGGATCGGCTTCTGCAGAAGGCCAATTGATGCTGCCCTGTTAACCAAGATCTGTAATAGTTCTGCCGCTAGCACAAAGATCAGTGGCGAGAGCGGATCGCCTTGTCTAACCCCACGTTTGCATTTGAATTTTCTTCCTGGCACTCCATTAAGAATGACTGCTGATGTGCCGCTCGACAGAATGCTCCTAATCCAGCCCACCCATTTTTCAGGGAACCCCATATGCTCCAGGATAGAGATAATTGCAGTGTGCTCCACCGTGTCAAATGCTTTTACGAAATCCAATTTTAGAATTATAATTTCTCGTTTGGACTGATGACACTGATGGATATACTCAAAACACCATCCTATACAATCCTGAATAGTGCGTCCTTTGATAAAACCATATTGGTTATCATGTACCAGCTTAAGAATGTGACATTGCAATCGATCTGCCAAAATCTTTGTAATGATTTTGAGACTGTTATTAAGAAGAGAGATCGGCCGGTAGTCGCTCACAGTCTTAGGGTTATTTACCTTTGGTACTAGAGTGATGAAGGATTCATTGATATATTCCAACTTTGCTGTACCATTGAAGAAGTCTTCAATTAGACTGTAGAAGTCCTCCTTGATGAGATGCCAGCAGCGTTTCATGAACAATCCGTTGAAGCCGTCCGGCCCAGGTGCCTTGTCCGTAGGAAGATGGCTCACAATTCTGTCTATTTCTGCACGTTGAACTGGCCTCACTAGCTCATCAAGATCTGGGTGTGGGTCAATCAATTCAGAAAGATTGAAACCCATGACAGGGTTGGTTGTCACTCCCATTCTTCCCTTAAAAGAATTCCAAATCAGATCGGCTTTGCCTTGATGGTCATGGATCCAGGCACCCTCTCCATTAAGCAATTGAGGAATGGAATTTCTTCGATACGAAATGGTAGCCATTGCATGAAAGAACTTTGTGCATTCATCCCCGAACTTAATTTTGCTTTCCTTGTATCTATTCTTCCAGTAGAGTTTTTTATAATGCAGAAGCTTGGCTAGCTGTGCTTTGACAATGTATCTGAGATTTCTCTCTGTATTATACAGAACCCTGCGTTCCTCTAGGGAGTCTAGATACATGATAACCACATTACAGTTCTATGCTAACAGTTTGAGATTGGAAAGACCTTTGCTCCAAGAGCGTAGCTTCTGTCGAAGCCTTTTAAATTTATATGTGAATCTGCTAGCTGAATTGTTTGAGTGCTGAAACTGCTGCCAAGAGGATTCTACGATGCTCATGAATTCTTCATGCTCTGCCCAATAATTCTCGAAACGGAATATGCTAGACTTGGGAATTGAGGTCCCAATAATAATTTTGCAGGGCACATGATCTGAGATCGGTTTGGCAAGTGGAATTACTTCAGTCGATGGATATGAATTTGTCCAATTTATAGAAGTGAAGAACCAATCAAGCTGCTCAAGTAATGGCTCCTGTTGCATATTACTCCATGTGTAAGCCCTGCCTTTCAGTGGTAACTCAACCAGTCCAAGGTGGCCAATAGCATCGTTAAACAGTAAGGTATCATGGAGATTACCTCCTGGCCGGTTCCTGTTATCCAAGGACCGATAAAAGTTGAAGTCGCCTATGAATAACCAATTCTCTTCTGGTTGGATTACGTGGTTCCTGAACCAGCCAAGAAACTCTGAGCGTGCTGGCTCCGCACATGGACCATACACTGTTGTCGATTTCCATTCCTTAGAGTTGTGAACGGAACTGAAAGAAATTGTCAGACCAAATTGCTGTTTGTCTACCACGGTACCAGTAAAAAGGGAGCTATTCCAGATTACAAGAATGCCTCCCGATGCACCATTTGATGGAATGAAATCGAATTTGTCAAAGCGTCTTGGGGTAAAATTACGAATGAAAGCAGTGTCACAGTCTGGTTTCTTTGTTTCCTGTAAACAAAAAATTGCGCAGCCGCTTTCCTCAACCTTGTTTCTTACCGCGTCCCACTTTCTAGAGTCGTTAAGCCCACGAACGTTCCAACAAAGAATTTGCCATGATCGATTATTCATGATCAACATCCTGTTGGTGATCTTGTGGCGTCACCATCAGCGCCTCCTCAGTGAGCTCACTAGGAGCAACACCACAATCAATGCCCCATCCCTGAAGAGTTTCGATCGGGATCGGACCGGTCTCCCCAGTGCCACTCATGATCTGAACTGCTGTGATTTTGCACTTCTTGGATGTCTCATTCTGCAACCAAACATGTGAGTAGCCTGCTTTGCGTTCCCTGAACAGTGGACTACGCCTGACAGTTTTGTCCACCAAAGGTGTGGCCTGATTACTAGCAGAGATAACAGAAGGGAACTGCATGTTATGTTTACGAGGTCTATTCACTTCCATTGCTTCTTTGACCAACTGAGAGGACAGACTATGAAATTCAGTGATTGGGTTTGGTCCATCATCAGCTATTTTAGTGTGTTGTGCCTCTGCAGGAAACTTTGCAACTGCTCCTTCTTCAATCTGTAATTCAATGTTTTCTGCCAATACTTGTAGTGCAATTGAGCCAACCACTGGGTGCCATGGGACTATGTCCATGCCATTTGGAAGCCAAGCTTCGTTTTCTTTGCTTTCATGTCAATGATGACAGGGTCGATGAACTGCTTCTGTCGATTCCAGCGGTGCTCGATGGCGAGTCCAGCGATCAAGAACGGGTTTGGGTTAACACGAAAGTTAGCCATAGCAGCAGAGTCCTCGTCGCCATCGGACTTGGGACGAGGGGAAACTGTGTTTTGATCCTCTCGAGAATCAGGGTGTGTAGTCTCCGGCGTATTTGTTTTGATATTTGTTTTTCTTATCCAAATTTGCTTTGCTCGACGGCGTTCCATGCACTGCCTAGAGACGTGACCATATTTGAAACAGGCCCTGCAACGAATTTGGTTGCCACAGGTGCGCGTTGTATGGCCCATTGCCAAACAACGGGTGCAAACAGAACCAGGAGCCTCTGCCGATTTTTTAGGATTTTGAAAAGAGGAAAGATCCGTGGACTTCTCCTTCAACGGCGCCTGCTTTACCGCTTTAGGGATGAACGGTTCTGACTCGGGATGAATATGAGCTTCATTGAGAATATTAAAACGATTTGAAGAATCGAGCTCAAAATGATCCGTCTGAAACTCATTCCAACGGCATTAGAATTAATAAAGAACTGTTACAGAATTGCAGTGAAGAGATAAGTACGAATTTCCAGCGGCACTGCAACTCATTCCATCCATCTCCTTTATGTCCGTATTTTCAAAATGGCAGCAGCATCCATCTCCTTTGTGTCCGTATTTTCAAAATGGCAGCAGCAATCCAGCTGCAGCTTGCTTCTTATAACGGCGACAGCTTCTCCAGTGCCTACGAGCTTCTCAGCCGGCACTGCATGTACGCACGCGACGATCCCCTGACCCACGAAAATCCACTCAATCCAAACGCGGTTAACTCATGTATTCATTGGTGGGTCAAGAATCCACCCAGACCCATCTAAATCCACCCATGCAATGGGCTAATAAAGGGTGTTCCTATAATCGCATCGGCGTGTATTCGTATTTGTAGATTGTGGGATATAAAGTTGGTGTCAGCGTATACATACATACTGCCAGTGGCGGAGCTATAGGGTATGCCGGATATGCACCGGTATACTCTGTAATTCCTGTAGATATTGTATATGTAGTACAGATTTTTATATAAAAAAAACACTTATTTGACTACTTCATGAGCGAGAGCCAGTGGCCATCGTCGTGAGCGAAGCGTCAGGCCCATACGTGCACACAGCCCATGCTCCTAGGCCCAGCGGAGACAGGCAGTACACATACGCAATCTCCACTGCATATACCCTAATCTACATCATTCATGTGTCATGCCCTAATACCGTCATGCAAGGTTTTTTATGTTATTTAGTGCATATAGACCGAATCATAAAAAAAATATGTGTACTTTAATTGCTAATTGCTTATTAGTGCTAAAATTATAGAATCATCTATCATGCAGCAAGGCGGAGAATTTCTTTCGCATCATCAGAGTCAGATCTAAATTGATCTTTCCTTCGTCATTCTTATCACGTGAGTGATCCATAATCGCATATGTGACGATTCAATCGTGCAAGCACAATTTATTTAATTATTTGGCACAGTCCAAAATGCAAGGTTTTTTATGTATTTTAGTGCATATAGACCGAATCATGTTGTCAATTTTGCAATAATGACCGAACTGCTAAAATAGATTTATCGAATTGCATATAAAATTTTTTTTGAGCGGCATACCCTTAGACGAAATCCTAGATTCGCCACTGCATACTGCTATGTACTCCCTCAATTCCAAATTATAAGTCATTCAATAATCTTGGAGAGTTAAACTATCAACCAAAATTATAGAGAGAAATACGAAGACTTATGCCATCAAATAAGTGTACTATAAAAATATATTTGATGAAAAATCTAATGGTACTTAGTTGACATTATAAATATTATTATTTTATTATATAAACTTGGTCAAAGTTAAGATACTTTGACTCTGCAAGATTCTTGTAATGACTTACAATTTAAGATGGAAGGAATAGTATATAAGGGACGCTGCATTTGATTTTGAATGCGAGGAATATCAATTACTATTGTGCATTTCATAAAGAGGACAGTCAAGAATGTGTGGCCTTTTTTATATATCAATTAAATTGAGAAAACCCATGCAATGCAATGAAAATTACAGGACGGATCTCAGCATGTGTAGTTAAAGGGCTGGGTGAGAGGCATCGCGTATCCGTTGCTCCTCTGCAGGCACCCGACGTTGATCGGCTGGATCGTCCCCCGCGCCTCGCCGTAGGAGTTCCAGCACAGCGGCGCCACGGTGCCCCCGCCCCCGGCCGCCGCCGGAGACAGGCGCACATCCACCATGGTGACGCCGGTGCAGGGCCGGGCGTCGCTGCACGCGAGACGCACCGGCTGGAACGAGTAGGTGCCGACCACGCGGCGGTACGCCACGCCGGCGATGGCCACGGCGCCGGTGCGGTTGCCGCACCGCGCGCCGGCGCCCCTGTCGCAGTAGAACTGGTCGATGGCGATGGGCGTCGCCACGTTCGCCACCCTGACGTTGGAGAAGCTGATGTTCCGCACCGAGCCCACGCCACCCTGAATGAACAGATGAGAGAGATCATATACCATGTCATTGCTCATGTCATGCTGGTGACCCTGTAGGCCTGTACAGCAATACAGGTGTTTATCCTTTTACCTGCCACGTCTTGATCCTGACGCCGTACAGGGCGTTCTGCACGATGATGTTCTCTGCAACAACATCAGAGACACAGGCCAGGCTGTAGTCTTTCCCAAGTCCTCCTAGACTGCAGGAATTAAACCAACATTCCAAGGAACCCAAAAACGTTAGAAGTCAGAACACAGCAAACTGAACACTTGCTTAGTCACGCGGGCGCACACCTGATTCCGTGGCCAGGATTGCAGACTATGTTCTTCATGTGAACATTTGAGCACCCGGTTTGTATTGAGACGCAGTCATCGCCTGAATGAAAGAAATATTGACTGATGATTAAAATGCTGTGCAGATCAGGCTAGCTTGAACATTATTATTTGATCCATATTATTTATATTTGGTTAGTAGTGCTAATCAATAGAGCCAGGGCAGTTCAGTTAACTACCGCAGCCGATGCTTGAGCTCTTGATCTCGACGTCCCTGGTGTTCTGAAGATGGATGCCGTCGGTGTTGCGGCTGTCTCCTGGAGAAGAGATGGTGATGTTCTTCACCTTGATGCCTCCGGAGCTGTCGAACTTGAGGTGGCACTGCGGGCTGTTGGTGATCCAGATGTTGCGCACCGTAACGTTGAAGCTGTTGTAAAACCTTATCAGCTGAAATGGAAACGATATATAATACTTTAGTTTTAATCCTAGCTATGATCCAGATCATGCATGCATGATCTAGCTAAAATTGTTGTAGGTATTTATGATGAGAGAAGCCAGCCGGACCGTAGGCTTGACTCCTGGTGAATGCCAGTGCCCAGTAGATGTCTTCAGGTAGAAGAAATGGATCGGAGAGAACACGCGACAAGATTAGTCATGATTCACCTTGTATGTTGATGGTTTCTCCTATCAAAGTCTGCAGCCAAACACAAACAAATAATTGCATGTCACGTGGATTTGTGGACGGAACCTGAGAAGTATTCGCTGAAGTGATGCTCTGGCCATCGACCGTGCCAGCTCCCAGGATGCTGAAGTCTTGCAGCCACTTGAAGTTGAGCCACTGGAGAGGCCTCCTGGGCTTCGGCCAGGAGCCCATTCCTGGTGGCGCTAACACGGTGCCATCGATCTGAACGAAAGAAAAACCTTCTGCTATTAGCTCCTTCATTCTGCACAGAAATGCAAGGAGAAGAACAAGAAAAAAAAGAAAGAAACTCAAGGAAGAGAAGGAAGGACCTGAAGGGTGAGTTTTGTGCTGCAGGGGCCTTGGAGCGTGACCGGCGAGAGGAGGAACCGGTGCTCTGACGGGAGCAGCACGGTGGCGCTTGGGACTCGGCATGCCACTTGCCATGCTGCCACAAGTGCCTGAAGGAAGTTCAGTTTTTAACAATACGAGTCATCACTAACTGAATGCATGGTCCATGGAAAGCTCATCATCTGATGAGTATAATTCTAGCTAGTACTACCTCGGCGTCATCGGTGACCCCGTCCGCCGCGGCGCCGAACGAGAGGATGCTGAGCGTTGTCCTTCCCATCGACCTCGCCGGCGACGGCAGCAGGCACAGGAGCACCAACAGCGCAGCCGAGGCGACGGAGCTCCGCATCTCTCTCTGCACGTACGTACACTGATCGACTGAGAGTGTGCTCGCTAGCTGCTTGGATGATAGAGCAAATTAAGTGGCGAGAGCCGGGCGTGCGTATGGCACATACATATACTGTAATCAACCATTCAAACCGGCCGGATCGAGCGGAGCATGCTGCATGCATTTGCTTTGCGCTTGCGCCGGCACGCGTGCGTTTGGGTTGGGCAAATTAAATGGTAGGCGCCATACCCTCACCAGCTTTTCCATTTGAGGAAGCAATGGCGTGCGGCGTCGCTTGCCAATGGGTCTCATGTGTGACCATCCACTAGCTAGGTTACTTCCTCATTTTTTTATCCGGTTATATTACTTTCTTTCTCTTTATTACTCCTTAGCCTTAGCAAAGCACAATGCAACATGGTCAAGAATTCTTTTTATTTCATGTAAGTGCACACATGGTGAAATTTCCTTTTGTTTCTAAGACCAACGCCGGGCGCCCACATGGTGAAAATTCTGACTGAGGGCCCCTTTGGCTCACGGGTAGGTCAATGGAAAAACGCAGGATTCGAGTTTCGTAGGAAAGGGAAACATTCCCGTGTCCATTCTATTCCTCCGGGCGGACTCCTCTCTCTCGTTGTCTCGCAGCCGGCCGGTTCTTTCTCTTTCTCGCGGGCGGACGGCGCTCTCTCTCTCTCTCTCTCTCTCTCTCTCATGCGGCCGGCGGACGGTGACCGGCGCCCTCCTTACCCTCCCCGCGCTCCACTGCCTCCCCCAAGCTCCACCGCCTCCACCGCGCCGGCCATGGCGGAGGCACCAGTTCCGGTGCCCTCCTTTCCCTCCCCCACGCTCCACCGTCTCCCCCGCGCCGGCCATGGCAGAGCCACTGGATCCGGCGCCCTCCTTTCCCTCCCCCCGCGCTCCACCGCGCCGGCCATGGCGGAGCCACCGGATCTGGCGCCCTCCTTTCCCTCCCCCACGCTCCACCGCCTCCACCGCGCCAGCCATGGCGGTGCCGCCGGATCCGGCCCCGGTGGCCACGGATCCGGTGGCGTGGAGGCCGGATCCGTGCGGGGCCGACGCAGGCGCCTCATCTTTCTCCTCCGACGTGGCGGCGTGGTGGGCACGACGAGGTGGAGGGTGAAGCCCTGGGCATCGGAGGGGACTTCACCGGCGGCGGCGGCGGCAACAAGATGCTGGACCGGGGCATCAACACGGCCATCGTGCTCTGGTGGACGGCACCTGCCTCGGACTTCGTGAAAACAAGAGCTCCGGGTGGATGGTTTCTTTCCTGTGTTTTTGTGAGAGCGAACGAATGCTCCGGAACGAATCCTTCGTTTCTCCTACGCCTTCCAAAGGGACGATGACGTCATCAATCCCATGGGATTCAATTCCTTTGTTTCTCCTGCATTTATCCCGTGAACCAAAGGGGCCCTGAAAGGGGAGCTGAACAGGTGGACGGAAACTGGAAAAAGTTCCTATGGGCCATGGGCCGGGGCACTTCAAGTGCTGGGTTAAAAATCTAAGTCCTTTGGTGGAGGACACATCTGGTGATGAGAAAGTTGTGGTTACATAGGTGACCCAACTTATCCTTATCGTAACAATAGAAGAACCCCGGTTGACAACAAATTGCTGCCGCCGTAACTCCTATGATAGGTCATCGTTTTGTTGGAGTGCTCGTCTTGCATAGAGTAGAGTGTGATTTGGGCATTGTTGCCTTATGGAAAGCTCAACGAGGATGCAATGCAAGACTATGCAGAGAAAGCCTAGAGAAATTGGTGTCGCCTTACCTCCTTAAGCCACTGTTGGGTTTAAAAAGGTCTTGCCTTATGAGATATGGCAGCAGAGGTTTATTTTTCTTTTTAAGGGTTTGTCTTTGTTGTGGTTATTTGGCTGCCCTTGTCGAGAGTGGTTGTTTAGTAGATCTGATGATGCAATTAGTCGTAGTTGTGCCAAAAACTTTTATTTCCTATTGCATCCCTCGGGACTGTTGTTTACTTACTCTGAGTCTTCTTCTTTATTAATACTAGCAAAACTGTCTGTGTGTTACAACGGAACCCAATATATATAGAAATCAAACTTTTTATCTTTGTAGATGTGAGTTGTTCTACATAGTATGAGCACGAATCATGAGTCTAGATCACAGATGAGATACGGAGGACGCGATCCAATATGTCTTTCAATCAGAGGTGAGATTTGGTTGGGGGTGTTGAAGGAATTTGGTGTTTAATATTAGGTTAGGAAATATGCATGTGTGTTGTAACGAAGAATATGAATAAAAGTTTATATATCTTAAAAATAAATGAGCTTAACTAACCCGATGATGAATTGATGATAAATTATGGATAAATCTATATCTTAAATATAGAAATTAAATGTGACATTATGGTGAGATTTAGATTCTTAGATTAGATATGGAAATTAAGGAGTGAGGGAAGGGCAGAGCTAGGCTATTTTGGATTGGCAAAGCTAACACGTTAAGTGGGGTCTTGTTTGCACTCTGATTACTAAGATATTTTTATATTGAGCGGGGAGACATAATAACGTATTTAGAGGAAAAATCATGTTTATGGATAGATGGGTATAGGGTATTCAAAGAATCTGACCCAAAACAACATACCTCCTGTCCCTGGTTCTCTGAGTCTCTTCTCACTGCCCTACGCTCCAACACAAGACGACACATATATTACCAACAATATCATTAGTTGGACCAAGTTTTCTGCTTCGTCATTGGCATCCAGAAGCACCCAACCTTAAAGGTGGCATAACAATAAATAATTAATAAAATTGAAGGTATGTTTGGTTGGTGTCAATAAGTCTAGCTTTGCTACATAGGCAAAGTGTGATGACAACCATAAAAAAAATGTAGCCAACAAAATAACTCTAGGACATGAAGTTTTAGCACGCCATAGTTATAGCGTGAAGGCAAACACGCTTGTAAGAAATTGTGACGCGTCTAACTTGTGCTGCGGCAAATAACTAGACATGCCTCGAGTTTACAATAACATCCCGCACGTTTTCTGTGTTTAATTTTGTTTATAAGAATAGGAGGTGGCTCTGATAAAAGTATATCCGGGCCATGGGGCCAAGTTTGAAGGTGATGCGTTGCAGACTTGCAGCATTCCGTATTGCCGACAGATTGCCCGAGCGTGCAGCGGCGTGCTCGCCGCACCTCTGGTGAGTCATGCACATGCACATGCACATGCACATGGTTGGTGTCGGTAACCTGGCACAGAGTAGGAGTCATGGCCCTTGGGCGAGTGACGACCCGATCTGGACAGGCGGCACACCTTGAGCGTCTCATTTTGATCAGATCTGCGCAGGCGCTTCCAGTTCCAGTTTGCACTCTGCAGTCTGCACCCGATGCCAATGATACTACTTCGCGCGGCGGTAGTAGGCGGAGGTGAGGGATGCGAAGAGGCGTGGCGCGCGAGACGGCGAAGAGCGGCATGTGGTTGCGCTTCCACCACCCAATGCTAATGCGCGGCGCGGTTCAGGCGCCGCCCGCTCCGCATCACCGCTTAGTGGCCCGAGTCGTGGCCGAGGAAGCCCGACTGCATCCACAGGAAGCCCAGCGTGACGGCGGCGGCCATGTGCGCGGCCACGCTGGCGGTGGCGAGGACGAGCCAGACGGGGCCGCCCAGCAGCGCCGCCATGGCGCAGAGCGAGGCGGTGCAGCCGTGGCCCTTAGCTTGCGGCCCAAGAGGCAACGAGGCGGCGGTAGTCGCGGGAGACGTCCCCTCGGAGACGGTGTAGTCGGAGAGCGTGGAGACGGTGTCTGGCTTCGACGCCATCTTTGCCCTCCATCGTCGCGTGGCCATTCACCGCCACCATCCTGTCTGGACTCTGGACATATAAACGACCGACCAAATCTGATGATCAACACCGGCGCATCCGCAACAACAAGCGAATGCGCGTCGCAATGCTACCTACTCCGGTTAGGAGGACATCTGATTGGTGGAGAGAGCAGGCAGGGTGGGTGGTTTCTGTCCGAGGCTTTGATCGGTTTTGGTCCTCTTTAGATGAGTTTTAGATTCTTAAAAACCAGTTTTTGCCTCTAGTTTCCGAATTTTGGATTTTGAGCAAAAACTAGTAGGGTGTTTGGATCCTTCAGTTTTTAAGAATCTGAATTCTTTTATTGCTCTATGGGTAAGAAAAACTCGCAAAAGCTAGATACATACAGCTCCTTGGTTTTTAAGAATAATTACAACTCTCTTTGGCCAATATATTTTTCTAGTTCTTGTGCAGATTCCTATTATTTATAGGAATTAACCACATTATTTGTTGGAGTCTGGCCTAAAATGGCATATCCTCCTCCAAAACTCCTTACAGAATGTTGGCTAGAGAGGAAACAACTAGTTCATACCCTTCTAACGTTACTGTGCCGGTCCTGGGTTAGTATTACCTATTCCATCCATTCCCAAATAAATCAATTTCTTTAATTCGTGCAAATCAAAATATTTAAGTTTGACTAACTTCTAGACTAGAGTAACAACATCTATATGACATAAAATGATTATATTATGAAAATATATTTTATGATATATCTAATTGAATGAATTTTTTTAATATAGTTGAAGAAAAATAGATGGCTCATGAGCACCGATCCGACGGCTAGAAAGTGATAGTAACCAAGAGGTACCAAATTTTTAGTAACTAAGAGGTACCTAATACCTTCTAAATATGAGGGTTGTAGGTACCAGGTATATATTGAAATTGGTGGGACAGGTGCTTTGAAAAAAAAATACGATAATACCATTGTCAAAATTTTATCATGTAATTAAGGGTAGAACGGTAAATCTATAATAAGAAATAATGTTTTCTTTACTTTAGGGATGATTGCATTAGTATAGTTGAATAATTCTTTTTCTTTCATCTTTCTTCTCCCTGTTCTTCTCTCCGTTCACGAGCTCGGCGACGGCGGTGAGGGCGAGAGCGATGGCAAGGCTGCATCCGGCGAAGGCAGTGGAGGAGGCGAGATCTGTCTTCACCGATCCCCGGCCAGCGCGGCCCACTCGCCGCGCGCCTCCTTCCCGTGAGCTCGTCACGGCCTCCTGACCCACTCGGCGCGCGCTCCGTCGCACCCCAGGCTGGCATCTTCCCGGCGCGCAGGCTGGCGGCCCTTCCGCGCTCCGCCCAGGCCGGCGGCACTTCCGCGCGTTGCCCAGGCCGACGGCTCTCCGGCGCCGCCGGCCCCTCCACCACGGCATGGATCTGGCAGATCGTGGCTACATGCTACTCGATCTGGACGGATCCGGCTAGGAGGAGACTCGGAAGGTGTCGAGGACTGCGGCAGAGCAAGACGACGCAGCGCCACACTCGTCCTTCGGCTCGGCCTGGTGCACCTCCCTTCAGTTTGACGTCACGGCCTGCGCCGCCCATCTGCCTGGCCCAGCGTTGCTCCTTCAGGCTGCCGGGATCCTCATCTTCCGTGGCCTGCTGACTTTGCCTTCCACTGGCCGCCGGCTCCTTCAGGCCTGCTTACTTCCGTGGTGAGATCATCTCCCTTACATTTGTACTAGAACATCAAGCGTGCCAGCACCATTGAAGGCATTTCATCCTCTGTGATATCATTCGTGGCTTCATTAGAGTCAACGGCTAACATAGTTTGCTCAGAAGAGCCACATACTGGCATATCAGTAGTCCTGACGTCATCAAAAGTTTTCTCCTCATTCATACCTACAACTTGTTGTCTATCTGCAGACATACCATTGCTATCTGATGTTTCCTGGTAGCTAAATGATGGATGCTCTGTGCTGGTCAGAGACTCCATATTTGAAACTAGTTCACTGTCTGTAGATTCATGCTTCAGATTTGACATGAGATATTGAGATCCTTGGTACTTGCTGATTGTGGGATGTTGGCTGATGTGTGCCAAGAGTTGGAGAATGAATCACCACTATTTTCTGTTTTCAGTTTTTCTTCAGGTGGATACTCTACAGAGGACTCCTCAGTATGTTCAGCTGATGTATTTGAAGAAATGCAGAAGATCAGGTCAGAGCTCTCTGCCACATTTTTTTTGCCTGTGCTGATATAATTCTAATGAACTTGTTGCTACAAATTTTTCTGCCATCGTTTCAGTAGCATTTATACCAAAAGAGCACCAGATTGATTGATATAACAAAGTATCATGTATCTTAGTGGTACCTATGATAAACTGATGCATATTTAGCATTTGCATTTTAGTCTCATACTCAAAATTTGTTCTCACTACAGATAGTTGTTAAGATAATCCTTGCTGCTTTGGTATTTGCACGTTATGAGAACGGAACATTTGGTAGAGTAACTTATCAAGGTAACATTTGTTGTCTTTTTAAAAGGCAGCAACATACCGTGCCAGCCTGCCAGGTCTCTGCTGTTGTATTGCTAAAATCCTGTAGTCTACACAACTGTTAGCAGCTAGTTTTTGTTTGACTATTTTGTTACCATTTGAGATTGAAAGATAAATGTATAAACTGTTATGCTTGATGGTAGGGGATAGACATTGCACCATAACCAACACTGTATTCCAACAGAAGCCTCTGTAAACTGAGAATGGGTGATGGTGAAGGCGCTCTATCAGATGCTTACCAGTGCAGGATGATGAGGCATGACTGGGCAAAAGCTTGCTATCGGCAGGCAGCTGCTCACATGCTACTCAAGGTAAGATTTGCTGCTCATCTTGCCCAAACAAGATTATGTACAACATGAACGACTATGTACAGTCTCTAAATAGCTGTTCATATACTTCAGATTTGGTGAGGTGTGGACTTGTGGTTGTCTCTAAACTGATATGCTCATCTTGGCAAACGGACCATGAGATGATACATAAACTTATAACTTTTTTTTTCAGATGTTCACTCATGATTTGTCATTGTCCAGTACCTCCTGTGTGTTGAACTTTGAAGCCTGAATCTGATGCTGTTGTTAGTTACCTGCATGTCCACATTGGAACCATTTGGTTGCGCTGGGGAGTGAATCGAACCTGAACCTGGTTCTCTTTGTCTAATGCATTCCTCTGACGCAACCAGCATTTTGGTGGCGATGCCATCTTGTTTTTCCAAAGGATTATTTTGCCTTGTGCTTCACTCTGATTACGACCAGACGTTCATGCTACTGAAGCCTGCGCCTAACCAGACGACTCCAGGCTGCAAAGTAAAATGGGACTATTTGCACTGTCATATTAGTTGTCAAGTATCCATAGCAGTAGTAAAATGTGACATTTTTATGCCATTCATTTGTATTCATGGTTCATTATCAGAACATAGATCTGTTCAAGTGAATATGATTTATTGATAGCTGAGTGCCCCCTGCTTTTGAAGTTTCGATGCATTAGCTGCTTCTAATCTTAAGCAAGGCGATGGCCTGGCCATCAAGTTTGAAACTTTGAAATTTCTTTTTTTTTTATCTGCAAACTTTGCGTGAATGTGTATTTCCATGGTGGACACTTGCCAATTGACTTTGCATCTAGTCATGGACTTGCTGCTTGCTGCTGAAGATCGCAGATACATGTATAGCGCAAATGAACGGCAATGTTCAGATAGCACACTTTTAATCTATTTAGGCATAACACCGTACAAATAAGACCATTTTTTATACATTCATTCCACATTGCCTGTAGCAGTGGTTACAAAATTAGCCATAAGCCACAAGCAATTACAATGCTAAAACAAATTAAGATTACAATGCACTCTCGTTGTCTAATAGTACGTTTCAGGGCACGTATTTCTTGTTTCGCTCTCTGTCGATCAGCGTACATATCCTCCCATTGTCCCGCTGAATGTAGGTAGAGCTCTAACATGCTTTTCCTCATGGAAGTTAGATTCTGAATAACTCTTTTTGATCTACCTTCAAACTTTTCATCTATCCAATAGTTGCAATCACAGGGCTGCTCAATCTTGGAGCACGCCAGGAACCTTCTTCCTGCGTCTGGACCGGACCAACAACAACACAAAATTGGATAGATTCCATGCCGGCATGTTAGCCCTGTCCTCAGTAGCATCCCCTCCGAATGCTCTTCAAGTAGTGTTTCAAGCTGCAGGAAATCGTCAAACTTTTACTCAAAAATCAAATGAATACATGATTCAAATCAACCATATCCCGGGCATCTATGTACTTACCTCCACTGCACGATCTCCAAATTTGGTTTGTGCATCCATAACTGAAAACCAGGAGCATATGCATTCAGATTTGTCACGCGGATAGAGTGAGAGAGGGGATGAGGCGGCCACCAGGCTTGAGCCGAGACGTACGGTAGGGCTTTTGGGGGTTGGGACTGCTCACCGTGAAGGATGAAGAACGCGTGGCCGCGAATGGATGGCGGCGGGCTGCGTCCTTGATTCCTTGGCCGCCGTGGTCGTGGAGCCGGGCTCGAATACGACAGCAACGACGGACGAGGAAGCGCCGGATGGCGGGCGTCCCTCAGGGCGTTGCGGTTGCTGAGGGAGAGGAGGGAGCGATCGCTGTGGGTGACTTCCATTCAGTTTTGGAGGCGTGCGGGTCGGCGCCCTCTTTGATTTGTAGCGAGCGTGATTGGCGGCATGATTTTGTAGCGAGGATCGTGGAGCTTTCCAACCCTGGAGCGTGATTGGCGGCTTTGTTTGTACCTGGAGTCGGCATGCAGCAATTGGGTGAGCATGATTGGTGGCTTTGTTTGTATCCTGAGTCGGCATGTAGATTTAAATAGGTTGTTGTGCCGTCCTACGTGTCCAGTTCACGGAGGGGCAGGAAAAAAGGGAGTGCCATTGCGGGAAGAAAAATAGTGGCTGCAAGTTTTTTTTTTTAAGAAACACGCATGCATGCAAATCATCAGGCCGCGGCCAACAACCTAGCATAAGACGAGAAAGAAATGAGTGGACAGAAAAAAGAAGAAAAAAAAATCACCAGAGCAACACGCACGCATCACGCATGGGTCGACCCATGTATTCAGCAACGCATTTGACCCATAGCACTTTAACTTGTCACTTCTAATAATATAAACTGTTTCAATATTCCAAACTAACTTACGAAATAAATAATCCAGAGACTCAAATTTCGAACTTAAAACAAACTAGTAACTCAAACTTCCGACTTAGTAACTCAAACTTCCAACTTAGACAAACACTGCAACTTAGAATTGAACAAGGCAGGCGCTCAGATGCCATCACTACTACCCCTCTAATCCGGGAGATATGGTTTCTTCCTCGCAGGAGACGTCTCGCCTTCTTCCGCTTCATCACTACTACTCTTCTGTTGCTTTGTTTGACAATATAACCTCAAGCGCTCAATGATACAGCAAGGGGAACATTTTAAAAATACAGGTAGTCTAGAAAGTAGAGGGTAAAAAATCTGCTGAGCTAGAAGAACAATGGCGAGGAAATATGATTCATTAGCTCTTCCTGCATGCAGACTAGTTATGATAGGCAATCAGTTCAAACATAGTGCTCTAGAAGATTTTTAATAGTTGTACTGTTCAAGTCTTTTGAGACAAACAGATGAACCAAGCAGACCATTTTAAGTTCAACAGATAAACTCCAGTTGACCAAGCTCTCATTCCATATGCAAGCAAGAAGCCCCAATGTTGAGGGGATCCAGCAGGCCTATGCCAACACCGAACCTGAGAGACTACATTTATGAATCTTATTTCTTGGCTAAGTACAGAGAAAAACTGATAGCAACAGTATAAATTAGTGTACATGAACATTAAAGTACACTCTCTGGTTTGCATTGTACTTTGCAGAACGATAACTGAGAAAAAAGCTAGTGTTTATGGAAATAAAAATCTGGTTCACTAACTAGAAGGCTTTCACGGTTTCTCAACCTATCAAATAGAACTACGTCCAGCTGCATGCCAGCCACACACTTGCCCACTAACTCCAGACTTCCAGCAATTCCGGAACGCCCATAGCCAAAAGATAACCCACAAACTGAACACTTTCCTGAAAAAAATACAATCATATTATCAGCTAAACTGAAATACTCTTATTGTGGTTCTATGATTTAAAAACCCTGCAACACAAGTATTAGACTGTGCACATGCGACATATCAACAAAAGGTACTAAGTGAAGGATATCAACTACCTATAGATATTAGGCAACAAGAAACACGAGCATTGGCAAATCATATATCCAGCACGTCTTCAGGAAGCTTGGACTCCTACAAGTGAAGAGGACGAACATAAGTCATAGGTACACATGTCTCACAGAAGACGAGTTTTAAGCTTTGATGAACTACCTCTTTTCTCGTGGAGCATGTTCGTCGATTGTGACCCTCACCCTTACATAGGGTACATTTGACCTTAGATCTCTTCTTATCTGAAATTGACTTCAACTTTTTCTTCGGGGCACCTCTGCCCGGCACACGCATGGGATCCAGCACATCACTGAACGCTGTGGAGTCAACTTCCAAGGCTTGTGGCAGCTCCGGACCATACATATTCCTCATGTTATCTCCTCCGCCTGGAAGGTTCATAGCAGCTTCTTCATTAAGAATTCCTTCCAGCCGCTCATACGATTCCTGTGAACGAGAAGCGACGAAGGCAGCAGCGTGACTGATATTGCGTAGTTTGCGATACCTCTGCAGGCTGTCGGAGTAATCATACATGGTGCTCTTCCTGATCGCCGGGAACGCACTCTTCGCCCCCATTGTCCACCTTTTCAAAACACAACATGCTGGAAGCTTGTCTTCGTCCCGAAGGCCCAATACAAAAAAGATGTGTGAGCAGGGAAGTCCACGGGTTTGTAACTTAAGACAAGAGCAAGAAATTCCCTCCAAATTGCCTTCATCACTTAATTCACATTTTACATACAACATCACGTCTTCTTTATCCTTCCTGCCAACAATATACTCACTCGTATTATCACCATCTAGAATCTCAATCAGATAACACTTGTTAGCTGCTCTTATGCTGTAACGCACCGTGGCAAAAACAGTCGGTGTGAACAGATCCGCTGCCTGTTCCTCAAGATTTGAAACATCTGCTGGCAGCAATCGCTTAGAACTCACTGCTTGAGAGTCCTGAGACGCTTCATTCTCGCGCAACCGTTCAAGGCACTGGTCAATGTGCGTTACCACATCAACCAGTGTCATCTTCCGGTCAAGATTAACCTAAAGCCTAGCGTTTAGGCTCTCACTCCGTTGGTTGGCCCTCAGTCCTAAAAAGCACTTAGTACTGTAATACGCAGCACACCACACATCCCTCATCTTATACATCTGATACAACCATGATTCCGTATCTGTAACTTCATGCTCAACCAAGAATTGCTGCCATTTCCTTTCATTCTCTTCTATGGAGCAGACATCATAAAGGAAGCACCTAATTTTCTCCTTCACCTTTTTGTCATGAATATTAGTCACAATGTTCCGCTCAAGATGCCATATGCATAGCCTGTGCGATGAATTCGGCCACACCAGCCTGATTGCTTTGTGCATAGCACGGTCTCCATCTGTGATCACGAAAACCGGAAACTTCTGATTCATGGCTTCTGAGAATGCCCTAAGCATCCACACGTATGACTCAGCATCCTCATGAGAAGTAACCCCACAAGCAAAAAGAACTGTGCTGTAATGTTGATTCACCCCAACAAAGGGAACAAGGGGCAGGTTGTACCGATTTATCTTGTATGTGCTGTCAAATACAACGACATCACCAAATGCTGCGTAATCAACCAGACATTGACTGCCGCACCAGAGCAACACCTCCAAGTGCCCGTCACCATCAGTCTTGTACTTGAAAAAGAAGTCAGCATCTTTATTTTGGCAATCTGTCAGGTGTCGGATGACCGCTTGAGCATCGCCAACAGCAATTTTCCCCACCTTATAGCGATGGCAGAAATTATACAAGTCTCTTGATGTAAATCCAACCATATCATACCCACCATACTGCCTTTTCATAATATCCCTTATCTGGTGTTTGCGGATCCCAGCACTCTGCATCTCCACAATATCAGCTTTCTGCTCATCGCTGATTCTTCTATGTGAACGCAGGAAACAAGTAAGGTCTGGTGGTGACATCGCATGGTTGTGTTCATCGATGAAATCCTTCACATACCACTGCGCTGTGTTCTGGTCTCGTGCAATCACAAATTTAACACGGCATCCAAAACGAGTAAGATCACGTGGCTTTCTCTTCTGATTCGGCCTCTCCAGGTGCTTCGCTTCACGGAAACCTTCACAGCTGCAAACGAACTTTCGAAGTGTCATCTCATTGTGGCCACTGTCCCACTCACAGTAGCTTCTCCTCACACTAAACCCTTTCTCATAACCGTAGTTGTTATAGAACTTAAATCCTTCTTCTTCACTAGCGAACATCTTCCTAACAATATCATTGTACTCCAGCAAAGACTTAAGATCCTCCATTTCCCCCTCTACCCATCAAAAACATTAAACAAATTAAAATCCCGCATAACAGCGGTTAAGGTGATATAAAGAGATGAAATTCATAAATATCCAGCAAACTGCAGCCTTGCTCACCCAGATCAAGGGCAGCTGCTCTTTGCCCCTATGTTAGGTAACTATCCTGATCATTGTTTTTCTAGAATGTTGCAGTAGTCTGAATATTTCAGCAGCAAAGTCCTCACAATAAAGTCTAGTCTGTGTATGAAAAAAATAGGAAAGTTTTCATAAAAAAAACAACATATAATTAATTTAGACAAACATGAACCATGAAGTGTAAGTAGGAGCTCCAATCATAGTTTCCACTTCCTATCGCTGTTTGCCTAACCAACAAGACAAATACATGGGTGTCCAGGTGCAAAGCACATATCAAACAAATAAGAGAAATCAAAGCATGAACAATATATGTTTAGCTGACAATGCTTATTGCACATTCTTTCCAGATTAAATTAGACCACATCATCCTTCTCCCCTTTTTCTTGGCCAGGTTGACATTAAATAAAATCAGAAGAGCAAGTAAAAAATATATAATTTTTATGATTCAATTTTTTAATCTGTTAAGTACTAATAGCTCCACACAAATTGCCTTGAAGAAATAATTTACAATCTTGATGCAAGTACTTCCAGCTTGAGCTATTTTCAGTTGACTTTTACACTTTCCTACTGCAATCAGGACATACCAAGAGTATATGCTGATTGCATATCTACCATTTGAGGACCAAACACTATGCTACTAGGTAATCTAATTCAGATAATCAACTAAGGTAGTAGTGCATGCCAACATTAGTACATCAGGTAGTACTGCAATAGTATTGCTCATTGTCTGACAAAGGGAACTGAAAAAAAATATCTACTAATACCCACTGAGTGTTGAGAAAATATCATTTTATCAACAATGGCCAAAATATCAGACAAGGAAGTATTGGACAAGGCTAATCAGACAAGGAAAGTACATATTTGATTTGATGCTACATAAATATTAGACCAGGCTTATCGTGTGTCCACTTACAGCAGTACAAGTAGTATGCTTCTACGTCCTCAGGGAAAGCTTGTTCACGCTCCTCAAGAAGATGCTTCCACAGGCTCTGAAATAAACCAACTTACAATGAAGCAAATTCATATTTTCTATAATCAGATGCAACAAAAGTGAATTAACTCCTAGATGAAACAAACTAGCAACATTGTTTCTTTTCCAGTGCTGATAGTTCAGACACATCACAGTTTCATTATGCTCAAAGTATCAAAAGTTGCATAACCTTACAGTGCTAGACCCCGAATTCTAAACTCAAGGCAAAACAACTGCCATCTTTTTTGTTCAGGAAATAAACTTGAAATGATATTCAGGATTACTATTACTCATGGCAATCATTTTGCGAGCCTGGTAAAACCAAAGAGATCTAAGGAATTGAGTACAACAACCTAGATAATCATCACTTCAAACTCAAAATCAAAGGAGGCCACTGACCTTGTTGCCGGCGGCGTGTCGAAGGCACAGAGCAGGGGAGCCGGAGGTTTTGTTAGGGCCACAGTGTCTTCTTATCAGGAGTCCGGCCTCCGGGTTCGGGTTCCGCACCAAAGAAGTCGGCTGGAAGCTGCGTGTCCTCACCGGCAGCAAGGGCGAGGGACGCAGGGGGAGTTCCCGTCTAGCTGGGCGCCGGGAAGGGAGGACGGAGCAGCCACGGCCTCGGTGACGGCAGCCAAGGCAATGGGAGGACCGAGGCGGAGGCGCGACGCGACGCAGAGCTTGAGACGGAGCGCAGCGAGAAGTCGAGGTCCAGGCGGCAGATGCGTCGAGGTCGAGTCGGCGGCGGCGCGCGACGGCGAGATGGAGGTGGCCGCGCCAGAAAAGGGAGAGGTCGCGGCGGCGGCGTGGTTTTGTTTTTGGGAGGGCTTCGGGTGAGGGCGCTATCCCTGATGAGTTGTGGGAGGGTTAGTGGAAATTACCATACTGCCCTTGAGCGCAAAAATTAAATCATAGGTAATTTATTGCCTAGGTACCAGGAGTAACCAAGAGGTACCTCCAACCACCGAAAAAGGACTCATATCTAATTATGCTAATTTGATGTCATAAATTTTGATGGTTTTTTTTTCTAGAAATTATGTCAGTATTTTTAAAAATTGACTTGCACCTAGGCAATTGAAGCCCTATATGGATATGCACTTCTCCTTGGGCAGATCACCATTTGAAGCCCTATATGGGTATGCACCTAGGCATTTGGGTCTCAGATTTGAAGCTTCAATTCATTCTCCTGACTTGGAACAGTGGATGTTGTAAAGGAATTTACTGAATGATCTTTTGAAGCACCATTTGCACCATGCGCAGTTTCGAATGAAATAGCAATCTGATAAGAAAAGATGTAACAAGGAATTTACAGTAGGTGATTTGGTCTATTTGAAACTGTAGCCTTATATCCAAAAGCTCAGCTACAGGTTTTTTTTTTTTTTTGGATCACCCAGGATTTTGGCTCGAGTTGGTGATGTTGCCTATAGGTTGGACTTACTAGTATCCATCCAGTGGTCCATATGTCCCAGCTCAAGAAACATGTCTCCCCCACTGGCCACTGCTATAGTTGAGAGTGATGTTACTCAGATGCCCACTGATCCACAGGTTGCAGTTCATCCAGTAGCCTTTACAACTTCTCGCAGGTTACAGAAAGGATCTTCTCTCTATTTCAGGTTCAAGTTCAGTGGTCCCGATTGAATAAAGCGCTAACATCTGGGAGGAGATTAATGATCTTCGTTGCCGTGTTATCGTAGTAGCCTAGCTTGGGGACAAGCAAGATTTCAAGAAGGGGCAAATGTCAGGAAGAAGAGGCCGCGTACTGTTGGTCGTCAGGCAACAACGGTAGCAGAAGGTAACGGTAATCGGATTAGTGGCTGATTAGTGGGTCTGGGGCACCACTTGGGTACCGGCCTGCGCGTCGTAATTGAGCCTTAGGATCTGTAAAGGCAGCGTATAAATACCACTTCGCCTCTGGGTGATCGGCATCGAATACGAACTCAGAAACTGTATCGCCATTACACTCAGTTACAAGTCGGTTACTGCGTTTTTGTTCTTTGCATTTCTATCTTGTGTAATCCTGATTCTAGGTTATCAGTTATACTCAGAAACTACTCAGAAATCCGTCAAGCTTGACCCGTAGCCTGACACCATCGTCATTGCAGTCTGAGAGCTTTCTTGTGGTGTATGTGCCACCTAATGTTCTATGGTTGAAAAGAAACTAAAATATAGACATGCAAACAAGGTAGTATAATTGCACTCTAATCTATTTCAATACATATAAATTGAGATGGATATATGGACATGCAAACAAGTCCTTTCTTGAGGCGTGGGTGTGTCCAAAGAGGCACACAGCCACACAGGTGCGTAGGCGGACAGTGCCGACTGGCGCGGTTGGTGAGGTCAGCGCTTCAAACAAAAGTTACGTACGGATCAGGGCCCTCGATCACTTGTCCTTGACAGGTGGCGCTGATTGTTGCTAGGCGCCTGCAATCTCTCGCTGCCGCACTCTATGGAGTATCCGAATTCCGAAGCTAGTCGCGGGGAGTGTCACACCCATATTTTAAGAATAAAATATGATACATAAATAATTCATATGTGACTTAGGAATAGTCACACATATAAGCCGATAAATCATAAATAATATCATCACAGTGCTTACATAACGAATAAATAATTATTACAGAGTCTTACACAAATATAGATAATAACTATGACGTCACATTCGTGAAAACTTCATCACAGGGACAAGGTCGACTGGGAGACACCAAACCTAATACTCATTACGATAATTTTCACTTTAATCTTCATCTGTGATGGCGAATTGTAAGGGTGAGCACATTTCGTACTCAACAAGTATAACACGGGTTCATGAGGCTCAAAAAGCTTGACACTGTTTGACTATATTTAGCTTTTAATAATCATGTTCATTTTAGCAATTGAGTAGCAGCAAGGTAATTCAGTTCCCATAATATAAGCCAAATGATCAACTGTAATAAGATTAATAAATAGCAAAGATATTAAGAGTAATAATAATCATAACATGATGAGCAACATACATACATCTAGCGGAACGTGTGCCGCTCATGACCGCGAGCACGGATGTTATAATAGATTATTAAACTCTGCGCAGAGGTGTACACTTTCACTGTGAGTCATGATTTTCTGATGCATGGGTGGGCCATACCCAAACACCAGCTAATTATATAAAGCCATTTAAAGGTTCGTCTAACAAGTTAGGGCCACAAGGTTTCATTGGCAGCGAGATGTAGAAACCCTTCTTTTCAATATGGCACATTCCTTCACGGCTATACTCATAAGAGTAGGAGCTGTACTACACCCAAGGTGGCAAACCCCTTTTGCGCCCTTTCGGGTAACCGCTAACAAGCTAGAAAAGTTCCTCTAAACAACTAGAGCCAGAGCCATGTAGCCCTCACAGTTGTACGGTAAGTCCCGGGTCATCAGGTTCAAAAATCCTATGGTGAGAAACTAGAGCCACATAACCCCAAGCTCTAGCCCCTTTGAACAAGAATAAAATCATATTAAATTGTTCATTGCATAATCAATTAATCAAATCACAAGATCATTGGCATTAATAAAGCACTAGCAATAGCTACCCAATATATATCCCATAGATGAACAAGGAATCAAGATAGCAAATCTATGTTATAATCTCTAAGGTTAGTAAGATGGACACATGCATATATGAATTGTGGTTATTGTGAATAGGACAATAAGGATGGTCCATGTTATACTTGCCTTAAACTTGAGGTCCTTTCTCTGATCCAATTTTCAATTGATAGCTCCGAGAATCACCATAAATTGCTCACCGTCTATAATCGATCGATCACCACATCAACACACAACATCCAGCCGACATACACGAAGCAAACAAGGATAATAATTAAAACAGTACACCAAACATTAACAAAACAGTTTGAAAGGGTTATAAAATTATTCTACTCGTTCTCACGATTACATCGATATAAAGATCACGAAAAACGGATTTAAAACGTGAATGTTATGATTTAAACAAGATTTACTTTTGCGAAATAATAGATCAAATTTTAATTACGAAATTTAAAAGTGCCAAAATTAATGTTCACCAGTAAAAACATGTAGTAGATAAAAATATGAACCTAACGCAATTTGAATGAGTTAAATCGAAGTTAAAACAAAGAAACAGAGAGGAAAATACGAACCGATGGTAAAATCGTGAAGGGATAATTAGATTTATGCCATTACAAAAATAGCGTTTCTAGAAGTTGCCATTACAAATTAGCTAATTGGAAACTTGCCATTGCAATTTGACCTGTACCCGAACGTTGCCAGTTTCTACGTGTGGGCATAGCCTGGGCCCATCTGCAGGCTGTACACGAGTACAGGGATGATCGTATGAACGACATTTGACCCGACCGTGAGCCATCGCATGAACGCCATCTCCATACTGTCTCTTTCCCCACCTCCTTCTCCACGAACCATAGAGCGGCGAATCGGCGGTGGCAAGGGAGAGCTCCGTGCGACAGCTGGTGGTGGGGGCTTGGCGTGGCTGTCTCCCTGCGGCAATGGTGGCTGGATGAGCTCCATGGCGCTGGTCCCTAGGTGCGCCACGGCCACGATGGAAAGCAGCGACGACAGGTATGCATCTGAATCCCTCTCGATCTGACCCAATACGAGGAAAACTAAGAACGAGTAGATCCACCCCCATAACGCAGTAGGTGTGCCACATGATATTTGTGAATTTTTACTTTCAATTTGTGTGATAGGCCCTATTTCTTCACGCTAGAGCTCAAAGTGGAAGGTTTCTGTACAACGGATGCCTTTGGTAGAAAATGTTACAAAAAGGCTTCAACTGTTAAGTGGGATGTGGAGATAGGCTCTTTTACACTTGAGATGTTGATGACTAGCCTGTGCAATGAAGTGAAATGGTCCTCTAACCAATCTACGTGCGATTGGTTTTTTGATAAAAATCTGTGTGAAGATGTCAGACTACTCCATGAGATGCAGATGGTGGAACTCTTTGCCATGTATAAGCAAGAGATGTGCTGCCAGTTTGTCGTTGGAGTGTTTGACAAAGAGGTGTACTAGTGAGGATGAATTTCATGATTTAGGCATTGAGTGTGATTCCAACTGATGATCCTATGATTAGTCAATACCCAGCACACACTCAAGTTAGCAATGAAAACCCCACTACAGCCAACCAAAGTACAGCACCCAATGATGCTAGTACCCAGCCCGTAGGAGGCGATGCAAACATTGAGAGTGAAAGGGAACCAAATATATTTGACAATGAGGAGGAGTATGTTGGTGTTGATGACGAGCACATTTACACTTCAGTCCCATGTGCGCAGAAAACCTTTGCTGACAATGTAGCAGCTGTTGATGATGATGATGATGATGCTGATTATGTTCATGCCGAAGGAGGTGTTCCTCTGGAGGCACCAGTCAATGATGTAGATCCTCACGAGATTCATGTCGTGTATGATCCAGAAAATCCCAACATAGTGAAGGGGGCCTTGTTTACTGACATAGTTTCATTTAGGAAGGCTGTGAGGCATTATGCTGTGACAAGGGGTTTTGCATTTACTGACATCAAGACCGACAAGACAGGATTCATTGCCAAGTGTAAAGCAGAGGGTTGTCCATGGCGGATACATGCTTCCAGAATTTTTGATGGCAAAACAATAGAGGTAATGGAGAAGATGCTTTATCTAGTTGTTATTTTATTTTACACGCTTCTGAGGTGGTCTTGGTGTTGATCATAACTATCCATATGTGTTCTTCATGCTTTATAGATTAAAGTGCTTCCAGCTGCTCATAATTGTCCCACAACTAAGCTCAAGGTAGGGAAGATGGCTTCTCAAGGGTGGTGTGCAGACAGACTGGCTGATTGGCTAAAGAAGAACCCTAACAAAGGTCCCAAAGATGCAAAGGATAAGTTAGAGGATGATTATGGGATTACTTTAAAATATTCAAAAGCATGGTCTGGTCTCAAGCTAGCCATAGAGCAAATTCATGGTACATATGAGGAATCTTTTCAACTTCTATTTAATTGGAAATCTCAAATTGAGATGAGCTCTCCTGAAAGCATTGTAGAGATTGAGCTAGAAGGTACAAAGAAGAAGCGCTTTAAGAGAATTTTTTTCGCTCTCAAGCCATGCATAGATGGCTTTTTGGATGGTTGTAGACCCTTTGTGGGCATAGATGCCTCCGCACTGAACGGCCAGTACACTGGACAGTTGGCTTCAGCAACTAGTGTTGATGGCCACAACTGGTTATATCATTTGGCCTTTGATGTTTTTCATTCAGAGACAGAGGACAATTGGAAGTGGTTTTTGTAGCAATTGCGTAGAGCTATAGGCTCACCTGATGGCCTTGTAATATGTACAGATGCTTGTAAAGGGTTGGAAACTGCAGTGGGCAAGGTATTTCCAGAAGCAGAGAACAGAGAGTGTATGAGGCACTTAAAAATAATTCCAACTTTATGAAGCACTATACTGGGGATGTATTCACTGACCACTTATATCCTGCTGCTCGAAGCTACACAGAGGGTCTTTTCAAGTGGCATATGCAGAAGATTTATGAGTTTGCTCCTGATGCTATTGAATACCTGCAAAAGTATCATGGCAGGCTGTGGTATAGATGTGGATTTTCAGAGAAAAGTAAATGTGATTATTTAACCAATAATGTGTCTGAGAGTTTCAATACTCAGATTAGGAAGTCAAAAGGCTTGCTGTTGCATGAATTGGTTGATGGAATTAGAGAGCTCATCATGGAAAAGAGGTACATAAGGAGGAAGATAGGGAGAGATGCAGGACGGCATGCTTCCAGGTATCATCAAGGAGCTGAATACAATTAGCAAACACCTTAAAGTCGTTAAAATAACAAGGAGTGACGAGCACATAGCTGAGGTTACATTGCTTGATGACTACAACAACCAAAGGAAGCAATTAGTGGACCTGCAAAACCACTCTTGTGGTTGTAGGGAATGGCAGCTCACAGGCAAGCCTTGTAAACATGCCTTGGCATGGATATTATCAAACAGAGCGATCAAAATTGAAGATTTTGTGCATGAGTATTATTCAGTCGCTAGATTTAGGGCTGCATATGCAGCTAGAGTTGAGCCCATACCGGATAGAACACAATGGCCAGTGGTTGATCTTGGCTTCAAAGTTCATCGACCACTGATGGGCAGATCTGCTGGTAGACCCAAAGTACAGAGAATGAGAGGATGCCTGGAGACAAAAGCAAGCAAGAAGAAGGTCAAATGCAAAAGGTGTGGAAATTTTGGTCACTTCTCTAAGACTTGCAAGCTACCAGAGCAAGGTGAAGAAGGAGAAGCTGTAGCAGGCTCACAAAACAAGAGGTTACTTCTCACCCCTTTCTCTTTTTTTAATCATCTAAAATTGTTTCTATGTGCAATAACATGGAATTTTTCTTGTTACAGGAAGAGGCAGGAAACAGAAGACGCTGGACCATCCCAAGTGAAGAAGAAGAAACCTGCAACAAACAAAAAGAAGACTCCAAAGAAAAAGAAAACTCCAGTTAAAAAGAAGCTTGTGAGGGCAGCTGTTGCTCCACAACCTGCTGTTGTCCGAAGCCTGGAAGACTTCATTGGTAGCCTATGAACACGTGTCATGCCAATATGTTACCAACTATATTTATGGCAGCCTGTAAGACATGTTGATGGCAGCTGTGTCAACTATATTTATATCTTTTGTTTAAGTAGGCTATATGAACTATGTTGAAGTCAGCTATGCGAACTATGTACTGTCAGTTCTCAAAATTATGCTTTTGTTAGTTGTGAGAACCATGTTAATGTCATATGTGTCATTTGTAAGGACCATGTTAATGTCAGTTATCATATGTGTGAACTAAATTTATGTCATCTGTGTTGGATTCTGAATTTCCATCAGGTGTGAACTAAGTAATGTGATCTCTAGCAGCTGTCAAAATCATGTGGCATGCTACTCTTTTTTTCTGAAATGTCACCTGCTGGTATATCATACGATATAATTGCAATAAAAATTTAATAGAAAATACATTCGGATATATTTCACATTATGTTGCAATTCATACCAAAATACATGGGTTTGCTGTTACAATCACGGGTGCTAGCACAACACACACTACCCATGCTAGGTTCTTACATTAGAGTGCTGATTACACAGTACCTACCATCACTTCCAAATTAGAGCAGCAAAGACACCAATCAACACACAAATAGACAATGCTTCTACAACTGAAAAATCAACTACGACTTGCCACTTCCTCTTGCTTGGTTCCCCCCTCTTGCTTGGTTCCCCTTCCTGTATTTTTCAACTTCTGCTTCTCACCCACGCACATTCCCAGGAGACCCTGATCCCATCCTAAGAAGTATATAGTGCAGGATTTCAGACAGAGAAACAGAACACAAGCAAAACAGGGAGTAGCCATGTGTTCATTGCCATATTAATCACCTTTAATCACTTGTCCAGTGCCCAATTCAAATTCAATAGGATCACCTCTTTCATAGCTTGAATCAAAATTTGTTCCATCAGTGAGTTTTCCCTGTCAAAAAATGACACCAAGTGAACATAACTCAGAACATAGTTATGTAATCAATGAGTATTGTCTAGTACTAGAACTTCTTGAACCAAAATAATTGCTGAAAATGATGGCAGCAGTTCCAAACTCTCAGCATCTCCCGTAGAGATGGATGCGGGCGCGGCTGTCCAGATGGATGAGGGCCGGACCGTCGCAGTCCTCCGCCGTCGTCGTCCATTTGCCTGCGGCGCCGCACGGACAAGGACAGAGCCAGGCCAAGCTTCCACCACCAGCAACCCTCCCTCGCCGCCGCCGTTGATTCACGTGCGCCGCCGCCGCCTCCGATTTGCCAGCGTCGCCGCCGCCTCCGATTTGCTAGCGCCGCCGCTGCCCGCCACTGATTCACTGCTATAGGGTTCGTGGAGAAGGGACGGGGAAGGAAACGGAATGACTGACGGCGGTCACGCGCAGGGTCGCAGTCGGGGTCAAATGACGTCCATACGTGCTCCGTGTACATGAGTATACCCTGCAGGTGGGCCTAACCTGCGACCACACGTAGAAACTGGCAAGACTCGAGTAGATGTGAAATTGCAATGGCAAATTTCAAAATACTCGAATTGTAATGGTAAATTTCAGAAACGTCGTTTTTGTAATGGCACGAATCCCATTAACCCAATCATGAATACCTCGTCTTCAACCTTGGGATGTCTTCTACTTGTGCTGTCGCTGTTCATACAGGCCTCAATGGCCATGGTGGTGCCACTTGTTTGCTCGACGGGGATGGGGAGGAACTCGGCCGGGGCATCACTGCCCAAGAGCGGCCAGGGGGCACGGAGCCGCGGCCTGCAGAGAGGAGGGGGCTTGCTGCCCTGCTGCTTGGCCGGTTTCTGCTGCTCGCTCTTCATGCTGCTGGTGCTGCACGTAGGCACGAGAGGAGGGGTCGCGGCCGTGGCCTGCAGGAAATAGCAGCACCGGAGAACATGAAGCAGATGGCCGGAAAACGAAGAACACTAGTGCTCCCATGATGGACCTCGCCGAAAAGTTCACCGGAGAAAAAAAACGGATAGCAAATGGTCAAACCGACATGGATCTGAGGAAAGAAATATACCACAGCATAGGAAACGAAGAGGGCTACCTCTTGGCGGTGATAGTTTTTGCCGGAAACGGTCGAGATGTTCGGAAAAGCTCGCCGGAGAGTTCGTCAGAAACCTAACTCTTCCAAACTTTGGCTTTAGATCTAAGAGGCTATGAGCGGCGGCTGCGAAAACAAGCCGTACTTTCAGAATCAGCGCGTCAAGGGCTACGCGGTGATATATATATAGTTGTAGGGTTTGAGGTCGGCACAAAATAAGATATTTTTATTATTTTCGGAATTATTAAATATTCTGAATTAAATAATTACAGAAAAGACCATAATTAATATTTGGGCCCCGAAAATTATGGAAACATTCTCAGAGACATTTTGAAATATGATGAACCCAAATAAAGTTTTTGGAGCTCATGAAAAGATATTTTAGAGCATCTAAAAATTAGATTTTGTTCACAGAAAAATAGGAAAAAGGTCCAGAGAAAGCCGGAAAAATTCCCGGAAAGTTTTTAGAGATAAGTTGATCAATGATGAGCACTAAAGAGTAATTTGGAGCTGAAGAAAAGGTTGGGATAAACTTCGATTGAAGGAATTGAGTTGGGAAAATAAGAAACTAGATTACAGAAAGAGAAAAAAGAGAGATAGGCTGTAGATAAGATCATTGTTCTAAACACGTTTTCAAACTTTATTCATTCACATCGTAATGTAATTTACAATTGATTTTTGAATCATTTTGAGTTTTGGTAAAGACCACTCAACCAAAATAAATCATATGCAAGAGCATGAGTGGACATCCATGTTGTTAAAACCTAGTTGAATTTTAACTTAATAAAAATTTTTAATTTGCCTAGGTTTTCATGAGCTCAAAAATAACAAATTAAATCATTTTACCTATATTTCAAAAGTAACAAAATTTGGGGTGTTATAGGGAGCGTATAAGGTCCAGTTGATGAGACCGTAAGACCACCGGCACCGGGTCCGGGGAGACCGTCCTGAAGGATGAGTTTCCCGGACAGAGGCGCCGCAGGGGTCCTGCGTCACTTCTGGACTGGCCTGGCATCCAGTGAATTCACCGGCATACAGGGCCTCCGGTAACGCACGCGGGTCCACCCACCGACGAGACCGGGGAGAGAGAGTGGGGGAGAGAGAGAGCGGAGGGGAAGGACAGGGATAGGGAGGACGGTGCCACCGCCACCGCAGCTCGCCGAGCTTGCCGGGGCTGCGTGCCCTTGCCGCCGCCGCGCGCTCTTGCCGGGACGCGCGCTCGCCGGGCCGCATGGGGAGGAGGCCACGAGGCCACCGGGGCTGGGGGACGGCGGCGCTCGCCGGAGACCGCGCCGGGGCTGGGGGCGGCGAGCCCGCACGAGGGAGAAGAGGAGAGAGAGGGTCGCGGTGAGGGAGAGAGATAACGGGAAGAAAAGAGAGAGGGTCGCGGTGAGGGCCGCCGCCGCTCGCCGGGGCCGCACGCCGAGCCGCTCGCCCTCGCCGTCGGGAGCAGAGGAGAGGATAGGAGAGAGAGACCGGTGAGGGTTAAAATAAATAGAGTATGATAAGTGAGTCCCACTAGATAGAGGATGAGATATAGAGGATAGATGGGTGCGGGAGAAAGTGATATAGAGAAAAAAATTTTGATGATCAGAATAAAATATTTCTTAAGATGAATTTAGAGCACGACAAGAACCTCGCGTTGGCCCAAAGCGCGGGAAAAAAATTTAGTGCGCCCCCGCCCACAGCTCGCCCTCGCGGCACATTAGGCCTCGATGGATCTCTTGCATTGCCGCCGCCACCATCGTCATGGGCGACCACACGTCCCACTTTAGACCTGGCCCCTCCGCGCTAGGGCTCTCAACCGACCGGTGATTTTCCTCCCCACGTAACTTCTCTTGCTCCCCAACCCCCTTTCTTTTGTGCCTGCCAGAGAAGAAGACATGGAGGGAGAGAGCTCATCAGAGATGCCGGAACTCTAACGGCGGCCAACTTGTTGTCTACGGCGTCGGCGAGGTCGGACACGGGCATGACGGCGTGTCGTGGGACGCGGACCTGACGGCGTGTCTTGATGGCTCCATTCGTTGAACCGGTCAGGATTCGGAGGATTCGGCCGTTCGGACCGATGATTTTCCTCGCGGTCGCGGAGGTGTACCCGACTACCCGCCGTCAGGTGGCGGCTTCTGCTGTCGCCTTCGTGGCTCATTAATTGGCCCGGCGCGCTCGCGCTGGTCGGCAACGGCACGCCGCCGCCGGAGACTTCTGTGCGCTCCGGCCTCCTGACGTGTACAACATCATCTCCGCGCTCCTGACTCCCTCCTCAGCCCCGTCTCCGACTGCCCCACCCCACCCCGCAACGGCCAGTGCGCAACTCCATTCCCGTTTTCGAGCCAGCCCACGCCATGGCGCCACCCCAACCCCGCCTCGGCCTCCTCGCGGCGCTCGCCATCCTCCTCCTTGCGCTCTGCTCCGAGGCGTCCGCCGACCCGCGCACGTCCGTGGCGGGGCAGACGTGCGAGCAGGGCATGGCCGTCTCCGGCTCCGCGCTGGCGGACAACTTCGTGCCCTCCATGGACGAGCTCAACACCAACGTCAGCGAGCACGGCTTCGGCACCTCCGCCGTCGGCTCGGGCCCCAACACGGTCCTCGGCCTCGGCCAGTGCTTCCGCGACCTCTCCCCCGTCGACTGCAAGCTCTGCTTCTCCGAGGTGCGCTCGCTGCTGCCCAAGTGCTACCCGCGCGTCGGGGGCCGCCTCTACCTCGACGGCTGCTTCGGCCGCTACGCCAACTACTCCTTCTTCGGGGAGGCCCTCGACGCCGCCAGAGACACCCGCGTCTGCGGCACCGGGACGGCGGCGGCTGAGGGGAATGGGAACTACACGGGCGCCGACCCGCGGGCGTTCGGGGCTGCCGTGCGCGCCGTGCTGGCCAACGTCACCGCGGCCGCCGAGGCGCCGGGGAGCCAGGGGTTCGGGGCGGGCTCTGCGGCCGTGGGCGCCGCCACGGCGTTCGCCATCGCGCAGTGCTGGGAGACCCTCAACGCCACCGCGTGCGCGCAGTGCCTCCGCGCCGCGTCCGCCGCAGTGGCGTCCTGCGCGCCGGCCACGGAGGGGCGCGCGCTATTTACCGGCTGTTACCTCCGTTACTCCACCACGCAATTCTGGAATGTCAACGCCACGGCGGGATCGGGCTCGTCAGGTACGACAATTCGAATTTGGAAACCACGTTATTCAATGCGTGGGCTGCTATGCTCGTCCAATCTAGTTCCATGCTGCTCAATGTTGACCATGTCGCCTCGAAAATCAATCCAAGAAAATCATGGTTGATCAACCTAACTTTCTTCACTGGAAGTGTTGGGACTGCTTGGCTTTGCCATCTACTAGAATGTAGATAATGTAAAATTTGTCAAAACCACCAACTAACGGACCTTTTTGCGGACCACCTTTGCTTTGACCAGAGTATTTGCTAGTTTTCTCAATGGTTACTAGTTACTACTACTAGAAAGAAAGCCGACAAAGTTGCCGCAACGTCAGTGCATATGTAAGAATAGTCTAATTACATTATCATCATTGCTAAGCCAATGTGAAATCCTTATTTGTTTAGAGGAAGAAAAGGTTTAACAATTTCTCACATATGAATGGTTCTTGTTTATCTTGTCACCAATTACCTAATACTAGTATTTTTCTTGTTGACTAAAGGTGCACCACAAGTTCTCTCAGCTGCTCCTTTCATTTGTTTTTCTTGAAATAACTTCTCAATAATGCGCAGGACACAGTGGCATTTTGTGGATATTGCTAGGTTCATTTCTTGGTGCTTTTGCAATTGTTCTCGTCATTGCTTTTCTGGCATGGAAGAAAAGAATTCTCAGCAAGAGAAAAGGGTGCAACTCCTTCATAGGTTAGTTTCAGACAGATTATTTAAGATTTCAATATCTGGAAATTTTCTTCTTGGTAGCTAATATATATGTAGTGGATTACAGATATATATGGAGATGGACTCTCTGTCAGAATTGCACAATCTAGTTTGAGTTTCCAATATGAAGAGTTAAGAAAAGCAACAAATTATTTTGATCCCTCAAACAAACTTGGTCAAGGAAGTTATGGAGCTGTATACAAGGTATAAAGGTTTACCTTATCTGAAATGTTATTTTGAATTTGCTAGCAATGAGTTAAATATGAAATTGAAACATTCAGATATTGATCCCAAGATTCCTTCTCTGTAGGCTGTTCTTCCGGATGGAAAGGAAGTAGCTGTCAAGAGATTATTCCTAAATACAAGGCAGTGGGCCGATCAGTTTTTTAATGAAGTCGACCTAATAAGTCAAGTTCGTCATAAGAATCTAGTAAAGTTGCTTGGCTGCAGCATGAATGGTCCAGAGAGTTTGCTTGTTTATGAATACTACTTCAACAAGAGTCTTGATCTCTTCTTGTTTGGTAAGCCCATGAAGTGATGCTGTCTGTCACTAATGTTGTTTCATTTTATTTAGCTTTTGGTAATATTCTTTGAAGGGTGTCAAATTAGGATCGAGAACGACTAGCATTAGCTTAGAATTATTCAATCAGGATGATGCTATTTGCAGGTCAATTTTTTTAGTATCTCAATGGGTTTTTTCTAAAAAAGAGTATCAAGGGTAATCTTATCATTCTTTCTGTCAGTTTAAGAGTAGGCTTCACTCATAATTGGCTCTGCCTTGCCAATCTTTTAAATTTTCATTTTTTATGCCAATTTTTTTTTAAAAAAAGATAAAGCTACAGAAGCTATCATTCTTCGTGTTTTAATGTTAAAAAAAGCAAGTACATAACAGAATTCATGTTTGAAGAAACTACTTGAAGAAACTGTCCTACTTCATGTTTTGATATTAAGACATAATTCATCTGATCCTTTAAAGTTCTGTCTATAACTTGCTCTTTTGTTTTTTTTGCCGTTTCTTTTACAAAAAATTAGAATGGGTTTTTAAAATTGCAATAACCCAATTGTCTTGTAATATTCTTCAGATACAAGCCCTAGAAGAAATTTAACCTGGGATCTGAGGGTCGATATCATTCAAGGCATTGCCGAGGGGCTCTCTTATCTCCATGAGGAGTCAGAAATACGGATTATTCACCGAGATATCAAAGCTAGTAATATTCTATTGGATGATAAATTGAAACCTAAAATAACTGATTTTGGCCTTGCAAGAGCTTTTGGAGAAGACGTTACTCATCTTACCACTGGTGTTGCTGGAACATTGTAAGACCCTTTATCATATTCACAGAAGTATTTACAGGGTTCTTAATTCTGTTGTCATGTCAAAGGGTAATGATGCAATTTGAGTGTCTAAACTAAACTCACAAAATAAGTGTCTTGCAGAGGCTACATGGCTCCTGAATACATAGTGCATGGGCATTTGACAGAGAAAGCTGATGTCTTCAGCTATGGTGTTCTTGTTCTCGAGATTGTAACAGGGAAAAGATGTAGCAACTCAAATGGTTCACACGGAGGACAGGTTTTGTTAGCAAAGGTACTACTATGATGTTATTCACCTCACTATTAAATTTGCTTGCTTTTTGTTATGATATATAATCATAATTCATATGTGGGGTCTGCATGTTTCCAAAAACTGCTGGTACTCAATCTAATTGCCCATTTAGATTTACAGAAGAGGTCGAAATTCTTTGAAAATCTAATTATGAGAAGAATGGGCTAAAAACGATCTGGGTAGAAGAGTTGGAGCTTAGCAGCTTCATACTGGCGTAGTCACATACTCACATCTGTCATTGTTCATTAAAACTGAGATTGTAGAGCAGGTACTAGTATGCTGATTCATTTAGTTCAGTAGAAAATTGAGAAGACTTTGCTGAAATAGCACTTTGGCCTATTTTATGTTTAAATCTTTTAGAGTCTGTATATTAGAAATTATTTCAGAAAGAAGTTCTAAACATGAATTTCCAGATTTAGGTGCACTTCACTCGCAGCATGCAAATTTGCATCTTTGTTGAAGGAAAGAGGAGTACATGTGTAGTCAGCCTTAGAAACAGATCACTTTTCAAGGCAAAGTGACCAACTAAAACAAATCATCAGACCATTTACTTGACCATTCCAAGTTCGAGCTATAATATAACGTGTCTAATATGAATAATTTCTTTAAATTCAAGGTATGGAAACACTACAAGGATAACAGACTGGAGATGATTGTTGATCGAAGCATCTATGAAGACTCCATCAGAGATGAGGTCATGCGTATACTGCAGATTGGACTCCTATGTGCACAAGCAAATCCTGATGACAGACCTACAATGGGGAAGGTCGTGGAGTTGCTGAGAAATCAGAGGAATGCTTTGGAGATTGTCTTGAGTGACCCTCCATTTCTTAATGTCGATGCTGTTGAGGACATCAAAGAAGGGGAACATTCACGATTGCTATCCTCAAATTCTGCTCCATCACTGTCAGGCTCATCCCGATCTTACTTAAGTGGGAGATAATCTTGGTGATTCTTTCCTAGTTCTCAAGAGAAATATATTTAAGAGTTTGTACAGTTATGTGTGATGTAAAATGACTGTGTTAGCAGATAGATCTTTTGTGAGGAATTCAGCAGCTTATAATTCATGAAGTGTGCTAGACTGGAGAGCACCACCACAATTGTACATAATATTTTGTCCCATCATAATTATATATAAATACAAGCGAGTTCATGTGACTTTTGCAATATAATTTATATGATACTCTTAATAAATGAAACTAATAACCCCTTGATGAACTCTGCATAGCTAACTGTTTTTTATTTATCTTGTAAATAGTGGTACTTTGTCTTGCAACAAATGATATAGTATCTGAGTTCAGAACATAAATCCTGGTTTGAATTTTTGACTGAAATTATGGATTTTCTGTAAGAAACGTTTAAAGTGGTAACTTAAAAAATCATGACTGCTGGCATGTAGATCATTCATGCAAATTTGTTTAATGTTTTCTAAATTATAAATTTATAAGTTCCTTTTCTATAATTGTACTTTTTCATGTGATTCACACTATCAGATAGATTGGACAGAAATATATTGATAACAGTTTTGCTACATCATGCCTAGGTGAAAAACTAGCCTCCTATATACCAGAGTTTTGTGAGCATATTATAAGGAAAAATTTGGGTGTTTTAGAGGAGTTCCAAATCCAGATTAAAGGTCCCCAGACCTGAATTTTCAGTTACCCCAAATCTACCTAGAAATTGCACCAAAATAATCACCATAACTCTAGTTCATTGAATACACATCCAGAATAAGTTGATATAGTAACCAAAATTGGGGTGTGGGAAAGAAGATTTGTACTTGAATCTTAGTTTTATAGCTATGATGTATGCTATTAGACAATAAAGGAAAGCAGAAATTCAGGTGTGGAAGAGAAGAACGTTCACCCGAGTATGGAGTAGATAAACCTAATTGACTGTGGCGAAGGGGGGCCGAGGGGATAGAGGGGGCCTCCCCCCTAACTTTCCTTAATGATCTAGCTAAACTATTATGTAACTAAAGAGTAATGACCCCTATTGATATGTGCCCTCCCCCCACTAAACTAAATCCTGTCTTCCTGTTCGTTTGGGCTGGAAACAAGTGCTGATTTTAGCTGATGCTGATTTGTTCTGAGAGAAAAAAAATACTGAGCGCTGATTTTAGCTGATGCTGATTTGTCACAGGCGATTGATAATCATTAAAGTGGTAGTGTTACTCTTCATTCTGGTATTTGTTTTTGAACATCTGAACATATCACCATAGGTGGAATATCTTCAAATAGTTACTGTGTTTCCGACCAAGAAAACCCTGGTAAAACATCCAGATCAGATAAAGATAGCTGTGATGTTGATTTTTGTGGTTGCAGACACTTCCAAATGACTTGAGCTTGGTGAAGCAAGAAAAATAAGCATTTCCATTTAAGTGAAGCAATATTTTTCTGCTGAATGCAGATCCATGATTTGGTTATTCTTTTTCATGAAAATTCTATAAGGGCATGCCACTCTTTTTTGTATTCGGCGTAAAACTGAACGCCACATGTAACTTAGACAATAGAAGGGTTCATTCCATGTGGAAATCGAACTTGGTTATGGATTTTATCACAGTGATCCCAATCATATAAGACCAGCAAAATAACAGTCCTGCATTCAAGTCAGTATCTCCACGACCAGATCACCAGACTGATAACTTGGCACTGGCAGGCTAACTCTCGGGTTTCTTGTGAAGAGCTGAACTAAAAAATTAGATTGAAACTTGGTTTGTTCTGAGAGAGAAGTATGATGGGCATGCTATGTCAAGTGGAAAGCCGTCAGCATCATTGGAAATTCAATGAAAACGTTTTCATCATGCTACTACTTTTCAACTTTGATGTCTGGAAAACTGTACTGGTCAAAATGGATAAATGAGTCCACACATAATTAATTGATGTTCAAAGTGTTCATTTTGACTGAGTGGAATGCCAATATAAATAAGGTGAGGTGTCTTCTCAAATTTGCTGACAGACTCATTCAAGGCTAATAGGGGTAGGGTTTTGTTGGTCAGTTTATGCTGATTGTTATTCTAGATAATTGTTTGCAAGATTGAAAACACTAACAGTGTTTTTCTGGATTCACGGTAGTGTGGCGAAGTCAAACGCATACAGAAATTTCTCTCTCAATGTAATACTAATACCTCAAAAAGGTTTGCAGGAAGTCAAGAACTCACTGGATGGCAGGCAGCTGAAGGTATCTATGTTGTGCCCCTCCCTACCTCAACTTTCAGCAAAGAGTGTCAATAGCTCATGCTTTGTTTCCTTGCAGGCTTGTTTATTTTCATCTACAAGCTCTAAAAAAAAAATTAATCTCTTACTTGTATACATCACAAATTATAAAGATTTGTTCAGTGAACACTGCTTCTTGCTGAAGCAGATTTGTTATCCTAGTGTTTCCCAGCCTTTTGCTTGCTTTTGTTCTTCTTGTTTTAGAATCTTGCCATGAAATTCTAACAAGGACAAGAAATAGAGTGGTTCAGTGTCTCCGGAATGAGATATTACTGTTCTTTTCTTCTGTCTCCTGTCATAATTGCCTGTTTTTCCTCCTGGATAACAACCACTACCCTGGCTGACCCTCGGGCAGCGGTAGTTCGTGAGTTCTGCAACAAAACCAAAGATGATGGTCCTGGGGCAGTTTGGGCCAACAACTTTGTCGTCGCCTTCGACAACATGAACTCAGATCTCGAGCAAAAGGGATGGGGCATAACCTCCGTTGGGCAAGATCCTATTACCTTCTATGCGCTGGTGCAATGTCTGGAAGATCTTAGCAAAGTTGACTGCACGTTGTGCTACTCAGAAATAAGGTCTCTTCTTCCGAAATGCTATCCTGAAATTGGAGGTCGGATATATCTCGATGGCTGCTTCATGAGGTATGCAAATTACTCTTTCTTCGATGAGATCATGGAGTCGTTGGATACAAGTGTGTGCTCCTCCAGTAACCACAGCTCAGACCAGCAGGGCTTTGGTTCAGCTGTGAATGCTGTGTTGAGTAATGTGACTTCCTTGGCTGTCAAGAGGAACAAAGGATTTGCAGTTGCTTCAGCTTTCGGATCAACAGAATTTGCAGCTTATGCACTTGATCAGTGCTGGGAGAATCTGAACACTTCGAGCTGTGCAGCCTGTCTCAGTGCAGCTGCAGAATCGGTGGCTAAATGTGCACCGGCAGAGGAAGGCCGTGCACTCTTTGCCGGCTGCTTCATCAGATATTCGACAGCACCTTTCTGGAACTCAGAGGATTCTGCATCAAGCTTTAGCTCAAAGAAACGGGTTGTTCTTTGGACAGTCCTGAGTTCCTCCGTTGGTCTCATTCTTGTAACTGTCGTTTCAGCACTGGCATGGAAGAAGAAGAAGAAGAAGAAGAAGAAAGCCGGCAAGGCAGCAGAAGGATCGTTGAGGGGTTAGTATTGTAGCTTGTCCTAAACTTTCTTTGTTCCTTATTGAGTCTGCTTTTCTATTGGTTTCAACTGCTTGAAAAACTTGAGCAACCGCAGGCTTGTATGGCTCTGAACTTCCTCCAAGAATCTCTCAATCAAGTCTGAATTACAGCTATAAGGATTTAAAGAAAGCGACATGTTCATTCAGTCTAGAGAACAAGATAGGCCAAGGCAGCAACGGTACTGTGTACAAGGTATACAAGTAGATGCATTGCATCTTAATCGTACCCTCTTTTTTTGTGCAAGATGCAAAGGGCCTGTCACTCAAAGGCTGTTATTATTTCACATACAGGCTGTTCTTCCTGGTGGGAATGAAGTCGCTGCAAAGAGACTGTTCCTGAACACAAAACAGTGTGTCGATCAGTTCTTCAATGAAGTTGATGTGATAAGCCAAGTGCGTCACAAAAATTTGGTGAAATTGCTTGGATGCAGTGTAGATGGCCCGGAAAGCTTCTTGATATATGAATATCACTTCAACAAGAGCTTAGATCTGTCCATATTCGGTAAATCTAAAACTCATTTCATTCTAGTTTCATCCTATAGTATATTTCTTCGTGCATTGTCAGCATGGATACTGATTTTTTTTTGGGTTGAATTAGAAGGTAAGGGCAGACTAATTTAAACATGACATGGTGAAATAGTTCCGGGTCGAAATTAAAGTTTTTTTATTTTTTAAATTAAAAGATAACAAACCTACTTACCTACATCATATCAGTCAGCACAATCGTCTCCTGTTTCATTGACCCACAAGGTTGTATTGTTACAGACTGATAGTGGTTCTGATGAAGATGAACGACTTTTGCCACTTACTATTCTACGAGAATATGAGCATTGTTACACACTGATAGTGGTTTCTTTGTGATTATTTGTAGAGTAAATTGCACGGCCAGTCCTTAAAGTATTGGGTAGATTTCGTCTGGGTCCCCAAACTATGAAATTGCACGTTTGACTCCGTAATGTACTTAAGTGATCTCATTTGGGTCCTCAAACTATGAAATTGCACGTTTGGCTCTTAATGTACTTAAGTGATCTCGTCTAGGTTCAAAATAGACATTAGGAGGGTTAAAGGCTAACATGGTCGTCCACGTGGACATGATTTAACCACAAAACCTCGTTCACAGATCACGACCGCCATTGCCCGGCCTGCCCACGAGCTCGATATCGAGCTCCTCCTCTCCTCTCCTCCCCTCTCTCTGCCGCGCACGCCCAACCTCTGTGCTATGTCACGCGGCATGTGCGAGCTGGCCTATTAGGGCTGGTAGTGGCGAGTCCGCCGTTGCGCCACCGCGCACGTGGCCATGGAGGTCGGAGCTCGCACGGCGGGGCGTGCAAGGCCGGCAGGGCACGCAAGGCCGGCGGGGCGTGCAAGGCCGGCAAGGCGCTGGAGGTATTGCAGCCAATGGCGTAGGGCATGGGCAGGCGCTGGGTACTTAAATCATGTCCACGTGGACGACCACGGTAACCTCTAACCCTTCTAATGTCTATTTTGGATCTAGACGAGATCACTTAAGTACATTAGGGAGCCAAACGTGCAATTTTATAGTTTGAGGACCCAAATGAGATCACTTAAGTACATTAGGGAGCCAAACGTGTAGTTTCATAGTTTGAGGACCCAGACGAAATCTACCCAATACTTTAAGGACCGGTTGTGCAATTTACTCTTATTTCGACATGGTAACTGAAGTCAAATTCTTTTTCTATGTGTGCAGGTGATGACCAGAATAGGCATCTAGATTGGCAGCAAAGGTTCGATGTTATTTTTGGCATAGCAGAGGGCCTATGCTACCTCCATGAAGAGTCAGAAACTCGGATCATTCACCGAGACATCAAAGCCAGCAATGTCCTGTTGGATCAAAAGCTGAAGCCGAAGATAACTGACTTTGGGCTTGCCCGAGTCCTATGCGGTGACAGAACTCATCTTAGGACAGGAATTGCCGGAACAGTGTAAGTACTAATAATGCCTTGCCATTGCAAGCATGATTATCTTCTGGTTTGTTTGCTTCCAGTTATGCACGATCTGCCTGAGATGAGATGCAATCGCAAAGATCTCACCTCACCAAGTGAGATGTCTCAATGTGCAGTGGTTATATGGCTCCTGAGTATGTTGTGCATGGACACCTCACCGAGAAGGCCGATGTGTACAGCTTCGGCGTGCTGGTTATCGAGATCGTCACCGGGAAGCGGTGTTGTGTGTCGACAGGGTCTCACTCTAGTCACTCACTTTTAGCAGAGGTTTGAACCATCTCTGATTCTCTTAAAGTAGAAGCATAGATTTGGCTTATGAGGTCTGTATTTGGTAAAAGTCTAGATTTTCGCCACCATTAAAACAAATGCTAAAGTAGTAACCTATAACTCTTTTCAAAAAGAGGAAGGAAATAACACACTGTATCAGAATGCTGATTTGAGCAGCACGTACGCACGATAATACTGTTGTCGATGGTTGCAGGTTTGGCACAGTTTCAAGAGCAGCACGCTGGAGAAAGTCGTTGACGCGAGGCTGCAGCAGCAGGAGGGTGGTCCGTTGGACTTGGAGGAGATCACGCGCGTCGTGCAGGTCGGGCTGCTGTGCACGCAGGCGAACCCCGACGAGCGGCCGGCCATGTCGAGAGTGGTGGAGCTGCTCAGGGACAGGGACGGAGCTCGTGACGACGCGGAGTTCGTCCTGGGCGACCCCCCGTTTTTCGAGGTCGAGATCGGCGTCGGGGAAGGCGGCAACGATGGCGAAGCATGCACGCTGCTGTCCTGAAATTCGATCTCTGATGAGGCATTGGGTGGACGTATTCTGAGTTTAGTGCCATGGACTAAACGTCACCACTTTAAGTGCCACTTCGGAACTGATGAATTTTTCAGATTATTTCCATTGCAAAAATGCAGAAACAAAAAGGAAATCCTGCATTCCAAGATGTTAAGGCTTTTGCTATGAGAAAAAAACATTAGACTGTCTCCAACAGCGGTGACTCAAATTATAAGACCTATCCTCTGGTTTGGGTACCGCACAGTAAAAAGTCATGGACCTAAAATTCATCCCTCTCCAACAACGAACCCTAAAGTACCGGATTCCACCGAGCACCGCCCGCCACCCTCCACACCGAGTGTCGGCCGTCTCCCTCCCGTAGTGCCTCACGCAGCACGGGCACCGCCTCCGGCATCGCCGCACCACCACCACCCGCAGCGTCGCCATCGCCTCCCGCAGCGCCGCCACGGCACGGCCAGCGAGGACGACTGGTCTTGTCGTCCGCGCGCCGGCATCGCCCCGCCTGGCTGCGCTGGCAGCTCCCCATCGCGGGCCCACCTCTCTCTCGTCGTCCGCGCGCCGGTAGCTCCCTAGCGGCGCCCACCTCTCTCTCGTCGTCCACAGCGCCGACGCTGTGGACTGAGCCACCACCACCACCTCCCGCACCGCCGCAACGGCACGGCCGGCGAGAAGCAGGAGCAGCACGGGCACCGCTCCTCGGCGGTCGACGAGGACGACGAGTCTCGTCGTCCGCGCGCTGGCAGCGCCTCGCCTGGCCGCGCCAGCGGCTCCCCGTCGCAGGCCTGACTCTCTCTCATCGTCCGCGCGCCTCGCCTGCTCCCCATCGCGGGCCCCCTAGACGCGCCGTCGTCGTTCATCGTCGTCCCGTGGATTTGGGTCGAGGAGAGAGAGACGCACAGATTTGAGTCCCCTCTCTCCCTCGACGCAAAATATGTCTTCCGTCTGCCTCCTCTGTTGGAAGGGCTTTTTTTTTGCTATTGGAATCCTAAAATGGGTTTAGGTCACGTTATGCGGCGGCTGTTGGAGACAGCCTTACTCTCTCTCCGTTCCAAAATAATTCTCCATTTCACAACAGGAGGAGTCAATCAATCTCAACAATAACTAGATTTATTCCATGTTAGAATGAGTGGCCAGCTAATCTCCATTACATGGCCCAAAGGCAAATATACAAGTGAGTGTACAAATGCAAAAAAGGAACCCTCAAGTAGAGGAAAATATCACACACAAAACTGTGTTCCTTAGCCAAGAGCACACTAGCAAAAGAGTCCGTAGAAGATTGCAAGAATAAAACCTATCTAGTGAAACATATAGTAAGACAAGATCAAATCTAACATAAGATTCACACAATGTCTCGAGCACATAACAAGATAAGCAACTGAAATGCTCATGAAAAAAAAGAGTGGACAAGAGAATCCAATTTTTCCTATGGTGTCCATTAATTTCCATTACCCCCTAATCCACATTGGAGCACTGAAGAGTTACTAAAACTAGAAGTGCACTGGGCGTTGCCGTAGAAATCGCTGATGATTTGAAATAAAGTTACTTATACAAAGAAATAAATAATTACGGATAACTAAATGCACTGGTAGTAGATGATGTGTCTTGCTGACTTGTAAATCATAATTGCAAATGTTATGGATAACTTGCATATTGAGATTAAACTTTAGTGGGTTTTGCTTTATAAGATTACAGGATAGGATATGATATGGTTACGGTCCTCTTGGGTCACCAAGACTCAAGTCTTCATTAGTGATACTCCTTTACTCCGCATCAGTGGGTATCAAATTGAGCAGACCAATCGGGTTTGAATTCCCTCTCGTGTATATATTTAACTTTTTTCGGTCAATAAGTAATTAAGTATCCATCCAATGATTTTAGAAAAATAACATCACATAATAAAATATTGATGTATAAGTATACTAAACTCTATTCATATAAACTCTTAATCATGTTAAGTTTATGAATTACAAATCAGTAATCACATTAATTATGTGCATCATTAATATCTAACACAGGCTACTAAATACTCGTAGACACAACTTTTAAATAGTTTCATCATTTAAAAGTTGAATGTCAACTATTAAAAAGCCAATATCTTATTATCGGTCATATTAATTGGAGTTAACATAATTATCCATACTAAATTAATATTAAAATTAATTAAAATTCTCCTTACATAACATTTTTTATTATTACTAGTCATTACTTTAAAATGGTTTTAATTGTTACATATTAGTAATATTATGAAATCAATATAATTAGTCATTACTCATTAGCCACATGAATAACTTCAATAGTTTCACCTACGGGGTGTTTAGATTGCCCATTTTGCAAATTTTTCACTGTAGTAACGTACTAACTTTTGCAATAAGTGTCCAACCATGGTCTAAGTATTGGGCTCAAAAGATTCATCTCATAACATTTTGCGAAGCTGTCAAATTAGTTTTAGTTTTTATCAACATTTAATGCTCCATGCACGTGTCCAAACATTGATGTAACAAAACTTTTAGTATTTTATGGTGAATCTAAACAGGCTCTGGTACTATATATTTCTATATATGATATCAGATATCCATCTATTTTTAATATAGTTCGAAATTGGATAGAGAAAAATAATAAAAGGTGTTTGGGTACACCCATTTACATCTATTTTTTATATTAGAACCATAAACAAATACAGATATTTACACCACAAGTTTTATGAGATATGGATTAAAGTAATTCAGAGTTTTAGACGTCTATTTCCACCCTGAGGAGCCAAAAAGGATCCATCGGAGATTCAGGAATTTCTGCAACTCCAATCATTGGACGGGAGCTTTGGTAATATATTCCGATTCAGAGTCTTGCCCGGCCGAGATCCCCTGGGGTCAACCTCACTGCTACGCGGGAGCGCGGGCGCAGCCCCTGGGCCTCACGGAGAGACTCCTTCCCGTCACTGGGCCCCATGGACCCACTGCAAAAGGCCAAGCAGTAGTGGCTCCCGGCGCTCCTGGGCCCACTTGCCGCCTTGTGTCACCAGCGGCGTGGGTCCTTAGACTATCTCCAACAGCCCGATGCAAATGGAAGACCCATTCGACGATTTGGGTCATGCCTAGGGAAAGGGTCACGAACCTAAAAGCGTCGCCTCTCCAACAGCAGCGATGCAAACGCCCGCCCCTCGCTGCGCCGCCCCTCGCCGGACCGGCGAGCCCACCGCCGTGGTCCACCGAGGTCCCCGCGTCCCGCTCCTCCCCGGTGCTTCGCCTGGCCGCGCCCCGCTCCTTCCCGGCGCCGACAAGGCAGATCTGACCGGAGCAACTCCGACGGGCCTTCTTCCTCAACCCCGGTGACCGGTTTTTCTTTCTCGGCCGCCTCGGTCGAGCTCTGGCCCGCCTCGACGCGCCGGGAGCTCCACGCCGTGGATCCGCCTCCCCCGACGCAAATCCGCCTCGCCCCGGCGGCTGCTCCCCGCCGCGGCCCTGCCTCGCTGTCGTCGTCCGTGGAGCCGCCGTGGACCACCATGGAAGCGCCGCCGCACCGCCGCGGGCCCACCTCGACGCGCCGGCAGCTCCATGCCATGGATCCGCCTCGCCGCGCCGTTGTCGTTCACAAAGCTGCCGCGGACCGGCTTCCCGCCGAGCTCCGGCAGCCTCCTTCCCCACCGGCGGCGAGCTGGGAAGGCGGCGAGGAGGGCGGCGCGGCGCAGACGGGCCACCGGAGTAGCGCGGCGAGGAGCCCGAGGCTTTGGGTCACGCCTCTGGGAGAGGCAAGTTTTCCTCCCCTCTCTCCTCCAACCCAAAATGCCTAGCGCGTATGGGTTCCCCGTTGGAGGGCGTCGGGAGAAGACAAAACCACTGTTCACATCGCAAAATGGGTATGGGTAGCGCTTTAGATCGTTTGTTGGAGACAGTCTTAGCCCACTTAATTATGGGTGACCTGGGTTTTGTCCGACCGTGGCATGCGACAGAACAGCCGCTAACAAATTGTACAGAGTGAGATGCCACAAAACGGCCGCTAGATTAGATTATTATTAGTATATACGTAGAGAGTAACCTCAGAGTACAGAGATTAGAGAGTTCTAGAAGGTTGGTTAGCTCATGTGTATTAAGCCACTCGTACGTGTCAAACACGTATATGTCCATCTAATTAGTAGTAATGATCTACGTGTATATCAAAAGTGTAAATGTATACAAGGGTTTTACCGTTTTGTAAGTTACTCTGATCTAAAACTACAAATTATATTCAGATTTTTGCACCTTTGACTAATATAATATATATCATACAAAAGAAACATCTAATAGGCTGACAATGTAAGATCAACGTTGATATCGCAAAAAGACAAATGCAGCCATGGACGGAGCTACATTAGGGCAATAGGGGGTGGCGGCCCCACCTTGCCCAAGCATGATCACACATGATAATATATATTCATTAGGCACAAACATGAATGCATTAGGCAATATATATTCTTTATTAACTTTCCATAATAATTAACTGCTACTGGGTATGACACAGTTGCTGTAAAAGAATGTATATATATCTCAAATGAGTACCGTTATTGTTTCCACTGTTTGCATGCAACTAAGTTATAATATTTTATTTATTACTCTGTTCTATACTTTAGTATGTCTATATGGCTCTCTTCTTCTACTTAAGACTTCAAAGACACAGTGACAATTAGCAGGAGTCATCTTGCAACACCTTACACTCATCAAGTAACATGTAGTAGACTGCTTATGCATTGCATACGTTCCAGTTATACTTTGTCTAATAATATATTTAATTTAGCTGACAAACTGGCACTACAGGATGCGAGTTCTTTGCCGAGTGGGGCACTCGGCAAAGAGCCGATTACACTCGGCAAAAGCTTTACCGAGTGCCGCACTCGGCAAAGGTTCTCTCGGCAAAGACTTCTTTGCCGAGTGCCAAATACCGGTCACTCGGCAAAGGCTTTGCCCAGTGTCAGATCAGCACTCGACAAACTTAGTTGAAACCGTCTACTTTCACGGCTTCTTTGCCGAGTGTCGGTTGACCGGGCACTCGGCAAAGATTTTTTTATTTTTTTTAATATAATTCTTTGCCGAGTGCCAGGTCAGCACTCGGCAAAGAAATTCAGCCGGCTGTTTTTTTAAAAAACTATGCCGAGTGCTCCAGCCATGGCACTCGGTAAAGAATTTTTGTTTTTTTTTAAATCTTTGCCGAGTGCCATGACGAAGGCACTCGGCAAATCTGGGAAACCAGCTGTCAGGTTCCCCAGGTTTGCCGAGTGTCTTGACCATGTCACTCGGCAAAGAAGTCTTTGCCGAGTGTTACACTCGGCAAAGAGGTCAAAAATTTTATTTTCTTTTTGCTTTCCATCAAAACAGAGAGACATATCACATATATATTATATACATCATCACACACAAAGCATAATATATCACATTCATCATCCAAATCATCCATAATCCATGAAATTCACATATATCATCCATCCATCGTGCATCACACAAATATCGTTCATAATCCATCGTATATAATCCATAATCCACCACATACATATAAATATATCTCTAGTGCATCACAAACACAAAGTCTGGTTTTTGAACAAGTCCGAAGAACATGCAGAGCGATACCTACTGCTGCCATCCTGGTCCTGGCCACTGTGGAGACTGCTCGGTCTGTGGAGGGGCAGTTGGCCACACGGACGATGGAGACGGGCCACCCTGTGGAGACGGGCCACCGTGTGGAGATGGGACACTACCCACCGACTGTGGCTGCACAAAGGAGAAGCGAGAATCATGAGTATGGATGATTGGACCAAAAGGCTAAAGGAATCAACACGTTGACATACTAACCGGAATCTCTAAAACAGGAGGAGGAGGCGCAACTGGTGCGAGCAGCGACTAAGGCACAACCACACCTGGCAAGGTCTGCAGGCTCGCCATGAAGGTGAACATGTCTTGTAACCTCTGCTGCTCGGCCGCCCTCTGTGTTTGCACAGACGCCATCTCCAGCCGATGGGCCTCCGCCTGGGCCTCCATCGCTTGGCGTTGGGCCTCCGCCTGTGCCGCCTGCTGGGCCTGCAACTGCCGCATGTTCTCCTGCGACATTCCAACCGCAAGGATTAAACAACACAAAGGTAAGGTACATGTGTAAAAGCAATGAACGACGAGTTTGTGAGTAGTAACCTGGAGCTCTGCCATCTGCTGCAGTGAGCTCGGCTGCCGAGGGCGTATGGGGAGGGAGGAGTCCGTGCTCCTAGCTCGAATATCAGCGAGGCTGGCAACAGAGGAGGAGTCAACTGTGCTGTCCGCCATCAGTACTAGCCGTGCTGCTTCCCTCCTCCCAGTCTCATCACGAGGTCTGTGTCCAGGGGCTGCCAAGTCGGATCGTAGTCCTCCCCATGGCGCTGGCGTACCGCCGAGGTGTACTCGCTAAGCTTGTTGTGGACGCTCGGGTTGGTGTACGCCTCGGGGCCATCCGCCGGGTTGTAGGTGACGTCCGGGGCCGTCGCCTTGCCCTTGTGTGCCAGGACGAACGCCATGAAGTCGTTGCATTCCTGACCCTGGTGTGCCTGGGACTGCGAGGAAAACACAAAGACAATTACAAGTAGTGATAATTGAGTCTTAGGATAGAAAAATAAAGATGGTAGCACAAAGAAGTTTACCCATGTCCTGGCATACGCGCTGAGGCTGAGGTTGCCTTGGTGGTGTGCCGGCCTACCCATCTGCAGGCGGCAGTCACGGTGGACCTGGTGCTTCTCCGCCCACTCGGTCGAGAGCCACCGGTCCACAATTGCCTCCCAGCAGAGGCGGTGACAGGCGTACCAACTAGGACATTGCTGCATGCCATAGAGTTATTGAAATGTCAGAAGATGAAATGAAGCCAACCTACTGTCCATGAAAGTACTTCTTACCGAGAGGTACTGCTCCCTCGTGAGCGTCATGCTCCTGGCATCGCGCTTCCTCACCACCTGTCCAAGGATGTCGGCGTGGTAGTTGATGATGCACTGGAGCCACGTCTCGTAGTATAGGTCCGAGAGGCGGGACCTGCAGGCCTTGTCCTGCACGCGCACTGCCTGGGCCTCAAACCCAGCGTCGCACCTGTAGAAGTCCTGCATGCATACATCATGTAATTTTATGATTTTTTTAGAGCGACCAATGAATACGTAGTAAAGATGAAATTAGTGTCACGTAGACTCACTCAGAACTCGGCCTTGATCCGCGCCGCAACGGTGCCGTGCTCGCTCTCCTCGGTGGCCTGGAAGTGCTCCCACATCCAGGGCAGCGAAGGAGCACCACCAGCGTAGGTGACCATCTCAGGGAAGTGCTGCCGGATCAGAAGGGACAATGTGCCATTGACATGGCGGCCCTTCCCGGACACAACTTCCCAGTTGCTACAAGAGTCATTAAGAACAATTGTTAGTCGTTAAGAAAATGCATGTCATATGAAACAGTAATGAAATGATACGTACTCGTCGCCCTGGGGTCGAATCACCGGGCGCTGGTGAAGTGGGATCGGCCGCGCCGGGAGCCTCGAGGGCCCGCGCAAGTACACTCCCGAGGAGGTAGAGCCAGAAGCAGTGGAAGTGGAGCCCCCTCCTGTCGAGGCCCCCTCCTCCTCGTGGTCCGGCGACTCAGGGGAGGTGTGACCCCCTCCTGCCTCCAGGTCCACCCCCTGGTCGTCCTCGTCCGCCGACGGGGTGGGAGTCCGCTCCAAGCGCCTCCTCGGACGGCGGCCAGTCCTCGACCTCCTCGGTGCCGGCCCCGACACAGGCTCCTCCTCAGCTGGGGCTGGTGAGTGGTCCCTCATGTAGACGGAGTTGACCTGTCGACGGCCCTGCCTTCCGCCCGGCATTTTGTCGAGTGCCTTCAATTTCAAAGAATAAACCAATTAGCAATGTTAAATTAAAAAGTACTTATAAAGAGATGCAAAATGAATTGAACATAGTACTAATAGTAATTGTAATAATAATAATATAGTATTACATGAATTAGAAATATTCTGCATCTAGCTCCTCTTCTCCCTCGTCGTCATCACTATCAATATTGTCAACTAGCTCATTATAAGTGCAATCAAACCCTAATATGGGTTTTGGTGATAATGACCACGCGATTAGAAGACTAATGTGGTTTATTGAGATGATGGACAGGCAAGGGTATTAGGAGGATGTATTCTTATGCAGGTGGACCCCTAACAACTTATGGATACGGCATCCGGCTCAAAGGAGGTTTAAATTCGTTTTTATTCTGAATTTGAGTATAGGAAAAGCCGTACTATTAAGGGGGATGCAAAAGACAGGTTTGAAAGTGTGACCAAGTGCAAATATTCACACCAAACATCCTAATTTCCACTGCCAAAACCAGCCATAAACTTCCATATCATTCTGATCTATTTTGGCAGCGCGGCACTGCCGGCCTCTGGCCTAGCACTGCCGCGACTTATTCTGACCGTTAGACTCGGGGGTGATTCAAAATCACCTCCCCGTCGCCCCCAACGGTCATGTCAGCCATTTGCACGATTCCAGAACGAGAGAAGGCTCTCTCTTGCTCTCTCTCTCTCACTCCCAAAGCTCTCCACTCCCATTTTGGAATCCAACTCAAATCTTGAAGAGTGTGAGCTCATCTTGAGCAAGAACAAGCTTCTCGCTGTGATCTTCATCTTCTCCAAGCACTTAGTTCGCGTTCAAGCCGGTGGTTTGCATTTGTTACTCTTGGAGCTTGCTCCTAGCTGGCTAGAGCGTCGCCCGGAGAGCTTGCCAATCTTGTGGCAGCTCCGGGAGGTTTGTAACCACCCTCACAAGCTAGTGAAATCACCCCTCTTTTCAAGGATTAACTTCCTTGACTTGAGAACGAGGAAGTTTCCTTTGTGGAGCCTCAACAACGTGGAGTAGGCGAGCCTTTGTGGCGAGCTGAACCACGGGATAAATCTTGTGTCACTTGATTTGGTTCACTTGCTCTCTACTTGTTGTAGTTCCTTGATTTCTAGGGTTTGGCTCCGATCTACTTTGTGGTGGTGTTCTAGCTGTGAAGAAGTTGTGCTCTAGGCTCTACACAACCCAGGGAACCTCAATAAATTACTAGATCTAAATTTCGTTGGTTAAATTTTGAACTGTGTAGTTTCTGCTCTGCGAGGTCCAGCACTGCCGCTCTAGGAGCAGCAGTGCCGGGAACCCCGGCAGTGCCGCTCTACAGGCCAGCACTGCCGCGCCTGTGTTTGATCTCCGTTTGTGAAGAAATTTTGCAGGCCTATTCAACCCCCCTTCTAAGCCAGTCAGTGATCCTACACTCATCTTCTACCTCGTCCTCATCTCCATCGTTCTCATCATTGTCATCATTTAACTGTAATCGCTCAAGCATTTGTAAGTCCTTCTCATCTTGCACCTCTTCTCCCTCCTCCTCTTCTGCATCCCCTCGGTCAATGTTATTGTCTACTTCCATGTCCATCAGCGAAAACATGTCTATGTCAAACCTTCCTTCTAACCCCTCTGGTTGGTAGAACTCCTGTGTGTAATCCTCATCGTTCGGGACAGGTAGTCTACCGCGTGGCGATACCCTTTGCACAAGGTACCAACCCATAAGATTGGGGTCTTTTTGGCACGTCCAAGGGAGATAATAAACTTGTGTGGCCTATTGAGCCACAATATAGACATCCTCTCCTTCATATACAGAATCCTGTCGAATTTCAACTAGTCCAATCTCAGGGGTTGTTCGCGTGACGTTAGAATCGAACCAATGGCATTTGAATACGACTGGATTACGAGCTTTGCAACATCGGTGCCGGGCGTACGAACTCCGGTATTTGTGGTTTTCCGATTGGGCCGACTACGCTCGTAGTGGCATGTGTGAAAGCGATAGCCATTCACAGTATAGTTGGTGAATGTCTTGACCTTGTAGGTGAAGCCTTTGGCTAGCTGTAACACCCTAATTTTGAATCTATTTAAAAATGGAAAATTTAAATGTTTTTTCTCTAGCTAATTGTTTTGTAGGCAAAATAATAATTTATGAAATGAATTAATCAATGAAAAGTTAGGATCATGTACTATTTCATACATGCCGCTGCACATTATTTTGAATGCTGAGTTTTTATTCTGTTTTACTATTTTTTTTCCAAACTATTTTTTTCTGAGAAACTCGATTTGGAAAATTTGATAGTTTATGGAATATTTTTTTAAGGAAAATCTCCTTTTGCTCATGTGCTGGCCGAGAGCTCTTGGTTCCTTGCTGTTTCTCCTCCTCTCTGTTTTCAGGCCGAGTGGCCAGGTCGCTGCTCTCCTATCACATCCAAGCCTGCTAGCTCCTCTCTTCTTACTGCTGGGCCGATGGCCACCCTGCCGGCCTGTAAGCCAACCAGCGAGGGCGCTCTCTCTCTCTCTCTGCTGCAACAGCCCCAGCCCAGAGTTAATCTCCATCTAGTTGGTGTTCGAGTCGGAAGGCAGCAAACCATGCGATTGGATCGGAGTTGATATCCTAGGTTCCAGCCTTGACCTATATAAGCCATAGAGTCCGCACGCCCTAATCTTTTTCCCATCTACTCGACCTGCGCTACCTCGTCCATAGTTGCGAGCCGCCGCAGTCGCCACCCTCATCCTAAGCCGCCGCCGTCGCCAGCCTTCCTTGCTTGTTCTCCAACCGAATTGAGGTTTCGGTAAGCGTCGTTGCGTCTGCAGGAAGCCGTACCACCCTTCAATTTCTAAACTCCTCCGCTGCTAACCGCCGTCGACGCATGCAGGGGGTTGACGTCCGCCATCTGCAGCTGAGGGCCGCCACCGAGTCGTTCTCGGCCTTCCTGTGGCCCTAGGTGAGGTTCCCTGCATCTCCTCTTTCGTTTGGTCCTTATCCCATGCAAATCCGTGTATCCTAGGGCAGGTTTCAGTTTTCTCCGGCGAGCTCGGCTCGTCACCGGCCATGGTGCCGCCGTGGCAGCTCCCTGTCCCGAGCAGGAAGCCCCCCATGACTTCGCCCCTTTTAATCTGGAGCGTTCAGTGGAAATCCGACGGTCGAGATTGCTCCATACCCCTTCGCGGGTTATTTTGCTAAAGAGACCTTCTAGTTTCTAGGAATAAACCCGCCATCCACCCAACCCTGTTTATTGTGAGAGCGGAAACTTCGTTAGGAAGCCTTCAGGTTTTGCCAAATCAGGCCGCAACCCCTTGCCCAGCTGGTATTTAGAAATTCGATTTAATCTTTATTCAAAATGGTTTCGATTTATTACAGATTTGCCACCAGTTTTTATTAGACCATAATTTCTTCATTTTAAATCCGTTTGAGATTATTCAAATTTCGTTAGTTTCGTATTTTTGAACTCTACGTGTTTATGCCACTGTACAGTGAGTTTGACACTTTTGAAAATTCGAGTTAATAGATATTTATTATTTTCTTATAGCAAATCTTTGGAAATTCGTAACTTGTGCGTTTTAAATCCGTTTTCAGTGATCTTTATATCGATGCGATCGTTGGAACGAGTAGAATATTTTTATTTGATTTTCAAACTATTTTCATTCTGTTGGTGTACTGTTCTAATTAATTCCCTTGTTTGCTTCGTGTATGTTTGCCCGATTGAATGTGTGGTAATGTGATGATCGTGTGAGTAGACGGTGAGCAGTTCGTGGGTGATCAAGAATACTTCTACGAGCAGGACCAGCAAGAACTCTTTGATCAAGGCAAGTATAACATGGACCATCCTTGTTATCCTATTCACAATAATCACATTCATATATGCATGTGTCCACCTTGACAACCGTAGAGATTATAACTTAGTTATTTGAATTCCTTATTCCTTGTTCACCTATTGGGATGTGCATTGGGTAGCTATTGCTAGTGCTTTATTAATGCCAATGATCTTGTGATATGTTTAATGGATTGTGCAATGAACATTCAATATGACTTTATTACTGCTCAAAAGGGAGCTAGAGCCTTGGGTTGGAAGGTTTGGCTCTAGTTTCTCTCCATAGGACTTTCTGAACGTGATGAACCAGGATTTGTCGTACAGCTGTGAGGGCTACATGGCTCTGGCTTTAGTCATTTAAAAGATCTTTTCTAACTTGTTAGAGGTTACCCGAAAGGGCGCAGTTGGGGGTTTGCCACCTTGGGTGTAGTACAGCTTCTAGTCTTATGTGTATAGCCGAGAAGGAATGTGCCATATTGAAAAGGTGGGTTCCTACATCTCGCTGCCACTCACTCTTGCGGCCCTAACTTGTTAGACGAACTTTTAGATGACTTTATATGGTTAGCTAGTGTTTGGGCGTAATTAACCCATGCATTAGAAAATCATGACTCACAGGTAAAGTGTACACCTCTGCGCAGAGTTTAATAATCTATCATGATAGCCGCGCTCACGGTCATGAGCGGCCTTGGGCACATGTTCCGCTAGATGATAAATGATAATTATATTATGTTTATTATTATTGTTAATTCCTTTGCTATTTATTAACCTTATTACAATTGATCATTTGGCTTATAATATGGGAATTGGATTACTTGATGCTACTCAATTGTTAAAAAGAATATGGATAATAAAGCTCAATGCAGTCAAACAGTGTCTAGCCTTTTGTGCCTCATGAACCCGTGTTATACTTATTGAGTACGAAATGTGCTCACCCTTGCAATTCACCACCACAGATGAAGATTGGAGTGAAGACTATCGCAATGAATATTAGGCTTGGTGTCTCCCAGTCGACGTGTCCCTGTGTTGGAGCTTCCGCGAGCGTTTCGACATTAGTTATTATTTATCTATTTGATTTATATTTATTCGAGACTATGTAATAAATGTCTATCCGGATTGTAAACACTGTGATGGTACTATTTATAATTTGTCGGCTTATATGTGTGACTATTACTGGTGCACATATGAGTTATTTGAGCATCCTATTTTGTTCTTAAAATATGGGTGTGACACTAGCCCTTTCAACTCAGCATCCATTGCCCTATCTTTACAGGCCTACAAGGTGAGGAAAGATAGAACGTTATATTACTCGGTCTTATGATCGAAGTGGGAAAGGCAATGGATTAACCCGGTACCTTCGTGTCGAACCAGGAAATGAAATCAGGCACACCATATTTGAGAAGATTATCTTCCTCTTGAGGGGAAAGAGCCCTATTCCCTGTCCAGTATGTATTCAGAAATTCCCTGAAAAACAAGAGACAAAGGGGTGGATACATGATAAAGCATAAGGTGTTGGTGCAGTATGTAACAAGCTCATTGAGAACTTACTGCACATAAGGCTTCATTTCATCTAGGTTCAACAGCACATATAGCATAATAATGCGCCACTCATCATGCCTTAAGCTCTTGGTGCTTGGTGCGCTTGCCTTTCCAAGTTGACCTTTGAAAAGGCTGAGGTTCAATGAACTCTCTTCGGCGTGGTAACGAGGGGGAGGATTGTGCACGCTGGGAAGGCTATCATTATAGTATGATGTTGTGAAGTTTGACACCTCCTCAAGAATGAATGCCTCCGCCATGCTAGCCTCAATTTTGGCTTTGTTTCTACACTTTTTCCGAAGAATCTTTATACTTCTCTCGATTGTATAGCACCAACGGAACTGCACGGGACCTCCCATTCGTGCCTCGTACGATAGGTGCAAGATCAGATGCTGCATCGCTAGGAAGAAGCCAGATGGGAAGATCTTCTCCAACTTGCATATCAACAGAGGTGCCACTTTCTCTAAGTCTTCAATGACGTCCCGAGATAACTCCTTGGCACAAAGCTGGCGAAAGAAAAAGCTCAACTCTGTCAGCACGCGCCACACATGCTCGGGGACATATCCCCGAGTCATCGCAGGAAGGAGCCTCTCAATCCATATGTGGAAGTCATGACTCTTCATCCCCAACACTCGCCTGCTGGACAAGTTCACTCCCCTACTTAAATTCGCCGCATGCCCATCGGGAAACATTAGCGACTGGATCCACTGCAGTGCCTCCTTCCTTTGGTCCTTTTTCAATACGAAATCGACCTCAGTCTTTTTCCATTTCTTGCCTTGCGTGGGAGGCTTCATCACTTGCTTTGGTCTATCATACAACTCTGCCAGGTCCAGCCTAGCCTTTACGTTGTCCTTTGACTTATCAGGGATGTCCATGAGTGTAGCCCAAAGCGCCTCGGCGATATTCTTTTCTGTATGCATTACATCAATGTTGTGTGGAAGCACAAGGTCATCGAAATAGGGGAGCCTAGTCAAGCCGGATTTATGAGTCCACTGGTGTTCCTGCCCATATCCAATAAAACCACCTTTCTCTTTATCATCTTTGAGAGCCTCTATCTGAGCACGGACCTCGGCACCAGTCATCATTTGAGGCGCAGGGTCGGTAACTTGAACCCCTTTCCTGAAGTTCTTGACGTCTCGCCAGAATGCATGCTCAAGAGGGAGGAATTGATGATGCTGGTCGAACGAAGAGAACTTGCCACCCCTCTTCAGCCAAGTGAACCTCACAGCTGTCTTGCATACTGGGCATGGGAACTTCCCGTGAACACACCACGCGCAGAATAAGCCATACGCCAGGAAGTCATGCAGGGAGTAGTGGTACCACACATGCATAGTGAAGTTCTTCTTTGTAGCTCGGTCGTATGTCAGTACCCCCTCTTCCCAAGCAATGATCAATTCATCAATGAGAGGCTCCATGAACACTCATCTTGTTCCCCGGGTGTTTCAGGAATTATCAGCGACAAGAAAACGTTCTTAGGTTGAAACATGACACCGGGGGGGGAGGAGATTGAGGGGGATCACGAACACGGGCCAACAAGTGTACGGGGCCGCCAGCAATCCATAGGGGTTGAACCCATCTGTTGCAAGCGCCACACGTACGTTCCGAGCCTCCTCAGCTTTACGACGATGTATGCCATTGAAGTGGGTCCATGCATCGCCATCCGATGGGTGTACCATCTTGCCAGGGCTGTATCTTTTGCCTTGTTTGTGCCATGTCATCTGTTTCACGGACTCCTCTATCATGTACAGCCGTTGGATCCTCGGTATGACAGGAAGGTACCGTAGGACCTTAGCGGGGATACCAAGCTGCTCCTTCTTGCCATCACTAGTGTCGACCTCCAGATACCTAGAGGATTTGCACTTGGGACAATGTGTTGCTTTCTCGTGATCTTTCCTAAATAGGACGCACCCATTCGGACAAGCATGAATGTGCTCATAAGGCATCTTAAGTGCACGAAAAAGTTTCTGTGACTCGTACAAGTTCTGCGGCAGCATGTGACCCTCCGGAAGCAGGGTTCCAAAAACTGCCAACATAGCATCGAAGTGGCCTCGACTCATGCTACACAGCGACTTGAACGACATTAGGCGTCCAATGGCATCCAGTTGCGAAACCATTGTCTTCTCGTGAAGGGGCTTCTGAGCCGAATGCAGCATAGCATAGTACGCCTTTGCGGATTCCTCTAGGTCATCCTCCAATCCTTCACCGAACCGTGCCTCGTGAATGTCATCCATTCAGTCTGCTACCCCAACATCTCCATCAAAAGCCTCTAGGCGTGGTCTCACCACCTTCTCTCTAATAAGATCGCCTTCACCATGGTGGATCCAGCAGGTATAGTTTGGCGTGAATCCATACTTGCAAAGATCTTCCCCCACAGCCTTCTTATTCTTTCTTACACGGTTGTCACATTTGCGGCAGGGACACGGCATCCGAATCGACCCTTCAGCTGCATCACCAAAAGCATGCTCCAAGAAAGCATTAGTCTTAGTCATCCATTCTGGGGTCAAACTTGGGTGGCCCGTGTATATCCAATCACAGTTCTCCATACTCTGGCATATACATGTATAAGCAACGAGTAAGATAACCATGGTGCATCTGCTCAGTGTGCCTACCATCTAATAGGTAAGGATAGGTCCTAATCGCACCCGCAGATGCATAGATGAGGTCAGTTTTCATGCTTCGCTCCTATCCGAGATAGAATTTCGGCAGCACCTCCCCGCTGTTCTCCCGATACACGTCCTGTAAGGGAGAGTGTGTATCCGGAGAACAGCAGGGAGGTGATGCCAAAAGTCTGTTTCAGACCGGAAACGAACCATAGAAACTAACCTCATCTACGCATCCGCGGGCCATCCAAAATAAGTGGACAATCCGAAAGAGATACGGTCACAGATATGCAAGGATCTGCCATACCTCGATCTGTATCTCTTTCGAACGGGAGACACCTAACTGGGCTAAATGACCATATAAAACATGCATGCAAAGTAAGAGGGGGTTATACCTAGGGTGGTGGTGGAGTCAGGCTAGCGAGGCAGTGGCGTGTCAGTGTAGTGACGTGTCGGTGCGGTGCAGGCAGACCAGCAACGCCAACAAAGTGCTTTGGGTCCCCTCCGACAGCTCCTGCTCTACAAGAGAATAAACACATCGCTATAAGTTAAAAAATTCAGCAGCACCTCCCCTCTACGGGGACGTTTCCAAAACCTGCAAAAAAAATTGTCGGCACGAAGGCCGACAACCACAAACCCGGCACGAAGGCCGTCCGACTTGGCACGATGGCCGACAACCACAAAGGCTTTACCTTATTCTCCGAGGAGGCCCAGGGACAACGATGGGCGGGCACGACGGGGCGACCGGGGCTTCTTCTTCCTCCTCCTCCTTCTTTCTCTTCCTCCCCTTCTTCTTCTCCTCCTCCTTCTTCTTTATCCTCTTCCTCCCCTTCTTCTTCTTCCTCCTTCCTTCCTCTTCTTCCTCCTGTTAGGCGGGGCTGGGGGCGGGTCGGCGGCGGATGGCCGGGGAGGACGGGGTGGGGCTAGGCATGGCCGGCCGGGGAGAGCGTGGCCGGCGCGGGCGCGGCCGGGGCTCACCGGCGGGCGGGGATACGGGGGGCGGGGTGGTGGTGGTGGGTGGGGGCGGGTTGGCGGCGGCGGCGGCCTTCTCGGGCGCTGCCGGGGCTCGCCGCCGGGCGGGGCTAGGGGGCGGGGCGCCGGCGGCGGTGGGTGGGGCGGGTAGGCGGCGGCGGCAACGGCGGGGCGGGATGGGGGGCCGGAGGGGCGGCGCTCCGGCGAAGGGACGGGGCTCCTGCGGTGGCTCCGGCGTGGGGCGACGCTCCGGCGGCGATGGCGGCGGCGGCGGCGGGCTGGGGACGGGGCGGGCTGGGGGCGCGGGCGCGTGTGTGTGGGTGTGAGTTAGGTTAGGACCGACCGGCTAGTTTTGATTTCGTTTTTATTTTTTTTTAAAAAAAAATAACTTTGCCGAGTGCCAGGTCGCGGCACCCGGCAAAGAAACTGGCTTTGCCGAGTGCCAACCCTAGGCACTCGGCAAATTTATTATTTTTTTGTTTTCTTTGCACCCAATTTTTTAAGGTTTGTTACAGTAACACAAATAACATGTTCAAGTTTGAGACTTTTTTATTGCAGTTTGTCATATTTCTTTAGTTTATTTTGTTTTCTTGAATTTTTTCGAAAAATGTAAGTTTAAACTGTGGGTGCATGAAATAATGAAACGTAGTCTTCTAAAAAATGATATTGATGTTGAAGGGTGTCTTTTGAGGTCGTATCCAAGAGCTCACCTAAAATTTTGAACGACGCCTTATTCGCGGAACATGGCGACCCGCTTGTTCTAAGATTATAATTTAATTATATAAAATTCAAACGAAGTCCGAAAATCGCGAAACTTGTCGAGTTGTTGTGTTATCGCATGTAGAGGGTATGATAAAAAATTGAGAAGATTTCGAGCTCGTTACAACGTCGGATGGATAAAACCTAGACATCTCCACATGTGATCACACGTCGTGATCGCATGTGGAGATGTCTGGGTTTTAGATATCCGACGTTACAACGAGCTCGAAACCTTCTTAATTTTTTTATTATACCCTTTACATGCGATAACACGACAACTCGACAAGTTTCGCGATTCTCGGACTTTGTTTGAATTTTATATAATTAAATTACAATCTTAGAAGAAGCGGGTCGCCATGTTCCGCGAATGATGCGTTCAAAATTTTAGGTGAGCTCCTGGATACGGCCTCAAAAGACACCCTTCAACATCAATATCATTTTTTGGAAGGTTAAGTTTCATTATTTCATGCACCCGCAGTTCAAAGTTACATTTTTCGAAAAAATTCAAGAAAACAAAATAAACTAAAGAAATATGACAAACTACAATAAAAAAGTCTCAAACTTGAACATGTTATTTGTGTTAGTGTAATTAAGCTTCTAAAAAAATTGGTGAAAAAAACAAAAAAACAAAAAAACTTTGCCGAGTGTCTAGGGCTGGCACTCGGCAAAACTAATATTTTGCCGAGTGCCAAACGTCCGGCACTCGACGGCGTTCGATGCCGTCGGTCCCCTACAAATATTTGCCGAGTGCCAGTTCTTTACCAAGTGCCATGCTCTCGGCAAACAGTTTCTTTGCCGAGTGTCCGTATTTGCCAAGGGCGTGACACTCGGCAAAGAGGTCTTTACCGAGTGCCGAATTTTACCAAGTGCTCGATATTTGGCACTCGGCAAAGCGTCTAGCACTCGGAAAAGTACGAGTTTCCTGTAGTGTGCTCCACTAGAACTGTATGGCTGTGTTATTAGAAAAGAAGATTATGCCTATAACTAATGATTAATGATAAGACTAAAATTACCTCCCCTAGAATTCAAACCTAGCTCCGCCACTGTGCAGCGATATATACTGTATGCATTCCGATATTGTTGAAAACATTATGTTCGCTAAATCTATAATAAAAGTGGTATACAGGCCAAGTTGTGTCTAATAATATAATAAACGAATTCTTTTGAGCTTAAGCATATGCTAACTTCGTATTTATTATTTGTGTAAATTTACGGTGAGTAATACATATGTTGCTTACTGGAGTTTTGTGAAAACCAATAACCGTCCACAGGTGTTTTTATGTACTGCATCCGTACTAATAAAAACACAATATACTCTAATTTTGTCTTGGTGGGTTAATTTTCTCAAACTGTAATCAAACTTAGAAAAAAAAATCAACATACCAAATTTTCATTAAAATCATTATAAATTTTGTTTTCACGGTCCATTTATTTGCTGTATTTATAGATTTTTCTATGAACTTTGTCAAGATTAAAGAAGTTTTCCTTAGAACGAAACAAAAATGCCTTACATTTGAAAAGAAAAAGGAGAGTGGTAAAGTGTGGCACATGTGGCTACAAATGAACATGGTGGGCTTTTTTTTTAAAAAAAATGGTGGGGGTATTCTTTGGGCATTAATGATCATGCGTTCATAGAGTGCTTTTAGCTAGTCATGATGAACGGTGGCAACAAGCTAGTGACACTGGTCATCACGAATTGAGCATATATATATAGCACTAATTGGGTTAGTTACGATGAAATTTGTTCAGATCTAAGGATCATGATTTTAGTATACGAGTGTTTGTATTTTCTAAATTTATTTTGGAATTTAACAATGATATATTCTTTTAGTATTATCTGACGTGTGTGGTGACTTATTGAAGTGTTCACATGTGTGGCTGTGTATGCTGTGTTTTGGAGCCTCGTGTTTCAAATCAAAAGAAAAGGATAGCTAGCTAGTGACCGGCCGGATGAAACCGTGATGGAGGGTGTGGACTATGGACACTCGCTTGGTCTATTGATCCACACATATGCTCGATCTCTCCGTCCCAAAATTATGGTCGTTGTAGTGTTGGAAGTATGTCCCAAAAAGAGTATCGTTGAGCCATCTAGCTAGGTAGTACTTCAATCCCAGGCATATACTACATCCATCCACAAAAGAACTCAATTATAGGATACGTGCCGATCAAACTATCTTAAGTTTAACTAAATTTATAGTAAATATTATGAGGATTTATGTCTCCAAATAAATTTATAATAAAAATATATTGAGTAACTAATCTAATAGTACTTATTTTGTATCATGAATATTTATATTTTTTATATAAATTTAGTCAAAATTCAAATAGTTTGACTTCTCGAAAAGCGAGAATTACATTCTTTTGTGGACAGAGGGAGTAAGAATTGGCTGCTCCGCACCTCACCATTGAAGGAAAGCAACATTTTTTTCATGCTTTCACGTGACCACACCTCCATGGAGATAATTAATGAAGCATGTCGCAGACAATAATGATTAAATTGTAGAGATATACTACACATCTTTTTTCTGCCTCCTTGGTTCAAATGTCTAAGTCTAAAACAACCATAATTTTGGGACGAAGGGAGAAAGTACGCACCATAGCTTGGACGTTCATGCGACGAATTAAAAGCAATGACCAAAATAGTCTTAGGTATTTTTAATAATTTGCAATTAATTTCGGTCAAATTTTTTTTGCAATTAATCGATCACATCAATGGTTAATTAGATGCCAAAATGCGATGAGGTGATGGCAGGCAGTTCCTTTTCATGGCCTCGGGGAGCCAGTGGTAGTAGACAGGGCACGTACGAAAGCCACTCGGCCATGCAACGCGGCGCCCTGCAAGCAAGCACGAAGCACCGCTGTTTCGCTTGCCTCCGCCTCCGATCCACCACCACCTTCGAGGCTTGGACCACCACACGCAATTTAAAACCACCCGCGCGCGCGCGCATCTAAACCTCTCACCCCATTGGCCGCCCACAGACCTGGAACTAGTACTAGCCACCCACTAGCTTCATTATTCTCTTCCTGCACGGCCAGCCACGAGGTCAGGCAGACGTCACTGCTGGCTTGCTAGCTATGGTGACCATGGGGAAGCGGCAGCTGGCCGACAACGAAGAGAAGTGCTACGGCGTCGGCGGCGCTGCTGATGAGGTCGACGGCGAGGGCAGAGCGACGGATCTGCGGCCTCTGTCACTGTCGTCGCCGCACACGCAGGCGTTCCACCTCGCCTGGCTCTCCCTCTTCGCCTGCTTCTTCGCGGCCTTCGCGGCGCCGCCCATCCTGCCGGCGCTGCGCCCCGCGCTCGTGCTCGCGCCCTCGGACGCCGCCGCCGCCGCCGTGGGCTCCCTCTCCGCCACGCTGGTCGGCAGGCTCGCCATGGGCCCCGCCTGCGACCTCCTCGGCCCGCGCCGCGCGTCCGGGATCGCCAGCCTCCTAGCCGCGCTCGCCATCGAGGCCGCCGCGGCCACCGCGTCGTCGCCCGCGGGCTTCGTCGCGCTGCGCTTCGCGGCGGGCCTCTCCCTCGCCAACTTCGTCGCCACCCAGCACTGGATGTCGGGCGTCTTCGCGCCCTCCGCCGTCGGGCTCGCCAACGCCGTCGCCGCCGGCTGGGCCAACGCCGGCAGCGCCGCCGCGCAGCTCGCCATGCCGCTCGCCTACGACCTCGTCGCCCTCCGCCTCGGCGTGCCCATCACCGTCGCCTGGCGCGTCGCCTACCTCCTCCCCTGCGCGCTCCTCGTCGCCACGGGCCTCGCCGTCCTCGCCTTCCCCTACGACGACGACCTCCCGCGCGGCGGCGGCGGCGGCGGAGCCAAGACCGGCGGCAAGAGCTTCTGGGAGGTGGTGCGCGGCGGGGTGGGCGACTACCGCGCCTGGGTGCTCGCGCTCACCTACGGCTACTGCTACGGCGTCGAGCTCATCATGGAGAACGTGGCGGCCGACTTCTTCCGGAAGCGTTTCCGCCTCCCCATGGAGGCTGCGGGCGCCGCCGCCGCGTGCTTCGGCGCGATGAACGCGGTGGCGCGGCCCGCCGGCGGGGTGGCGTCGGACGCGGTGGCGAGGCTGTTCGGGATGCGCGGCAGGCTGTGGCTGCTCTGGGCCGTGCAGACCGCCGGCGCCGCACTCTGCGTGATGGTCGGCAGGATGGGAGCGGCGGAGGCGCCGTCGCTGGCGGCCACCATGGCCGTCATGGTGGCGTGCGCCGCCTTCGTGCAGGCTGCGTCCGGGCTCACCTTCGGCATCGTCCCCTTCGTCTCCAAGAGGTGAATCCAACAAGCTTCTTCTTAGAACATCTGTATCATGCACGTTTTTCGTCTCAAAAAGAAAATTCATGCACGTTTCATCAATCAATAATCTAATAAAGATTGTTTTGTCTATGATTATTTAAATATAATTATAGATAGATCTTGATTATATATTCACATATAGATTTTTTTTCACCCAAAAAGATACAAGGAATAACATCTATCATGCACCTAAAGATTTTTTTTTTGTGTCGGGTTATTTGGACATAGATAGACCTTGCATTATATATTCACATTTAGATATCCCGAAAAGTTGCAACGTGAATAATAAGAGTCATGACGTTCAAGTATGTTTGCCATTTCTAAATTCATAACGTATATAAATACATGTAAACCCCATGTAAAACTGTCGAGGCGTCTAATTTAGAAGTACCTCTCAATTGAAATAGCCACACCAGCTAGCTTTTTCTAATATTTTTTTAAGCTCACAAACAACAAGGACGGCCACATCCTTGTCTTGAAACTTAATGAATCTAGAGTAGAATCATTAGGCATATAGTATTGTTGATGTTGACTTAATCAGAGAGGTTTCAAACAATGAAGCTTTTAGCCACATTATTTCTTTGAACAGAGATATAGCATCCTACAGCAGTCATATATATTAAATATTGGGTAAAACGTGGCGTACATATTTTCTTCGTTCTAAGCAAAAGAAACACGGGAAAATTACAATAACACAATAGGCAGCGGAAAACAAACTAGTCTTCACAAATTACTCTTTATTTTTATTCCATTAACTACTTTGTTTGTATTTTTTTAGAAAAGGCACGTACGGTCTTAAATAACTTTTTTTAAAACAAAAAGTTTATCTAATGAATTAAACTAAGAATAGCATGCATGGGTTCGTCAAACTAATGTCTCTGATCCCATTTGGTCAGAACTAATTTAAATTAAATCTTATTCATAGCTCGAGTTTTAGAACAGCGGTCGAGGCAGCTTGTTGCAGAGGATTAATTATAATTAATTAGATAAAGAATACTGTTTTGAACTTTTTTTCTCGAAACAAAAAAGATTTGTGCATCTTTGTATTTAAAACGAAGATTGTTTTTACAAGGGAGCTCAAGCGCTCGCTCGGAGGACAAAGATGAACATTAGACGCAACCTCCCTACTCTCTTGACTTAATGTGACTACTCACAAACTAAACAACTGAGTTTACAAGCCCTAGCTTCGATCCATTGATCATGACTTGCTTGATGATGTTAAGTACTTAGACCAAGCTTGATGGCATGGTCCAGAAACATCTCGCTTTTTTTTTTCCCTTCCATAGCTCCCAAGCCAACGGCGCGAATAGGCTATCGCTCCCTTCTTTTTTGGGCCTTGCCATCATCGACTCCACTAGTCCCACCATGAGAGGATGGTGTCTCCTCCAACATTGGTCGTGTCGGCCCCGAGAGCAGCGAGGATATGATGTTCCACCAGACTTGGCGCGAGAAGGAGCAAGAAGCGATGGTATGGTCGATGGTTTCCGGTTCTTAGCCGCAGAAGTAGCAGTAGTTGTCCGCATCTAGCCCATGCCGTCATCTCCTATCTGCGGTCCACTGTCTTCTTTACAGCGCTAGCCATAGGAAGATCTTGACTCTCAGCGGTGCCTAAATTTTCCATATCCTTGTGCATCCAAGTATTGGCTATGAGGCGAGGTGCAATGCCTGGTAAGCTGACTTGGAAGTATAGTTCCCATCAGTTGTCCATCTCTGCTCTGGTTCGGCTGTATCTAAGAGACGAGGTCCTAGACCTGCAAGTACTCGTGTAATGCCGGCGTTGTGATACCACCGGTGATCTGGCATAGCCAGGCTCGGTTGTGCATGCCCGACGCCAAGGTTGTGTCATCTCTGATGCTCCTTTTAATTTGCTGATTAAGCCAATCAATGTGGGCGTCGTGTCTTTGATCGCCCTTCCTGTGCAACCAGCGCCCTTTCCAGAATGCAGTTGAGCAGTCGTTCCTGTCAGATAATCCTAGCAACAAATGCTCACGTGCAGGAGGCCAGCGGAGAGTAGATGCGACGGGCAGCGACTTTGCGCGAGAAAAAATGCCGAGGAGAAAATATCACGTGGGAGCACAAAATTCGATGCTTTGAGAAGTCAAATATGGAATACTCTTGGAGATGACATCTTTTTTCCCTCATCATCATAGCAAACAAATGTTTTGGAGGAAAAAAAACTTTTGAAGATACTCTAAGATAATGTGTGAACCAATAGTTGTCATGCATGATACTTCAAATTGTGCAGCGATCGTCATTTTTTCGGTACCAGCTGAAATATAATATTTCTTACACCTTTGGTTTGGGTCATTTTGGGTGGATACAGGTCGCTGGGCGTGGTGTCCGGGATGACGGCGAGCGGCGGCGCGGTGGGCGCGATCGTGACGAACCGGCTCTTCTTCAGCGGGTCGCGGTACACCATCGAGGAGGCCATCTCCCTGACCGGCGCCGCCAGCCTCGTGTGCACGCTCCCGCTGGCCCTCGTCCACTTCCCGCGCCACGGCGGCATGCTCTGCGGCCCAACCACCGCCGCCGGCGACGAAGACGACGCAGAATATGACAACAATAATGCTGGAGATTACATGCTCCTCAAATGAAATGAGAAAGAAATGGAACGAGAGGCCCCATGATAGTTGATTTTATTATGCGAATTTCATGGATAGAAATATGTCCAGTAGTTCCGACCCTCCATCGATCACCTGCACATAAATAGATAGAGATGGATCGTAGGTTGTTTAAGTGTCGCTGCCGCATTGGCAACTGCGTGTCTTATGTTTGGTGTGAATAGTGAGACAGTGATAAGTGATGGATCATTCAAATTCTAGTTCCAAAAATCTAATTTAATTTGTTTGATTATTCCAGGGAATGAAATGAACTCGTTATTCCAGCCCAAGAGAGTCCCACGGGACAAGGTCCGTTTTATTATCAATCAAATGATAAAGGATAATTTCGACATTGCATTATTGGCGGCGTTTGAGTTCTGACCAATGATCGGCTCTCGCCTCTCGCGACATGGTTCAGGAGCACGCTACGTGGATTGGGCCTATTTCGCCTTGTGCTGCAGGTGGATGAAATGGTTAAAGAGGGTGAATGGCTTAATAAAAATTTCTTAAATATACTAGAGCAAAAGAGGTGATAAAAAATTTGCTCCATCTCTAACTATTCTATTTTCAAGCCCCTACACAACCTAGCAACCTTGTCTAAGGCCCCGTCTGAGAGAGCTCCGCTCCATGGTTCTTCAGCTCTGCTCCTTGATTCTTCGGTAGAGTGATTCCACTAAATTTCTAGGTGGGAACAGGGTGGGGAGCTGACGAGAATTGATTCTCTGCTGATATCCACCAAAATATAACAGGAAGCAGGGTGGAGCAGGTTTTTTAGCTCCTAGCTCCTAAACAGAGAAGTGATTCTCTGTTGATCCCTACCTGAATCAGTTGACATTTTAGCATTTGACTAGTTGTTGATGGTAATTATTGTATGATTTTACCCGTCAACTAAACACGAAATAAGGGTATAAAGGCAAACACCACCATAGAATAGGGTTTCAACTGACAAAATTCCACAGTTTTGGTGAATCAGTGTTTCGCAGGGTGTTAATCAGAAAAGAATCAATAAAGACCCACATGTCAGACTAATACATCAAATTTTATCGCGACGGTAGATCAATAACATTCTAGAGAACACCAGAGACTCGCCTGCAGAAGCGGGGTCCGTTTGTCAGAGAGAGGGTGTCGGGCGACCCCACTGCCAGGTCGGCCGACCTGTCAGGGTGTCCTTTCCGCGTGCGCTTCGACGTGGACTCTCCACCGCATTTGAGAATTGATCTCCACCCTACGTTGAAGTCAGTTTGATGCAAGAGCTACGGTTCATTCCACCGCCCTATATATATAGCCCCAGGCCTCCAGGGTTTCATATTATTCAAGTCATAGTCCAGAAACTAGAGCCAGATACCCTAGATCATTAGAGCTTCACCATATAGAGCATAGCTACGTAGGTTTAGAAGTAGAAAGAGGCAAGTTTTACTTGAATTCCAGATCTTGTCTAGAGCGAGGCTTTCCGGAGCCATTGTAAGCTCTCTCTTGTATCTAATACCTTTTTTGAGTACTTTAGATAAATTTGATTGACATTGTTCTACTATTGATTATATTCTTAATTATGCTATTCATTACTTATCTAGATTGTATACTTTGCGTAATTAGGATGCATTCATATTCATACAAAGGTTTGTATAGCTCTCATTCATTGACGTCATGGATGGGTGACCAATAGTATGTAAGCATGGTATTTAGATGTGGTTTATCTGCAAATACACCTTATATTTTGGGTTCTGTGGTAGATTATGGATGTGACACTCTCATTGAGTCATTTGTATTTCACACCTCGAATATAGGGGGAGTAGAAAGTTATTGTTACTATAGAAGGCTGTCTATAATCTTGATCTTCTTTAGTAATATTCCCCTAAGTATGAGTATAAAGTATCTTTGCAATGATTGCTAGTATAATTGCACCAATCTAATATGTCTTTAATAATATAGTTAGAATTACTTAGGAATATTATTATGCTTCTGTCTAATCCATGCTTGTGTCGAGATAGGAAGTGCTCTAAGTAATTACATTATTATCTATTGACTGATCATTATGCTTATCATACATATCGTTATTATTATGACATAACCCCTGTTTTGAGTAAGTAGATCATGCATGGTTATCTCCATATTTGTACGTGCATATGACAACTATCTATTATCCCTTTATTGTCAAACCCTTCCCAGTGGTAAAATATAAATCGACAACCCGAAATACTTTTGGGTAAAATATTATAATGATATATATTTTATCTGTGTGCTTGCGGATATAATATAATTATTTCAGTCACTTGGTACAGGAAGTTCATAGATCTTTTAGAATCGTGCTAGAGATGACAACCTAGTTATTCTAAGAGATAGAGATTAAGAGTTCAAGTGATGTAAGCTAATCAGAAGGCACATTAATTTATACCGACACTAGTTGAGAGTGACTCTTCTCGGAGAAGCTGGCGCTAGAGCTCTCCCAAAGGAGACCTAAATTAATGTGCTCTAAATGACTAACGACTAAAGGGCCATACTAACCAAATCAACACAACGATCAATTTGCTCTCAATCGACTAAGGGTCTATTTGGGACAGTTCCTCTAACTCTAGATTAAAAAAAATAACTCTGCTCCACCAAAAGTTAGCCAAACCGTCCAGCTCCACGAAATCTCGATTCACCCAATCACCTCAAGAGGTGCTCCACTAAACTCAAATTGGTGGAGTTAGGAAAGATTATCACCACTGCCACTGCATAATTTACCGGTTCGTTCTAATTTTTCCTCTTCTCTCGTTCTCGTGCAGCGACTGCTTGCTCTTCTTTTTTTCCCAGTTTGCCGCCATAGCCTAGCCGCCTGCCCAGCTTTCCTATCTCCGACGACGACGCGCTTGCCCAGATCGCCACCCTGGCCATCCGCGCTCGCCGGCTTGGCCCACCGCATGCCCCCTGCGGTCGCCCAGCCGTGCGCCCGTCCATGCTCGTTTGCCATGGCCCGCCGCCGCTCGCCCAGCTCGCCTAGCTTTGGCTCCACTGTCTGTGCACCATGCCCCACGCTCGCTCAGCTCATCGCCGTGGCCAGCCGTGTGCTCGCTCAGCTCGCGCAGTCATGCCATGTCATCCTGCATGCGACCTGCGACCTCAAGGAAGAAGATGTTTTTTCTCCTAACGGGCGAGGCCCACAAAAAAGTAGACATTACATCTGGGAGCTATCTCCAAAGTGAATTTGGACATTTCCATCAAATTGCCCGTGCATGGATCTAGAGCTGCTGCATAAGCCAAACGATTCCACGGTGGATCCCAGATCCACCAGTGGAACTACTCCACGGTGAATCACAGATACAGATTCATTTTTTCAGACGTGAAGCTGTCCCAAACAAGCCTGGGACAGCTCCGTCTCTAGATCCACAAATTTAGATTCCAATTCAATTTTTTTAACCAAATACCTCTAGATCCACTAGCTCCATTAGTGGATCTAACCCCAGATTCACTAAATTGGTGGATCTTCACAAGGGGTGCTCCACTAGATCTAGGTGGAGTTGGAAAAAATACCCACTATGCCGCTGATTACAGAAAAATAACGGTTCGTTCTTTTTTTCTTGTGATCCTCCTCCATTCGCGAGTGGAGTCTCCTAGCCGCCTGGCGAGGCCGGCCGTGAGCTCGTCATGGCCACACGTCCGCCCCTCCTGCATGCGTGGATAGGAAGGAGGGACCCATATTTGTTTTTCAGTTTTTTCATCCCCACGTGGGGCCTGCTTGGAACTAAAATAGAGAAGAGATGGAACTGTCCCAAACACCTCTACCTCCACCAGCTCTACTGGTGGAACTGCTCCACGGTGGATTTACGTGAATCTCAGATTCAGATTTAGTTTTTGGCTTGATGAACCTGTCCTAAACATGCCCTAATTCTAAGCTAAAGTGCTAGTGTAACTAGGAATTGAATACTAGCAAGGATGTGCTTGTTATACCTCTGAATAGCGTAGATGACGCCAATCACCAATAGATGATTAACAAGACAGTCAATCACTCAATGGTGATGACCTCAATAAAATCCCAAGAACAACAAGAAAGCCAACACTGACATACGAAAGATTTATCCCGAGATTCACGTGCTTGCTGGTATGCTAGTCCCCGCTGTGTCGACCTTTTCCTGGTGATTAGGTGCCTAATTAATTGGCATACACAAGCTAAGCCCTATAAAAGGGCGCCATAAGAACCTAACACATGCAAAGGTAACTCAATAACACGATCAGTGCCCAATCTAACGCACCCAGCATCCGGTCGCACTCTACCAAAGAGAAGTAGCTAGGCAGCAGGCAACGACATGTGATGGACCTCAAACACGATGGCTACCAAGTGAAGAATCAACCTCACTTGTGTCTCATGGCCGAGAAGAGCAATAAGAGAGCTTCCAAGGAAACTCAAAAGAAGATGATGGGCATAACCGAGAAGGCACAAGCAAATGATCGAGAAGGGAGTGATACTGAAATTAAAGACGAATATACTCTTAATCATCTTAATGACAAAGACAAGCTCATCTTCATGAAGATAGTTGAAAAGAATGATGAGTGAGAAACAAGAGCGATCACTTGAGAGGTGTTGACGGTCGTTAACACCCTGTTTTATTGTCAACATTCTACCCATAATCAATGAAAATCAACATGAAATATGAAGAATTTAGTTTATAACTTACCTAGTTCCACATTTACTTGGAGAAATTATTTGTATGTAGAAAAAATGATGAAAATGGACAAATATGAGGTGGAGATGACACATGGGACCCCCTGGTTCCACGTAGGCACCAGAAAGGGGGCGACCGCCCTATCCAACAGGGCGTCCACCCCCCTAAAGTTGTCTAACATGTCCACAATCCGTGGGAGAGGCTTCCCATCACTTGTACACCGTCCATCTACATTGGTTTCAACCAATGGTGCAAGATCAATGTATCAAGGATTCATGGGTCCACAAGTCATTCTCCAAGGACCACAAACTGCCATACCAACCGCGATCCAGGCCTCCACCGACATCATAACCGACTTTGGATCTGGGCCTCTGGGGCCATAGGATTGCAAGGGGTTGTTGACACTTCTTAGCGCAACCACCAGAGACAGGGTGTTAGGCTAATCTCTGATAATGATGCCAGAAGTGCCTGGGGGTATTTTTTATGTCTATTGGATAATTCCGCAAGCGCACAGAATATACCGCTGTAGCACTTCACCCGGAAGTATTCCAAGATATCGTTATTTATTTTATCCCAAGGGAAAGCGATTGCTAGAAATATTAATAGAAGGAGATCCTGAACTCTATCTCAACTTAGCACAACTAGTGCAGAGGGGGTAATCGAAGTATGATAGGAAGGTGATGATCCAAAGATAACAAATGAAATACTAAAAGATAACTAGTGTAGTGTAGCTAGGTGGGAGGACAACGAGTGAGAAAGGTTCCTGTGATTCAAACTTTACTCCTGTGATCTATCCTATCAAATGGTCAAATTACACTAGGATTGTTACCTTACTACCGGTGTGCAGGGGGTAGTGCGAGACAATAGAGGACGAAACCTCTACCCGAAGCGTCTACACTCTTATGGGAGCCTACCTTTTAAGAACTTGCCTAAAACACGTGGAGGGATACTAAGACTAGACAGGGCTGTCACCACCTGCTAACACCCACAAACAATCCGTGCGACAAACGATAATCAAAGGCAAGATTTAACCTAAACACCACACTTACACTAAGTCTAACTACTCTAGCTGTGATCAGAGCAACTAGAGCACCTTATGACAGGCGATGAACTAACACACGTTGAGTTGAAACAAGATCACAAACTAATGCAAACCGACCAAGTAATATGATAACTCACAATAATACTATTAAAGTAATGCACTAAGTAAAAACTCAGTAAAGTAAAGTAGAATAATATATTAAAGTAAATAAGTCTTACAGAAAGAGAAAGATACAAGAGCTATACCAGACTCTCCAGCAGACGACTCCGGAGACCCCGAGCGCAGCTCGACTCAACTCTAACTCCCACACTAGTCTACAACTACTACTAAAGGTGGAACTACACTACTTCTTCACTTGTATCTTGAATGAATCATGTCTTGAGAGGGTGGAGGCAGCCTCTATTTATAGGGGAAGATGGAGAGGTGCCATGTCAGCGATCCGTGTGCCTTTCCACCTTAGCCCTTGGATGAACCGACCTTGAAACCGCCTCAGATCAATGGTGCTGGTGATTTCCTCACGTAGACATCATGCAGGAAGGCGGTGGAAGCTAACCGTCCTGGCTGGGCACCAGGGGGGTTCGGCCGAACCCCCTATGGCAGGTGGGCCCAGTCAGGGGCTTCTAGAAGGTGTCCCCACCAGTCATTGAAGCTGCAGGTGGCCTGGCCCCACCATTTCTGGTTCGACCGACCCACCCCTAGTGGGTTGGGCCCACCAATGTGGTCCCCACCTATCATAGGGTCTCCCCTGGTACTTGTTATGTCTTGATTGCTTCGTTTTACACCTCAATCCTTGTGCCTTTGATCTCCATCGTTGAATGAAAGCACAAGTTGATCAGATGGATGAAATGACTTGGTTGGAGTGTCACACGGATTCTGCCACGTCAGCAGGGTCTGGTGGGCCCCATCCATGGTTCGGCCGAACCATGCCTGTCCCCACCTCAAGCTCTTCTCTCTTTCATTTGATGTTGTAAGCATTGTGTTAGAATGTGGTGGCCTGGGTCAACCAAACATGGTTCGGCCGAACCACATAGGTGGCCCCTAGCTACTCACTTTTGCACTGTTTTGGTCTTCCCTGCATTCACAAACTTAAGAGTATAAGTGGAACTAGTCATTGATAAAAATATGTTCATGTTATGTTGATCTTCCTTGAATCTGAGGTCTGTTGATGGTGTTTGAGTGTGGATTTTTATAGTATATCCACCGTCAACAGCAGTGGATCCAACAGGGTGGGCGCCCTGTTGGAGGTAGCGCCCGCCCCCCCTTTGGCAGCCACCAACCTCCCTTGCCCATACAAGTAGCAAGGGAGCTCTCAAGTGCTATAAATAGAGGCCTTTTGGCTCACTTGTAACTCAACCCACTAGAGGAATAGCTCCACTACTTGAGTGTTGGTTCAGAAGTTAGCTCTCAGTCTCTCTCTAGAAAGCTCTGCTCCTAGAAATAGTAGCTAGCTAGAGAAAAGCAGAGTTGGGGAGGAGTCTCTACTTGGAATCTGGGAGAGGAATAATTCTTTTTTTTTTGTGGAAAAGAGGAATAATTCTTCCAGGAGAGCCGGTAAAGCTCCTTTGTAATCTTACATTATCCTCATCAATATATATATTCACTTTAAGTACTTTAGTTTGAGTATTTACTATTTGAGCATTTACTTAAGTCTTGTTGATATCCGAGTTTTGCTTAATTGGTAGTATGAGTTTTCTTATTGTTAGTGTGTAACGATTAGTAATTGCTTGTTGCTCAGTTAAGGTGTCTCTATCTTTGAGCTCGGGTAGAGATACTAAGTTAATTTTGGCACATTCAGGATAACACAAATGAGATTTTTGGCACATTCAGGATAACACAAGTGAGATTTTTTGGCAGCATCAGTTACCTTTCCCATGATTTCACCGACGGACGAGATTCAGATGGGCACATTTTTGGCTTCTTTGAATCAATGGCAGTTGTAATCTTCATTGACATCTCAGTGCAAGAATTTGCTAATGAATACTTTTAAGCCGTCATCTTCACTGAAACGTCTCTCCATGAAAATGGAGCTTCCTAAAAGACGCGCCTTTACATTTAGGGAATTATACAATCTACGCACATATACTGAACCAGAAGTATAATGAAATCTCAGATGATCTGTTGCTCCCAAGAATCCTGTGTGTATATACGTCAATGAAAAAGTTATGATCTGTATTAAGCTTGACACTATAGTCTATGGGTTTGCCGGTCATTTATTTTGGCCCAGAAAGGGAGGTTCCCTGTATTTTATCCTGCCATTCTGTAGTACAGGTGTCACGTATATACATAGGTATGATGCACATGCACCAGAACCAACAACAAGGAACAATGGGGAGTAATCGTTTTCAGTATACAAATACTACAAGGACAGCTGAATTACTGCTCTCTTGATTAGGCAATTGCTACTAGTACTATTAATGCAGCAGTGAACTAATCCTTTATCAATAATAATTCATGCAGTAACGATTTTCTTTCCTCATTGTTTTTGCTATATATACTCCAAAATTATTAACTAATTACAAGGCAAGATAAAAATTGAAGAAGCAAAATGTAATTCTTCTTTTACATCATATCACTTAGGGTTGATTGTGTTTGAAATCTACTAAGAATTACAGAAATTTGCTAAAATAATGAGAATGAGATCCAAACATCCCTAGTTCTTACTCGGATAGCCACAAAGAATTCAATAACCCACTATCCCCTCCACCAATATCATTTGGATTATTATAATCATTAGTAAATTCAAACACCCTTGATCTATCTATATCTATATGAATGTGCTGGAGCCTAGACCAAATGCACATACAGCCTGTTCTTTTGGGCTAAAAAATAAGCGCTGATTTCGCTCGTGCTGATTTGTTGTGAGAGAAAAATACTGTTTCGTGGCTGAAAATAAACGTTGATTAGTCAAAAGAACAAGCTGATAAACCCAGGGCGAAGACGTAATACTTTTTCTCCTCCTGAAACATACATGTGCTACCGGATTACCAAACTCCATGGCTAACAAATTTGTTAGAGGAGGGGACACAAAAATTGTTTTTTTTTAAAAATAAAACGGTGCCCCTGCTGTCCTGCAGAAGGTAAAGAGCAATGGAAAGCAGGGAGCGAGGGGGTTGGAAAGGCAGCAGGGAAGGAAAGAAAGAGGGGAAGAAAAGGCAGTAAACGGACGCTAGGACGCTCAGGGCAGAGGGGAAGTGGTGCCGGATTTTTGTCAGTCTCCGCCCCCAACTAGTCTCTTGTATCCAATACAACCTTTGCCTTCATTGCCGCAGTTCCGTTTCACATCCCCTCCCCTCCATTTCGACCCCCTCCCATGGCCTGAATTCCGAGCCCCCCGCCATTCGCCCCGCACCCAAATCCGCCGCCTCATCGATCGACCCGGTGACGTCGGTAGCAGCGAGGCTCCGGTACTTTACTTGAAACCGTGTTTTCTTTTTTCTGCCGCTGTTTCTTGCCGTTTTGACCGCCTTGTTTCCCCCAATATTTGGAACTTTCTCGGTGGTTCGGTTGAGGGAAATGGTTGAATCTTTCTGGTCTGGATTCTTGGCTCGGGAATTCTGGGAGTTGGTACTTGCTTCTTGTGTTCTTGGAATGGCCTAGGGCTGAGGATTTTGGCTGCTTTGTTCCGATGCAGGTTCTTTGTTTCTTGGCGGTCGAAATCTAAGGGAATATGGTGGACGATGGGGGAAGCCAAGGGATTAAGAAGGTGCATTTCAGGGATTCGTCCTCCCAGCACGCTATAGTTACCTACAAGAGGCGCCGGCAGCAGAAGCCACAGACACAGCAGAAACTGCCGCAGTCACCACCACCACAGCAGCAGCTACTGGAGCCACAGCCGCTACAGCAAATGGAGCCACAGCCACAGGTGGAGCCGGAGCCAAATGCTGGAGATGTGCCGGCACAGCAGGTATAATCATTTTGACTTTAGAAGGAGCCTACAATACCTTTGTGTTGAAATGGAATGAGATTTCATCTCCAATCTGTCACAGTTACTTGAAATTTGCAAATCCTACTGCTTGTAACTATGTGCTCATCAGGTTTCCACATTCATCTTGTAAGTATCGAATAACATAGAAATTATTGATGTTTGCAAGAACTGATTCTGCACTTGGTGGTTTGTGTTAGAATGATGAATCAAGCAAAACTGGATGTGATGGAGGCGTGTCCTCTCCCTGTCTCTCTGCCTCACTATATATATAAGAATGGGATACTATGGATCAAACATAAAATGTTTCTGCTTATTTAATATACTTTTTTTAAAAAAAAAGAATCATCGCAGCTGATTGATAAACTCTGTAGGTTTCACCTTCTTAGGATGTAAATGTGGATTCTTTGGTTCCATAGGACTAAATTGTTATAACAATTGAATTATGTTGGGTTAATTTGTACTATATTTTTCTTGAAGAACTACATTGGTGACAACTTTTTTTAACATCGACTCCTGGCTTTATCTGTTTCAAGTTTCCCTTCAGTATGGAGGCTGTTTTCTATGTAGTTTTCTTGTCATAGTTAGCTGCGTTGATACAAGGAAACTTCTATGATTCGTATTCGCAGATTTGTTATATCATATGGTTGCATTAATTTCATAAAATATTTAGAGAGGGGCATTGTTCTGGGCTGAGGCAAAAGCATTCTGTTGACCTTCCATGGTTTTTTTTTTTTTTTTTTGATATTACAATGTCACAATGCAATTGAAGATAGAAGATTGTGTTCTGCACCGCCAACATTTTTTTTGATTAACACATAGCTTTTGCATACGAGGAAATTTGGTACCAGTATATTTTTGCCATGTTGAAGAAAAAACCTTGAGTGGTACTTCAGCCTTTGGGCAAAAATAGAATACAATGTAGGTGATTTTCCTTTCCTTAACTTTAACTGTTCTGTTGCAATTGTGAATTTCTCTTCATCACTTGTTAAGGCGATTATACCTCATATATTTTACTTTAGGCCATTCATTTGTGATGCCTTCACTGATCTGATGAACTTCAGATATGTATTGCTAAATTACATCTCACCTCTTCTACACCATGATTTGAAACTTTATAATTTTGCAGAGTAAAGATACTTTTTGGAAAAGTAGGGATATGGGATGGAAGTATGGCATAATGATTGATGAAAATAGACAACACTGGAAGTGTATGTATTGTGGCCTAATTAGGTACGGTGGTGGGGTATCTAGACTCAAACGACATCTGGCTGGTGATTTAGATGTCAAAATGTGCCCTAAAGTTCCAGCAGATGTTGTTGAGGAGATAAGGGAGCATTTGCGGAAGAAACGAGAGAGACGGAAGAAGCGAGCTGCACAAAATGTTGGTGACAATGTAAAGATTAAGAGCCCTTCTGGTTATGCTAATGTTGAGAAGGATCTTCCACCTTCTGATTCAGTGCTTCCCGATGGAATGGGCACTAATGTTATTGAAGAAGTCACTAACCCAACAAGTTTGGTTGATCATGATACTACTCCCAGGGTATATAAATGGACAATAAGCCTTTTCTTTTTTTTTCTTTTTGATTTGTTTTGTTCAGTGCAATACCTACTGATTCTTGTTTTTTTTTTTTTGGGGGGGGGGGGTTGGGGGGGGGGGGGGGCCTGAATCACTTAAATTTTGTAACATGTGCAGCCATGTAAGCAGATGATTCCAATCTTTGATAATAAATAAATGGCCAAATTATGAAGGGTGATCCTATTTGGCTAAACCATATGCATTGACCTTTTGTGATAAGAATGGTGTCAATAAAGTATAAAATTATAGCTGAGATATTATAAATTTGTCTACATTGTATCCATGAAGACTAGCACTCAAGGGAAAATGACTTAGGATGATTAACTGGCCACTGTTAACCTTTTGCACACTCCTTGTACTTAATATCAACAACCGCTTAACTAATTTCAGATCTTTGTCAAACTTTTGGTTTCTTGTGGATACTGACATTACCATTAATCTTATGTGTTCACAAAATTTAAATTGGTTTGCAGTTTCCGATGTTGCGAGCACGGGATATTGGCTGGGAACATGCTGTGGATCTTGATGGAAATAAAAGACGGTGGCAATGCAAGTTCTGTTCTCTATGTCGAAGTGGTGGTGTAACTACTTTGAAGGCTCATCTCATTGATGACAGCTGCCCAAACGTTCCAAAGGAAATTTCAAAGAAAGTATCAAACTTCATTGAAGAGAAAAGAGCAACACGCCTTCTTTTGAATAATTATGTCTTTAATGTTGATGAGGATTTCAACACACAAGTTCAAGGAGAAGGGACTGTAGAATTTGTAAATGAACAACCTTCAAGAAATGCTACATATGTGCAAACAATAAATAAGGGTGCTGTTAATGAGGTATCCTTGCTGTCCTTTTGTGTTCTCCTTACAGTTTTGCCATATCATTGGTGCTCAATGCAGTAGCCATGCCATAGGGAAATAAAAAGAGAACTTTGAGGATTATTAGTGAGTCCAAATGTCTTGTGAGACTTTGATGGCAGATTCTCATTTCTTTTTCAACATTTTTTCCTTATAGCTAAGCATCAAATCTTTGTTCTTGAGCCTTTAAGGGATGTTGTTACCAAGATGTTGGCATGTTGGGAATGTAGTGCTCCCTCTATTTTTTTATAAGGCATATTAGGATTTGAGAAAGTCTTTTATGTTCCAGATATACTATGATTAATATTTTCTCTTCCAGTATACTATTAATTACATCAAACTAACGACATACTTAAAGACATGTGAAATATGAATCTGTTGATGCATCTTTTGTGCACTAAACATACATAAATTTTGACTATTACAGCTTGACTTTTTTTATTCGAATACGCCCCATATTTTGAAATGGAGGAATATTCTTTAATCCTGTTACCTGAATTTATTTATTTCATCTCATTTCGAAGATATTAAATGATGTGAACGGAGCATATGTCACTGGAACTTAGCTATTTGTTCTAACATAAAACTTACCCCACCTTTTTTTTTGTGTGTAAAGATAGCAGCTGGAATCAAGCAATGTGGTGCAGAAAGTAGTGGCCATCCAGTTGAGCGTTGTGATCAGCCTGAAGAGCAGGGCACAATGGACTATGGCAGGATGGATCAAGTGACTAGCAATAAGAACCAGATTTTGGACAAGAATACTGAGAATTCAAAAAATACCAAGGTATTCACCTTCATAAACCTCGGAGCAAAATGAAAGTTGGTTGGCCCCGGAGGAAGCCTGTCTCTTTCCCCCTGTTATTGAGTTATTAGGTCTTCTTCTTATTTTAATAAATAAAATATGTCTGTTTTAAATAAAAAAAATACTATTCTCTGAGCTTTAAAATTGTTTGTAGATGTTGAAACCATGCCGGAAAAGTGAGTTTAACACAAGGAAGCACATAATTATTGTTGATCAAATTGCGAAGCATTGGAGGTGTAGATACTGTGGCATGGATGGGTATGGTAAAAAGGTTTGGCTTCATTATCATTTAGCTGGTGCATTTCGCCAGCCTAAGTGTCCAAATGTTCCTAGAGAAGTCTTTGCAAAAGCAAGACGCCATGCTCTGACAAAGAGAAGGCTAAAAAAGAATAAAGCTGATCAACAAATTCCTTCCACTCCCCATATTCTTGGCCAATCTGGTGAAGAACGGCAGATCAATGATCAATTATGTGGGGATCAGTCTCAACTGTCAATAAATAATGAACCTAGGGAGGTACTGTTACTATCTGTAGTCACTTTCCTGTTTTAACTGATCTGTGATGCCATGCAGTCGTTCATTGTTCTGAGAATTGGAACAGCAATCCACTATGTTCCATCCTTCATCTGTTCACTATAGAGGTGCAAGATCACCGGCCTTCTATGCACTAGATCTTTATCTTGTTTCTTTGCTACTTTCTTCCACAGTTGAAGTTTCATTAAACATGTATGCTAATCAGAATTCAAGTTTTCTTTTTCTTGAATACCCAGAAGAACCAGGATGTTAAGTTTTATTTGCAAAGCTTCCCTGATTAACACAATGTGTGCTGTGGCTCCTTTTAAACAAATCTGGAAACTGTCAGATCCAGGATTAAGCTGGGATTTTGCTGATTGGAGCTGAAGTGACTTATAGATGACTCTCAATTTGTCATAAATTTTTCTGCTATTCAGCATAGCATGTTGTTTTATCATAGTATTTGGAAACAAAACTAGTGGAAACCCTACTTTGCCACTATGTCGTTGGACTATGTCAATGACAAGTGGGGCCTGACCGCACATGTCATTGACACACTCAATGGTGTCTTTGGCAAAGTGCAGTCCCGCTTATAGTATGGTGGCAATCTCTATAGCTTTTATGCACAACATTTTGTGTCTCTTGTATGGTTGACTTTAGATGTTAATATAAAGCTGTATCAGATTAGAAATTGCCAAGAACCGACTAGATAACTTAAAATTTCTCTTTTGGCAACTTGCACTTAAATTTCCCCCAAAGAAAAATCTTATTGGATATGAAATAATATTGACATTGCACAATAGATGTGTTTTTGATGGTGTACCTCCTTGTTTGGCTAGATCTTTTTGGCTTGCTAGCGAGGAAACCCAGCTGTGGGGTTTGGCTGGGGCTAAACGTCTTTTTACCTTTTCGCCCAGTCATCACAGTAGTGTGTGTGTGTTTTAAGGTTGCGGTTGTATCCTTTCGTTTCCTTGGCGCAATGTTGATTTGTAGTCGTTTTGGGTGTGTGTGGTGTTTTGTAAGGGTTCCCCCATTTTTCTTCTTAATACAATGTACGCAGGGCTCCTGCGTGTTTGAGAAAAAAATAAAATAAACATGTGGCTTTTATAGTAATGACAATAACTATTTAGTACAAAAAGGTCTTACAAGTTTCTTTTAACTATACATAGGTTAACAAGACTATGATAACAAAGAATCTAATATGTCTATGCGCAGATCATTGCTCAAGAAATTGCTATACAATAAGATTGTTCTGTAGCCAGGATAAATGATGGGATATGAATTTCCTAGGAGCTCTTGACTTCAAGAGATTTGTGTCAACCAACTCCAATCTCTTCAATCAATGCTTGTTTGGAGGCACCTCATTATCTCTGTAACTAATGTGCCAGCATCCAGGAGTTATGAGCTCTATGAAGACCATTTTGTTATGATGAACTTACTCTAGCTACTTCAAGTCCTATTCAAAACCCCAAAGGTCCCCAGTCTAAAATGGCAACCAAAGAACAAGTGATCACAATCTGATTGAATCCTGAGGTTTTTCTTCTTTAGCAGCCTTGTTGATTTTAGCCATTCAGTATTATCCAAAAGAAAGTCATGTGCAGACCTTTAGCTGCATTCTGATTGAGAAGATAATTGCTAAAAGAATCATATCTCCAACTTTTTTTTTAAAAAAAAAAGGAAACTGTTTTGAGTGAAAGCATAGGCAGTTACAGTTTGTTATGTCCAATTTAGTCTTTAATTGAATTCATTCTTTCACCGAAGGGTGTATTTGTTTACTTTTCAGGCCTCTGTTCATCCCTTAGTTTAAGTTCATATTTAAGAGGCATGTTCTCTGAATTTTTAGGTACACAATTACTCTGCAGTGCTAAGGGACAGTGCATGGGAACATTCTCTGATATATGAGAAAGAAAATGGCCACTGGAAGTGCAAGTGGTGCAGTATTGAGGGTGATCATGGTTTAACTAGATTGAAGTGGCATCTTGTTGGATGGCAGAACCACCCTCAGTGCCCAAACATTGCAATGGATGTTTCTAAAAAGATGAAGGATGAAATGATGTCAAAGGAGGAGCAGAAGGCGAGATCAGGTTTATTTGATGGTAATGGCTATTGTGGCGTGCTATGCTCTTCTAAGAGTTCACAACTTGATCAGGACCATCTCACTGCAACAATGCATGGCAGATGTTCTTCCCATGCTTTTGACCAAGCTAACAGTGAATTGAAAGGATGCAATGTGTTATCCATTACTACTCTTGTTTCGCAAGAGAGTCCCAATCCTCAGGTGCATCATGTGGATCCTCAGGTGTGTCATGAGCAAGAGAAGGAGCTTGCCACCTCTTCAGAACCTAGCTGTGAGCAAGGTCAGAGGATGCAGTGGCACTCGCAAAATAAGGTGTAGCTCTGGTACCAAGTCAATTTCAGAAGTGGAGACTATTCACAACTGTACACTTTATTTAGTAGAATGTAGTACAAGGTAGCGAACCCTATATTATGTGGCCCTTAGAAAGTTATATAGTAGCTATGCTCACTTAACAGGTGCAATATACATATTTGCTAGTCTATTATGAATCTAGGGCTAGAATTCATGCAAACACTGTTTGTAAGATATCATTTATAGCACCTTCTTGGCTGTATCAGCTATTCATACTACTGGAACTCATCATCAGCGTTGGATCTATAGGCTGTACAAGGGTGAAAACTGTATATGACTCATTTGGTGCACCATTAGTTAGAACTAGCAACATGGATACTAGCAGTAACTGGAACATTTTTCTTACTGAAAGACTTGTCATCTATGTAGAAATAAACACTAGTAGCACTTTCTTGTCTTGCTTAGGTATAATCACATGAAAATCAGCAATCCATGTGCCTGAACCATGAAGTAATATTTAGATCCCTTGGAAATATTACTATTATTAAAGCCCTTTTATATAATATTTTTCCTTTTTGTTGGTGGTTCATTTTAGTTGGGATTAAAAGACTTCGTTGTTGTTGCTGTTTTACAACATTTCTGCTGGACTAACCTGTTAAGTACTAAAAAGTGTTTGTTGTGCAGACAATGATGGAAGAAGGACCTCATGAGAATGGATTATGTGGTGACACAAACAAGTTGGAGGAACAAAGAAGTGACTCTGGAATTAGTGACTGCTGGAGATATGTTTTGGATGGACTAATGCATTTGCCTGATGTACAAGAGGATGCTGGAATTGGGACATGCATCCGTGATGCTCTTCTCTATGGTTGTGCTGAATTTGGCACAGTAAGTGGGAAAATCATAGACATTCTTGCATTATTATATTATGTTAGCATTGTACTGTGGCTGTAATGATCTATTTAAAGGATAAATTATCATGATATCATCTTCAGTAATCTTTTTTCTTGACTTATATCAGGCAGCTGACAAAGTGGAAATGGATTGTGATAAAACAGTGAATGCGAACACTGCTAAGTGCCAGAATATCCTTATGGACGTTTTAAGATCAGAGAACTTTGCTTTGTTGTGCAGTGTACTCTGCAGAACTGTACATCAAGATGGGGAAAGAACAAGATATTTTGATTTTGGTTTGATTGATTCAAGGATGAAAAATGGAAATTATGGGCATGAACCTGAACTATTCGTACATGATCTGAAACTGGTACCAACTTCATGACTTTTGTGGTTGATATTTCTTCTAGTATTGTGTCATGTGCTTTGAAATTTTATACCCCTATTAAATTGCAAACATTATGTCGTTGCCCACACACGTCCACTACCTATATAATAGTTTTCTTTGATATGTGTATCTCTGTAGTTCAGGTACAAAATCTCAGTTTCAAGGCCCTTAGTTGTAGTGTGGTTCGATGGCCATGTTTATTTTTTTTTCTTTTTGTGAGTTTTGAGTGGTGCGTGTTGTGGGTGGGTGGGGTGGGGGTTTCCAAGCCTCCCCATTATTTTTGTACATTAACACTTCTTTATCTTAATGTGACACACAGTTCTCTTGTGTTGTTCGAGAAAAAGTTCAGATACAAAATTTATTTGATTTTCTGCCTTTGTAAACATTATGTTTTAGCACTGCTATTTTACCTATGCTGAGCAGACATTTTTTTGGTGGTTTGTTAATTGTCATTTTTGTATTGTTGCAGTTATGGGAAGATCTTAAAGTGGCTGGTCAAGATATTATTCACCTAGCAAATAGTCTATCAAGCCTCACAGTGGACTCCTATGAAAAGCTGGCAAGCGCTTGATACCTGAGTTTATTTGAATTCTCAATATGTCTTAAATTTTTTCCCTAAACTTTCTGATGACCTTCGTTTTGTTGCTTTTAAGTTCTAATAAGAATGCTCTGAATATCAGATATATTTGCATTTAATTGGTTCAGTTATGTAGTTGGTATATATATTGGCACTGAAATTTGGAATCTGATGTTTCATTCTCTAGGTTGGAAGAGAGAGAGGATCAGATGATGGTGAGCTCAACGTGAGTGCTTTGGTGCCAACGTTTTGCTTTATTGGCTCTGCTGTTTAAAATTATGCATTTCCTCACCTTGTTCAATATTATGCAATCTCTATTGCAGGGAGCTGTGGTGGCTAGGTCTGAACCCAAAAACCTAGTTCAATCAAATGCATTGGTACCCTTGATCTCAGAAAGCTTTGACCAATTGGATCAACCCGGGCCTTCTGATCTTTCTGATGTATACAAGGACAGTGTCTGCAACCAATGTGGGAAGGAAGCAAAAGCCGGTAGCTTTCTCAAATGTTATAGGTGCATGCTACCTTGCCACATTTCATGCATTGATGCTACTGATTCATCCATTTTAACTGGAAGGTGGTGTTGTAAAAACTGCAGTGCTGCCTCTAAGGAACCAGTTGAAGGAGACATGGTCTTATCCCACTGCTATCCAAATTGCCTGCATGACAATTGTGTTGTCTGCGATAGACTTGCGGCCTGCAGGTCTCCAGAATGTGAAGATGCACCCAATGATAACTCAAGAGCAATGGTTATTTCCCGTGTCGAATCCTTCGCTGACCCAGAACTGCCAAAGATTGATACATGTTACTCATGCAAGATATGTGGAGATACTGAAGAGGATGAGAAGAGGTTTTTGATATGCGGCCACGTCCACTGCCTATACAAGTACTACCACATTCGGTGCCTGAAGTCCAAGCAGATTTCTAGCAATGTCCAGCGGGACAAACCTTGCTGGTACTGCCCGTCTTGCCTTTGCCGAGTTTGTTTGTCAGACAAAGACGATGACCTGACCATTCTGTGCGATGGCTGTGACGAGGCTTACCATCTATACTGCATAACACCTCGCCATACTTCGATCCCCAAGGGGCACTGGTATTGCTCATCGTGCTGTGTGGAGAGAGCAAAAGAGGGGATGAGACAGTATGAGAGAGAGACACTGAAGCTCCACCGGAAGGACGATGCAGCACTGCAAAGTTGGAATTTTGATGCTGTGGATCTGCTACTGTCTGCCGCGGAGCAGCTTAGAATAGATGAGCAGCTGGTGACTCGTACAAATTGTCGTGGGACCTTTCATTGCACCTAGACTCTGGTTCTTTTGCTCTGTAAAGTGGATTCTGCTTTTCCGACACTTTGAAGGATTTTTTGTTTGAAGAGGAGAGGCCTGCCGCCTGCCTCAGGATCAGAAGGCTCGGGCTAGGGCAGTCATCAAATTTGATTCAGTTCTCTCACGTAGTGACGAAAATACGAGGATGTTCAAACGGCATTCGCCTTTTGAGCTGCGTGCTAGATGTTAACAATGTTGTAGGATATTTGTCTTGTTTATCTGTCTAATCCGAACTGCAACTCTGCAAGGGCTGGATGTTGTTAACTTAAAGGGAAATCTCCAATTTGGGAGAGCAAGACGTCTTTGAAAATTGTCTCATGTTTTTGTTAAGGCCGTCATTATGCCTTTGTGGTCTGAATTATTGTAGACACACAACAGCATTGAGCACAGGCCTGTATGACATAGTATATTAGCATGGCAAGACTGATCTGACACGTACATTGCAAGATGCTAAATTTCTTGAGAACTAACAGGAAACAAACGGCTTCTATTACCCAGCTACTCTGATTGTACTTTAGCTGCTAATCTGGCTTGTCTGGCGAAGCATCAACAGCATCTGTAGGCTGTAGCTAGTTTTGGTAACAAATTTCGTCCGAGGAACAAAAGGGCATGCATATGTGCGGTCGATACGTCCGTGACATGCTCACGTCGCGGCGCTTTACAAAAGCAAACTTTTGGGACTTTTCTTCAGATCATTTTTGTTGTTATTGGAGGCGATTTTAGGACAGTCTTAGTGGAAAGTTCTATAACGTTGTTTCTACTAATGCCACATCAGATAAAATACAATGAAATCTGAATAAAATAACCATTCTTAATGCATACTATTTTATAAATATTTAATTTCATGACTCAATTGTGAGTAAAGTTTTCTCCTCGTAAAACTCATTTCTCCCCTCTCTGTCTCTTCTGCCACATCAAAAAATGTTAAATGCGAAATAAATGAAGCTCGCATTGAGTGGCCTTACGGCTACGGGGAGATCTGAGCCGTTCCGAACCAACCAACGGTCGCGGCCACTGCTTGCGGCAAACCTTGTCGGAACACCAGCGTCACCGCTCGGTCAGCGGCCGCCGCGGCAGTTTTCGCTCGCTCTAGCCGGCCGCTGGCCGCAGTCTCTGCCGAGGCTCACGGATGCTCGCTGCATCTTCCTCCCTGCGGCCGCGCTTAATCGAAGCCTTCTTCTGCACCAACCTTATCCCGTCAGCCGGACACGCCGAATTCTCCAAACCCTAGCGCCAAAATCCCCATTCCGTTCGCCGCAATCGAAGCCGGATTCTCTCGGTTTCCGGCTGGTGCCGGGCTGCCGCTTTCGCTTCTCCGCATGATGCGGCGAGCACGCGCATGAGCTCGATGGATGAAATCAACCTGCTTCGGCAGGCGCAGCGGCAGCATCAGCATCAGCACCAGCACCACCTCATGGTGCGCGGCATCGGCGAGGAGATCGACCTCGAGATCGGCCCTGGCGACGACCCCTCCTTCTCCGGAGCTTCCTTAGTGGCCGTCACGTCCACGCACGACGCCGTCGTCCACGCCGACGACCACAAGAGCCTCCTCATCCCGTGTTCGCAGCCCGGCGCGGCGGACGGGCCGGCGCCGCAGCAGCAGCACCTGTCGCAGGGGGAGGAGCATGACGGGATGCTCAGGCAGCTGTCGGGGCACACCAAGAAGAAGAAGAAGGTGGTGAAGAAATGGCGGGAGGAGTGGGCCGACACCTACAAGTGGGCCTACGTCGCCGTGCACGACAACACCACCAGGATCTTCTGCTCGGTGTGCAAGGAGTACGGCCGGAAGCACCGTCGGAATCCATATGGCAACGAGGGAAGCAGGAATATGCAGATGAGTGCGCTTGAGGAGCACAACAATAGCTTGTTGCATAAGGAGGCGCTTCGGTTGCAGATGGCCTCCAAGGAGAAGTTGCAGCCTCCTGAGATCGAGAGGCCGGTCTATGTCAAAGGTTGGTGTTGTCGGCTTGTTGACCCAGCTTCCATAGTTATACTCAAGTTTCATCTTCGGACAGTTGTAAAGACTAGGCAACTTGTGATAAATTTGTTTCTAAAAGTAGTTTATTATTTGGATATTCCAGGAAATATATTAACATTCAGTTTTAATTATGTATTGCTGCATTGTGAGAAGTGAATAACATTCAAGATATCACATGTTTTACTCTGTTCTGTGTAAGTGTGTAGCATATTCATGTTTAAGGCCCCGTTTGGTAGAGCTCCAGCTCCAGCTTCTCCGAGAAGAATCACTCCCAACCAGCCAAACGCAAAAAACACCAACTGATTCAGGTGGGGATCAGCAGAGAATCACTTCTCCATTTACACTATGAGGTGGGAGCCGAAAAAACCTGCTTCCCCGGATTCTCTCCCGCTCCTTGTTATATTTTGGTGGGGATCAGCTGAGAATCAATTCTCTGCTGATCCCCACCCTGCTCCCTTCTAAGAATCCAATGGAATCACTCCACCGGAGAATCGAGGAGCAGAGCTGAAGAATCTGGGAGCGGAGCTCTACCAAACGGGCCCTAATAACATGGAAATGCTATAACTAAATGTCCTTGAAGAGGCAGTGCTAATATGACCATATCTGTTACTTTATCCTGTGCGACTGGTACATTCTTGGCAAGTCCTTCATGTTCTACTAGAAAATGAACATAGCATGAAGCAGATATTGCAGTTTTACTTCCTTTTTGGAGTGAAATTACCAGTGCACCTTGAAGCCATAGTTATTTATATATTCCAGTTTTATTTTCTTCTTGGAGCGGAATTACCAGTTCGGCTTGAAGTTACTGTTATTTATAACTATATATGATATGTTGATGTTATCGTCTGTGCTTTCACTTTCTTTATGCCCTCTATCCCAGTGTGCTCCATTTTCTATCAAACCAAAACGACTCTAAGATATTATATCCCTTGCAATGATCCAACAACTCTATGATATACCACCTTGCTCATTTTTTTATCTGCATTTTGGAATTGTCTATTCCAGCTTTATCGAAAACAGCGGCATCAATACTTGAATGTGTCCTAAGGAGGGATCCCCATGAAGCTGAATATATACAGTCCATCCAGGAGGTGGTTCATTCCTTAGAACCTGTTTTGGTGAAGAATACCCAGTAATTCTTCAAATCTCCCTTCATCCCTTAGAAATAATATGCCTAAACCTTTAATATAGTTTCATTTCATAACGTTTCAGATATATTCAAATTTTGGAGCGTTTGTTGGAACCTGAGAGATGCTTTATCTTCAGAGTGCCATGGATTGATGACAGAGGTGAAGCACATGTCAATAGAGGTTTCCGTGTGCAATTCAGTCAGGCGTTAGGTCCATGCAGGGGTGGTCTTCGGTTTCACCCATCCATGAGCTTAAGCGTGGCAAAGTTTCTGGCCTTTGAACATGTAATACTATACTTGTCTAAAATTCACTTTCATGCTACACAACGTAAGCTATTTGTTTTTTTCTTGTTTACAAGAAAGGCATTGCCATAGTTTGAAGTATCACTCTAGGTGAACTATGCAAGTGCATTTGTGATGCTAGTAACTTACAGCCTTTGCTTAGTCATGGGTGTGATTTGCTTAATGGATGCATTTTTATGTTTACATTGCTTTATGGCAGAACTTTAACATGCTATCCCATCATTGTCTTTCTTCCATACAGACTTTGAAGAATGCTTTGTCACTGTATAAACTTGGAGGTGCTGCTGGAGGAAGTGATTTTGATCCAAAGGGTAAAAGTGATAATGAGGTGTGTGTACCATATTTTGATTCTTCAGGACAATAACGTTTCTTGCTACATGTAAATCTCAAAACCTTGTCCTGTTAGATAATGCGCTTTTGCCAAAGTTTCATGGATGAGCTGTATAGATATTTGGGCCCTGATCAGGTACTTTTCAGTTAAACATGATACCCAGTTAGTGGAGTTATTCATTTCTATATTAGTTAAGTGAATCAGTGACTGTTCTTAGTCTATATTAGTATTTCAGACTTCAATCTTTTGGTCCAGGATTTTCCCGCTGAAGATATTGGTGTTGGTCCAAGGGAAATGGGTTACCTTTTTGGGCAGTATAGACGCCTTTCTGGTCATTTTCAGGTAGACTGGTGGTTCTGAAGTCCATCATATCCAGAATTTAGATATGGGAAATTGTGGATACATCCTCAGTGTAGAGTGTGTGGGTTATGAGATTTCAACTGTTGTGCTTATGCAGGGAAATTTTACAGGACCTAAAATTTTCTGGTCAGGGTCAAGTTTTCGAACAGAAGCTACTGGATACGGGCTGGTAAATGCTACCTTAAAAGATAGTGTGTTTTGTGGGTACCTTAGTTGTTTCACAATTAATATTTCTATTGCATGTGTTGACTGGACCATTGTCCATGTTCAAACTGAAACACCATATGAAACCATTCTGTCCGTGCAGGTGTTTTTTGCGCGTCTTTTACTTGCTGAAATGAATAAAGAGCTTAAAGGATTAAGGTTTCTTAAAGAGATCCATTAAGTTTTTCTTCGTTATAATTGAGCCTTTTGTTAGTTTCATACTATGCAAAGTTTTCTGCAGATGTGTGATCAGTGGTTCTGGAAAGATGGCAATGCATGTTTTGGAAAAGCTTTTGCCTTGTGGAGCCATTCCTGTTACTGTCTCAGGTATACAGACTCAAAGGTTTCTTTGGCTGATTACTTAGGATATACATGGTATGGAATAGCATCAATATCACTATTGGCATCAGACGTGCCTTGAATTAGGTGGATTTATCATGCCTACTCATATGTGTTCGTCACATCATTAATGTGTAGAAGTTAACAATGCTCGTATATGATTTCAAAATTTAAATATAGGTCTATGTACAAGTATTCTTCCGATAGGTTTTTTGCGCCTGCCAGCTTTCCTTGAATTGCACTATAAGTGTTTTTAAGGGTTGAATTTGTTCATAGGAATATTTATTGCTTACCAAATCGTTAGGTAGATTTTAAGCATACCTACTATAGAAAATAGTCGTGTTAAGATAATTCTAGCATTTTTAATAAAGGGCTGATTGTTATACTTTTCCAGATTCAAAGGGGTATTTGTTAGATGAAGATGGGTTCGATTATATGAAATATTCACTTCTAAGGGATATTAAGGCTCAGCAAAAGAGCCTAAAGTGGGTACATGCCTTTCCCTTATTTTTAGATTGTACATGTGTAGTTTTTTTTTTATATATCTTTCTCTATTTATGCAAACAGGGACTACTTGAAATCATATCCACATGCCAAGTATATTGATGATGCAAAGCCATGGAGCGAGCAGTGTGATGTTGCATTCCCTTGTGCATCACATAATGAGATTGACCAAGGGGAGGCTGTTGCAATAATCAACTCTGGTTGTCGTGTTCTTGTTGAATGTATGAAGTTCTCAATTTTGTCATTTTAATTTTCTGTTTCTGTTTTAAATTTTTATATGGGAAAATTGGTTTGGTAGCACTGAAAGATCACCAAAATCGTAAAATACCACCGAAAGCTCGAGCTAACGTAAAATACCCCTGAAAGGTGCAAGAACTATCTAGTTGTAGCATTCCGTTAGGTTTTCATGTTGACGACGTCAATTTAGACGTAGATACCCCTGAATCGTTCATTTTAGTTACAACATGCCATGCACAGGTGTTTTTGCATGGCTAAGCACATATATGCTTAAATAATACTATCTCACCACATATCTGACATGTCTGAGCATATATATGCTATAAATGCAATTTCACCACATAATTGAAGATCCAAGGCAATAAGCCATCCATTGCATGGTCCATTTCAGCACGTACACAGCAGATGATGCATAAGGTTTGAGTACACATAACACTACAAGTTCAAGACATAACACAGATTGGTTCCAGTACACATAACAGTGCCATAAATTGTCTCCGTCCTAACAAATCTTAGCCTAATTAATGATAAGCCTTCTAGCAATGCCTCCTGGGGATATGTCTTGTGATGCTGCCCTGCTCCTGGTAGTAGGTCCTGGACTGACTGGAGTGGATGTAGCTGCTGCCATGCTTCTTGTTGTTGGACCAGGACTAACAGGTGATAGTGTGGCCAAGGTAGGAGACGTCGACACTGATTTCTTCTTGGATTTCTTAGGAACATTACTGGGCTCTATCTTTTCCTTTGCTTTCCTCTTACTACACAACAGGAATACAGTGAGGGCATTATAATACATTGCAGGAAGGCAATGAAACCAAATGAAAAGGAGCTTAAACTTACCCAGATTTAGACTTGGTTGGGACTAATGGATTTAACTGAACAGCAAGTTCAGTTGAGTTAGCTGATGCTGCCTTCTTAGATTTTTTAGGTGTGCTATTAGAGCTGGTTGCATTCCCTTTCCTCTTCCTACACAACAACAAGGTACTGAAGTCATTGCTCAATTTTTTTTTTTATAAAAAACAAAGAGACAAGAGCTTATATTTACCGAGAGTTGGATTTAGTAGGATCTAATGGTGGTAATTCATCACCAAGTTCAGTAGGTGGTTCACGGCAGCCCTTTGCAATATGCCCGAACTGGAAGCATCTTTTGCATTGATAAGGGCCCCTTTTCCCTGGTTCACCCCTACTCTTGATCCTTTTCACTCTAGGCCTACCAGCAGCCCTTTCTAGTTTTGGAGGCCATATTTCAAACCTAGGATCAGCTGTACGCCACTGTGACTTGTCAACCATAGGGTTCACCAAAAATTGGTAAGTAGCCTTGAAACGCTCAACTGAGTAGTAATCATGCACATAGTCATCAAGTTTCACTTTTCTCAGTGAACCTATAAAGGCTATAGCATGGGTGCAAGGTTTACCAGAGATCTGCCGTTGACCGCATGAGCATGTTTTACCTTCAAGGTCCACTGCATGCCTCCAAGGAAAGTTGTCCCTAGTCAATCTAGAGACTTCAGCCTTTAGTCCACCACTCCCCTTGATTGTATAATTCAAGTTTCTACTCTTGTCCTTGAGCTCATTGAGGACACTAGGAAGGATTGGCCCTTCAAGCTTATGACTTATAAGCTGTCTCATTGCTATCTTCTCCATGATCTTACCTCTAATCATGTCAACGAGGTTATCCACCAGCAGACCTTTGAAATCCTTGATCCAATTATTGAAGCATTCTGAGATGTTGTTATTTGACATAATCCACCTTGCACTCCCCTGAAAACTTTGCTCGTGACCAAAGATGCTTGTGGTTGTCTTGCAAGTAAGGGATTGCTTCTGGACAAGTTTCTGAAATTTTGTTCCAAAGCCAATCATGCCTCCTAGTAGTACATGCCCAAGCACAAGGCCACATGTACTTCAACACATCTCCTTGGTATTTCTTTCTAAAATTATGCATGAGGTGTCTAAAACACTCTCTGTGCTCAGCTGCATCTCCAAAGACTTTATGGACTGCTGTCTCTAGACCCTTGCAGGCATCAGTGTGAATTGTCAATCCAGATGGAGTTCCAATTGCCCTCTTCAATTGCTTCATGAACCAAGTCCAATTGGCTTTAGTCTCCTTGTAAAAAATGCCATAAGCCACTGGGTACATCCAGTTGTGCCCATCAATGGCAGTTACTGCAGCTAGGTGTCCATTGTACTTGCCTGTGAGGTGAGTGGAGTCAACTCCAAGGTAAGGCCTGCATCCCACAAGGAATCCATCCACACATGCTTTGATGGCCACAAACATCCTAGAGAAACGAATCTTGCCACCTTTAGTCTTCTTGCAATCAATCTCTACTACACTTCCAGGGCATGTAGCTTCTAACTCCGCTTTGAACCTCCACAACATTCTGAAACTTTCTGGCCAAGTGTCGTGAAGTTCATCTAGTGCACGTTGCCTTCCTTCCCACACCTTGGTATAAGCTATTTTGACTGGGAACTGCCCCTCAAGGTGTTCTTGCAATTTCTTAGGACCCATTGTTGGTCTAGTCTTTAGTATATCTTTTGCTCTATCGGCTATCCACCCCCTTTGTTGCCTCTTTACTTAGCACTTGGCTTGGGCTGGCGCAGGTATGACCTTCAGATATTGAAACAACCTGAAAACAGTACGAAATCTATATGAAATTGTAACAAAAACAGCTAGATGTCATACTGAAAATTGTACGAAATTGTTATGAAAACAGTAAAGTTAGAAAACAGCTATTTCACCATGAAAGTAGGGCATCCAAGGAGTTTCTTTGCGTGAACTTTCCAGTCACACTCTGGATCTGCACATTTAGCCCTGTACCTTGACTTGTCACTATGCACCACAAAAGTCTCGAACTCCCTTTTGATTGCAAATTGCTTCAGAAGCAGCACAAAGGCATTCTTGTCAACAAATGTTGATCCATTCTTTATGTCAGGGTTATCTCGATCATATGTGGTGTGTGCAACAAAAGCATCATTGGCCATAGTAGCTTCATCACTTGGTACAACATCTGGATCAAATACTTCTTGTCCCTTCCCCTTTTTCTCCCCTTTCTTTACCCCTTTCTTGTTCTCTTGCAGCACTTTTGCATTCTTATCTCCTTCAGCTACCTTTGGCTTCTTAAAATACCTCCATTCTTCATCAGCCCCAATTGGTTCATCTCCGTCAGGGTCAACACCAGGCTCCATGCAGTGCTCCTTTTCTTCCTCTTCTACTCTAGCAGGACCAGCAGCTGTAAGTCCAAGGTCAGGTACTTCAGCCCATTCTTGACCATTATATTGTGGGACCTCTTGTGTAGCTTGAGCCAATGACTCATTCACAACATCTGTGCCTTGAATATGTAGCTCATTCAACTCATCTGTGATCTGAACTAGCTGCAACTTGCTATCTGTGGACAGATAATTCTTAGTATCAATCACCTCATCTATCACTTGGCTTTCATTTTCATTTTGAGTCACATTCAGAGCACCAACACTTGGGCATCTATCAACTGTCATAATAAACTTCACCTGTCTCGATGCTCGCAATAAGGACAGAAGCTCCTAATCACTAGCAAGCCGCATTGTGTGACCATTCTGATCTGAATACCAAAAATTCGGTTCTTGATAACTTGCCCAACTGTAATGCTGTAAAACATCAGCCTCCATCTCAATGATGGAGTACTCCTCTGAATCCACCCACCACTCTAGATTTCTCCCCTTACAATACACAGATCGACCATCAACGATGGTAGAGAATGAGCAAACATCAATCAATATCTTACACGCACTCTTCTCGGCGACCTTGAAATAGTAGCAGTGCAGATAATTAATCGCACTGCCTGCACATCATTTAATTTTGTCGCAATTTACACACGATTCCGAGTCACTGACCAAGCCCATTCAAACATTGACGAACGCTATGCATTTCAGAGGCAGTAGATAAAAATGCAAATCGGAGCTAGGGTTCAAGCCTTACCCTTCGGGGATCTCAAATCGATGCATCGAAGAAGAACTAGGCTGCGACGTTGAAGAAGAAGAAGAACAGCAACATGGATGGAAAACGCATCCTGCCCTTGCTCAGCAGCTCACGCCATGGTCGATGGATGTAGCGGCGGCGGCGGCGGCGGTGCAGGGCAGGCGAACCTTCGATGGCGGCGGCTGTACCAGCGGTGCAGGGCAGGCGAACCGGTGGCACGGGGGCTACTGCAACGGCGCAGGAGCAGGTGGTCGCTGACGAACCTGTGCTGCAGCGGCGTAGGAGCAGGTGCAAGCCCGTGCTCTAGCGGCGCTCCCTGCCTGCCGTTGTGGTGCGTACTCCACGGGAAGGAGATTGAGGATAGGATAAGGTTGAGGGTATAATGGACATTTCGCGTGCCATGTTACCCTTACAAGACATTAAAGTATGTTTTCAGTGTAAAAAATCTGACGGACTGCTAAATCAAGTTAATGTTAGAACCTTTAAGTGGTATTTTACGTTGGCACAAGCTTTCAGTGGTATTTTACGATTTTGGTGATCTTTCAGTGCTACCAAACCAATTTTCCCTTTTTATATTTATCATATGCTGATTAAAATATGTTGCCAACTGCAGGTTCAAATATGCCGTGCACTGTTCAAGCTGTTGATATCCTAAGAAAGGCAAAAGTTATTGTTGCTCCAGCAAAGGCAACTGTTGCTGGTGGGGTAATGCACTGCTTGACTGCTCGTACAAATTCATTCACATGTCCCGGAGTGAGATGATAGTACAATTTTGTAGCTTCTTTTAGCATAAAAAAATTAAGAGCACCATTTTTCATGTCTAACATCACCATACTTTTCAACTGAGCACCTAGACTTGGGACGACTTTGATGAGAAGTATTTGTAGGCTGAAGTCGTTATATATCTGTGTATACTATCTATAGAGCTTGAGAGTCTATTATGTGTTTTCTCCTTGATCACAATTTATGCTTGTGTCTTGAAATAACAGGTAGCACTTGGAGAACTTGAATTGAATCCAGAGTTTAATTTGATGCAGTTGTCAGTGGAGGAGTTTGAGAATAAAATTCAAGTAAACTTTGCTGCTCCTGACTGCTGCCATTGGCATTTTCCCCCTTCTGCTTCCCAATCGTGATACCTTCTTAGTTCTCTCCTTTTTTTTTTTTCCGTTGGATTTAAGCAGGATGCAATAAAGCAAACATACGAAAGGTCGGTCAAAGCTGCTCAAGATTATGGGATCATGAAAGAGAGCCACGAGTTTGTTTTCTTCTGCTTTGAAAACAACATGATGCTTTCACTCGGTTTCAGTCGAGAAGCTGAATCCTCTCTCTCTCCATGCAGGTCTTTGGTTCATGGCGCGAATATTTGTGCTTTCCTCAATATTGTGCAAGCCATGACTGACCAGGGATGTGTTTAGTTAGGCCTTTGATTCTGTCAAGAAGCTTCTACTGGAGCTTCCTGCAACCGCGAAGGAAAAAAATAAAAATCTTCTGGTGACTAGAAGTGCTTCGATGCTTAAACATTGAGTACTGCTGCACAAAATCTTGAAGCGCAACAAAACAGGGAGTAACTGGGATTCGTTCACCCTTGTTTGTGCTAGAAATGTCAAATGTGTACAGAAGGTGCTGGAAAGAAAGCCAGTTTTGTGGTACAATTAAGAGGAATTGAGAATGGAGATCACCGGTATATCATCCATTGTTATGAACGTAATTGTCAATGGAAAGTCGATAGAAGCAACTCATTTACATGCAAAGACTATAGTCGCACTAACATCTGTAGCACCAAATTGATTTCATTAAATTCCCTTATAAAATATGATCTGATAGTGTATTTATTTGAACTTATACATTTATATTTTTCTAAAGACTTGGTCAAAATAGAGAAGATTGGTATAGGATGAAAAAAAAAAATACAGTTTGAAATAGTGGGAGTACCATTATGAGATCTACCACTGACACGATTTATGTATTATTACATTCCCAGGCTCTCGAAGGCTAGAATTTTAGGCTTTTTTGCCCAGCATGCTTCTCAGGAACCAGGGTCCTCAAAATTGAGAGATCTTTAAATTTTTTAGAGTAGGAGTTTTGAGTATTTTCTCCATAAATTACTATCAAGGATTGTCCCAAGCATGGAACATGCTCCACAGGGCAGAACACACATGTAAAATGCAGCAGCTTGATCTTCTAACTCCTTTAGCTTATATATTAATGAGAACCCACAGTCCCCTTGATAGAGTTTGAAAGTGCAGAAGCATCACAAAATAGTGGGCTCTAGGGCCACACTTGCAACATATAACCACATTTGGCTTCCTAAGGTAAATCTGTGCCCGACAAGGTACTTTGTTTGGCCTCGAAGGTTAAGCTGTTGACTTCCCTGATTGTTCAGCTAAATAATGCTCAAGCATGTCCTCTTCATCATCTGTACCAAATTAGGGCAACAAGTATTGTAAGATTGGTTGCACTGGCAAAGTACATCTAATGTCATAAACAGAGAGTTATTCCAGAAGAAGTTTTACCTTCAAAATCATCATCGAAATCAATGTCTTCCTCCTCTTCATCTTCATCAGCAACCGTGCTTGCTCCTTTCTGAAATGATGGTTTCATTTCATGTAAAGTGAAACTTAAAAGACACATAACTCCAACACACACATGGATCGATGTGAATAACTCGATGCGCATGCATCCAAACAAGCCTTAAGAGGAAAGGTTTTATTATCTGGGATAACGAACCACTGTATGCCTTCCACTTTCAAAATACTGCCGTCCCGTGAGTTTCTTTTCCTTTGGGGCTGTAAGAGCCGAATCTGGCATAAGTCTACATGTTCAAAAAATGCAAAAGATCATCTAAACACACATTTGGATACTTATATATGGGAATCAAACACCATTAGATGGAAGATATCAAAAGTAAACAAGAGATTCCATCTGATCATCGAGAAAAAACTTAATATTTAAACAAATAGGAAGTTTACTTAGCACGCTGTAAGGCCAACTCAGCTTCAAAACGTTCTCTCCAAGCCAGAAAGCTCTCCACAGTAACAGCTTCACCATGTGGTATAATGACCTAGCATGCAGAGCAAATACTTTTCATCAGTTATAAATTATACTTGCTGAAAGAAATAATCCATGATAGCATGATACAATATGTAACTTTGAATTTGATTGTGTAAGTGGCTCTGTAGGACAACCAATCAAGCATTAAATTCCAAAAATGCAGCATCCAGCAGGATTCTAAAAACACACCAAAAGGTAGGTCTCAGATTGAGAAACCAACCATACCATAACAAGCATGGATTAATTTCACGAATCACAGCCAATTCAACGTCTCCATTTGCTACAGCTGAACCCAATTCCTACAGTTCATAGAAAAGAAACTGCAGAGCAGACAAGAGAAGTGAACAGGTGCATACCTCCTCTTCTTCCGGTTCAGTTTCTTCAGGTTCCTCATCACCACCATTCTGACCATATTTCTCACTTAGCCACTCTTTAGCTGATGAAACAAGAGTGTAGACCATAGCCATGCCAAGATTCTCTGTTGCCTAAGTGACGGGATATTCAACAGAATACAAAGTGACATATGAGGTGACTGATAAGTGATAATGTGAGGAACTCACAAGTCACAACCAATTAGAAAGAGAAAATTATTTCCTCGGCCCTAAAAAAAGTTCGACTTAGTTTCTTGGCCCTGTTTTCATCGAACTTTGTTATTTGGCCTTAAAACGAAATTTGCTTATTTTCTTGGTCCGTCCGTCCACTTTAAAAGATCATAACTCTTCGATACGACATCAGATGAAGATGATTTTTATATGAAAATTGTAGGTCTCGATGAGATCTACAACTTTATAGTTTTAAGTTTTTTCATTTGAGCAAGTTCAAATGCCTAAAAATATCAATATATTATATTAATGGTTTTGGGCATCTGAACTTTCTCAAATGAAAAAACTTAAAACTATAAAGTTATAGATCTCATCGAGACCTACAATTTTCATATAAAAATCATCTTCATCCGATGTCATATCGAAAAGTTATGATCTTTCAAAGTGGACGAAAGGGTCAAGAAAATAAGCAAATTTCGTTTTAGGGCCAAATAACAAAGTTCGATGAAAACAAGGCCAAGAAACTAAGTCGAACTTTTTTCAGGGCCGAGGAAATAATTTCCCAAATTAGAAACTTCTAACATGCTCTGGTCATATTCGACCACAAGATCCAGCCAAATCTCAAAACGGATGCCATTGATAAGACTCAAATTAATTCACATGACCATTCTACAAGTTCTCTGCTATATAAGACTAAAATACTATCAATGCTTTTTTGGTTCGATGCGAATTATTTTAGCTAAAAAAGAATTGTTTCACACTTTCACTTCCGCACAGTTAACATAGCCATGTCATATTGACACCAAATTTGGAGTTGGGTATTCTGCAGACCTCTTGCTCAAGCTTTTCCTTCAGGGATACAAGATCATGTGGTTTAATCCCTCGTACACTGCACAGATATGTTCCAATCAAATGCAGGACTTAGACAATGCAGCATTCAGCACACATTTTATGCCAAAATAACCATGAACTGAAGAAGAACCTTTTGACATTCAGTAGCGGAGGTTCGTCAGGGTACTTCTCAGTGTGTGCAAAAATCAGGGCCAGTTGAACTGCAAATTAAAGCCAGATAGCAATCCGGTGCATGCATGATGTTCTAGAACGTTGAGAGTTGATTGATAATCATGACCACATATTTACAATTTATGTTTTACCTGGGACATAAGCCGACTCATCAAAATCATCATCCTGCCAGTAGTAAACAGGAAATCAGAGGGGATTTTTTTATTTTTATTTTTTTGTGGCAAGGAAATCAGTAGCATATTTGGAAAATAAACATCAAAAGAGCCCTAATTCAACTCTCTCCGAACTCTCTAAAGCTTAAATGCAAAGCTCTCAACCTTGCCACATTCGTCGCTGGAACACATGGAGTTCTAACAAAGTGCAGCCATATCACACACTCACACGCCGCACTCGATTAGGAGTTACCTGAGGAGAGAGTAAGATCTGGAAGCACCGGGCGGTGGTGGCGATCCCACTCTCACTTGGGTCGATCTCTGCATCAGCACCAACGCACAACATAACAACGATCAAATTTGGATAAGAAATTGGAATCCACAGCACGAGTCCCCAAAACAAAAGGCTCGGAAGCAGCAGTAGAACCCTTGATGTCGTCCATGAGGATGGCCTGCAGCGCCTCCACCTCCATCTCCTGCTCCTGCTCGTAGTCTTCCCGCGCCGCCCAACGCAACCATACACAAGCAAAAATACGCGGTTAGCAGCAGCAAGAGCAAAGCGGAGGAAGAAAGGGGGCTTCACGATTTGGTCCGTACCGGCCATGATTGGTGCTGGTGGCGACGCTGCTGGCTGTACTTTATCTTCCTGCGGCGAAAGTGAGGACGAGACCTCTGCGGCGGCGCTGTGGAAGATTGGAGATAGGCGGGTGCACGGCGGCGGCTGCGTGCGTCGCCGGAGGAGGTGAAGTGTGGGTTGGAAGGGGAAGGAACTAGGATGGCTCGCTCCACCGTGGATGGGCCAGTCACTAATGGGCTGAGGACCACGAAACACGGCCCGAGGTCTGGGAACGGACTAGCAGGCCCGGCCCAGTGACAGATGCTTACCTAGTGTTCCTCTCCCCCGACCACGCGCGACGCGCCGCAATCGCGTCCTCCCTCGCCGTTGTTTCTCCGACTCCCTTGCCCGCCTAGAGCCAACAGCCGGCGCTGAGCTTCTTCTACGGAAAAAGCGGCCGATGCTGGGCGTCTTCTTCTGCAGAAAGCGACCGGCGGCAAGCCCCTTCTCCAGCAACTAGCGATCGGCGGCGATCCCCATGTACAGTCGAAAAACGACCGGCGGTGAGCCTCTTCTCCGGGAAGTAAGATCCAATCATCCAATTCCCGATGTTATCCCTCTTTTCTTGTGTGCTGCTTTGGCAAAAAGCAACCCCATGCATCCCTGCAGTTCGCCGTCGCCGTTCCTTGCCTCATCTCGGTGGCCGTGGTGATCTGCAGTCCCCTCCTTTGTTTAACCTACCTCTCTCTCTCTCTCTCTCTCTCTCTCTCTCTCTCTCTCTCTCTCTCTCTCTCTATACCGTCGAATCATGTCAGAAAGTGGAAACGATACAGATGAATTGCTGAATCATGTCCCAAAATTCTATTTGTTGATCTTATTGAACTTACTGCTACTCTGTTATTTTATATAAATGGTTATTATTATTAAAATGGCAGTTTTTATTTACAATAGCATATCTGCATCCGCATGTCCGATAGTTATTTTATATCCGTATCTGGGCAACATAGCTCAGAACCTCATCAGTTTGGTTGGGCGCGGGCAAGAGGGGGAAGGTGGAGGCAGAGGTGGAAGATATGTCCTTTGGTATAATGAGGCAATGAGGGGCTGCCGCTGTGAGAGAGAAGATTATTGGCCTCATGGCATGATGGGCCGGAAACTAAGGTCAATGCTGTCGTCTGGGTGTGCCGCCGCAACGGGTCTTGGTGACACGGACAAATCCTTGGCACCAAAGAGGTGCCTGAGTACCGTGTTGTCCTGCCATCCCGACTCCCGACGGCAGCATGTCCATACAATCCTATGCTCTCCAAGATTTCAACTTACCTGTTGTGTTAATCAGTTCAATTTCCCTACATTCCTGTGTTTTTCCAGCTTTTCAGTGTGCAGATACAGTTGGTTCTGGTGATCCATGGCTGACGCTATATTTTCTGGATACTTACATCCACATCCGTAGCTTAGAGATGATAGGGGTGTTCGCAAATTAGCTCTAGGAATTGTTCTTGCTACCCTTAGTTGCCTCCATGATGTGAACTTAAAGTGGGAGAGCTATCAGAAGGATCATTTAGTTGATATGCTTATTGCTTTCTATGTATGCCGATGGGGAAAAGGTATGCTGAATTTCTTTAAAATAAGAGGTGTAGATTACAATTATGTGGAGATGTCTATATGCTATATTAGCATATATCTCCAGTGTCGCGTGCTTTAGAAATGTGGTGTCCAAATTGGTTTCTGAACTTTATTTTGGTGAAGCTCTTTGATTTGGTAATCTGGTCTTTTCAACTGTATAAATATTCTATATTTCAATGTTCAGGTGGATTGTTTTGAATCTCCCAAAAGCACACACTTTTCCAAGATTAATCCTTATAACTTCATATTTTTATGTTCCCCCCTCTTTTCTAGCTGATTGTGAAACATGTTTATCTCACTGCTATTTCGAACTTTATCACAGTGATTAGTATAATCTCGAGAAGTCTTAGCCTTGTGAAGCCATTTTGGTGGACAATTTGATGAATGTATAGAAAATGTCAAGGTCGGAGCTAGTGTTCAAAAGACGACATATACAATGAAGAGAAATATGCTCACAGAGAGAAGGCCATTCTTCATGCCCTTGATATTGAGAAATCCTGGCTGCCACTCAAAGGTAAAAATCTCAAAGAGCGCATTTTGTATTCTTGATTTAGCACCCAGCTCATTTAGTTGAGTATGTAGCTTTGTGTTCTTCCTTTTTATCTCGTATTTCAATGTAAATTTTATATGCAAATGGGTGAAAGTAATACATAATCTTGTGTATTATCCTTTGAACTTCCATAGGCAGCATAGGCCAAATGTTTAACTGTTCTTTTTGTCAGGGCATTTGAGTACTTGATCTTCTGTATTCATAAAGGATCAGATCTCAAAATCCATTTGTCAAACTACTGAATGTAGTAAACAGGGCATATTTTATATCTGAGATCGTAGATCCAAGATGGAAATCAGTGGCTTTATCACCCCTATTAATCCTTTATCTGAAGAAAACTACAAGAGCGACGAGAATTTGTTACCTCTGGAGTGTGAAGGGACAATGGAATGCCACGCACGTGACAATGATGCTGTTGGGTTGGATGCAAGAGTGGAAGATGTTGTCTGTGAGCCCACTGACCTTCAGAATAATATAAAAGTTTATGATGTCAAGTTGACTGTTCTAGGAAACTACACAGGTCGCGGCTTGCCCCTTGGTTTCCTTAAGAGTAAAACGACCGGTGAACCCATTAAGGGCTACCCTGTTGATGTGGATGTTTTAGAGGATTGTTCTTCAGTGAGTATTCATGATCACCTCCCAGTGGTTAGGAGAATTATGAAGAAGAGGCTGAGACGTGGACATGACGGAAGATGGATGAAGAGGACCCCACTACGTTTTCCCGCTGTGTCCACGGCTGTGCGTGCCATGTCCACTGCTGTGCAGACAAAAAAGAACTCAAACAAGCACCAGATACTTGAGGAATGCTCCCTGCTATTGAGTCTAGCTACGAAAGCCTCCCTTCTGCATACACGAAGACCCCTAGGAGCCGCAGTTGATTCCAGCAGCATGGGAGTATCATGTGAGAATGACTGACCATTTTTTTCATGGTTCCTGTGGTTCACCTTTGCCCCGTACACCTGAGGCGAGGTCGACCAGAAGCAGCAACGGCTGCAATGCCGCACTTCTTTGTAATCGTTATGTTCTGCATCCCCTCTCTGTGCTTCTGTGGGTTCGGTTTAGTGCAGTTGTGAGGATAAGTTGGGGGCTATTTATGGTTGCAACAAATGGAAGATCGAACTTTATTTAATATCAGCTGGTTTGCAGGATACGCAGCTATTTCTATCTTTTCAGTTGGAAATTAGGTATGTACAGTGCTGTTGACTTTGTTGAGCTCCACATAAGTTAGAGCTGATTTAAGATATCGCTCATATAATGAGTTATTTAGTGTAAATTTGTATGTCTCCCCTGCTACAGTATTAGTTCCTCTGGGTTTTCGTTGCCTATAACAAATATTGGTCAAACATTAAGTACTACAACATAAGTAACTACTATTACATTATTCCGTTTGAAAATGTGTTAGTTATATGCCTCGATTTGTAATCAGAATATTGTAATATCTCTTACCTTTGAAGGATTTTAAAAATATATATATTCCAAAAAAAAGTGGATAGAGATGCATATCAAGTATTTGTGACAGGAGTCTCATACAAGATTTCTTACTCCATCTGTACATGGTATCCAAGCATTCAAAGTTTGCCCCAATTTGTAAGGGATTCTATAACCCTCCAACTTAGTTTAAAAAGCAACATTCGCATGCATATTTACCATGAATCCGATTTCTTACTCCACCTGTGTGAAATACATGGTTTCCAATCATTCAAAGTTTGTCCCAATTTGTAAGGGATTCTATAATCGTCCAACTTAGTTTAAATTTAAAAAGCATCATTCGCATGCATATTTACCATCAATCAGGTTCCTTAAAGACCACTCCCGAATCCCGTGGTCTTGATTGTTTTGCATAAAACCCCTTCGTGTTTTAGAAAACCAAACCGCAACCGTTGAGCCGGACATGTATACACATACAAGTTTTATGTACATACCCTTAGTCTAAAATTTATTTCAACATCAATAAGAGAAAAAATGATATCTTTGTGATTTTTATAGAAACTACTTTGTTTAATTTTGCATAGAACCCCTTCTCACATCCCAGTGCCCAAGCTCCCCGGCCTTGCTCTTACTCTGTCCTCTCTTCATTCTCTCTCTTCAACTCTGCCGTCACCCCCTCGCATCTCGCAACTTGTGGCCCGACGACACGAGACATGTGCGATTGCAAGATGCCGGTGTTCTTGCCCTCCAGCAACGACACAAGTTTAGGGTCCGCCATCAGGTGCCCTCTTGTGGCTGACCGGGCTCTCAACCGCTAGGAGGCCAGAAGTTGGGGAACTCTCAGATCCTATGAGACGTGGCTCCACACGACGGCGATGTGTGAGCTACGGCAGGGAGAGAGTCAGCGCTAGGACTGCCCCTCCCTCCTGCTGCAAGGGCATCCCTCTCCACTCAATGATGGATCTGGGAGTCCATCGATTTCCTTCGACTCTCGTTTGATATGTCGCTGCAGGTCACCAAGCCGCTCGATGAGGACCACTGGGACGCTGCCACTGACCATGCTGATCCCACAGTTGTCCACCATAGAGCAGATACTTCTCCATTCCCTAAGAGACGTGATTAGGCTTTCTTTTGTCCCTCCTATTTTCAATGCCCTGCTTGAAATACATGATATCTGTGTAGATGAAAAAAATATATAATAGCAAACAACGATAGCTGCATTTATTATGTTCTGATTTTTATTTGAGAGCTTTTTTTGTTTGTTTGTGTGTCTTGATGTTGTTGAAAGTAAATGAACCTAGGTCCATTTACTTTGGATTTTAGTGTTTGATGAACAACATGACTAAACTGGGTTAATGATTCCCAAGTGTTTATTTTGTAGTTCAATAGGATGCAAAGGTGGCTTGGACATAGGCAACGGTATGATCCGGATGATTAACACCTTAAGCAAGACACTAGAAACACATGTTGGAGATCTACATGATAAGCGCACGTCCAAGACACAAAATGAAACTAAGCCGGTGCAAAGATTGCGAAGAAACAAGTGAAGAAAGGGTTTGCCGGTGCAAAGCCCTGACAACGAGGCCTTTTTTCGAGCAACCAGACGTTGTTCACGGAAGCGACTAGACGCACTAAACAAACTATCCGTGTGTCTGATGCAGATGCTGGCAGTGCACCAGACTCGGTGGCGTGTCCAATGGACGCGACTTAACGCGTCCGGTGAGGAAAGAGCAGCTCTGGATGCTCTTTGGTGTGTGATCGGATGCTGGTAACAGGCACGTCCGATGCATGACCTGGCGCTGAGGAATTGTGGTGATCAAGGCTGGCAACGACTAGTTCAAATGGTTAGGATGAAGACAGGTTGACACATGTCACGACCGAACGCCGGGCGTGCATCCGGTGCAACGATTGGACGTGTCTATTGCTAGCAGAAAGGGTGGGCTTTCTGCCCAACGGCTAGCTCGCCCTTGGGGCTTATAAATACCACCCTAACTATTTAAGACAAGTGTGGAGAAGTGAGGAAACATATCAAGGGTGTTGATACACCATTTTAGAGCTCTTCACTTGCATAGTGCTTAGTGATACACTTGGTGATTAGTGTAGGTGCTTTTTTTGAAGTGTTTAGGCTAGTTAAACCACCGCTTATGCGCTTACTCTAGGTTTAGGCCTAGTGCTTAGTGAGGTTTGCATACCTCTTGACCAATGGTACTTAAGTGCACCATGCTTGTACTTGGCGGGGCTTGTAATCGTGCGAGATCACACCAACCGGGTAGGTGATATGCACACGTCTATGGATCACTTGTAACGAGTAGTTGTGGCCCGATCTTCTCGAAGGATCCGCGAACTTGATAACTATCGCTACGTGACCTGGTGAAGAGGTAGTGCACCGCAAGTCTGCCCACGCGACGAACTACCGAGACAATCACCCTTCCATGTACCAACGAAGCTAGCCCACGCAATCACTCCGTATAGACGTGAAGGCACAAACTGGGTGAACCGCAGTTCGACGTTCTACAACTCCCTCAGAAATCAAAAGAACAAGTTTTGCAATCCTCTCGAGACTCACGAGTGGTTGTTCTGAACTGAACACAAGTGTTGCACGATTTTTTTGGTAGTCCCAAATGTCCCCTCCTAAGTCGATTACAATCATACTTATAGTTTGGTTGGCTGATTTGAGTTTACATCAAACATAAATATGATAACTGCTAGTGGGAAACTAAAACAACATGAGTGAAGTGGTTGGGCTTCCTAGACTTGTAGAGTGACGTAAACAGTAGTATATGGTCTCTTTCCATCTCCTTGGACCTAATGAATAGGTGGCATTGACATCCTTGACTTGCACTTGATCATAATTTGCAGCTCCCGATCCTATTTTTGGCTTTTTTGTCTTCATCGAATGTTGTTGCAAATTTTTCCTAATGCTTGGAGCAGCCTTAGTCATTCATGAATTTTAGTGGAATCTGAAATAGAAGTGAAAATACGATATAACAATTCAAGATATAAATTGTAATGTATAATTACGGATAGCTTGCACCTTTTGAGCCCTGAATTTTGCACTTGAAGAAATAATTAGAGTAACACTTGCGGACTAAAGTTAGGGAGAATTAGGAAACTGGCCCTCAAAAAATTCGCGTTAAGGAATTTGGCTCCTTTTTTTTTGAACTTTGGAATATGACCTCAGATCGAAATTTCCTTTGAAAACTGGCCTTCCGTTAGTTTTGCCCCTTAACGGTGTTAACTTTGGCGTGAAAAGACCATTTTACCTATGAGGAAAAAAAGTTTATTATTTATTGTATATTTTGAGTATATATAATCACAGCCACATATATACTGCATGTAAATTAGGAAACAGCCACATATTTTGAGTGTATGTGTGCTCAGCCACATATATATATTGAGTATATAATCACAGGGTCCCTATAATCACATTCAACAGCATATAAATATTGACAAATGCATATTTCACAAATCCACAATAGTTTTAAGTTCTCACATAAATGAGGTCACACAACATGTTCACAAATGGACATAGTTAAGTTGTCACATAAATAATGTCACATGACAGTGGTACATTGGTCTCACATACATAGAGCAAATACATCACAAATCAAAGATTGAGCCTTCTTTTGCTTCGCGTGCTCATGGCAGGGCTGATAGGAACTCCTTTCTTGCTCCTTGTACCCATTGATGGGCTGTCAAGTGGCACCTTCGGATTGTTCACAGGCTTTTTTCTTTGGAAGGCCTAGCTTCTTGGTGGTGACTTTACGCTTCTTTTTAACTTGAACAAGTTGATCTTCAGTATGAGCAATGGATAGTGCTTCAGGCTGATTTGACCCACTTCTTGACCTACATATATTTTGTACTCACGGTGTGTTAGATTAAGAGAACAAATTGGATGAATGCAGTTAATTTCAGAATTAGTACACAACTAAACATACAATTTTGAGTGCCCAGAGTTGGAGTTAGTTTTGTTTCCCTTTTTCTTACTTGAAACCTCCAAACTATGGCTGTCACAATAGTCAAATAAATCATGTTTCAATGGAAGATATGATGGTAGAGAGATTGCAGCAATGTGTGGTATACCTTTTAGAGGTTTCAGGTGTACAATCCTCACTTCTCCTCCTTTTGGTAGTAGTTGATTTTACCAAGTTTTGACTACGGTCACAGAAATGGTACTTAGAATCAAGTTGAAGTTATTAGATGATGTTACCATGAGAGAAAAGAAGCAAACCTGGTGGGCAAAGTCATGGTCGCCGATGGTGCATCCTCCAAAGGTAGAATGGAACTTTGGGCAGATTTGGTGCTCCTTGACCTCTTCTTTGCTTCTGCCTTTGCTGCTGCCCTGAAATAAGAACAAAATGAATATAATGAATAGCATGTACTTACAAAGGAAAAAAATATTAGAGAAGAGTACACAAATTATTACTTGATGATTTTCATAGCTTCAATATCTTCTTGTTTTCCCCTCTTACAACTCTGCCAATGATGTCCATAGTCCAAGCAAATGGGGCACTGGTGCTGTCCTTTTCTCTTTTTCTTGTCACCGACACCCTTGTGCCTTTCAGTTTTAGGCCTACCAGCTACCGGTGTCAATAAAGGTGGGTGCATGAAAAATCCATGGTTAGATTGAGGCCACTGAAACTTGTCTGGCATAGCTGGGATGAGCTGACTATATACAACTCTAAATTTCTCAACCGAGTAGTACAAGTCAACATAACTCTCTATTGATGCATCAATTGAGGTGATGAATGCTAGTGCATGCTTGCAAGGAATCCCAGAAACATCCCATTTTTTGCAAGTGCATGTCCTCTTTTTTAGGTCAACAAGAAACTGAAATCCACTTCCTCCCATCACTGTAACTTCAGCTATCTCTTCTGAGCATTCTTCAACCTCTAAGTTCCCCTCTTTACTTTCCTCATTCAACTCTTTAATGATGTGGGGTAGAATCAATCCCTGGAGGTTCTTGCCTCCTTTTCTTCTTTTGTTCCACTTGGACATGAGCATTTGTCTCAGCTTGTCCATGAAATCATCCAAGTTCATGGACTTGTGAGGCTTCATCCAGTTGTTAAAACTTTCTACAAGGTTGTTGGTCACATAGTCTACGTTGCAAATAGTGCCAAACTTACTCCTTGACCACTTTTTTGTGTGTGTGTTATCTAGCCATTCTATTGCAGCCTTATTAGCAGCGTGCATAGCATCCCAATGTTTTCCAAACACATACAGGTTCCATGAGTAAGCTGCTGCCCACAAGTGGTCATCAAACACCTTACCATGAAATCTTTTCTTGAAGTTGGTCACCAAGTGGTACATGCATTCTATATGTTCTGCAAATGGAAAAACCTCAGCCACCCCTGCCATCACAGCTTGTCCAGCATCAGTACATATGGTTAAACCTCTAGGTGATCTTATGGCCTCTTTAAGCTGACTCATGAACCAAACCCAGTTCTCAGTAGTTTCGGAATCAATAATTCCAAAGCAAACATGATACATCCACTTATATCCATCAACAGCAATTGCACTGGCCAGCTGCCCCTTGAACTTGCCTGTCAAGAATGTACTATCTATGGCAAGGTATGGCCTACAAGCAGCAAGGAACCCATCTATGCACGGTTTGAATGCTAAAAAAAATCTTCTAAATCTGATCTTGTCATCTACTTTGTGGTGGTCAATAATGACTAAGCTACCAGGGCAACATTTCTCAACTTGTGCTTTGAACTTGAACAAATTATCAAAACTGGCATCCCAATCTCCATAGAGGTGTTGGAGTGCTAGGTTCTTACCTTCAAACACTCTCTGATATGGTATAGTTACCCCATGATGTTCTTTCAATTTTTTTACCAATTCTTCTGCACCCAAAGTTGCATCCACTATGAGGAAGTCTTTGACCTTTTCACATATCCAATAATTTCTTGCATTCTTCACCTTCTTTGATAGTCTTCTACTGGAGCACTTATGATTACAAGGGTTCTTTTTCACCTGAATATTAATGATAAATATGAAACAAATATTTAGTGACAGATATGAAACAAATATGAAACAACATATAAACACATTTAATAAGTGGACACAGCCTTACCATTACAGTGGTGCCGTCCTTACTTGTAGAAGCAAATATCCACCATGGACACTTCTCTTTGTCCCTCATTGAACAATATGCCCTGTACCTCTGAAACATCCTCGATTTTCCACGAAGGGAAAATCCACAGAATGATATATAATGTGATAAAACCAAAGATTGATCTCATCGCATTATCATATATCAGTTGATATTAAAGTCATACATCGAGAATACTTACAAAATATTATATCAACTGAGTGGACACCTATTACAGGGTTAATCTAGCGGAAGCATATCTAGTCGTCATCAGAGTTGGCGGAATACGTCGTCGAGTGAAGGCTCCTCCTTCACGGGTACCATCAGAGTTATTCTTGGCGCAGCATAGTCTTCATCTCCTGAACCAAACTTGAGCGTAGGCACGAGACCTTCTAATGCTTCTTATCTCAATATCTCTGTTAGTCAGGTAATCTCACACCGCCAGATATGTGCAGGCCATGGTCAGCACCGATGAGCTTTAGTGGAAAAGAGAAACAAAGGATCTGGCGATCCTAATATTTGGCTGTGGTTTGCATCCTAAGCGCATGCAAGGTAGTATCAAGTAATAATATCATAATAGTTTGTCAAGTTTTAACCCATATCACACCCTCCATCAGTCCATCCCAGTTCCACTATCCCACCCATACACCACCTCACACACACACCTCACGCTCAGTCGACAGGCCCAACTCCCTCTCGGGTCCTGCCTCAACGGCACACTGCCGCATCGGGCACACTGCCGGACAATCATCAACCAGGGGGAGAAAAGAATATCGCTCTCTACACTAGACAGAGCTTCACAGGAAAGGTCCATAGCCGACGAATCGGCATATGTATCGATCGATCAACCATACACTCTGCAGAGGTTTTACCACTCACAAGATTAGCCATCATCGATGCTGTACAATCATCTAGGCAGAATTCCGGGTGCTTGCTTGCCTAGGTCGATGCCACCCTACCACTCAGCCCTGGGTAACTTCGGCCCTACGCCGAAACGCTGAGACTGGGAGACGCAGTACCGGGCCCAATCAGTGGTACTGCGCATCTAGGACGGTTCGGAAAATCCCACATCCTTCACCGCCCACCCTAATCACCTCACAACCTAGCAGTAGTGGCACCGCCCTACCAAGTAGTCCAGCCGTCTCCCACCCATCAGAAGCGAGTGAGCAGTAAGGGATTCTCATGAACCTGGGCTAGTCCTTCTTAGGTTTGACCAAGCAGGCATCTCCTCTTAGGGGATATTCTCCCCGTGCCACCATGGCACCTCCATTCACGGGACTTCAATGCACATCTCGGAACCACCTCGTAAGTCATTACCCGCCACAGGTATCTCTCGTGGGAATGCCTAGATGCAACTCCCGGCAAGACTTGCTTACACAGCTCGTCGCGTATCCCACTTGGTCGATTCGACCCTCACCACACACCCAAGACACACAGCAGCACGCTCACATACCTCTAGTCCGGCATCCCAAGCCAACCCATTCCCAGGGGTTCACCACCAGCATCACATCATAGATACAATGCGAGTGGAGTTAATAGATAAATATAGTGATGTAACATGCAAGCAAACAGGTAGATAGGAATATGTATAAAAGAGCGTGAGCGCGAAGCTGGTGGTATAGTAGAGTGGCTGCAAGCGGGGTAGTAGCGGTTTAGGTAGTAACATGCATCTTATACTAGCAAAGAGTAAATATAAAGCGCTAGCAGTTCTAGATTTGCAATGTCTAATAGGATTCTCTAAAAGAAGGTGCTGCCATGACACCTGCATTGTCGAGGAAGTAGTGGTATGAGCACTCCTCAGTTAGTGTAGTCATTCTGCTGGATCACCTCCTCCAGGGTGACTCCATTCCGCGGGTCCTTGCGCCGTCCACAGTTCTATTCCAGCGGGGCTCGATCCGATCGTCGCTAATCCTGGAAACGGCTACTCCGCGAAGCAATACAAGGCAATAAAACACCCAATTCACCAAAAGACGACGGGACGCGAGGAGACCCATTAACAGCAAAGAAATAATAAAAGGTACACGGCTTAGCCCTCTCGGCGTATGTCCGATTTCATCAGGCCAAAGAAACAGGAGTGGTGGTTTGCTAAGCACAAGCATAAGTCACAGCCAAGCCAATATGACTTTATAATAAATGGTTTAGGCCAAAGCTTATCCATAGCAAACACCACGGCACACGATCTTCCAACCCGAATGCTATGGAGGAGACGGGGGTAGGAGGACGAGCCAAGCAAAGAGAGGAACGAGGGATTTATTGACAGGAAATGTTGCACGAGAAAGAGCGAGTGTTTAATCCACTTGTAGGGCACCAAGGCTGTGATTCAAACAGGTACAATCATACAAGCGTTTAAACACCAAGAATTAAAAGAGAGAAAGAGAGAGAAAAGTTAGCTAGGCACATCTATATCATATTCCCAGTCACACCTTCAGTGAAGATGGTTTTAAGCGGTCGACCGAGTCGACCTACATGGGTCTGAGATCTTAATATAGACCATAGCTTCGCTAACAAAAGAAGTCAGTCCGGTCTTTGATCCAGTCACTGTGAGTAAGACGGGATCGAACAGAGCGGGCTGAACGAACAGAGAGCGAGAAGTATAAAACAGTAGTGGTCTACTCTTTCCAACGCACACGCCACAGAATAGACGGGGCATCAGAAGAGAGCGACATGTAAAAGACGCAAGTGCGCAAGCCACTCGTAGGGTACCACGACCTGGGTGCACTGGCACTAAGTCATTACTCGGATCCATAGCGGTGCGGTTGTCACCGCAAGAATCAGAGGAATGCGGCGGTCGAGCAGGGTACGAGCATACGAGGGTCGGTGCATGAAAAGTCAGCGAGAGATAGCGTGAGGGCAGGTTACACTCGGTGTTATGGTCATGGCGAAACAGATCCCGCGATCGCAACGTCCGAACGAGATACGATCACACAGCCGGCTCGAAGGCATGGCACACAGACAAACAACATGACAACCAGCAATAAGAACCAATGACATGACTCAAAAGACTCATTATAAGACTGCGGAGTAGCACAATTCCATAGCATTATGATAGATGGATCCTGTATTACAGATTTAGATAAAGACAGATCGTGAGGACAGGGTACAACAGATAGAATATAAGGATAGGGTACAACAGATATAGACATATCGTAAGGATAGGATACAGTATGACGGATAGATGTACAAGAAGTAAGAGTAGAGGTCCAATAGTCCAGCGTCGTATATCACTTTGGTTTTCCAACTGTCCAACATTATCTATGGGGCCTCAAGATGTGGCAACGGGCTATGGCACAAGGTCGGACAGGGCCAGTGTCAAAGGAAAAGTAGCAAGGCTTGCTTCTACACAGTTTCGGCTCCACTGGGCCAGCTGTTGGTACCTTCTGGCCTGCTATGGCTTGCTTCGGCTGGTCGCGGCTAGTCGCGGCCTCCTGCGGGCTGGTCGCGGCTGGCTGGACAGGGCTGTGGCTGGCCGGAGGCTGGCTGGAGGTGGCATCAAGTGGCGGGGAGGGGGCAGAGCTTGGCCGGGTTCCAACGGTGCGCGCGGTAGCTAAGGTGAAGCTTGGACGGGGCGTTGGTGCGACCAGGCAGGACTTCCAGAGATCTTCTCCCTTCTCGATCGGCGTCCGTCGTGTCCTTCGGTGGCATGAGTAGAGTGGTGGCAGTCTCAGAGTTCAAAAGCACAAGGTAAATCCGGATCATGGTGGTGGTTTGGGTAGTCCTCGGCCACGCCGACGTTCTTGGAACGCTGGTGGTTCGATTTGGCTAACAAGGTCTCGTGCCGTGTGTGCGAGTGTCCTAAGCCGGGAGAGGCTCGGCCTACGCGTCCCCGAGGTGGGACGCCGTGGCTCCTGTGGCGGGTCCGGTCACGGTGGCGGTGCCCACCATAGGGAAGAAAATCGTGGCTCACCGAGGGCTTGCGGAAGGTAGATCACTTGACGTGGGTCGGGCTCGTTGCCGGCAGCACTGCTTCGAGGTGGGGGCGAGGCCCGGTGACGTGGGTGTGCTCCAAACGGCTCAGCTTGTAGCGGTCCGCGGTATGCCGGTGCTCCTGGTTCTGCAGCTCGGCAAGGTTGCGGCCGTCAAGGATGGGGTGCTGCGGGTGGCCGGCTTCCTGCAGTGGTAAAATGAACGGCATGAAGGCCGGTTTCAGACATGGATCGATCGGCAACGGAGGAAAACATGTCCCAGGGTTTTCAGCAGCTCACCGGCGGGTCGTGCTGCGGGTCTCCGACGAGGTAAGCAACGTCGTGGCTGAGAAGGACGCGTTCGTGGTGTCGTAGGAGGGCGCAGCTCCGGTCACGCAGCAGCGGCACGGCACAGAGGCGGCGCGGTGCTTGACTGTTGTCATCGCCGGTCTCGAGCAGGAGGCAACTGCTCGGCTTCCACTTGCCGCGGTGGCTTGGCTCGGTGGTTGCGACTTGCTGCTGCTCGTACGTGGAAGCTCCGGAACGGTGCTGGTGGAGCTCGCGGCAGTGTCGATGGTGGCGCTGGTGCTCGCGTTCACGTGGCGGTGAGCACGATCAGGATAGGGTAGGAGCTCGTGGTGGCGAGCAGCTCGCCTGGGCGCCGATGGCTCTCCTTGTCGCGTCACATGTACGTCGAGGATGAGGCGGCTCCGGCGGTGATGCATCACGGCGGGTCGGGCTCGGCAGCAGGGGCGTCGCGGTGGTTCAGTGCCGCAGCAAAGACGAGCTCGACGCGGCTCCCTGGACGCTGTGGTGCTCGGTGCAGGATCTTCGGCCGGCGTCGCGGTCTGCTGCTACAGTGCGGCCCGGTGGCGAGGTTTGTCGTCGTGGAGGCTCCAGCACGGCGCCTGCGCGAGCACGACAGATGGCTACGCGGGGCGAGCCGAGGCGCACGGTGAGGGGCACTGGCCGGGACGGTGGCATGAGGACGGTGGGCGTGGCGGCGGCGTCCGAAGGAAGAAGATGAACAGGGCGCGGTGGCTGCGGTTTCCCTTTATATACCGGGCAAGCTAGGGTTCCAAGTTGGGGCCATCGATCCTCGTCGTCCGTGCCGTGGAAGGGCACGCGTCGCACATCCAGGAGGCGGAGCAGGTGGGCAGAGCGCGCGCGCGTTGTGTCCTGGCGGCGACGGCGGCTGGGAGGCGCTAGGACGCTTCTTCCTAGGGTTTGGGCAAGGGATGCGCGAGTGGGCCGGCTGGGCCAAGGCGATGGTGGGCCACTGCGCGCTAGCGGGCTCGTGGGGTTCAGCTGGGCCACCTGAGTACTGCTGGTTGTGAGTTGGGCCAAGGGAAAGGCAGAGGCGAGCTGAGCCATTGTGCTGGGCCGCGGTGGATGAGAGCGAGCTGGAAGCTCAAGAAGGTGGCGTGTTGGGCTTTAATTGGAATGTGAGAGTTGTTGTCCTTTGCTTAATTGATTTTAAAGAATAAGAATTCACAAGGGTCGTGCCATGTATTTGATAATTTTCAAGAAGAGGTTTCGAGTAGGTTTTCGGAATTAGTGTGTTGCAAGAGTTTTTAGGTCGATCTCGAGATGGAATCGACAGAGGTCGCTATGGATCTTGTGCACTCCGACGCAAACGCCTAGACCAACTATATAACTCCATCAAAATCCCTACAAACAATCCTATATGAATGCAACGTTTTGTTAATAGATAAGTCACGGTTTGATCTAGAACTACATGCTTCACAAACATTGCAAGAAAAATTTTAAAAAGTTCGTATTTTTGGATTCCCAAAAACCCGGGTCGTTACAACCTCTTTGGTCCAGTCTTTGCCACGTTGAACTCAAAACGTTTTTTATGGCATGCTGACAACGTGCCACTTTGAACGTGTACATATTTGCATAAGTGGAGCCCACTTTCATTGGTGGGTCATTAGGATCATGTTCTACACTTGGAGCATAACTTGGGTCATTGCATTCCTCGTCTTCCTCATCCTCTGGCTCAAAACCTCCTTCATCATCTTCATCATCTTTATCATAGGATGGTTCTTTTTCTACTGTCATCTGAACCACCTGTAGTGCCTTCTCTTTGTGAAGGTATATACCTTCCTCATCAACACCTACATATTCATTCTGTGGATCAGGGTTCCTAAGGTAGTCATCCTCCTCCTCTGCCTCACCAACATCATCCTCTTCCTCACCAATATCATCCTCTCTTGTAGATTTGGTACCACCCCCAAAATCCCACTCCCTGACAGGCTCATATGGATAAGAAGGATCTCGGTATACAACAAACATGATGATAAAGTTTGTCTTTGAATGTCTCTCAAACATAGCCATCAAATCTTGGTCAGTTTTAACTTCAGGGAAAGATTTTAATTCTTCATCATAATACTGAAAATGAGCTACTTCCAAATAACCAGGTGGGTACTTATCTACCACTGAGTCATGAAGGTCTTTATAATTAGATGTGTCTGAATCAACAACCATGTCGAAGCTAAAACACTTGATCTCTTGGGTATTTCTCTTACGGTTGCCCAACAATTTAATTTCCAGAGTGAAAGTAGTATTTGGGACCATGCTGTAATTTAAAATCAAATTAGTGTTATACCATGCTGTAATCTACTTATAGGAAACGAAAAAAACAGAAAACAGTATTCCATCATTCAAAGGGGTGAGCAGGCGTTGTACGTGCCTGCACACTGCATATGTATTGCAGGGGCTCATATCATGTCAGAGCATTTTGCAAGAACAAGTTTGATAGGTCAAATGGCAGGGGAGACGGGATCCATATTGTTTATTTATTTCACAAGAGTTGTGAGCACAACACCTCTGCCATGCATTTCGCGCTTTACAAAATACAGAAATAATGCACTAGTACCTTTTCAAGCATTTACAGAAACGATGAACTTGACAAAACTACAGAAACAGAAGGGGATACTCTGTAGCTCAAAAAACAGAAGTCACATAGTAGGAGCCACATATTGTTGCCTCTCTACTTTTTTTAGCAGGTATTGGCTAGCGAACCATTCACCAAACTGACTAGCAATCGAGACCTGTTACACACAGACAGAGTAAACCATTGACAGGTTCCAGAGAGGTGGACCTACCAGTTCCGGACGGCCCAAAAGCCAAACACCATGTTAAGCGAGCTGATGGGGAAACTGCGCTAGGCAACAGAACTACAGAACAGTCCACAGAAAGCTTTATTCAATCTAATCAGTTATCTTATTTTGACAAGAATCAACACACCCTGCAAATTAGTTCACATAATTGAGCAAACTGAACAATTTGGTTCACACAATATCCATTGCAGGTCTAGCAAACAATGAGAACTTACTCTTCCAGCATGCTGTCTTGGTCACCGGAGGTGGTTGCCGTGCTCACTCGTGCTGTTGCTGCGTCCTTAGAGGCGATGTCCGCGCCTTGCTGCCCCTCCCTGTCGCTGGAGAGCCGCTGGACTGCTCCCTCGACCTCCTCCATGGACCGAACAGAGGACTCGCTGGGCTGGGGGCCAAGGGCGCCGGCGTCCTGGCACCTAGGGTTGCCGGCGGCCCTGTCCTGGCCGCGTGCGCCGGCGGCCCCGTCCTGGCCAATCGCGCCGGCGGCCCCCTCCTGGCCGCGCGCGCCGGCGTCCTGGCAACTGGGGTTGCCGGCGACCCCGTCCTGGCCGCGCCGGACCAGGCCTGGCCCTGTCCCTGGCTGCGCACATGCCACGAGGATGGCCGCGGCGACTCCGGGCCGGCGGTGGCGCACCACGCGATTCGGGGGAGCAGGGCGCCCGGCGGCTGGCAGGGGCAGCGGATCCGTTGTTGGGCGCCTTGGATCCGCCGGCCCTTCCGCACCGGCGAGGACGGCGGCGGCGGCACCGTCTGTAACACCCTAGTGTTAGTTACTATTTTCACACTTGCATTTGCATGTCATCAAGCACCTATCATGTCATTTCATGCATCATCACTATTCAAGTCAAATTGCATTTCTTATATACTATATGTTTCCTTTATGCTTATGTGTGGTAGATATGTTAGCATGCAAATGTGATGCTTGTTCACTATTCTAGATGCTTTAGACATGTTTGGGATAACATTTGGAACAATGTTCATGTTGGTGAAATTCCCAAATTACCCCTCTAGCTCATAGTTGACTAGAGAGCCCTCTAAAAGCTATTCTGTTTGACCAAACAATAAGGGCATTTTAGAGATTTTGCATGTCAGTGCACCCTTAATCAAAGTTGTGTAGAATTTTATAAGCAACAAACTTTATTTTTGGGTCAACTCATGAAAATGGGTGGAAGGTGGTCAAAAAGTTGAATTAGTGCAGATTTGGAGTTGTTTTGAAGTTTCAAAAATTTGCTAAGTTAAAAGGCTGATTTCAGTTTCGGTGTACCCATGTTCAGCGATCTGTATCTCTCAATCCAGGCCAAACTAGAGTAAAGTATCTTAATACCAAATGATCTACTCATGTAGCTCTTTGATCTATATTAGTGAAGTTTTCTCTGAAACGGTTTGGATCCCGAGCTAGAGATCGAGCAAAAACCGGGTTTCAGTCGGTTTCGGCCAGACTGAATCGAGCCGATTCAGTCGCCGCCGACGTGGCCGCCGTCAGGCATCGGCCGCCAGGTGGCGCCGTACGCCGCCGTTGGCCGCCGCACCGGTCGGCTTTACAAAAGCGACACTCCACCATGTTCCCCCGCATGCTCCTCTCACTCTCCCTCGCTCGCTCTCGCCTCTCTGTTCACCACTTTCCCCTCCGCCGTCGCCATTTCTGCCACGCCGTCGCCGCGGTGAAATCCGCCGTCACCGCGCCGTCTCCGACCGCTCCATCTCCGCCATAGCTTCGCCTTGCTCTGCTCTATCTCCTCGACCCGTTGCCAGCCTCAGCCGACCTAAGGTATAGCTCCAGCGAGCTTCTCGCCGCCGCGACCTCGTCGGAGCGCCGCCGAGCTCTCTGCTCGCCGCGTCGAGCGCACTGCCGGGGTCGGCTTCTCTCTCCATTGCTCGTCTAGGAGTCTCCATTAGCTGTAGATCTAGCCTAGGTCGTTGGTTGGGTCGGTCTCGCCGTAGGTTCGCCGGAACCCGAGCTCGCCGTGAACCCGCTCGCCGCCGTGCCGCCATGCGTGTGCGGTCAGTGAGTTCCCGTACACAATAGTTCGATTCGTCGCGAGCATAGGTGGTTACTAATGATGGTTGGGATGGATTCCACATGATGGACTATATGTGCCACCATGCCACAGTGTCAAATGAGAGAATCAAGGCTAGGTAGCGGGGAGCCGTATGACATGGTTGAGGTCATGCCGTCTTCGGTGCTGCTTGCGGCCGACTAGGACTGAGGCCACCAGACATCAGTTGAGATTGAAAGACGTCATCACATAGCTGGCCAGATAAGTCGTTCTGACCGCGAAGCCGAGTATTTCTTTCTGAGCCGGGAATTGGGCGTGATAAGGCAGACATATTCTGGAGGTAGGAAGGATGTGCGGAGACACCATCTTACCAAAGGCAGGTCAGGGACCTGATGCATCCTGGAAGTGGGTTTGTCTCTGAGAATATGGACCCCTCCAAGCCCGCGATACATATTATGTCTCAGAAACATTTAACGGTGGCCCAAGAAGCCAGTGGCTCGGCTGACAGGGTTTGTGATTGGCATATTTGCCAGCTGGTACAATCGATTCGAATCGCCATCTCTCCTGGTTAGTGAGAAACTGAACTGATCTTCTGGTGAGGTAGAGGCTAATAACTTGAACATAATGATTATGGTGAGATGAGGTTGATATCTGTGGATATCGGAAATCATATGGTTTTATTGATTGCTATAATATTCAGTGAATGCTTAGTATAGTGGCTAATCTTAGTAAATAGCTTAACTGAAATCGAAGCTTATCACAATTAAAATGAATAAGTTGAGGATCTACTGTAGTAATGCTTTTGATGCAAAAATGATGCTACCCTCTGAGCTCCACCAAATAAGCCTTGCATATCCTTGAGAGTCTTTTTATTTACTCCCTGTCGGGTAAGTCTAGCTGTGTACAATTGAGTACTCAGGGTTTTATTCCCATTGTTGCAGATGGTGTAGTCTACTACACGTATTGCAGGAATTGCTTCACCCCTGCGGGCGAAGAAGACTAGACCCGAGGGCAGGGTCATTATCTATCCTTAGTTGTTGTATGAATGCTGTGACCTGGTCATTTGATGGTACTCGTATTTGAACTCTGTGGTGTAAAACTATGTTGACTTCCGCTATTACTTATTTCATGTAAAAGACTATGTTGTACTCTGATGTTTAAATTATGTCGCGAACTGATGTATCATGTGATCGGGTATTGCTGAATGAATGATCCTTGGGGTATGAAATGTTTAAAATCCTTCGAGATTTCCGGACTACCGGGTTTATATTGGCTCAAGTGCGACTGGATTACGATTAAAAATGCGATCGTTGTACTTGTGCTCGTATAAATTGGTCGGTTCTGTGACAGCTGGAGTCTTTGATCGTTATTAACCCGTTGACAGCAGCCAATTCGGGATTAATTATCTCCTAATCCATTGGTCAATTGGTGGAACACTCTAAATACAGATTGTAGACCATAATGTGGGCAACAACTTTGATTAAGGGCACTCAGACCGAATATACTCAGAATATGCCGTTCTGGCCGGCCGAAGTCGAGCACAATTGCGCGCGCCATCTGTTCGGTTTAATGCCCACGTGTCCGCCGAGCTCTGGGCGCCGCCTACCTTTGCCAACCTCCTTGTGCCACCAAGCCTGCGCCCCTGCTGCTCCTCTCCGGCAAAAGGGGAGCACTAGAGCACTCCACTTCTCCCTCTCGCTCATTTGCTCACTCTCGCGCTTGCTCTCGCCTGCGCAGCTGCTGCTCGCGGCTCCGTCCGCCATGGACGCGAGCAGAGCTCGAGCGCCGCCGCGGACCACCTTCTCGGGCCTCCAATGCGCAAAATTTCCACCACCAGCAGCTTAGCCACCTCTCTCTGTCCATGTCGCGCACCTCCGCTGAGCTCGCCGTCGAACGCCGCCGGGAGCTGCTGTATGCTCGCATCGTGGCCATGGCCATGACCGCCGCTACAGGCGGCAAGGCGTGCTTGGCCTTCCCGGGCCAGGTCGCGGCTAGCTCCAGGGCCGTGTGAGCCCCTGGCACCTCGCCGCTGCCGCTTGGCAGGCTGCAGAGCCGGCTCGAGCCGTCGGCCTGCCTTCCCCTGCGTGGTGCTCTGGAGGAAGAAGAAGAACAACAGCTCTCTTTTGTATCTATGATAGGCGGGCCCCACTCAAATCAAATGGCATCAAATGTTCAGATTTGTGATTTATTTTGTAAAATCCATATCTCCCGTTTGGTAGCTCCAAAAATTGTGAAACAAGTTTTGTTAGTTTGCTTATTAAGTTGTCTGCATGTTAGATCCAGTAAATGTGCTATGTTATTTATATTTTTGTGCTCTATAAATTATTTTGGAAAAGTGATTTTTAGGATTGATTAACTTGCTTTTGGCCATAATCTGAGAAATATATGTCCAACAATTGTGGTTCCAATTTTGTTAGTCTTCTAATGACATGCACTAGCTCATAAAAATATAAAACATATATGTTGTTTACTGTTTTATTGGTGTTTCACATTAATCTTTTTAAATAGGAAATAAATGGTTGAATTGCTTGTTATTTTTTTATCTGAAGTTATATTGCTCCAAATGATGAGGACCAGTACAGTAACTATAAGGACTTCATGGACACTAAGCCTCCGGTGTTCAAGCAGGCTGTTGAACCACTAGAAGCGGATGAGTGGTTGAACACTATTGAGCAGTCATTCTCTGTGCTGCGATTGACTGAAACCATGAAGGCTAGCTTTGCTGCTATGTTGCTGCAAGGCCAAGCTGGAATATGGTGGGCTAATTGCAAGACCGCCTACCCTGTGGTCGCTGATATCACCTGGGAGCAGTTCACCAGGGATTTCAGGGGACATTTCATTCCAGCAGGCTTGATCAAGATGAAGGTTAATGAGTTCATGCAGCTTACTCAGGGTACCAAGACTCTCACTCAGTATCATCATGCCTTTAACAATCTATCAAGGTATGCTCCGTGGATGGTAGATACTGATGAAAAGAAGATTGAAGCTTTCAAGAGAGGCCTTAGTACCAAGCTTATGAAGACTCTGGCGAACAACGCTCGTACAACTTTCAACGAGTTTATCAGTGAAGCTTATATCTAAGAGAAACAGAACAACTTGCACACTGCTTCCAAGGGAGGCAAGAGGCCTTTTGAAGGAAGCTCTTCTCAACCAAGGACTCCAGCAGCTAGTCGTTGAAACGACCTCGATTTCCACGAAGGGAAATCCACAGGCTCGAATTGTAATTCAACAGATTGCTTGGGACAATCCATGAAATTACCCAAATCTCAGTTGCCACCAGGATCCATACAACGGTAAATAAGTCTTACATAAATATTTATTACATCGCCACACTGGCGGAATCAACAATCAGAGAAGCTTTAGAAGATGCGGAAGCGATTCATCCTTCACGGCCAACTTGAGTGTAGCACGTGACCCTATTCCTCGTCATCATCTCCCTCGAAGTCGTACTCATTCTCGTCACCTGACAGCAAATTTATTAGTACGATTTGTACTGGCCACGGAGCCCACCTATGCAGCATTTGCTTTGTGGAAAGTGGATGCAAGGCTATACAAGCAGACCTATAGGCTGAGGTTTTCCTATGCAGCTGTAATCAATGTTTAATTAGTCAAGTTTTATCACCAGTTAACACCATTATCCCTTTTCCCATCACCACACCTCACATATCCACACCTCACTCTCATTCGACAGGCCCAACTCCCTCTCGGGCCTATCTCAGCGGCACACTACCACAACGGGTACACTGCCGGAACAATGTTATCAAGGGGGAGAAAAGAATATGCTCTCATCTAATAGTGGTTGCAGAAACATTAGGAAAGGTCCATAGCCAACGAGTTGGCTTATGTATCGATCGATCAACCATACACTCTGCAGAGGTTTCACTACTCACAAGATTAGCCATCATCGATGCTGTACAATCATCTAGGCAGAATTCCGGGTGCTTGCTTGCCTAGGTCGGTACCACCCTACCACTCAGCCCTGGGATATTCCGGATCCAACACCGTCATGCTGAGACTGGGAGACGCAGTACCGGGCCCCATCAGTGGTACTGCGCATCTAGAACGGTACGGGAATCCGCCATCCGTCACCGTCCACCCTTATCACCTCTCAACCTAGCAGTAGTGGCACCGCCCTACCAAGTAGTCCAGCCGTCTCCCGCCCATCAGAAGCGAGCGAGTAGCAAGGGAATCCAGATGTTTCCGGTCACTAGTCAGATCCTAGGTTGTGACCAAGCAGGCATCTCCACCTAGGGGATACTCTCCCCGTGCCATCACAGCACCTCCGTCCACGGGCTTCAAACCACCAAGGCTATCCCACCCGGAACCTCCTCAACAACTTTACCCGCCACAGGTATCTCACTTTGGGGATGCCCAGGTTGCACCCCCGGCACGACTTGCCCCATGGGCTTGTCTCACATCCCACTTGGTCGACATCAACCCTTACCACGCACCCAAGACGCACGCAGCACTCTCTCCCAGTGGTTATAATCAGTTATACACCGTCCCAATTCCACCACATAGCATATAGCAAGTAGAAAGTAGTGGAAGAGTAACAGTAAATTAAGCAGCAGCTAACCTAACAGCGGATAGCAGGGTAAAGTCTTATCAAGGCAGGGAATTCAAGTATACTACCATGCAACCAATCCATACATAAACATAAAGCAATAGCAATAATGTCATTTGCAATGCGTAAATAGGATCTAAGGATTTGGTGGGACGTGGCACCTTCGTAGTCGTCTCCTAGCTCTTGAAAGTACTCGTGGTCGTCTTCCTTAGTCAGATCCTCCTCCGGCTCTGAAATCGAACACGAAATAGTCGCGTCAGCGACTCCTATAGAGTATTTCAGAAAAATCCAATAAAATAAAGAGCCAAATGCACACAAACATAGTCTTAGATTGTAGATCTTATTTTTCTGAGAATTTTGATATATGGTGCGCAATTTTTGGACATCGTATGAATAAGTTATGAATTTCCGAAGATTATCCTATTTTCTGAAAATGGGAAAACTGGTCGGTTAATCAGGGGCAGCTTGGGATTGGTCCACGTGGCACGCGGGTCTAGTAGTGCGGCAAGTGGTGCCTCAACAGAACACAGACCCGATGGTCGCCCACCAGGTGTTCGATGCTGGTTCCCAGAGAGTTGCCGGAGTTGGCGTAGCTCGGCGTGGCTCGGCGGTGGTCAGTGGTAGCTCGGCTGTGGTTGGGGGTATCTCGGCGGAGCTCGGCATAGTTCGGCGGTGGTCGGGGGTAGCTTGGCGGTGCTCGGCGTAGTTCGGTTTAGCTCGGCGGGGCTCGGGCGAATCGGAGATCCGGGGCGCCGAGGGTGCCGTTCTCCCGAGGTCTCCCGCGGAGGTTCGGGCGAATCGGACATTTGGTGCGCCCGAGGGTGCCGTTCTCCCGAGGTCTCCGCGGAGGCTCGGGCGAATCGGAAATTTGGGCGCCGAGGGGGCTGCTTTCCCGAGCTCTCCCGGTGAGGCTCGGGCGAATCGGAAATTTGGGCGCCGAGGGGGCTGCTTTCCCGAGCTCTCCCGGTGAGGCTCGGGCGAATCGGAAATTTGGGCGCCCGAGGGTGCCGCTCTCCCGAGCTCTCCTGGGGAGGCTCGGGCGAATCGGAGATTTGGTGCTAGCAGGGTTCCAGGGCGTCTGTTCAAGGCGGCGGTGTCTCTCCGGCGCGGCGGACCATGACAGGGCGGCGATGGCCATATTTCGGCAAGACAGGGCTCGGCTTTCTAGCGGCGGTGCCGAGGCAGACTTGGCGAACCTCGGCGGCCTTTCTCCGCAGCGCGAGGCGACCGGGGGTACTCGGAACGGATTTAGGCGAGGCGGAACCTGTCGGCGGCGATGTCGTCGCGACGGTGAGGTTCCGGCGGGCTAAGGAGGTCCTCTAGGAGATGTTTACGCGTCCAGGGTCTATGGCGATGGTATACCAACTACCAATTTTGGCTACCGAGCTTTCCAAGGTGCTCGGTTGTGGCGGCGGCGTGTCGCCGACGATGGCGGAAGGCGGCAACGCGGCTACGACCAAGTATTGGTTCAATCGAATGCGGTCTTGTCAAATTGGTGAGGCCAGAGAGTCATACAACACTCTGGTGGCGAACTTTAGCCATGGCATGACCTTCTTTTGGCGACGGCTCGCGGCGGCGCTCCGGTAAGGTCGCGGCGCACGCGGCCAAGGCGATTCCGGCTTCCTCTAGCGCTTAGATCCGCGTGGCTGGCTCGAGGGGGTCGTGGCGGTGCTCCACGACGCTCTAACCTATACGGTTGCTAGACGGATTGCTCGGAACGGGTGATTCGGCGTCGGAACGCGTCGGTGGTGAGCGCGCTCCGCCGAGAACGCGTCGTGCTGCGTTCTCGGTCTAGCAAGCTTGTAGTCCGGGGGTTTCGGCCGGTCGAATGAGTGCATGGTGCAGGTGATCTTCCCGAGCCGGTAAAGGCTCGTGCCTGCGCGTCCCGAGGGTGGAACGCCATGGCAAAAGCAGGGCAAGGTTCGGACATGGCGTGCGGTGGCTCACCGTGGTGTCGGTGAAGCTAGGATGGCGGTGCAGTGGCGAGTCGGAGCCGTGCAGAGCGATCGCAGTGCCGTGCCGCTCCTCGTCCGCAGCTCGGGCTTCTCCTCCGTGTCCGGCTCCGGCGTGCTCCGCGGCGGCGGTGCTCCGGCAGCTTCTCCTCCTCTGCTCCGCCCTTCTCCTACGCTCTCTCTCTCGGTTTGGTGCGGTGTGCCGGTCTGTGCTGCGGTGGCGGCGAGGGGAAATGAGGGTAGGGCTTCGGGGTGCTCCAATTTATAGGCGAGCTTGGTAGGTTCCCATGGCGGACGGCCGCGATTGCGCTCGGCCGATCGAAGGGCCGTGGCTCGAGTGGATCTAGGGCTCCGGATGGGCGCGGGTTCGCTTGGCGGCCAAGAAAGGAGGGAACAGGAGGGGGACAGCGGGGTCAGGGCTCTGCCATGCTGTCGGCTGTGGGACCGGGGTCACGCCATTCGCGCGACACCCCCGGCAGGCGCGTCGCCTTCGTGAGGAAGAAGAACAGTGGGGGGGGGGCGAGAGCGGCTGACAGGCGGGGCCGGGTTGGCAGCGAGCGCGAGAGCGAGCGCGCGTGTGCCGGTCGTGCGCGTGCGCTGCCGAGCCGCGACGTGGGCCGCGCGCGGTGAGATGAGGAGAGGAAAGGTCGGGCTGGCTTGGGCTGGCTTAGCGACCCGGCTGGCCGAATGGCTGGCCTAACTCTCTTTTTCCTTTTCTATTTTCATTTTAGTGTATATATGCATATATTGCCCATTTTAAATATTGAGTAAATTCAAACATAAATTGCAATAAATCCCAAATGTGATGCATAGGCTATTATTCTATGTGAATGGAATAAAAATGCAAACTACACTCCATTATTTACCAATTTCATAATGAAACCTATATGCTTGCACAAGAAAAATGGGTTTTCACAATAAATAAATGAAAAATTTTAATTGGTTGGGATTTTTAGATTGTGTGGATTTTTAGGGTTGTTACAGTCCTCCCCCCTCATTAGGATCTCGACCTCGAGATTCAGGGATAGCGTACCCTTCGAAGAGGTAAGGAAACATAATCCGCAAGTCCGATTCCTTCTCCCACGTAGCTTCCCTTTCAGTGTGATTGCTCCACTGTACCTTGCACATCGGAATGGTTTTGTTTCGCGTCTCTTTGGTATCCCGTGCCAAGATCTTGATCGGATGTTCCTTGTATTCAAGTGTGTCTTGCAGGTCTAATGCATCCGTAGGAACTTGCTCCTCGGGAAGCTTCAAACACTTCCTTAATTGCGAGACATGGAACACGGGGTGTACTCCAGACAATTCCTCCGGTAGTTCCAGCTTGTAAGCAAGCTTTCCAACCCTTTTACAGATCTTGTATGGCCCAACATATCTTGGTGCCAATTTCCCCTTCACGTGGAATCTGACAGTGCCACGAAGTGGAGATACCTTGAGGTAGACATAATCCCCAACCTTGAACTCAAGCTCTCTACGTCTCCTATCTGCATAGCTCTTTTGCCTACTCTGTGCAATTCTCAAATTTTCTCTGACCTGTGCTACGCCTTCCTCTGCTTCTACAATCTTAGCAGGGCCAAAGAAGGCTCTCTCTCCGGGTTCTGACCACATTAGCGGGGTCCTGCAGGGTCTCCCATACAATGCCTCAAACGGTGACATCTTGAGGCTTGTTTGATAGCTGTTGTTGTACGAGAATTCAGCGTGGGGTAAGCAGCTTTCCCAACTGGTCTTGTATTTTATCACACAAGCTCGGAGCATATCTTCGAGAATTTGGTTCACTCTTTCTGTTTGACCGTCAGTTTGTGGGTGATAAGCCGTGCTATAGTCCAGCTTGGTTCCGATGGATTTGTGCAAGGCCTGCCAGAATCGAGACGTGAATTGTGAGCCTCGATCAGATATTATGCTTGTGGGTGCCCCGTGTAGTCTCAGAATGTGGGTTATGTATAGATCCGCCAGCCGTTCGGCATCGTAGCCAATGCTGATGGGAATGAAGTGAGCGACTTTGGTCAAACGGTCGACTATCACCCAAATCGAATCGTGTTTCTTCTCGGTGCGGGGTAACCCAACGATAAAATCCATCGAAATGCATTCCCATTTCCATTCTGGAATTGCGAGGGGTTGTAGTAGGCCGGCTGGTCGTTGATGTTCGGCCTTGATTCTGCTGCAAGTGTCACATCGGGCTACATGCCCTGCAATGTCTGCCTTCATATTCTCCCACCAGAAGTGTTTCCTTAGATCATGGTACATCTTGGCTGACCCTGGGTGAATGCAATATTTGGAGTCATGCCTTTCTGACAGAATCTCTTCTCGTATCGCTGAATCCGTCGGTACGCAGATTCTATCCTTGTACCATACAGTTCCCTGCTCATCTTCTCGGTATTCGGGGCCTCTTCCCAGCTTCATCAAACCACGGATATAGTCTATCTCAGGACAGTTCTTTTGCGCTTCACGGATTCGTGAGGTGAGATTGTACTCGACGCGAAGCTCATTTAGCGTGCCATAGGAGATTACCTCGAGCTGGAACGCGTCAAACTCTCTCCTGAGCTCAGACGGCATAGACTTGGTGATGAGGGTATGGCAGTAGCTTTTGCGGCTAAGTGCATCAGCGACTACGTTAGCCTTCCCTGGGTGGTAATGGATCTCAAGATCATAGTCCTTGATGAGTTCTAGCCATCTGCGCTGCCTCATATTCAGATCTTCCTGTGTGAAGAAGTACTTCAGGCTCTTGTGGTCGGTGTATATGTCACACTTGTTGCTCATCAGATAGTGTCTCCAAATCTTGAGTGCGTGTACCACGGCTGCAAGTTCTAGGTCATGAGTCGGGTATCGCTGCTCATGTTCCTTCAACTGTCTTGAGGCATAAGCTATCACTCTTCCTTCTTGCATTAGTACACAGCCCAAACCTTGCCGAGAGGCGTCACAATATACAACAAAATCCTTGTGAATATCGGGCAGGGCTAGTACAGGTGTAGTAGTGAGCTTCTCCTTCAAGGTCTGAAAACTCTTCTCACACTCAGGAGTCCATATAAACTTGTTCTCTTTCTTCAGCAAGTTGGTCATGGGTCTTGCAATCTTGGAGAAATTCTCAATAAATCTGCGATAGTATCCTGCAAGTCCCAAAAAGCTTCTGATTTCTGACACATTACAGGGTTGTTCCCACTCTTTCACAGCTTCAATTTTGGCTGGGTCTACTGCGACTCCTTCTCCTGACAGTACGTGTCCAAGGAAAGCAACTTCCTCAAGCCAGAATTCGCACTTGGAGAATTTGGCGTATAGCTGGTTGCGAGACAACCTCTCCAATACGGTCCTCAGATGATGTTCATGTTCCTCTTTTGTGGCTGAATAAACCAATATATCATCAATGAATACCACCACAAACTTGTCTAGCTCATTCATGAAGACCTTGTTCATCATGTTCATGAAGTATGCCGGAGCATTAGTGAGTCCAAATGAGACTACTGTGCACTCATACTGTCCATATCTAGTGACAAATGCAGTCTTCGGGATATCTTCTTCCCTGATCTTCATCTGATGATACCCTGATCGGAGATCGATCTTTGAGAAGTACTTGGCCTTACTCAATTGATCTAACAGATCATCGATGCGGGGCAATGGGTACTTATTCTTGACTGTGACCGCATTCAGGTTCCGGTAGTCAATGCACATCCTCATCGTGCCATCCTTCTTCTTGACAAACAAAACGGGAGATCCCCAGGGCGAAGCACTAGGCCTAATGAAGCCCTTCTCCAGTAATTCTCCCAGCTGCTTCTTGAGTTCCTTCAACTCATCAGCCGACATTCTGTAGGGTCTTTTGGCAATCGGTGCAGTTCCTGGCATCAGCTCTATAACAAACTCCACATCTCTATCTGGTGGCATTCCTGGCAACTCCTCTGGAAATACGTCATTGAATTCACAAACTACTGGCACATCTCTGAATGTCAGCTCTGTTTTATCTGCTTTAATCTCCAGGGCACATAGGAGGGCTTGGACTCTCTCGGTTTGGGGTACACATCGGACAGCTGTTCCCCAAGGGTGGGTTACCTGAACATATCTAGGTGAACAAGATATCACTCCCCGGTGTTTGGTTAGCCAGTCCATGCCTAAGATGACATCTAAGCTATTGGAGGGTAGTAGGGTTAGGTCAGCTCGAAAGTCAAGTCCCTCGATTGTGATTATCACTCCCCTACATATGTGAATGCTTCTGAAGGTTCCTAAGGGCGAGCTAGTTAGGATGGGGTTTGCTCTCGGGGTTACAGGTATGTTATGCTTTCGTGCATATGCAGATGAAATGTATGAACATGTAGCTCCCGAATCAAACAGAACTGTAGCCATGTTACCCTGAACTAGGAACGTACTGTACACAGCATCAGGTGCAGCTTCAGCTTCCTCAGCGGTCATGTGGTTCAGTCTTCCTCGGGTAGCAGATCCCCGGTTCGGTGTGCCCTGTGCAGCTGCTGGTGCGCGGTTGAGGTCGGGGCACACAGCCACACGGTGTCCAGGCTTTCCGCATCCGAAGCAAGTGAAGGGCGCACTGCCTGCTGTAGCTGTCGCAGGAGCCTTCCAATTGCTTGTCCTTGGTGTGTTGGTAGCGGGGGCGGGTGTGTTCTGCACAGCTCGAGTCGGCGCAGGGTAGGTCTGAGCGGGGCGGTGATAGTTGCTGCTGTTGGTACCACCACGGCTCGTTCCCGAAGAAGGTCCCTGGCGAGTCCGGAAAGGCGGAGGTGCACCCGTTCGCTGTCTCTGGGGTGGAGCAGCGCGAGCGGGTCCCTCAGAGCGGCGCTTCTTTCCCTTGTTCTGGGCCTCGAATTCCAGTCGTGCTTCCATGCGATCCTTCTCGATCTCAATACAGCGATCAATCAGCTCACGCAGAGTGTAGCTCTTGTTCCCTGACAGAGCCAACCTGATCTTGGTCTGAAGTCCCTTCCTGTAGTAGTACATCTTTTCCTTCTCGGAACTCACGCAAGACGCAGGTGCGTAGCGGAGCAAGCAGTTGAAGCGGGTGGTGTACTCGTGGATCCGGTCAGCTCCCTGGGAGATGTTGCGAAACTCGTTCTCCTTGGCCTCCATGACTCCCTCAGGAATGTGGTGGTCACGGAAAGCCTCGGTGAACTCATCCCAGTCAATGCGGGCTGGGTCCTCGTGAGCGCTGGTGTAGTTGTCCCACCATGCTCGTGCAGCACCGGTCAGCTGGTGGCTAGCAATCCCAACACACTCCTCGTCGGAGCAAGGGGTCAGGTCCAGCTTCTTCTCCATCTCCTTAAGCCAATCGTCGGCAGCGAGGGGATCGCTGTCGGTCCCGTCGAAGGTAGGTGGCCTCAGCTTCAGGAAACCCTCCAGTTTCCTTTGGAAGTCATTCTGGGGTGGCCCGTGGTGTTTGTTCATCCCAGCAGCTATGGCATTCAGCAGCTGGGTCTGTTGAGCCATCACTTCCGCCAACGTCGGTGGTGGCGGCGGTGGCGGTGGCGGAGGCACGTTCTCGCCTTGTGGTGGCGGATCGTTCACCGGTGGTGCATCCTCTGCCCGGCGTAGCTCTTCTTCCAGGTTAACTCCAGCACGTCTGCCAGCTGGGCGTCCACGGTTGCGACCACGCCCGCGTCCTGGCGCAGGCGCAGGGGAGGGCTGGCGGTTCTCCAGACGCGCAGAACGTCTCATCGACATCTGAAATTATTAGGTACGTGCTTAGTGCAGTAATAATCTTGTAGTGGTTTAAGTAGGAGTTAGATGTTTTCAACGATTTAAATGAATTAAAACATTTTTCATGCTATCCTACACTCAACCAAAGAAGCATAAAGATCCATAAGAAGCATAAGATCCAAATGTCACTCATCACATGGTTATTATTATATAAAGGATGTTCCTAGCTGCTAAGAAGATCGTGCTATGCGCAGATAGCCAATGACAGGATAACTCATGGTATCACTAGTCTAAGGGCCACGCAGGGTCCCATAAGCTACTGGTGCATAAGGTCAAGTACGGCGTCGGGTATGCGGCTGTCCTCTGCCTCGATCTCATCGTCGGTCATGGTCAGGCGCTTGACATAGTCGAGTGCTACTGCTAGCTCTGGAGTGGCCTCAATCTCCTGCATCCTTTGAGACGGACACGCTCTCAGGTTGAGCGTAGTGGGTGGTACGCGGAAGTCTCCCTCCCGGGGCTTCACCATCTCCAGTGGGGGAAGCGAACTCTGTACCTTCCGGACCTCAATAGCTCTCCTGGCGTCGGACTGCTTCCAAGCTGTCTCTGTCCTCCGTAACTTGTCCTTTAGGAACTCCACCATCTTCACGCGGTCGATCAGAATCCCTTGGTTGCGGGTGGACTTGTCCTCGGCTTTCTCCAACTGCTTTTCCAACTCCTTGATCCTGGAACGCAACGTGATCATCTCGACTACTCTGTCTCTGCTCCTCTGCTCCCTCTCAGCAAGTGCTCTCTCCTTGTCGTCCAGCCTCCTCTGTAATTCCAACACTCTGCTGTTCAGGTAGTCATTGCGAAGCCCAAAATCTCCGACCTTGTCTCGCAAGTCGGCGATCTCGGCTCGGTGTAACTCATCACGGCGCTGCATCTCCAACTGCAAGTCAGTGACTGCTCTGCTCAAACTCTCCAGGGTCTGAGTCCCTTTCTGCAAACTGTCCTCGACCTCTGCCATGCGTGCTCGGTCACGCCGCCTCCTTTGCTCCAATGAGCTGATGAACTCGTCCTGCTCCTGGAGGTGGTGTGCCACTGTGCGTAGGCAAGGGTCAGTCTCGGCCTGAACGATCTGGCCGGTGTACAGAATCCTCTGGATGGGGTCAGGGTGCAGCTCCAAGGCCTAAGGCAGCAGACGGAAGTGGGTCCCCTTAAGGTACTCGTATGCTGTGTACACAACTGCGCGAAGTACCTTGCGGGAGACAGACTGTACTCCGTCCTCCACAGTCTCTCCAGCAGTGTAGTCAGTAAAAACCGGCATTCCTGGAAGGGTCAGGCTGACGGGTGTCTCAACTCTGGTAGTGACAGGTCCTTCAAACCTCTCAGCCTCGACAAGCTTCCCTCGGCTGAAGTACTGGATCTGGTCAGACGGTGCTCCCAGCTCCTCCAGCACCTGGCGTAGTACCATGGCAAATCCGCCGTGGTTCCTCCCATTGATCGGGATCTCAATAGTGCCGTCGTGCAGTGGACGAAGTGGTGGTCCAAGGCTGGTCATCTGCAAATTTTTCAAGAAACGGATTAGCAGGTCCTTGTATTAGATAAGCCATTGCATAAAAAGTGAATGCAAGGTCGGTAATATAACCGAAAGATAGTCTGGCTTCCTATTCTAACATCCATTTTCTATGGGTCTCGTCCTACAGTCAAGTATGGCTCTGATACCAACTGAAACGACCTCGATTTCCACGAAGGGAAATCCACAGGCTCGAATTGTAATTCAACAGATTGCTTGGGACAATCCATGAAATTACCCAAATCTCAGTTGCCACCAGGATCCATACAACGGTAAATAAGTCTTACATAAATATTTATTACATCGCCACACTGGCGGAATCAACAATCAGAGAAGCTTTAGAAGATGCGGAAGCGATTCATCCTTCACGGCCAACTTGAGTGTAGCACGTGACCCTATTCCTCGTCATCATCTCCCTCGAAGTCGTACTCATTCTCGTCACCTGACAGCAAATTTATCAGTACGATTTGTACTGGCCACGGAGCCCACCTATGCAGCATTTGCTTTGTGGAAAGTGGATGCAAGGCTATACAAGCAGACCTATAGGCTGAGGTTTTCCTATGCAGCTGTAATCAATGTTTAATTAGTCAAGTTTTATCACCAGTTAACACCATTATCCCTTTTCCCATCACCACACCTCACATATCCACACCTCACTCTCATTCGACAGGCCCAACTCCCTCTCGGGCCTATCTCAGCGGCACACTACCACAACGGGTACACTGCCGGAACAATGTTATCAAGGGGGAGAAAAGAATATGCTCTCATCTAATAGTGGTTGCAGAAACATTAGGAAAGGTCCATAGCCAACGAGTTGGCTTATGTATCGATCGATCAACCATACACTCTGCAGAGGTTTCACTACTCACAAGATTAGCCATCATCGATGCTGTACAATCATCTAGGCAGAATTCCGGGTGCTTGCTTGCCTAGGTCGGTACCACCCTACCACTCAGCCCTGGGATATTCCGGATCCAACACCGTCATGCTGAGACTGGGAGACGCAGTACCGGGCCCCATCAGTGGTACTGCGCATCTAGAACGGTACGGGAATCCGCCATCCGTCACCGTCCACCCTTATCACCTCTCAACCTAGCAGTAGTGGCACCGCCCTACCAAGTAGTCCAGCCGTCTCCCGCCCATCAGAAGCGAGCGAGTAGCAAGGGAATCCAGATGTTTCCGGTCACTAGTCAGATCCTAGGTTGTGACCAAGCAGGCATCTCCACCTAGGGGATACTCTCCCCGTGCCATCACAGCACCTCCGTCCACGGGCTTCAAACCACCAAGGCTATCCCACCCGGAACCTCCTCAACAACTTTACCCGCCACAGGTATCTCACTTTGGGGATGCCCAGGTTGCACCCCCGGCACGACTTGCCCCATGGGCTTGTCTCACATCCCACTTGGTCGACATCAACCCTTACCACGCACCCAAGACGCACGCAGCACTCTCTCCCATTGGTTATAATCAGTTATACACCGTCCCAATTCCACCACATAGCATATAGCAAGTAGAAAGTAGTGGAAGAGTAACAGTAAATTAAGCAGCAGCTAACCTAACAGCGGATAGCAGGGTAAAGTCTTATCAAGGCAGGGAATTCAAGTATACTACCATGCAACCAATCCATACATAAACATAAAGCAATAGCAATAATGTCATTTGCAATGCGTAAATAGGATCTAAGGATTTGGTGGGACGTGGCACCTTCGTAGTCGTCTCCTAGCTCTTGAAAGTACTCGTGGTCGTCTTCCTTAGTCAGATCCTCCTCCGGCTCTGAAATCGAACACGAAATAGTCGCGTCAGCGACTCCTATAGAGTATTTCAGAAAAATCCAATAAAATAAAGAGCCAAATGCACACAAACATAGTCTTAGATTGTAGATCTCATTTTTCTGAGAATTTTGATATATGGTGCGCAATTTTTGGACATCGTATGAATAAGTTATGAATTTCCGAAGATTATCCTATTTTCTGAAAATGGGAAAACTGGTCGGTTAATCAGGGGCAGCTTGGGATTGGTCCACGTGGCGCACGGGTCCAGTAGTGCGGCAAGTGGTGCCTCAACAGAACACAGACCCGATGGTCGCCCACCAGGTGTTCGATGCTGGTTCCCAGAGAGTTGCCGGAGTTGGCGTAGCTCGGCGTGGCTCGGCGGTGGTCAGTGGTAGCTCGGCTGTGGTTGGGGGTATCTCGGCGGAGCTCGGCATAGTTCGGCGGTGGTCGGGGGTAGCTTGGCGGTGCTCGGCGTAGTTCGGTTTAGCTCGGCGGGGCTCGGGCGAATCGGAGATCCGGGGCGCCGAGGGTGCCGTTCTCCCGAGGTCTCCCGCGGAGGTTCGGGCGAATCGGACATTTGGTGCGCCCGAGGGTGCCGTTCTCCCGAGGTCTCCGCGGAGGCTCGGGCGAATCGGAAATTTGGGCGCCGAGGGGGCTGCTTTCCCGAGCTCTCCCGGTGAGGCTCGGGCGAATCGGAAATTTGGGCGCCGAGGGGGCTGCTTTCCCGAGCTCTCCCGGTGAGGCTCGGGCGAATCGGAAATTTGGGCGCCCGAGGGTGCCGCTCTCCCGAGCTCTCCTGGGGAGGCTCGGGCGAATCGGAGATTTGGTGCTAGCAGGGTTCCAGGGCGTCTGTTCAAGGCGGCGGTGTCTCTCCGGCGCGGCGGACCATGACAGGGCGGCGATGGCCATATTTCGGCAAGACAGGGCTCGGCTTTCTAGCGGCGGTGCCGAGGCAGACTTGGCGAACCTCGGCGGCCTTTCTCCGCAGCGCGAGGCGACCGGGGGTACTCGGAACGGATTTAGGCGAGGCGGAACCTGTCGGCGGCGATGTCGTCGCGACGGTGAGGTTCCGGCAGGCTAAGGAGGTCCTCTAGGAGATGTTTACGCGTCCAGGGTCTATGGCGATGGTATACCAACTACCAATTTTGGCTACCGAGCTTTCCAAGGTGCTCGGTTGTGGCGGCGGCGTGTCGCCGACGATGGCGGAAGGCGGCAACGCGGCTACGACCAAGTATTGGTTCAATCGAATGCGGTCTTGTCAAATTGGTGAGGCCAGAGAGTCATACAACACTCTGGTGGCGAACTTTAGCCATGGCATGACCTTCTTTTGGCGACGGCTCGCGGCGGCGCTCCGGTAAGGTCGCGGCGCACGCGGCCAAGGCGATTCCGGCTTCCTCTAGCGCTTAGATCCGCGTGGCTGGCTCGAGGGGGTCGTGGCGGTGCTCCACGACGCTCTAACCTATACGGTTGCTAGACGGATTGCTCGGAACGGGTGATTCGGCGTCGGAACGCGTCGGTGGTGAGCGCGCTCCGCCGAGAACGCGTCGTGCTGCGTTCTCGGTCTAGCAAGCTTGTAGTCCGGAGGTTTCGGCCGGTCGAATGAGTGCATGGTGCAGGTGATCTTCCCGAGCCGGTAAAGGCTCGTGCCTGCGCGTCCCGAGGGTGGAACGCCATGGTAAAAGCAGGGCAAGGTTCGGACATGGCGTGCGGTGGCTCACCGTGGTGTCGGTGAAGCTAGGATGGTGGTGCAGTGGCGAGTCGGAGCCGTGCAGAGCGATCGCAGTGCCGTGCCGCTCCTCGTCCGCAGCTCGGGCTTCTCCTCCGTGTCCGGCTCCGGCGTGCTCCGCGGCGGCGGCGCTCCGGCAGCTTCTCCTCCTCTGCTCCGCCCTTCTCCTACGCTCTCTCTCTCGGTTTGGTGCGGTGTGCCGGTCTGTGCTGCGGTGGCGGCGAGGGGAAATGAGGGTAGGGCTTCGGGGTGCTCCAATTTATAGGCGAGCTTGGTAGGTTCCCATGGCGGACGGCCGTGATTGCGCTCGGCCGATCGAAGGGCCGTGGCTCGAGTGGATCTAGGGCTCCGGATGGGCGCGGGTTCGCTTGGCGGCCAAGAAAGGAGGGAACAGGAGGGGGACAGCGGGGTCAGGGCTCTGCCATGCTGTCGGCTGTGGGACCGGGGTCACGCCATTCGCGCGACACCCCCGGCAGGCGCGTCGCCTTCGTGAGGAAGAAGAACAGTGGGGGGGGCGAGAGCGGCTGACAGGCGGGGCCGGGTTGGCAGCGAGCGCGAGAGCGAGCGCGCGTGTGCCGGTCGTGCGCGTGCGCTGCCGAGCCGCGACGTGGGCCGCGCGCGGTGAGATGAGGAGAGGAAAGGTCGGGCTGGCTTGGGCTGGCTTAGCGACCCGGCTGGCCGAATGGCTGGCCTAACTCTCTTTTTCCTTTTCTATTTTCATTTTAGTGTATATATGCATATATTGCCCATTTTAAATATTGAGTAAATTCAAACATAAATTGCAATAAATCCCAAATGTGATGCATAGGCTATTATTCTATGTGAATGGAATAAAAATGCAAACTACACTCCATTATTTACCAATTTCATAATGAAACCTATATGCTTGCACAAGAAAAATGGGTTTTCACAATAAATAAATGAAAAATTTTAATTGGTTGGGATTTTTAGATTGTGTGGATTTTTAGGGTTGTTACAGTCGTGCGGTGGCAAATCGCCCTGCTTACCGTCCGGCTGTTCCTGGAGCAAAATTCAGACCTCCTCCCAAGAAGCAGCAGCCAGCACCACAACGCTACAAGAAAGGCTTCACAGTGCCTTTGAACAAGAACAATGCTCCTCCAGGCAATGTCATTCCGGTGAAGACCAATCAAGGTCTGGGGCCGTGCTTCAATTGCGGTCAACAGGGCCATCTTGCTCGCTATTGCCCTCATCCAAAGCAGGCTCGAGTGCATCACACTACTATTGAAGAAATTCCAGAAGGTGAACCAGTCACTGCGGTATGTTTTCAGTTAACCAGCACCCTGCCATTGTTTTGTTTGACTCTGGATCGTCGCATTCTTTCGTAAGTCAAGCATTTGCACAAAGGCATGCTTTTCAAATCGTTGATTTGGGATGTAATTTCCGGATAACCTCAGCTAGGGCTGAAATATGCACACGTGAGGGTATCAAGCAGGCGAGTATTGAGATTAATGATAGGAGTTTTATCAGTCATCTCATTGTGTTGCCTGGGCTAGGTCTGGATGTAATTCTAGGGGTTAGTTGGATGAACAAATGGGGTGCGGTATTGGACGTTGCTAACCGAACTTTGACGTTAAAGGCGCCCCAGGATGGGGGTACTTTTCAAGTTTCCTTACCTCGAAGAGGGGATCTTTTTAATCTCTCTTTCACAGTTGAGGGCAAGACCATCCAAGATATTCCGGTAGTGTGTGAGTTTCCTGATGTCTTTCCTGATGATCTACCTGGACTTCCTCCTGATCGGGATGTGGAGTTTTCAATAGAACTTATTCCCGGTACGGCACCTATTTCTCGAAGGCCGTATAGAATGCCTCCTCATGAATTAGCTGAACTCAAGAAACAACTCCAGGAGTTATTAGACAAAGGATTTATTCGTCCTAGTTCTTCTCCGTGGGGCTGTCCTGCAATCTTTGTTAAGAAGAGGGATGAAACTTTGCGTATGTGTGTGGATTACAGGCCACTTAATGCTGTGACAATTAAGAACAAGTATCCTCTACCTCGTATTGATATCTTGTTTGATCAATTGTCCAAGGCCAAGGTTTTCTCCAAAATTGATCTGAGATCTGGGTATCATCAAATTAAGATCAGACCACAAGATATTCCCAAGACGGCTTTCTCCACTCGGTATGGATTGTATGAGTATTTGGTTATGTCTTTTGGATTAACCAATGCTCCTGCACATTTCATGTACCTAATGAATTCGGTATTCATGCCTGAGTTGGATAAGTTCGTGGTGGTCTTTATTGACGATATTCTGGTGTACTCTGAAAACATGGAGGATCATGCTGAACACTTGGGAATAGTCTTGACTAGACTCAGGGAGCATAAGCTGTATGCTAAGTTCAGCAAGTGTAAGTTTTGGTTGACTAAAGTGCCTTTTCTGGGACATATCTTATCTGCTGAAGGTATTTCTGTAGATCCGTCAAAAGTTCAGCAGGTGTTGGATTGGAAGTCACCAACCAATGTGTCTGAGGTTCGTAGCTTTCTGGGATTAGCTGGGTATTATCGCCGCTTTATCCAAGATTTCTCTAAGATAGCTAAACCTATGACCAAGTTATTGCACAAGGATACCAAGTTTGTGTGGAGTGAGGAGTGTGAAACAGCTTTTCGCACCTTGCGAACGTTGTTGACCACTGCTCCAGTTCTTGCACAACCTGATATTGAAAAGCCTTTTGATGTGTACTGTGATGCTTGTGGCACTGGGTTAGGATGTGTTCTCATGCAAGAAGGCCGAGTCATTGCTTATGCCTCGCGTCAATTGAGAAAACATGAGCAAAACTATCCTACTCATGATTTGGAACTTGCCGCTGTAGTTCATGCATTGAAGATTTGGTGCCACTATTTGTTGGGTCATAAATGTCATATCTATTCCGATCACAAGAGTCTCAAGTACATTTTCACTCAACCTGAGTTGAACATGAGGCAAAGAAGGTGGTTGGAGTTGATCAAAGACTATGATCTAGAAGTACACTATCATCCGGGCAAGGCTAATGTCGTAGCCGATGCTTTGAGCCGAAAGTCTCATTGCAATGTATTGCAGCCTTTGCTAGCAGACGGATTTAATCTTGTGCATCCGATGGTGTTGAATAATATTACTCTCAGTTGTACTTTGGAAAGCAAGATTATTGAAGGTCAGAAAACAGATCCTGGCATATATCATATCAAGAGAAAGATGAAAGAACAAGAAATGCTTCATTTCCGAGTAGATGAAAAAGGTATATTGTGGTTCAAGGATCGATTGGTAGTACCGAAAGACCGTGAGTTGAGAAATCAGATTATGGACGAGGCTCATTTGTCCAAGTTGTCTATCCATCCTGGTAGTAGTAAGATGTATCAAGACTTGAAACCTAGGTTCTGGTGGACCAAAATGAAGAAGGAAATTGCGGCTTATGTGGCCAGGTGTGATACCTGTTGTCGCGTGAAAGCTATTCATCTTAAGCCAGCAGGTCTATTGCAACCTTTACCAGTTCCAGGTTGGAAATGGGATGAGATAACCATGGATTTCATATCTGGGTTACCTCTAACGCATAAAGGCCATGATTCTATTTGGGTGATTGTAGATCGATTGACTAAGATTGCACATTTCTTACCAGTTCGAACTACAGATCGTCCTCATCAGTTGGCACAGCTCTACTTTGCTCAGATACTTCGGCTACATGGTGTGCCAAGGACGATAGTTTCCGACAGAGGCCCGCAATTTATTGCACGCTTCTGGGAGCATCTACACAAGTATTTGGGAACCAATTTGGTTCGCAGCTCAGCTTATCATCCTCAAACTTCTGGTCAGACTGAAAGGGTAAACCAAATCCTCGAAGATATGTTGAGAGCTTGTGTTCTATCGTCTAAAGGTTCGTGGGAAGAATGGTTACCTTTGGCCGAGTTCTCATACAACAATAGCTATCAAGAGAGTATTCAAATGGCTCCTTTTGAAGCTTTGTATGGGCGCAAATGTAGAACTCCTCTCAATTGGGTTGAATCAGGCGAAAGGAGATATTACGGGATTGACTTTGTGAAAGAGGCCAAAGAGAGAGTGCATACCATTCAAACACATCTCAAAGCCGCTCAAACTCGTCAAAAGAGTTATGCGGACAAGCGAAGAAGGCCATTGGAATTTGAAGTGGGTGACTATGTATACTTGAAGGTGTCACCTATGAAAGGCGTACAATGCTTCAGAGTGAAACGAAAGTTAGCTCCAAGGTTTGTAGGTCCTTTTCAAATTCTGGAAAGAAGTGGGAAAGTAGCATACAAGTTACGGTTGCCACCACACATGTCCACTATCTTCAATGTGTTTCATGTATCCCAACTCAAGAAATGTTTACGAGTACCAGAAGAACAAGTGGATCTTGGTGATATCAAGTTGAAATCAGATTTGACCTATGAAGAAAAGCCTGTTGAAGTAATAGATTACAAAGAAAGAATCACCCGTAGCCGAGTGATCAAGTTCTACAAGGTGGTGTGGAACAACCAAAGTTATTGGGATGCGACTTGGGAGCGAGAACATTACCTCAAGGAAGTCTATCCTTCTTTCTATAAACAATGGTAATTAACTCTAATCTCGGGGACGAGATTCTTTTAAGGGGGGAAGGGCTGTAACACCCTAGTGTTAGTTACTATTTTCACACTTGCATTTGCATGTCATCAAGCACCTATCATGTCATTTCATGCATCATCACTATTCAAGTCAAATTGCATTTCTTATATACTATATGTTTCCTTTATGCTTATGTGTGGTAGATATGTTAGCATGCAAATGTGATGCTTGTTTACTGTTCTAGATGCTTTAGACATGTTTAGGATAACATTTGGAACAATGTTCATGTTGGTGAAATTCCCAAATTACCCCTCTAGCTCATAGTTGACTAGAGAGCCCTCTAAAAGCTATTCTGTTTGACCAAACAAGAAGGGCATTTTAGAGATTTTTCATGTCAGTGCACCCTTAATCAAAGTTGTGTAGAATTTTATAAGCAACAAACTTTATTTTTGGGTCAACTCATGAAAATGGGTGGAAGGTGGTCAAAAAGTTGAATTAGTGCAGATTTGGAGTTGTTTTGAAGTTTCAAAAATTTGCTAAGTCAAACGGCTGATTTCAGTTTCGGTGTACCCATGTTCATCGATCTGTATCTCTCAATCCAGGCCGAACTAGAGTAAAGTGTCTTAATACCAAATGATCTACTCATGTAGCTCTTTGATCTATATTAGTGAAGTTTTCTCTGAAACGGTTTGGATCCCGAGCTAGAGATCGAGCAAAAACCGGGTTTCAGTCGGTTTCGGCCAGACTGAATCGAGCCGATTCAGTCGCCGCCGACGTGGCCGCCGTCAGGCATCAGCCGCCAGGTGGCGCCGTACGCCGCCGTTGGCCGCCGCGCCGGTCAGCTTTACAAAAGCGACACTCCACTCTGTTCCCCCGCACGCTCCTCTCACTCTCCCTCGCTCCCTCTCGCCTCTCTGTTCACCGCTTTCCCCTCCGCCGTCGCCATTTCCGCCGCGCCGTCGCCGCGGTGAAATCCGCCGTCACCGCGCCGTCTCCGACCGCTCCATCTCCGCCATAGCTTCGCCTTGCTCTGCTCTATCTCCTCGACCCGTTGCCAGCCTCAGCCGACCTAAGGTATAGCTCCAGCGAGCTTCTCGCCGCCGCGACCTCGTCGGAGCGCCGCCGAGCTCTCTGCTCGCCGCGTCGAGCGCACTACCGGGGTCGGCTTCTCTCTCCATTGCTCGTCTAGGAGTCTCCATTAGCTGTAGATCTAGCCTAGGTCGTTGGTTGGGTCGGTCTCGCCGTAGGTTCGCCGGAACCCGAGCTCGCCGTGAACCCGCTCGCCGCCGTGCCGCCATGCGTGTGCGGTCAGTGAGTTCCCGTGCACAATAGTTCGATTCGTCGCGAGCATAGGTGGTTACTAATGATGGTTGGGATGGATTCCACATGATGGACTATATGTGCCACCATGCCACAGTGTCAAATGAGAGAATCAAGGCTAGGTAGCGGGGAGCCGTATGACATGGTTGAGGTCATGCCGTCTTCGGTGCTGCTTGCGGCCGACTAGGACTGAGGCCACCAGACATCAGTTGAGATTGAAAGACGTCATCACATAGCTGGCCAGATAAGTCGTTCTGACCGCGAAGCCGAGTATTTCTTTCTGAGCCGGGAATTGGGCGTGATAAGGCAGACATATTCTGGAGGTAGGAAGGATGTGCGGAGACACCATCTTACCAAAGGCAGGTCAGGGACCTGATGCATCCTGGAAGTGGGTTTGTCTCTGAGAATATGGACCCCTCCAAGCCCGTGATACATATTATGTCTCAGAAACATTTAACGGTGGCCCAAGAAGCCAGTGGCTCGGCTGACAGGGTTTGTGATTGGCATATTTGCCAGCTGGTACAATCGATTCGAATCGCCATCTCTCCTGGTTAGTGAGAAACTGAACTGATCTTCTGGTGAGGTAGAGGCTAATAACTTGAACATAATGATTATGGTGAGATGAGGTTGATATCTGTGGATATCGGAAATCATATGGTTTTATTGATTGCTATAATATTCAGTGAATGCTTAGTATAGTGGCTAATCTTAGTAAATAGCTTAACTGAAATTGAAGCTTATCACAATTAAAATGAATAAGTTGAGGATCTACTGTAGTAATGCTTTTGATGCAAAAATGATGCTACCCTCTGAGCTCCACCAAATAAGCCTTGCATATCCTTGAGAGTCTTTTTATTTACTCCCTGTCGGGTAAGTCTAGCTGTGTACAATTGAGTACTCAGGGTTTTATTCCCATTGTTGCAGATGGTGTAGTCTACTACGCGTATTGCAGGAATTGCTTCACCCCTGCGGGCGAAGAAGGCTAGACCCGAGGGCAGGGTCATTATCTATCCTTAGTTGTTGTATGAATGCTGTGACCTGGTCATTTGATGGTACTCGTATTTGAACTCTGTGGTGTAAAACTATGTTGACTTCCGCTACTACTTATTTCATGTAAAAGACTACTCTGATGTTTAAATTCTGTCGCAAACTGATGTATTATGTGATCGGGTATTGCTAAATGAATGATCCTTGGGGTATGAAATGTTTGAAATCCTTCGAGATTTCCGGACTACCGGGTTTATATTGGCTCAAGTGCGACTGGATTGCGATTAAAAATGCGATCGTTGTACTTGTGCTCGTATAAATTGGTCGGTTCTGTGACACCGTCGACCATGGGATCGGCGATTTTTTTTTCTTGCACGAGACCGAGCGGTCGAGGATGCGAAGGAAAGGCACGGTGTTTTTTTTTACTCGGCTGTGAACAAATGAGGGGGTAAAAACGTCTTTTTTCTCGATACACAGTGGTAAACTTCACAGACCATGTTGACGGAACTGACAGAAGGCTATTTTCCGAAGAAAGTTTCGTTTCCAGGCCAATTTCCTAAATTCGAAAAAAAGGCCAGTTTCCTAAACGCGACTTTTTTCAGGGCCATTTTCATAATTCTCTCCTAAAGTTATCATCATCCCATGCACTTTCATATGCTCCATCATTTCGAATAACAATAAAGCAACAATCTGAATGCATCGATGAATCTTCAATATTGTTCATAAGAAATGCAAAGTTAGCGTTCACCTCATCATTTATTTCATTCTCTAATTGTTTTGCCGGTTGTCTTGTAATTGGTCCAACAATGTCAACACTAAGGATGTCCTCATTAGTCTCCCACTCTTGAGAAAGAGTCGTCCTCGACTCAAACTCACCCACATAGGGAAGTAAGTCTTTGATTTTAAATATGGCACTCACATTTGAATACTCAGGTGGCAATTGTAGTATATAGGCATTATCATTCACTTTAGCTAGCACCTTGAATGGACCATCTCCTCTAGGTGATAACTTACTCTTGAGCTATTTTGGAAAGCGGTCCTTGTGCAAATGGAGCCACACAAGGTCACCTATCTGAAGTAATACTTGTTTCTTACCTTTGTTTGCTTGCTTTGCATATTGTTGCGTCTTAGTCTCTATGTTCTTCCGTGTTTCAGCATGGAGTTTCTTGATTAGCTCAGATCTTTTGGCGGCATCTAAATCAACCTTATCCTGCAATGGCAATGGCAAAAGATCCATGGGAGCATGTGGCTTGAAACCATAAACAATTTCAAAAGGACAAAAATTTGTGGTAGAGTTGACTGCCCTGTTGTAAGCAAATTTCACATGTGGAAGGCATTCTTCCTACATCTTGAGGTTCTTCTTTAGCACAGCTCATAGCATTGTTGATATTGTGCGATTGACTACCTCAGTTTGCCCATGTGTTTGCAGATGGCATGTAGTCGAAAACAATAATTTGGTGCCAAGTTTGCCCCACAATGTCTTCCAGAAGTAGCTGAGAAATTTGGCATCATGGTCAGAAACAATTATCTTGGGCACTCCATGTAGGCGAACTATTTCCTAAAAATAAATCAGCAACATGTGAAGCATCATCGCTCTTATGACATGGAATGAAATGTGCCATTTTAGAAAATCGATCAACAAACAAAGATAGAATCTCTCCCCTCTGACTCCTAGGTAAACCCAAAACAAGGTCCATAGATATGTCTTCCCAAGGTACACTAGATGGCAACGGAATATAAAGACCATGGGGATTAAGGCCGGACTAAGCTTTCAAGCATGTGGTGCATCGTTCAACAGAGCAGTGGACATCACGTCGCATATGCGGCCAATAGAAATGATCAGCGAGCATGTCCAAAGTTTTCTTTACACCAAACCAGGCCACCTGCATGTGCCTCCTGCAATAATACACTGAACAGAACAAGCTGGAATGCATAACTTGTTATTGCGAAACAAGAAGCCATCATTGACATTAAACTTGTCCCAACCTTTACCAGTAGCACACTTTGAGAATGCTTCCTTAAGATCAGTATCATCAACATACAATATTTTAATTGCTTCCAAACCAAGGACTTTATTATCAAGTTGTGTAACTAAGGTTCATCTTCTAGATAGAGCATCTGCAACAGTGTTATCATTCCCTTTCTTATGTTTCACCACGTATGGAAAAGTTTCTATGAATTCAATCCATTTTGCATGCCTATGATTCAGCTTACCCTGAGTCTTTAGATATTTTAATGCCTCATGATCAGTGTGTATAACAAATTCCTTAGGAAGTAGGTAGTGTTGCCAAATTTCTGAAACACGAACCAAAGCATAAAGCTCTTTTTCATAAACAAATAATTTAGATGTGGACCATTTAGCTTTTTAGAAAAGTAGGCAACAGGTTTACGTTCCTGAAGTAGCTCACCTCCAGTGCCAATACCACTTGAATCACATTCGATCTCAAAGGTCATACCGAAGTCTGGTAGTTGTAGCAGCGGTGCTTCACAAAGCTTTCTTTTCAACTCTTCGAAGGCTTGGTCCTGTTCATCTCCCCACTTGAATGAAACATCCTTCTTTGTCAAATTGTTAAGGGGTGCAGCGATTGCATTATATTAGAACCTTTAACAAAGTGTCGGTAGAAACCTGCAAGACCATGGAAACTTCGAACTTGTCTCACATTTTTAGGAGTAGGACAATCCTATATCGCTTTAATCTTCTCTTCATCAACCTGAATGCCATCTGCAGTCACAACAAAACCAAGAAAAACAACACGATCTGTGCAAAATGTGCACTTAACAATATCTCCATACAATTTCTCTGCTCTCAAAACAGCAAGGACTTCATGGATATGAACAATATGTTCATCAAATGATTTAATATAGATCAGGATATCATCAAAATAAACAACCACAACTTTTCCAATAAAAGCTCTTAAAAACATGATTCATTAAATGCATAAAAGTTGAAGGAGCATTCGTCAAACCAAAGGGCATCACAAGCCATTCATATAAACCAAATTTGGTCTTAAATGTTGTCTTCCATTCATTACCAATTTTCATGCGAATTTGGTGATAGCCGCTGCGTAAATCAATCTTGGTGAAAATAGTTGAGCCACTCAATTCATCTAACATACAATCAAGCCTAGGAATCGGATGACGATAGTGAACAGTAGTAGCATTAATAGCATGACAATCAACACACATACGCCAAGATCCATATTTCTTAGGAACTAAAATAACTGGTACAACACATGGTGAATGGGATTCATGCAGTACCCTTTGTTCAATAACTCATTTACCGGTCGTTGAATCTCTTTTGTTTCTTCAGGATTGGCATGGTACGCTGGTTGATTTGGGAGAGATGCACCAGGTACTAAGTCAATTTGATGTTCAATTCCACGTATAGGAGGAAGACCGACCGACACCTCATCAGAAAAACATCATCAAATTCCTGCAACAAATCGCGAACAACACTAGGCAGTGTCGAATGTAATTTGTTAGTTGGTAATAAAGCTTCCTTGTACATCAGCACAAGGAATGGTGATATGGTGTTCCTCGTATCTCTCAAATCACTCTTGCTTACCAATAAACACTCATTCTTTTGTGACACTCTTTTCCTTTTAGCTTGGTGGATGGAATGAGGTGGCTTTGGATTTTTGCTCTCACCAAATTTTTGTGTCTCACTCAGTTTTCTTTCCTCACATTTCTCTCTCTTCATTCTAGCAACATCAGAAGCATGTATTTCTCCATGAGATAACAGAAGCAAAAACCACATTCCTATCCTTATGCAGAATTGTGAGCTTGTTAGAGCGTCCAAAGTGTACTAAATCCACATCAAACTGTCATGGACGACCAAGAAGCAAATGGCATGCTTGCATAGGAACAACATCACAGTCTACTTCATCATGATAATCACCAATTGAGAACAATAAGTGAACCATGGATGAAACCTTCACTGTCCCTGAATTATTCAACCACTGCATATGATACAGGTGTGGGTGGCGATGTGTTAGAAGGTCAAGCTTCTTAACAAGCAAGGCACTAACAATATTGTTGCAGCTCCCACCATCAATTATGAATCTGCACACCTGTCCTTTCAGTTTGCATCGTGATTGAAACAAATTATGGCGTTGTCCTTTCTCAGCTTCAAGTACTTGAGTAGAAAGAACTCGCTGAACAATAAGAGAACTACCCTTTGTAGCCATGTTCAAGGGCAAGCATATAGGTTTAGATGGAATAGAAAAGTCCAAGAAGTTTTTGGAAAAGATAATACCAATTCCACTCCCACTTCAGGGTAACAAACAACATCATCAAATGACTGATGTCCATCACATGTCACAAAAACAGGAGGTGCAGCCAACAAACATGGAGAAGTCAAATATTCATTGGAGACATCATCACTTGAATCATAAAGCAATTCATGAAAATCAGCACTACTGATTTGATCGGTGGCATATGGAAAAACCACACCCGATGTATCTTTATAAGGAGCAGAAAAGAGCTGACGAGCCAAACAATTCAGCCCCAATTCTAACTCACCATCTTCTGCAGCATATTCATCAATGGCAATGTTTTCATCATTTGGGTGAACTTCATCTTCCTTGTCTTCCTCTTCATTTTGTCAATCATATGAAGCATCAGCAAGAACAACAGTGGCACGATGATTGGGAACTCAGCTTGCTTGTGCCCATGATCACCACACTTAAAACATTTGATGTTACTTGTCTTCTTTATAGCTTGAGATGTTGAAGAACCGGGTTGGTAAGGAACAACACTCTTGTTCTTTCCTTTAGATGCATGTATAGAAACTGAACGTGAAGATGCGCGAGATGAAGATGTGTGCACCCATGACTCGTGCTGCTGTGAATGGCGCCATTGAGTGGAACTATTAGGATCTGAAAATGAAGCATGATTCTTATAAGATTCAGCAAGCTGCCGTTCTGCCCTTTTTGCAAAATATAGCAATTCATCCATAGTGTTGTAATTAGTCATGTCCGCCTTGTCTGCGATTGGTTTTTTAAGACCAACCAGAAATCGAGCCATCGTTGATTCCTCATCTTTTGTGATACCGGTACGAAGTAGAAACACTTCCATTTCCTGAAAATATTCATCCACATTACGATGACCTTAGACAAGACATTTCAACCTCAAATGTAGCTCACGAGAATAATGAGTAGGAACAAAATGCCTCCTCATTTCTCATTTCATATCATTGTTGACATCTACTAACGTCGCCAAATATAACTATATAACTTTTAATGCGAGAGACGAGATTAGAAGATGAATGGTAATTAATTAACTTGTCATTAGCAACTAGCCACTTTTCTATTACCAACATTCTTATGCAAGAACTAGGTTGTCATCCCTAATTAATAATGCTAAGAATAAATAAAGGTTTCATATATTAATCTATGTGACTAGGCAGAAATAAATATAAATAATATAAACTAAGATCAGTTCTGCAAGCGGACAGATAATTATACCATTGTAGCATTTTACCTAGGGAGTTCTACCAGGTTGTCGATTTATATTTATACCACTGGGAAGGACTAAGAATAAACTACAATCTATTATATTGATAGTGATGGCATACAATAGATAAGTGACATTACCGATGTTATTTACTCTACTCATAACAGGTAGAGGTCACAAGGTAAATAAAGATAAAGGTGATAAGTGTGATCAAGCATCATAAATAAAAGATAATCATCAGAGCACTTCTCTAGTCATAGTAATAGCCAGCCAATGGATAAACTAAGGAATTAATATCAAAGGTAATTCTATAACTACATCAATGAATAACTCTAATTAGTGCAATTACATCTAGCAATCATTGTTAGACTAATCCTATATCATGATCACATGCAAAGGGCATCATCTAGGAAAGGTGTGAAACAGAGTCATAACCCAACTTCGCGACCGTGCCTGCTGACCTACATACGGGGGGTGGACTACACCTGTCACCTACGCGATCTACCACACGACCCGGCACATCAGGGTGCACTCGCAGATAAACATAATACCTAGACACCACGTCTACATATCGTTCATCATCTATCCATCGTACGCATGAATAAACGCTATACGAGCAATTACATGAATTCAATAAGATCAAACCAACTATACTAGACATATAATCAAAGTAGACAAAGACTATTGTAATCAAGAACATATGAACTGTTAAGAATAATTTTTCCCTAATCATAATGAAGAATACAATAATAGAGAAAGAACTAGAATTATACTGAACTCCAGTGCTCCAGACAGACGCCGGGGCTCCAGATGCACCGAAGAACTAGAACTCTTCTACTCTCTAATTTAACTAGGCTAGAACTATGAACTAGGAGGCTCTTGATGAACTAGGAGGCTCTTGATGGTTTGAGTACTTGATGCCTTGAATGAATGATGGGTTGATGCCTCCAGGGGGGTCTGCCCCTTTATTTATAGCCCGGTGGGATACACGTGCGCCGTATGATCAAACCGACTTGAAACAAGGGCTGAGATGACTCCTCAATGGCGGTGGAAGAAGACTCCAGAAGCTAGGCTGAAACCCTAGCAGGGGGCGCCGGCTGGCCCCACCTTGGCGTCGGCCGGCCCCACCCTGTGGGGTCTCGGGTCCCGGTGCCTCGGGTGTGTTCTAGATGCTTCTAGTGTTCTCATGATGATTGTTTCCTTGGCGGTTAAGTTACGTGGTAATCATGCTCTTTAACCCTTCTTTTGTGCTTTTCTGGAATAGCCCCTGGAAAATACAGAACATGCAAAACTCGTGCAAACTGTCAGTTAAAACCCTAGACTAGTGTGTATTCATGTATCCTTTGGTGTCTAAAGTTCTAATAAAAGTTGATGTATCCACCGTCAACAATACCCCCAAAGCTTACCTGTTTGCTTAGTCCCTTAGCAAACGAACTAAGCCTAATTACTAATGTAATTGGATCAGGAGTTGCTACACTGTTTTCATACTTCCCAAGTACACATGCTGCAAACATAGATTCTCCTCCGGATTAGACAAAAGTGCTCTAACTTTTAAACTTACCCATTTTATCTTTAACTATGGGGCTTTACAGCTCTTACCTCAGTCTTGAGTAATTGAAAGAAAGAACAATCAAGTCTAGCACTATATAGCAAATTCTTCACAGTACCAATATCCCGGAGTTTTTGCAAGTTTTCAAAATAAAACTCAAAGCTTTAATTGTATGACACCCTCAAGTCTCTCAGTATATATGGTATTTGTGGATCTCACTTAAGGCATTAATGTTATGCCTTCCTATAACTAAGGATTTATAGTGGAGCTTATAGGAGTAGGCAATAACAAGGTTTTAAGCATACTTGCAATTCATATGTTGTAAAGTCAAACAATGAATCCACAAAGAATCGAGGCATACAATCAAACCAAGATGCGCATGTGTGTGGAATATGGTGGGTAGGTGTATATGTGGTATTTAGTGGCTATTCCTAATTCTACTTTTGCTCTATGAAAATGATTCTCTCTCCTTTGTGACTTGGAAGAACACATGGGCTATCTTTATTCTTTCTCTTTTTTTTTCATTCATTCGGGAGGCGGGCATCTAGTACCCATTGTTTTAATGCTGGGACACTTCTCCATCTTTTACTCCCTTTTTATATTTTTGCATAGCCACATGTATCCTCTGAATATAAATAACTAGAGAGGTAATAATAATAACTTAGAGCAATTATAACAAGACTGTCCTACGGGTTATATTTTTGGTGTTCACTCCTAGAGTAGGAGAAAATATTTTTATGATGAACATTGATGAAAGTGAAAATGGTTGCGATTACTCCCAGGGTAGAAATAATGCATATGTGCTGAAGTGTGTGATCTTGGTTTTAAAAGCATGACAAGACTCTTATATGGTATTCAACAAAGGTTGACTGAACTCAATGTAAAGCAAGCAGCATGAATGTGCAAAAGGTTTTTCTATCTAGATGTATCATATATTTGGCTTTGGTAGAAATTCACATTTTGTCATACAAGAGCTCATCATGTAAATTTCAAATTTTTCAAAATAAATTTCCAGAACTTAGTAATGCTAGGAATAAGATAAATAGTAGCTCAACTTTCATGAATCATATCAATCAATTACCTAGACTTAACTCAAACATATGCCTCCATAAATTTCAGGTTCAGAGTAAATTCTTAAGTTAAAACAGCAATATCTAATACTTAGGAGAATTTAAGTTTGACAACTAGGCATTTGAAAAGTATTATGACAGAGCAACTATTCGTCATCTCCAAGAAAAAAATTTAATGTTCATCAATTTTAATTTAGTTCTAGCCTAGACTGACTCTAAACAAACTCTAATATATATAGATAGATATTTATTTGGTTTTCAGATTTTATCTTACTAGCTAACTCACGCGACAAAGCGATATAGTAATAATGATAAATAGGATAGGAAACTTATACTTAGCTGGATTTTAATTGGAAGGGTGTCCTCCCCTAAGCTTGACTTTTGACAGGGTCTTTGATGTTGCAAATTGATTGATCCTTCTGAATAGTGTATCGATAGTGTAAGGGCGTCGGGTTGACTAGCTCCTTAATCTTGTATTGTCCTGTGAAACTCACTTGCCAATAAAAATACCATATCTTATGGAGAGGGGTTAGATTTAATACCACTCTATGATAAGTGATTGATTTTATATTTCCAGCAGAAGCTTCCTAAGTGGACCTTCAAGTGCCCAAAATTTTTTTGTATTTTTTTGTGAAAGGTGTGGACCTTCATGTGCCCACATATTTTTGGTATTTTTTTTAGATTTTCCTATGATACTATGGTGAACCTTCATGTGTTCACATATTTTTTTTGTATTTTGTGTTTGTATAAAGTGGACTTAATAAGCGCATAGATAAAGTTACCAGGTAACTAGGGGATGCTCCTCCCCCAAGCTTGATGTTTGTAATACTTGGTACTTGAATGATCTTCAGAGTGAGTTGGTTAGCAGCAGTCCTGGTGATTGCCACTAATAGGCTCTCTCCTTAGTCATAATATTATTCCTGCTATAGTTATACTCCAACAAGAAAACCAAAACTCAAGGCTCAAATTATCAAGGGGTTAGCGGTCAGCCAATGAGCACTTTGATTATTCTTTGAGTTGATCTTAATTAATAGATTTTAGCAGGATTCCAACAGGATTCTCTTTTTGGGATTTTCTAATTTTCTTATGCAGAAATCAAATATGTATGCATGCTAATAATTTTTATGCCACCAAAGGAAATATTCATTCTCATGGGGCCTAGGATTTTTATAATGCAACAAAGCAATTATAAATGTTACTACCATCTATAAATCATTTTTATTTTTATGCCACGACAGTAAATATGCCTACAGGGTTACCATGGGTGTATTTACATAGGGCTTGGCTTTTATGATGCAATAAATAAAGCAGTAAATATTTTTGTTGGTTTTTATTATTTCTAATATGCAGAAATGATTGTACTAATAAATGTGCTAAGCAGAATTACTAATGAATGCTAATTTAATTAGATAACTACCATTCTAACCTTATGGTTAGGGTACGAAATTTAAAGTCTACCGACAGGACTTAGATAGAGGAGAGTACTTACTTAGTAGGTTCATTGTCTGAGGTTACCTCAGTCAGTTCCTCATTTTGCGGTGGTGTAGTAGGTGCTTCTTTCTTCTCCTTCCATCTCTTTTCTGTCTCTTCTGCTTCTCTCTTTTCTAGCTCCAGCTCTTCTTTGTATGCTTTTCTTAATTCTTCATCTTTCTTCATCCATTCTTCTACTTGTGGTTGGATCTCTTCTTTCTCTGCTTTAGCAATCCGGTCCATCCTTTCAGCTTCCGCTTCCCACTCACTCCAGCGTGGTGCTTGTACGGCTTCTTCTTGCTCCTTGTAGCAGTCTTCATACTTCACAATTCTACCAGGGAACTCCTCCCATCCACAGTGAGGCTGGGCAGCCTGACGGCGGGCTTGGCTGTTTCCTTCTGTTGCGTTGCTTCCTGATCTGCTCATAGTTAAGATGTGTTTTAAATTGATAGCGTACCTTTTCGGTGGGTAGGTTGAAGTGGATCTGTCCAGACCCGATGTAGATGATAGCATTGGCGGTGTAGAGGAACGGTCTTCCCAAAAGAATAGGCGATTCATCGTCCCCCTGCGTATCAAGAACTAGAAAATCTGCGGGTATATAGTTATTTTTGAATTCTTACCATGACGTCCTTGACTATGCCTTCAGGGAATCCCAATGATTGGTCCGCCATCTGCAACTGAATATACGTTTGGTATAATGGTAAATCATTAAATAATTCATCATATACCTTTTTGGACATTACGTTGACGCCTGATCCAGTGTCGCAGATGGTGTCGGTAAAAGTGATGTCTCTGATTGTGCATTTGATAATTGGTACTCCTAGGTCACCTTTCTTTGTTGGAAATGGTTTCGGGAGCATATGACCATTTTTGGTGTTTATGGCTTTGATTAGCTGAGCGGTTCCTTCAGGTACATGCTGGGGCTTGTTCTTCCTCCATCTTCTATTGTTCTTCTTCTTGGGTGCTGGTTGTTGTTGTTGCTCTTCTTGTTGATGGAATTGCTTCGGGACTGCTGGATTCTTGAGGATGCGGTTCTTGAATGAAAATCTCTCCTTCTTGTCTTTGATGGAGAGGACAATCTTGGCGTGTTCTGCATAGATGATGGCTTTGGTTGTGCACAAGAATGGTCGTCCCAAGATAATGGGTGCCTTCTCATCTCCTCCAGTATCCATGATCACAAGGTCAATTGGGACATATGATTGCCCCACTCTGATAACAGCTTCTTCTAGTACTCCCTCGGGTAGCAAATGGACTGATCTGCAAGCTTCAAATGCATATCTGTGTACAACAAAGGATCACCTAAAATTCTATCATAGATTACCTTAGGCATTATGTTGACACTTGCGCCGAAATCGCAGATAGCCTCTGGAAAGTTGTGACATCCTATGGAGATAGGGATCACAGGTCTTCCAGGGTCTCCCATCTTCTCAGGTAGTGAGTGATCTGTCCACTGTATATCTGCAGGCTCAATTTGGTATTGTGTTTAATTGTGAATATCAACAAGGTTAGCAGTTTCTAAATCCTCCGGCTGGCCCGGAATTTTTCCTTTCTCAAATGGAGGGACAACAGCAGCAAGTTGAGCTAATTGTGATTCTAACATTTTATTAAAACTGTGCTGATTCTTTATAGCAGAAGCAAAGGTCTCCATTCTAGTACTTATATTTTCTAAAGCTTTATCATTTGATGCTACCTTTCTAGACATTTGATCTAATAATTTAGATTGACCAGCAACTAAATCTCTTAAAGGCGGAAGATTGTAATTATTACCTTGCTTGTTACCTTGGTAATTACCTTGCCGAGGTTGCTGATTCCATCCTTGGGTTGGCTAGGTTCCATCCTTGATTTTGCTGAGGACGATAGTAGGTGGTATTGTTGATGAAGTTCACATCCTCTTGCAACGTAGGGCAGTTGACAGCTGAATGCCCGTAATCTCCACATTCTTCACAGGTCATGCGAGAATCATTGATATGCATGACTTCCTTCTTCTCTATGTCGAGCTTCTTCATGATGAGGTCTAACTTGGCAGTGACCATGTCATTCTCCTTCAGATGATGGATGCCTCCTCTTTTGCGAGGTTGAATACGTTCTTCATTACAGCTTGAATTTCAGGCCATCTTCTCAACGAGTGCTTGAACTTCTGGAAGCTTAAGTGACAGGAAAGCTCCTCCAGCTGCAGCATCTATGGACTCACGGGTGCTTGAGATAAGCCCGTGGTAGAAGGTCTACAATAGTAGCCAATCCTCTATCCCATGATGAGGCTTCAATGTAATCTTGGAATCTCTCCCATGCTTCAGTGAATGATTCGTCATGTTGCTGTTGAAAACTTGAGATTTTCTCACGCAGAGCATTTGTCTTGCCTGTAGGAAAGAACTTTGCCAGGAAAACTGTTGAGCATCGGTCCCATGTAGTGTTCTTGTCTTTGTTAGCGTAGAACCACTGCTTGGCTTTCCCCAAAAGTGAAAATGGGAAAAGATCGAGTAAAATAGCATCTCTTGGTACTTCTCTAATCGTGAAGGTGCTGCAAATCTCTAGAAAGTGTTGTAAGTGTGCACGTGCATCTTCATGAGATTTTCCACAAAACTGGCTGGCTTGTACCATGGTGATAAGAGCAGGCTTGAGCTCGAATCCATTCTCCCCCGTGTTGACTGCTGGTCCAGTCCGGATGTTTTCTGTTGTTGGGGCAGAGAACTCACGCAACGTCTTCTCAGCCATGTCTTTAAACACAGGAGATAAATCTTCTCCTAAGTGATCTTCTTCCAATGTTGGAGCTGGCTCCTTTGATAAACTAGCTCGAGAAATGATGGGTGTTTTTGATAGTGATTCGGGATCTTCCCTCGTCTCTACAAACTTCTTTCTTCTCAGGAGTTTCTCTAGATCGTCAATATAATTATTTGGAAGAGAAAAACCATTCATTCATCACCCTGCATAAGATAAGCAAATGATAAAAAAACAAGGGTGTACCTATTTGAGTTAGAGATCAATCGGTAATACAATCTTATCCATTATGTATACATATGCTATCAATATTTCCTAAGTTTATGTGCCTTCCCCGGCAACGGCGCCAAAAATGCTTGTTGACATCTACTAACGTCGCCAAATATAACTATATAACTTTTAATGCGAGAGGCAAGATTAGAAGATGAATGGTAATTAATTAACATGTCATTAGCAACTAGCCACTTTTCTATTACCAACATTCTTATGCAAGAACTAGGTTGTCATCCCTAATTAATAATGCTAAGAATAAATAAAGGTTTCATATATTAATCTATGTGACTAGGCAGAAATAAATATAAATAATATAAACTAAGATCAGTTCTGCAAGCGGACAGATAATTATACCATTGTAGCATTTTACCTAGGAAGTTCTACCAGGTTGTCAATTTATATTTATACCACTGGGAAGGACTAAGAATAAACTACAATCTATTATATTGATAGTGATGGCATACAATAGATAAGTGACATTACCTATGTCATTTACTCTACTCATAACAGGCAGAGGTCACAAGGTAAATAAAGATAAAGGTGATAAGTGTGATCAAGCATCATAAATAAAAGATAATCATCAGAGCACTTCTCTAGTCATAGTAATAGCCAGCCAATGGATAAACTAAGGAATTAATATCAAAGGTAATTCTATAACTACATCAATGAATAACTCTAATTAGTGCAATTACATCTAGCAATCATTGTTAGACTAATCCTATATCATGATCACATGCAAAGGGCATCATCTAGGAAAGGTGTGAAACAGAGTCATAACCCAACTTCGCGACCGTGCCTGCTGCCCTACATACGGGGGGTGGACTACACCTGTCACCTACGCGATCTACCACACGACCCGGCACATCAGGGTGCACTCGCAGATAAACATAATACCTAGACACTGTTGACGGTGGATATACCATAAAATTCCACAATCAAACACCATCAACAGGCCTCGGATCCAAGGGAGAATAAACACAACATGAGCATATTTTATCAATAACGAGTTCCACTTGTACTCTTAGCTTGTGATTGCAGGGAACACCAAATCAGTGCAAAAGTGAGCAGCTAGGGGCTAACTACATGGTTCGGCCGAACCATGTCATGTTGCCCCGGGCCACCAACTTTCAACATGGTGCATACAACATCAAATGGAAGAGATCAGAGCCAAGGGTGGGCCCACCCATGGGTCGGCCGAACTGCCCATGGGGCCCACCTAGCTCTAGTGACATGGCAGGATCCGTGTGACACTCCAACCAAGTCATTTCATCCATCGGATCAACTTGTGCTTTCATTCAACTATGGAGATCAAAGGCACACCGATTGAGGCATGAAACGAAGCAATCAAGACAGAACCAACACATAGGAAGAGTCTATGACAAATGGGGGCCACGGTGGTAGGCCCAGGCCACCTACACCATCACTGACTAGGTGGGGACTCCTTCTAGAAGACCCTGGCTGGGCCCACCAGTCATAGGGGGGGTCGGTCGAACCCCCTGGTGCCCAGCCAGGTCGATTGGCCTCCACCGCCTTCCTGCATGTGTCCACGTGATGAATTGCCTAGAACCGTCCATCTTATGGTGGTAATGAGGTCGGTTCATCCAAGGGTGGAGAGGCAAGGAGCACGCGGATCGCTAACGTGGCACCCCCCTTGCTCTCCCCTATAAATAGAGGCTGCCCACTCCTCTTCAAGACACACCATACAACACAAGAAGCAAGCTAGAGTGAAGTTCTACTCTTTGGTAGTAGTATTAGTCTAGTGTGGGAGTTAGAGTCGAGTCGAGCTACGCTCGGAGTCTCCGGAGTCGTCTACTGGAGAGTCTGGTATAGCTCTTATACCTTTCCTTCTTTAAGACTTTATCCTTTTCAATATATTATCTTTACTTTACTTCACTAAGTTCTTACTTAGTCTTTACTATTCTTTATAGTATTGTTGTGCCTTGTCTTATTCTATAGTTGTCTTATACTTGATAGTGATCTTGTCCCAACTCAATGTGTGTTAGTTCATCGCCTGTCATAGGGTGTTCTAGTTGTTGGTACGCAGCTAGAATAGTGAGACTTAGTGTAAGCGTGGTGCTTAGACTAGATCTTGCCTTTGATTACCGCTTGTCACACGGATTGTTTGTGGGTGCTAGCAGGTGGTGACAGCCCTGTCTAGTCTTAGTATCCCTCCACGTGTTTTAGGCAAGTTCTTAAAAGGTAGGCTCCCATAAGAGTGTAGGCGCTTCGGGTAGAGGTTTTGTCCTCTATTGTCTCGCACTACCCCCTGCACACCGGTAGTAAGGTAACTATCTTAGTATAAGTCATCTATTTGATAGGGTAAGTCACAAGAGTAAAGTAAGTGTCATAGGAGTCTTATACTCACTCGTTGTCCTCCCACCTAGCTATACTTTACTAGTTATCTTTTAGTTATCTTAATACTTATTGTGCGTTGGTGTCATTACCCTTTTCCACTACCTATCGATTTACCCCCCTACCACTAGCTGGTACTAAGTTGGTATAGACTTAAGGATTTCTCTTCCTTTTTATTAATTATTTCTGGCAACCGCTTTCCCTTGGGATAAAAATAAATAACGATACCTTGGAATACTCTCGGGTGAAGTGCTACAGCGGTATATTCTGTGCGCTTGCGGAATTATCCAATAGACATAAGAAATACCCTCAGGCACTTCTGGCGCCGTTATCAGAGATAGCCTAACACCCTGTCTCTAGTGGTTGCGCTAAGAAGTGTCAACAAGCATTTCTGGCGCCGTTGCCGGGGAAAGCATCAGTCTAGGAATATTAATAAAAAAAATTGAATCCGGAGTCTACTATCACTTTAATTATCGATTAGTGTTAGGGGCTTATCCCTGTCTGTGTTTCTCGTTATCGTGAAGCTAGATAGTGTATGAGCGATTTCCAATTGCCATCGAATTATATTGAAGATCCCAAGCAATTGTTGAGAAGAACTAGACGCCGTCAAGTTCCACCTCAAAGGTTCATCTCAAACCTGAATCCGTTCGAGGGAAAAGGATCCGCATTATCAATCAAGGAACCTATGGCCCAAAAGACCATCTCTGAGTTCTCTGCGCCGTCCGCTGACAACATTGCCACCGGACCGCAGCTCAACTTTGGAGATGCTACCTTTGAGCTCAAGCTTGCACTCATCAACATGGTGCAAGCTAATCCATTCTGTGGAAAGCCACACGAAGACGCCAATGCCCATCTCCAGCACTTTCTGGAGGTGTGTGGGACTTTCACCATCAAGAATGTCTCGGCTGACGCCATCCGTCTTCGCCTGTTCCCATTCTCACTGCTTGGGAAGGCGAAGCAATGGTTCTATGCCAACAAGAGTGAAGTCACCAGCTGGGAGAAGTGTGCCAACGCTTTTCTCAAGAAGTTCTTCCCAATGGGCAAAACAAGCGCTCTCCGTGGCAAAATTTCAAGCTTCCAACAACAAGCGGATGAGACGATTCCCGAAGCATGGGAATGTCTCTAGGAGTACATTCGTGCCTGTCCTCATCATGGGATTGAAGAATGGTTCCTAATCCAAGGTTTCTACCATGGACTGACTGGATTTGCCCGTAGTCACCTTGATGCTGTAGCCGGATGAGCATTCCTGCAACACAATGTCAAGGATTCTAAGGACCTCATTGAGAAAATGGTTATCGACCAAGGATGGAATGAGAAACGCCTCTAGCCCAAGAAAAGGGGTATGCACACCGTTCATGAGGTGGACATGCTCTCAGCAAAAATAGACCTCTTGATGAAAAAAATTGAAGAAGGTTCCAAGAAGGAACAAGAGGCCATTAGACCCATTGCCACCGCACGAGCAATTGAAGCTGATCCATGGTGCGAGGTATGTGGTGGAGAAGATCATTCGGGCAACAACTGCCCCGAGACTGAAGGAGGAAGTGAGCTTCATCAATAACAGCAACAACAATGGGTATCGACCCCAGCAACAAAGAGGATGGAACTCGCGCCCCTTCTACCAAGGAAATTAAGGTAATGGTTACAGCAATAATTTCAATAATTCTTATGGTAATCAACGTTCCCTTAAAGATCTTGTCTTAGGCCAATCTAAAATTAATGATAGCATAAACAAGAAAATAATGGCTAATGATAAGATTCTTGAAAATCTTAGTGAGAAAATGGATAGCTTTAACACTGCTATGAAAAACCAATTGATCTTTAATAAAATGTTAGAAACCCAATTAGCTCAAATAGCAGTAGCTGTCCCATCATTCGAACAAGGTAAGATCCCAGGGAAACCTGAGGAACCAATTGAAGGTGTTAAGTTAATTCCCACAAGGTTTGGTAAGCCTCCGGTTAGGCAAAACCCGGGTTGTCTTCTTGATCCTCCATTCATGGCCAAGAAGAGTGACCCCAGCCATCCTACCATCACCTGCGAGATCGGACCACATACCTTCAACAACGCCTTCTACAACCTTGGATCTGGAGTGAACATAATGTCCAAGGTAATGTACGAGAACTTGCTAGGGGTACCCTTGTACCCCACTTTTGTCAAATTACAGATGGCCGATCAATCCATTCGGTTCCCCGAGGGATTGGCAAGGGACATCCTTGTCAAAGTTCAAGATGAGTACATCCCCGCCGACTTCATCATTCTTGACATGGGGGCCGATGACGAAATCCCCGTCATCCTGGGAAGGCCGTTCCTCAACACCGTGAATGCCATCATCTACGTGGGATCCGGCCAAGTGCACATCCAACTCCCAGGCAAGAGAATTAAATGTCCTTTCAATGGTTATAAATCAATGCAACAGGCAAGGAAGAATCTGTGGAGAAACAAGCCATAATATGCACCCCACCGAAAGAATCAACTGCCAAGGTCCAAAAATGCTGAACTGGTAAGTAAGGCTGAGGTGGTAAACAAGGCTGACTCCACTGAATCACAAGCATCAACCAAGAAGGAATGGCGGAAGAAAGAGGTGCGATCATCACGGTCTCTATCTCCGGGACCGATCGAAGCACCCGAAGAATGAACCCGAACTGGAGAGGTCCTGCTCTACAGACCTAAAACATGGAAGCCCTTGCTGGTAAGGTAAATCAGTACTCATCTCATATTTAATTCCTCCATTTCAATTTTTTCATTTTCTTCATTGCATTTCATGTTTAATTTTGGCAATATTTTATTTTGACAAAATAAAATAAGTAGATGAATAAAACTTGAAAAAGATCATTTTTGCTCACACCTGAGGTGGTGGGACCACCTAGGTGGGGTCGGCCGACCCCACCATGAGGCCCACCCACCTCTGGTGGTGTTGGCCTGGTGTCCAGATCATGCTCCTAAAATTTGAACACCAGCTCCTTTTGAATTTTGGTCGACCATTCTATTGACATGACCATTCTCATATGCTTCAAGGAGAATCCAACACCCACATCCTATCCAAATTTTGAAAAGTGGACACTTTGGCATGCATTAGTGTTCCCATGGTCCATGGGAATCACTTTAAACATGTCCCCACTTTTGTCATATACCTTTTACCTTCACAAAACACTAGACAAGGGAATCTCTGAAAATTTCAAAACTTTTGGTACACCACTAGTCTCTAGTTTCCTGGACACGCTGTTTAAAGCTGAAAGAGGACAAACCCTGGTTCGGCTGAACCATGTTTTGGCTCCTTTCAAGAAAGTGGAGTTTGAATTCAAATAGATTCCCTGTCCAAAGGTAAAAGCAACACTGAACCTGTCATAAATGGGTTCGGCCGACCCATCAATAAAGCCCCGTCGGAAAATTTGAATTTGAGATCACCTAGGTTCCATGTCCAAAGGAGAAAACAACAAAGATCTGTCCATGGGGGGGTCGGTCGAACTGGGCCTAGTGGCCTAGCCACCAGCCCTTCTCCCCCTATAAATACCCTTCCAATGTGTGCTCATTTTCACACCTAATCCAGCTGAATCCTCTCGAGCACACAATCTCCCATTTTCTCTCCATTTGAGCAAGATCTTTCTCAAGTTTAGTTTAAGTTTAGCCACTCAAACCAAAAACCCAAAAATATTGTAGTAGTAGAAGCTTGTCTCACTCTCATCTTTACTCTCAAATTCTTGTTTGTGGAGGTAGCATTACCCCACAAGGACTACTAACAGTCGGATAGCTAACGCTAACGCTAACACTAACGCTAACGCTAATCCCTGTTGTTATAGTGTGTTCTTGTGTGAGCTCATTGTTGCAGAATGAAGAAGTTCTCCTCCGCACTCAAGAAGGCCAAGAGTGTCGTAGGGAGTTCCTCCCGACGACCCTGCCATCATGAAGATGAAGGAAGAGAAGCTCCACCAAGAAGAAGCTTAGGAGTGCCTTCTGAGAGGACGTTCGACCCTGAGAGCGGCCTCATGCTAAATCAAGAAGAGTACCAACGGTACACCTCCATCCGACATCGAGGGTATGAACATACCGGCATCATTAACCCTGTCCTTTTGGACAGCACAGGTATGACCGCGGAATTCAATACTATTTTTCAACACAATCGGTTGGGGAAGTTTTTGGAAAGTACAAGAACTTGGAATAGAAAAGCTCACCATTGAATTTCTATGCTCTTTACAAGCCACGAAAATAATGTCGACTTCCGCATGTTTAATCAAGACTATAATTTAACATGGGGAGTTTTTAGCATGGCACTTGGTTTTGATAATGACTATCATCTAGATCTTGTTAATGCAACAAGAAGATTTGATAAAGCTAAATTTTGGAAAGCTATAACAGGATCTAATGATTGTTCTGACCCTAAAACCGATGAAATTCATAATCCTAATTTGCGCTTGATCCGATATTGGATGAATATAACTTTTCCTCCTGGCTCTAATGTGCAAGTTCTTTACAATGATGAATTAAGACTGCTCTATGCCATGACAAAGAAAATAAAAGTTTCGCCTGTTAAGATGTTAGTCCACTTTTGGCTTGGTATTTTTCATAGAAGCGAGCTCATATTCTTAACTTCTTTTATCACGCGCATTGCTGAAACAATGGACTTGCTAGATGGAAAACATTTCTTTGAATACAATGCCTCTCCTAGAGATATTGTAACCGAAGATTTCTTCATAAGCACTCAAGTCCTAAAAAGAGATGAAAATGATGATATAAAAATAATTTATCCCGGCCATACAGCCGAAATCTCTCTCCCTTGTGAGAGGCGTCGGTTGTATGCGCTGCGCACGCTAACCATAAATTGGGACCGAGAGACAAGAAGCCAAAATGTTGCAGGACCAAGAAGGGTGACAAGGGTCACAAGCCGCTCAATTTAAACAAGGTGGCACATCATGAGCTGCAGGGAAATATGAAGAAGAAGGCAATGAGGCAAGTTCCATGGACATTTCAAGGTCAACGGAACGGCCTCAACAGCACACTCCAACAGTGCGCACTCCCCGTCCATCCACACGGGCGAGGGGTCATCGAAGCCAAGGATCGAAAATGGACCAACTCAACAATGACATGGGCGCAATGCAAGTTGAGTAAGATGCAACTCTGAGTATGGCACAACAAAATGCTCAACTATTGCAAGCTATCCAAGACGAAGAAGCACAACACTGGGCAGGATGGTTCCAATACTACCTCGCCACCACAATGAGGCAAAAGGACAAGCTTGGGGGAGATCCTCTCCCCCACCAAGGTAAGTATTTTATCTTAGCTATTTACATTATTTTAATTTATTGTATATAAAAAAATGCATAAGATAAAAATACCAAAAATATTTCTCTTATTTCCATATGTCTCATGAATATTTAACTTCCTCACGAAAATGATGAATAGTTGCTCTGTTAATGTTTCTTTAATGCCTAGTTTACAACTTAGTATTTCTTTAAGTATGAATCACTTGGCTCATTTAAATCATCATGAACCTGAAAACTTTATGGATGCTAAGTGCTAGAACTAAGTTTAAATTGTTGTGAGATATGATATAGTGAAACAAGAGCTACTATAATATTGTTCTAAGCATACATGATTACTGGAGATTTATTTCTTAAATAAACAAAACCTTATTGTTCCTCAATGGTGATAAATTCCTACCACAGCCATAAATGTTACACATGTCTAAAACATTCCACATAAGCTATTTGCTTTGTATTGAGTGTTGTCAAGTCTTGTTGACCCTTATTGAGAGTCTTATCATGCTCCCAAGATCAAGATCACGTACACACCATATATACATGCCGCTTCTACACAGGAAGTACGCAACCACATACCTTTCATTTCCACCAAATAAATGCTCCATGTGTTAAAGTCATAGAAAATCTCTCTCAGTCATTATGGTAGTAGAGACAAAAGGCTATGCAAAATAAAAATAAAAATAAAGAAAGATGGACACAAGAAAGTCCATATAAAAGAAAAGAAAAATATTTGAGCAAGTCTAGGCTCATAAATAAAAGAAAGGAAAAATGATAGCCATGTCTCTAAAATTTGTTAGGAGAGAGATACAATTCAAATAGAGGAGCATTATATTCCATCATCATCTACACACTCGCACATCTTGATCTAAGGGCATGACACTTCTATCTTTGGATCCAAGCTTTGACTCTACAACATATGCAAAATAAGTATGCTATATTCTTTCATTCCTACCTTAAGCTCCACATAAGCCATTTTTAGAAGTAGGATGATAAAGAGAAGGCAACATTTACTTTATGCCGTGGTAAGGAATCATACACCATTAGAGCGACATGAGAGAACCATATGAGGAACATTAAGTTTTCTTTTGCAAAACATTGCTAAAACCTCCAGTATGAAACTTGCAAAGAATGAGAAAAGTAGTGCTCAAGTTAAACTGTTATGTCTCTCAACCAGCTAAGGCAAAGGGAAAGTCATTAGCCCCATAAAGGACTAAGGTAAAATGGGTGAATTTCTATAGCTAATTTTTCATTCAAAAGAGAAGTATTTAGTTGTATACATGGTATTATTGAAATATGAACATAGTAGCAACTCCTGATCCACTGAGGCTAAGTTTAGTTATTTGCTCGGGATGAGCAAAGGTTAAGCTTGGGGGATCTTGTTGACGGTGGATATACCACAAAATTTCACATTCAAACACCGTCAACAGGCCTCGGATCCAAGGGAGAATAAACACAATATGAGCATATTTTATCAATAACGAGTTCCACTTGTACTCTTAGCTTGTGATTGCAGGCAACACCAAATCAGTGCAAAAGTGAGCAGCTAGGGGCTAACTACATGGTTCGGCCAAACCATGTCATGTTGCCCCGGGCCACCAACTTTCAACATGGTGCATACAACATCAAATGGAAGAGATCAGAGCTAAGGGTGGGCCCACCCATGGGTCGGCCGAACTGCCCATGGAGCCCACCTGGCTCTGGTGACATGGCAGGATCCGTGTGACACTCCAACCAAGTCATTTCATCCATCGGATCAACTTGTGCTTTCATTCAACGGTGGAGATCAAAGGCACACGGATTGAGGCATGAAACGAAGCAATCAAGACAGAACCAACACATAGGAAGAGTCTATGACAGATGGGGGCCACGGTGGTGGGCCCAGGCCACCTACACCATCACTGACTGGTGGGGACTCCTTCTAGAAGACCTTGGCTGGGCCCACCAGTCATAGGGGGGTCGGTCGAACCCCCCTGGTGCCTAGCGAGGTCAGGTTGGCCTCCACCGCCTTCCTGCATGCTGTCCACAGTGATGAATTGCCCAGAACCGTCCATCTTATGGCGGTAATGAGGTCGGTTCATCCAAATGTGGAGAGGCAAGGAGCACGCGGATCGCTGACGTGGCACCCCCTTGCTCTCCTCTATAAATAGAGGCTGCCCACTCCTCTTCAAGACACACCATACAACACAAGAAGCAAGCTAGAGTGAAGTTCTACTCTTTAGTAGTAGTATTAGTCTAGTGTGGGAGTTAGAGTCGAGTCGAGCTACGCTCGGAGTCTCCTGGAGTCATCTACTGGAGAGTCTGGTATAGCTCTTGTACCTTTTCCTTCTGTAAGACTTTATCCTTTTCAATATATTATCTTTACTTTACTTCACTAAGTTCTTACTTAGTCTTTACTATTCTTTATAGTATTGTTGTGCCTTGTCTTATTCTATAGTTGTCTTATACTTGATAGTGATCTTGTCCCAACTCAACGTGTGTTAGTTCATCGCCTGTCATAGGGTGTTCTAGTTGTTGGTACGCAGCTAGAATAGTTTGACTTAGTGTAAGCGTGGTGTTTAGACTAGATCTTGCCTTTGATTACCGCTTGTCACACGGATTGTTTGTGGGTGCTAGCAGGTGGTGACAGCCCTATCTAGTCTTAGTATCCCTCCACGTGTTTTAGGCAAGTTCTTAAAAGGTAGGCTCCCATAAGAGTGTAGGCGCTTCGGGTAGAGGTTTTGTCCTCTATTGTCTCGCACTACCCCCTGCACACCGGTAGTAAGGTAACTATCTTAGTATAAGTCATCTATTTGATAGGGTAAGTCACAAGAGTAAAGTAAGTGTCATAGGAGTCTTATACTCACTCGTTGTCCTCCCACCTAGCTTGTACTTTACTAGTTATCTTTTAGTTATCTTAATACTTGTTGTGTGTTGGTGTCATTACCCTTTTTCTCTACCTATCGATTTACCCCCTACCACTAGCTGGTACTAAGTTGGTATAGACTTAAGGATCTCTCTTTCTTTTTATTAATTATTTCTGGCAACCGCTTTCCCTTGGGATAAAAATAAATAACGATACTTTGGAATACTCTCGGGTGAAGTGCTACAGCGGTATATTCTGTGCGCTTGCAGAATTATCCAATAGACATAAGAAATACCCTCAGGCAGTTCTGGCGCCGTTATCAGAGATAGCCTAACACCCTGTCTCTGGTGGTTGCGCTAAGAAGTGTCAACAGACACCACATCTACATATCGTTCATCATCTATCCATCGTACGCATGAATAAACGCTATACGAGCAATTACATGAATTCAATAAGATCAAACCAACTATACTAGACATATAATCAAATTATACAAAGACTATTGTAATCAAGAACATATGAACTATTAAGGAACAATGTTTCCCTAATCATAATGAAGAATACAATAATAGAGAAAGAACTAGAATTATACCGAACTCCGTGCTCCAGACAGACACCGGGGCTCCAGATCCACCGAAGAACTAGAACTCCTCTACTCTCTAATCTAAATAGGCTAGAACTATGAACTAGGAGGCTCTTGATGGCTTTAGGACTTGATGCCTTGAATGAATGATGGGTTGATGCCTCCAGGGGGGTCTTCCCCTTTATTTATAGCCCGGTGGGATGCACGTGCGCCGTAGGATCAAACCGACTTGAAACAAGGGCTTGAGATGACTCCTCAAAGGCGGTGGAAGAAGACTCCAGAAGCTGGGCCGAAACCCTAGCAGGGGGCGCCGGCCGGCCCCACCTTGGCACCGGCCGGCCCCACCCTGTGGGGTCTCGGGTCCCGGTGCCTCGGGTGTGTTCCAGATGATTCTAGTGTTCTCGTGATGATTGTTTCCTTGGCGGTTAAGTTACGTGGTAATCATGCTCTTTAACCCTTCTTTTGTGCTTTTCTGGAATAGCCCCTCGAAAATACAGAACATGCAAAACTCATGAAAACTGTCAGTTAAAACCCTAGACTAGTGTGTATTCATGTATCCTTTGGTGTCTAAAGTTCTAATAAAAGTTGACGTTATCCATCGTCAACAATCATCCCAAGTAATACGATCATGTCCAACACGGCAGAAATCAGCACACACATGATTCCACCAAGTGATTGCATAACCATTGAACTCAATTGCAACAAGCTTTGTTTCTTGATAGGAGGATAAGTATAGAAATTAAAGATCTGATCAACGTTGGTCTCCCACTCAAAATAATCATCAGCACTTTCTTTTCCACTAAATTTGGGAATGGACACTTTCACTTTGCTTAAACCATCATCATCACGACAGCATAGGTGTTCACGATAACCATGATTGCCACCCTATCGGTGATCATCCATATTAGACAACATATCATCATCACCAGCATAATCTCCACCTCCAACTCGGATGCGCCGAGCATGTCCAAAACCATGGTGAAAGCCCTAGTTTGGCTTTTAGATAATTGATGACACCTATGGCTAACCATGTACTTAAGTGTTGTGATTACAAGGGATGGTTAGTACAGCCAAGTGAGGAGCTATGACGACATCCAAGTGATTGGTGTAAGTCCATCAACATGTTAGATCAAGTGCTTCTCGGCTTGGATCATGGAAAAGAGCTCAAGGCAAAGGTATAATCAATAGGGCTCTTTCCATTTTGGTGATCAGGACACTATAGAGAGTGTGATCACATTTAGGATAGATGACCGTACTATTAAGAGGGGAGAAATTCATTTGCATTCTCGGTCATCAAGTGCCTCTATTTGAAATAGTTGAGCATATGTATTTAGATCTAGAGCACTAACTTAAACCCCACGAAATTGCTTTTGAAAATGCTAACTCACCCTACACTTGTTGGTAAAACACTTTGTGGTGTTGGCACATTTGAAAACGCGATTAAGTTTGAAAGGTAGAAAAGGCTTGGTTTCTGGAAGCGTCGGACGCTCTCAGAAACACTAAGCGTCGGACCAATCGGTTGCATCTGACGGCTAACGGCCCTATGATGTGTTAGAGAGCGTCGGACGGTGTTTCCCAGGGTGCATCAGACTATTTCTCCAAGCGTCTGACACGTTACTCAGTACGTGAGAAACATTGGTTAGGGGCGTCGGACACCTCTGTTGGTCCAAGGCCAATCATCGGATAGCATCCGACACATATTTTGCTCGTTGGATGCTCTCTAGGAGCGTCGGACGGTGAAATCCGTTAGTCTGGCACTTAGCCAGTGTAGCGTCCGACATTGGCGTCCAAGCGCACGAGTAGATAGACGTTGCGTGCCAACGATCGAATTCAAACAAGATGCACACATGGCAGAACGCAATTCGTCGTTTCGGGAAGCGTCGGACAGAGCCATTAGCCTGATGCACCCCTGATGCAGCGTCCGACGGTGCGCGGGAGGGTATAACAACTATGTTGCTTTGTAGAAGTTTATATATACCACATGGCCGGCTCTTGCTTACGCTCTTGGATCTCTAACTCATTCATACACCTTATGAACACCCTCCAAGCACTCTAACTCACAGATCACTGCATTCTCATTCATTGTGAGCTAGAGATCGATCCAAGCGCATTGTTCATCCTAGTTCATCCATTGGCACTTGTTGATCGTTGTTGCTATTGATTTCCTCTATTCTCTTGGTGATTGCCGTCACCTAGACGGTCTTGGAGCAATGGAGGAGCTTGGCGGAGTTGGTGATTGTCTCTGACCACTCCCTGGTGATCGTTTGAGGGGTTTGGTACCTTCCCCGGCAGAGAACCTAAGGGAACCTTAGTGAATTGCTAGTGTCATTGAGTTACCTTGCTCGTGGTAGGTTCTTGTGGAGCTCATTTGTTGAGCTTGATATTGGTTGTCAATTAGCCACCGAATCACCGAGTACTGGTCGACACAACGAGGACGTAGTGTGCCGGCAAACACATGAACCTCGGGGATAAATCGGTGTTCATCTTGTGTTGGCCATTGGATTTCTGTGTGATTATCACCTTCGAGTGATTGATATATTCTTCATTTGGTGATTGGTTATCTACTCTACTCGCCGGTATAAAATCCCTACTCCTCTCCCTCTACATTTGTGCACCTACTTGTTTAGTGATAGTGTAACTAATTTGCTCACCTAGGAGTAAGTAGCTTCCATCCTAGGCTAGCTTGTGTGTGAACCTAGAGACATAATTTAGAACGGTTAGGAAGGTTTGAATTTTTGAGTAGGCTAACACAAAACTCACTTCGTCGTTTGTTGTACTAACTTGTTGGTCAAGTGTTGTTTGTAGACTTTTTAATTAGGCTATTCACCCCCTCTAGCCTCTTTGGACCTTTCAGATGGCCAAACCCACCATGTCTATGTCCATGACCAGCGGCACGATGTGGTGCCTCGTCATCCTCATTGTTATCATCCTCATTTAGTGGTGGTTCTCTACGAGGCATGTTCAATTGGAGAGTTTGTAGTTGTTGCATAAAATCATTCATTTGTGTACGTAGCTCCTGGAATTCCTCCATCGAAACAGCAGCACCATGTCCACGTCCTGCCATATTAATAGAGGGTGAAAATAGGACAATATATAATATATATGTGAATATAAGTGGAATCACTCCCTCACCACTTGATGAACAAGTTCTTTCTCTTCCTGGAAGGCCAAGAAATGGGGCAACAATCTGTAGTGGAAGAGTGATTGTACCAGAGACGACGATGCACAACCCCCAATGCTTTGGGTGGGGCTGGGTGAGATGTATTGTCACTGCAATCTGAAACTTTAGTGATGCAAAATCAAATAATAATCCAAGGAACTACAAGTCTAAGTTGCTGGTAGAAGGAAGAATTATGTGGATGGCATAGAGAATAACACCAAAATTAGTGGTGGCACACTTTGCATCAATTGATTACAGTTCAAACACCTTCTCTCTTTTTTATACCTTTTTTTCAGAATCAGGAGCACATCCTTTCTCTTTTTTTTTCTTTTCTTTCCTTGTATGGATGCAGTTGTGGGGGTATAAACCCCCGATAGCACAAGACAAAACATGGGCTGCACCATCAAGCTGGCCTGGCCCAAAAGACGAAAGCGTGTGGTGCAAGGCACTGCACCGCACGGTTATTGTAACAACTTGGATAGTTTACTTGTAACCTTGTCCCTTCAAACTATTTAAGGAGGGGCAGAGATCCAGCATGTCAACTCAACCCACACATCATCTCATAGCAATACAATCCACAAGAACACAGGACGTAGGGCATTACGCCTCGCGGCGATCTGAACCTGTACAAACCATGTGTCGCATGCTTCCTGCGTTACGCTTGTTCGTCTCAGGCGCACCTTCACTAATCAATCTACTACCTTGGGCATACGCCTTGGTAGACTATCGACGATATTTCATCGATAGTTGGCCCATCAGGTGTTGGTATAAGATAACTCAAACAAATAAACACTAGGATTATCTGCAAGCAGACAGATACCGATGTAGCGCTTCACCCGGGAGTATTCAAAGTATCGTTATTTGTATTTTACCACAGGGAAAATGGGATAACTAGAATCTAAGCTTAACCCCTGAGCTGCTATTAAGGACGGAGAAAATAGGTGATATAAGAGATTACTAAGGCTTCTAGTTCTGATCCTCACAAGATATGATATGATTGTTCTAAAAGGGGTATTACTATACGAATACACCAACAACGGGTAAATTCCTTAGTAATGGAAACCTACGGTCCTACTGACAGGGAGGTGGACTGTGTAAGACTCAACAAGGCTAGGTCACCCTCATGATCTACCACCAATCTGGACAGTATAGGGCATTTATGAGTAAATATAATCTAAGCACCACGCTTAAACTATATATAACTACTTCAATCAAGGAGCTACCAAGACTAAAGCACTCAAATGAATCGTAAACCTCAAGAACAATAATAGCAACTGTTGCTCACTTGGAATAGAAGTTGAACTCTGAAGAAATCTTCAGAAACAAGCCCCAAAGACGGACTTGAATCCGCGGGTACAAGTCGAAGAGCAGTCACCGACAGGCCGGCAACTCCTCCAACTATCTCCAGCTCTACTACCACACCACTTCTAGAACAAGAATAGCCCCCAATCTGGAGAGACTACAAGGCTAATCTTCTACTTGATGCTTGGCTCTAGATCCTATCTTGGGTTTCTACTCTATAGATATGTCGGTGGAATTCAGAAACCCTGGATTGATTTCTCTCTAGATCATTACGAAACCCCGAGGGGTCTGGGGGTCCTTATATAGGCTGGTGGGATGAACCGTAGCCCTTGGATCAAACCGACTTCGACGGATGGTGTAGATTGCTTGAAATTTCAGGATGTGGGTCCACGTCGAAGCAGGAGGCGGAACGGCCTCTCTGACTGGTCGGCCGACCTAGTTAGAGGGTCGGTTGACCCTCTCTCTCTCTCTTACATTCAGGTCCCGCTTCGGCAGGCGTGTCTCTGGTGTTCTCTAGAATATTCTTGATCTCCTGCCGCGACGTAATTCAGGTATTTTTCTCTACAGTGTGGGTCCTCTTTGGTTCATTTCCTGTATAGTCCCTGGAAAACACAGATTCACCAAAACTCATGGAATTCTGTCAGTTTAAACTCTATTCTAGGTGTGGGCTCTCATTTATACCCTTTTTCATGATTGGTTGATGGGTAAAATCATACAATAACTAGCGTCAACAAGCTCTCCCACACTAGATCTTTGCTCGTCCCAAGTGAAAAGACCGGATAGGCTAGAGGGGGTGAATAGCCTATTAAAAAATCTACAAAGCACTTAACCACAAGTTAGTAAATAACAAGGCTATCACTAAGCACTAGCACTAAGCTACTCTATGCAAGCCACCTAGCACAATATATTACTCACAAGAATAAGCACTCAATCGCAAGAAACCCACTCCTTCGAAACCTAAGGAGAAGGCACCTAAACAAGTAAAGAGCGCAAGAGAGTAGTGAACAAGAAAGCTATACCGCCGAGGAGAGTAGAGGTTGATCCAATCACCAAAGGTAGTCAATAAGCAACAAGAGGATCAATCAAGAGAACACCGGAAGACCAATCATCCACTCGATGGTGGAGAAGAGAGAACACTCAAATTTTTACCGAGGTTCACGTGATCGCCATCACGCTACTCCTCGTTGTGGCACCGGTCTTCCTTGGTGGATTGCGAGCTAGGCTTCACACGCCAATCCCTCACCGGGAGCTGCTCACCAACACAAGAGAAGTGACTATCAACCATGAGCAATCCACTAGAGTCGGTTTTGGCTCTCCGCCGGGAAATAACCGCAAGAACCCCTCACAATAAACCTTCGGTGTGGGCTTGAACAATCACCAGTCAACCTCAACACTGGAATCGCCTCCAAGCCGCTAGGGACACGGCAATGCCCCAAGAGAATAAGAACTCAGGCTTGGCTTGCTCTCAAGTGCTCTAGAATGCAAATCACTAGCAATGATGCACTTGAGGATCACTCAACTCACTAAAGATGATCAAAGATGAACAAGTGAGTGAGTGGGAGGCTAGAGAGTGCTCACAAGTGTATGGCAATGAATCAAATGTGCAAGAGAGTCACCAAGTGACCAGGGAAGGAGTATAAATACCCCTAAGTGCACTCCTAGCCGTTACCCACTGAAAAACAGTTGTTAACACCCTTTTCGGGGCAGTCGGACGCAATCGTCGGACTGAGTCCGTCGGACCATCCGAACGCGTCCGACGCTCAGATCTACGACACGTGTTAGCCGGGTTTAACGTCAGCCACTCAATCTCAACGGTCACTGCTCGCGCCACTTCAACCAACCATCAGACTGAACAGCATAGGACTAAAGCACAGCAGAGTCGGACGCTTCCAGAGAGTTACCCGAGAGCTAAAACCCCTGTCGGACGCTGTCCGAGGATAAGCATCGGACTAACAGGCAACGTCCGACACCTTGAACTTTCCCCGCCGCGCACCTCGCCAGAACATGAACTCGCCAAGCCAAGCTGTCGGACCATGAACCAATGGTCCGACGTTCTTCTCTCAACCAGCGTCGGACTGTCCGACTCTTACAGCTTGAACCACCGTTGGACTCAACTCAGTCAGCGCATCGGACTAACGAGCTCCACCGTCTGACACTTCCAAAGAGGTCCAAAAACGCTAAACCACCAGTCGGACCAAGCCAAAGCGTCCGACGCCTTTGCATAGATAACAGCACGTCTAGGAACAGTCGGACCCTACCAAACAATAGTATGACGCCCTGCATCCCTAGAGTTCGATGCTCAAAACTCAGTGTTTTTCTATTGTGACTTTCTCCAGAGAGAGAACCCAAGCACCTCTCTACCACTTCAACCCCTGTTCCCGAGTGCTAACACCAAAGAATCCAACGATTGTGCACGGTGTGTTAGCTTTTGAAAACGTTTTCAAGGGTTACTAAGACAAGTTCTAGGTTTGTTAGATCAATGCACATAAAATGCAACCTAGAGCACTTGAAGGTAATCCAATCACTTAGTTCTCCCCTTAATAGTCGGCTATCTATCCTAAATATGATCACACCCACTAGGTGTCTTGATCACCAAAAGAAAAGCCTAATTGGGGTTATACCTTTGCCTTCAAGTCTTTTCTTTCACTTTGATCAACTTCACTTGATCCACCAAACCTGGTCCATGGATGAGCCTTATATGATCATCACCATCATCTCCTTAGGCTTCACACTCCATGGATAGGACTACCTAAACCTTGCCAACACTTAGCAACTTAGGTTAGTCCTTAGGATGTCATTAATTATCAAAAACAAACCAGGGCTTTCACCGAGTAAAGGATGGAATTAAGCAATCTTAACCTTAGGACTAGACATCAACATTTTACCATTCCTAGTCATACCTGCACTGCGAGATTCATTGTGTCTACCATGAGACTTTGAGCGGTTGAAGAATAGAATAGCCAGAAACATGATCACCTTCTTCTATCAATCAAGTAGTTAGAGGTTTTTGAATATTTTTAAAAATAAAGCATAGCTTACCTTCTCCTTCTTTGTAGTACTCTCATGTCACTCATATGTGGTGGTGCTAATCCTTACCAAGGCGTAGATGATGTTGCCTTCTCTGTTGCCTACTTCTAAAGCTTATGTGGAGCTGAGGTAGGGGTAAAGTGAAAACATACTTGTATTGCATATATTGTAAAGTCAAAACAAGGATCTAAGGAGAAATGTATCATACTCATAGATCAAGATGTAGATGTGTGTGGAATATATGGTGGCTAACCTAATTCTACTATGCTCATTTTGAGAGTTTTCTCTCTCTTTTTCTTCTGCAGGACAACATGGGCTATCTTTCTTTTTCTTTTCTTTCTTTTTTTCAGGCGGGCATCTGAGTATCCATTGTTTTTGCATTTTGGACACTTGTCCATTTTTACCTCTCAGGCGGGCATCTTTGTACCCATTATTTTCTCTCTTCTCACACTTTTGCATAGCCACATGTCCTCTTCTCTGCATACTTTTGAGAGATGATAACAAGAACTTTGGAGCATTTACTCCTAACTTCTTTTTGTGCTTCCTCCAATATCGGAGTGAAACATTTTTGGGTGGAAAGGCATGTTGTTGCGTATTCCCAGTGTAGGAATAGCAGATATATGTGGAGTGTACGTGATCTTGATCTTAGGAGCATGATAAACTTCTCAACAAGGGTCACTCGGTTTGACAAAACTCAAAGCAATAGCAACTAGTAAATGTAGAAGATTGATTTTATCCTATTTTTGGCTCTGGTAGGTAAATGCTTTTACTACAAAGGAGAAGCATAGCTATTGGTTTTAAGTTTTGCAAATAAAATTCTCCAACAACTAGATATCAAGAATCAAGCTTTCATTATTCTTACTATCTCGTATTCCACAACAACTTAAGACACATGGGGTCCCTAATTTTAAGTTCCCAACAGTAGCAAGACTTCCAAGAAAAGTGTTATATGTGTCTATCCTCAAGTCAAGGTTACTCAGGTTAATCCTTTCATATTTTAAAGTTGTTTAATCATAAGATTTTCAATTCAGTGCAAAACAACGAGCGGCGTATACAAAAATAGATAGTTCAGGGTACGTACCTGACCGTGGATGAAGCTCGTGGCGAGGCAGTGATTGGACAGGTCGGGTGACCTAGGGCAAGGTTCAGCCGACCCCTCCTGGTGGCCAGTCGTGCCCCGTCTCATCGTTTGTGATCTGTGCGTCGGTTGCTTCTGTTTTGGTGTACTTTTGTCTTCGGTGTTCGTCGTTCTATCACATGCTCCTCCCCCACACTTGTTTCCTATTTTTCTTTATGCACAACAAAGTGGAGACAAGCACAAATATATCCAACCGAGATAACATTGACTCAAATAGACTTTTATTAATAGGGCACTTTTATTACACAAGACTTTTAAACTAAAATGAACTAAGCAAACTAAAGCGAACTAATTGAGCTAAACGAACTAAAAAAACTAAGGGGTGACCTATTGTATACATAACTCGAATGCCTATTAGAATTGTTCTGAGAGAAAAGCTCAAACTTAATCTCTAATTTCCTATGCTTTCCTTCTTTCAGATCAATCCTAAGATTGGTATTAGCTATAGTTCTAGCAAGGAGCCTATTCTGATTCTTCATGACCTCCGTGGAGGTTGCTCTCCACTTGGTGCTTCCTTGGGTGGCACGAACTTGACTTTGGCGGGATCAGTACGGACTCCATTGAAGGTTGGGCGAGAGGTGTACTTGGCACATGCAACATGGCCATCCCTGTCGAGCTTCACCCTTGTTAGCATCTCAGTCGGCTTCGGTGGCAGGAGCTTGACATCCTTTGGCAGCTTGATGATCGGTTCCTTCCGTGGTGCGTCCTTCAGGTAGAGGGTCTCCGACGATGATGGAAGGGCTGATCTAGTACAAGCACGAAAGGAATTGCTCATGCTTGCAAGGCTGGCTTGGTGGAGCAATGGCGAGAGGCTTGGCTAGGACGATGGCTTGGGAGTTGCTGGCAGGGAACCTTGTTAGGATCCATCCCATAGGGGATGATCTTGTTGTCGGCCATGGGAGTTTTAGAGGAGAGCTCGTAGGCACGAGGAAAAGAATGGGTTGGATGATATGAGATGGGAGGCTAGCAGGGGCTGGTTATATAGTTGTCTGGTGGGCGCTAGGGCTTCGAAATTGTCCTACGAGCTTACGGCGGCGGCGGATGACCTAACAAAAATGAAAGTTGGAAAATATGCGAGAGGAGACCCGAAGGATCACGTCACGAAAAGGCGGCGGAGATTGGAGTAGTAGGGGGGTCGGCCAACCTGGGGACATTGTCGGGCGACCTGCCCTTGTGTCCATTTGGCTCCGGACTCTTCGTGCGGCTTTCTCACAATATTTAGTTTCCAAAATTTGGACTTTCCCGTGCAGGAAGGCAAAAGGAAGGCTTAGGCCCTAATACACTTGGTAAATTGATAAATTCTATAATATATAATTCCTACGGCCTTTAATTGGTCCTAGAAAGAGTTTGAAGCAGTGACCATTTGCCTTGAATAAGGTACCTTCGTCGGTTTGAAGTGTGACCGCTCCATGGGACGAAGTGCTGATCATCTTGAATGGTCCTTCCCATTTGCTTCGTAACTTTCTGTGACCGAATAACTTCATCCTAGAATTAAAAAGTAATACCTGATCTTCGGGTGCGAAGTCCTTCTTCTTCAACCTTTTGTCATGCCAGCTCTTGGTTCTCTCTTTGTAGATCTTGGAGTTGTGATATGTTTTCTCATGCCATTCATCTAGTTTAGAGTGTTGCATCTTCCTTTTTATTCCTGCAGCATCCAGATCCATATTCCATCTCTTGATTGTCCAATGAGCTTTGAACTCAAGCTCTGCTAGCAAGTGACAGGTCTTTCTATAAACAAGCTGGTATGGTGACATTCCAATTGGTGTCTTGTAGGCTGTTCTGTAAGCCCATAGTGCATCTGGTAGCCTGTCTTTCCATGTTGTTCCCATTTCATTGACCGTCTTCTGTAGAATATTCTTGATCTACTTGTTTGATGTCTCTGCTTGCCCACTTGTCTGAGGATGGTAGGGAGTGGAAATGTTGCGGCGGACTCCTCTTTCTGCTAAATATAGTTGGAATCTCTTGTCGATGAAGTGAGATCCTCTGTCACTGATTACCATCCTTGGAGTACCAAATCTTGGAAATATTATTTCTTCAAACATCCTCTTTGAGCTTCTAGAATCTGTAGCTTTTGCATGGCATGGCTTCTACCCATTTTGAGACTGTACTCTACTGCCACCAAAATGTACTCATGCTGCTTTGATTTTGGAAATGGTCCCATGTAATCGATTCCCCAGACATCGAAGAGCTCTACTTGGAGGTTGTTGACGAGGGGCATGGCATCTCTTGAATTGATGTTTCCATGTCGTTGGCATGCCCCGCATCTCCGGATAAAGCTTTTCATGTCATCATACATGGTGGGCCAAAAGAATCCACTTTGCCAAATCTTTGCATGTGTGTGAATGCGCCATAGTGACCTCCATATGGTGATGAGTGGCATCTTTCAATGATCTTGGTCCTCTCTTCCGCTGGTACACATCTCCGGTGTAGTCCATCTGAACATATCCTGAAGAGGTATGGTGGGTCCCACATGTGTTGTTGACTCTCGTAGATGAGTTTTCTTTTGTCCTCCCCTGGTGGTACATATCTTGCAACCATAAAATTCACAATATTAGCGTACCAGGGGTCAGATCGGGTGATCCGATAGAGCATGTCGTCCCTCATCGAGTCAGTTGATGGACATTTCCCGTATATTCTCAAAATGCATTCTAGACAAGTGATCTGCAACAGAATTTTCTACTCCCTTTTTATCTCTTTTTTCTAAGTCAAATTCTTGGAGTAAAAAAATCCATCTTATCAACCTAGGTTTAGCATCTTTCTTAGTGAGCAAGTATTTTAAAGTAGCATGATCACTGTAAACAATTACCTTAGCTCCAACTAAGTAAGATCTAAACTTGTCTATAGCAAAAACAACAGTCAAGAGTTCTTTTTCAATTGTTGCATAATTAAGTTGTGCTCCTATCGGAGTTTTACTAGCATAAGCAATGGCACGATGCTTTTTATCTTTAGTTTGTCCTAAAACTGCCCCCTACAGCATAATTTTTAGCATCACACATAATTTCAAAAGGTAAAGACCAATCAAGGGGTTGAATGATTGGTGCAGAGATGAGTGCTTGCTTAAAGGTGCTAAAAGATTTCATGCAAGTATCATCAAAATCAAAGGGAGCATCCTTGACTAGCAAGTTTGTAAGAGGTCTAACAATATGAGAAAAGTTTTGTATAAAGCGTCTATAAATGCCAGCATGACCAAGGAAACTTCTAATCCCTTTAACATTAATAGGCGGAGGTAGTTGTTCAATTACTTCAATTTTAGCTCTGTCTACCTCTATTCCTCTTTCAGACACTAGGTGTCCTACCACTATTCCTTCTCTAACCATAAAATGACATTTTCCCAATTAAGGACTTAGTGCTTTTCTTCACATCTTTGCAAAACCTTGTCTAAATTTTCAAGACAATCATCAAAAGTTTTTCCATAAACAGAAAAGTCATCCGTGAAAACTTCCATGATTTCTTCAATCATATCAGAAAAGATAAACATCATGCATCTTTGAAAAGAAGCTCGTGCATTACACAATCCAAAGGACATCCTACGCTAGGCATAGGTTCCATAGGGACAGGTGGTTTTGATCTGATTATCAGGGTGGATAGTAATTTGATGATATCCAGAATATCCATCAAGGAAGCAAAAGAAAGAGTGGTTTGCCAATCGCTCTAACATCTCATCGATGAAAGGCAAAGGGAAGTGATCTTTCCTTGTTGCCTTGTTGAGTTTTCTATAATCCATGCACATCCGCCATCCGGTGATGGTTCTCTAGGGATTAACTCATTCTTGTCATTTTTGACAACCGTCATGCCTCCCTTTTTAGGCACAACTTGGACTGGGCTTACCCACTCACTATGCGGCACAGGATAGATAATCCCGGCATGCAATAGCTTCAAGACCTCTTTCTTCACAACCTCTCTCATCGCATTATTAGAGCCTACGCTGGGGCTCTCTAGATGGTATGATATTAGGATCAGTTGGAATGCGATGGTGCAAAGAACAGGACTAATTCCTTTTAGATCTTGGAGTGAATAGCCAAAAGCTGATCGATGCTTTTCCAAGACACTGATCAAGCGAATGGTCTCCACTTGGGAGAGTTTATCACTTATGATTTCTAGAGATTGCATATCTCCATCTAGGAAAGCATATCTAAGACCGGCTGGCAATGGCTTGAGCTCAATAGGAGGTTTAGGTGGCACTAGGAATTCATCAAGGGGTAAAGGTTCTGAATTTTCGGCTTCTTCCTCGATGAAGAACTCTTCATCTTCTTCAAGATGGGATTCTCTCAAAAAATCAAGGGCTGCCACCGTGATCTCACTAATTGGATCAGGCTCAGGACATGGCTCAGTCTTAGCATTTAAGGAACGGGTGATGGACAAAGGGAATCTAAAGTTTAGTCCTAATTGAATATTGATTGTCCCTGTTTGTCCATCTTGAATAAGTCTTCCAATTGGTTGGCCTATCAACAGGTCGAACTCCATGACATCAAAGATATAAAAACTTATATGGAGCATGGTGTCGTTTACCCGAATAGGGAGCACATATAAAATGCCCGAACTTGGAATAATGTGCCCGGAGAAACTTTTCGTTGGGGTTAGTGGCATGTCTGTTGATAAATCCTGAGCAAATGATGCCGACATGATATTAACACCCACAACTGGATTGTAGAAATCTTCAAAAGGGCCTTTATGGATTTGGCATTTGATTAAGACAGAAGGTGAATCCAATTGGATCACATCAGAGGAAAGCTCTGATTCTTCTAGCCAATCATTACAGATTATGGATATAAGCTCTCTTGTGGTCTTTCTACAGAAGGCTACTTCAGGAGGTTCTAAAGATGGTTTCTTGGACTCCTGAGGCTACTGAATCATATGGAAGTGAGCGGTGTTTCCAAAATCGGAGAAAAGATTATCTTCTATTTCAAATATAAAGTTCAAAAGCGGAGTATCCTCCTTTTCCATAGGGTTAGAAATTGGGATAGCTGAGAATTGGGATGTTGATGGTAAAGATTCAGTTTGAGCTACCCTAAGCTCTTCTTCTAATTTCTACTCGGGTTGGTTATCTAAGATGTTGTCCAGGATCTTTCGTGTTTCAAAATATGAAACATGAGCAAAAGATCCTCCCGCGGAGTAGTTAAGATGCTTCTTGGATTTTCTTCTCAGACCCATAAAAAAGTGTTGAATGAGAATCGGGTCAGGTATGGATAGGTCTGGTCCAGATTTATGAGATCATTAAAACGTTCCCAGGATGTGGCCAAAAATTTATTATCTTTCTGTTTAAAAGATAGAATCTTGGTTCTGAGGTTGACAATTTTGGAAAGAGAGTAGAATTCAAGATAAAAGTCTGAATGAAGTTTTCCCCAATCTCCTCATTCTTTCTCTACAGTTCGGTTATACCAAGTTTTAGCTCTTCCTCTCAAAGAGAAAGGAAAAAGCTTCCACTTTGAGGTTTCATCGGACATGCCCTCTATACGGAGGCAGTCATAGGTCTGTTCGAACTCTTATAGGTGAAGATGAGGATTATTATCTCCCTCTCCTTAAAAGGATTGGCTTTGGACCATTTTAATCAGACACGGGCGTAGCTCATAGGTAGGAGTGTGGATAGGCTTTGAGGATTGCCTAAGCCTGTGCTCGTGGATGCAATATATTTATAGATGGATGTGGTTTCAATGGCATCCATAAGGATGAAAACAAAAATAAGGAGATAATAAAGGTAAAAGTATGAATATAAGGTTAAGATAGACTCTAAATGTTTCAACCGTTTTCCCCTGGCAACGGTGCCAGAAATGCTTGTTGGTATAAGATAACTCAAACAAATAAATACTATTATTATCTGCAAGCGAACAGATACCGATGTAGCACTTCACCCGGGCGTATTTCAGGTATCGTTATTCATATTTTACCACAGGGAAAACAGGATGACTAGAATTTAGGCTTAACCCCTGAGCTGTTATTAAGGACGGAGAAAATAGGTGATATAGGAGATTACTAAGGCTTCTAGTTCTAATCCTCACAAGATATGATATGATTGTTCTAAAAGGGGTATTACTATAGGAATACACCAATAAAGGGTAAATTCCTTAGTAATGGAAACCTATGGTCCTACTGATGGGAGGTAGACAGTGTAAGACTCAACTAGGCTAGGTCACCCTCGCGATCTACCACCGATCCGGACAGTACAGGACATTTACGAGTAAATATAATCTAAGCACCACGCTTAAACTATATATAACTACTTCAATCAAGGAGCTACCAAGACTAAAGCACTCAAATGAATCGTAAACCTTAAGAACAATAATAGCAACGTTACTCACTTGGATTAGAAGTTGAACTCCGAAGAAATCTTCAGAAACAAGCCCCAAAGAAGGACTTGAATCCGCGGGTACAAGTCGAAGAGCAGTCACCGACAGGTCGGCAACTCCTCCAACTATCTCTAGCTCTACTACCATACCACTTCTAGAACTAGAATAGCCCTAATCTGGAGAGACTACAAGGCCTAATCTTCTACTTGATGCTTGGCTCTAGATCCCATCTTGGGTTTCTAGTCTACTATATTGATTTCTCTCTGGATCATTATAAAACCCTGAGGGGGTCTGGGGGTCCTTGTATAGGCCGGTGGGATGAACCGTAGCCCTTGGATCAAACCAACTTCGACGGACGGTGTAGATTGCGTGAAATTTCAGGATGTGGGTCCACGTCGAAGCGGAGGCGGAACGGCCTGTCTGATAGGTTGGCCGACCCTCTCTCTCCGTTATTCGGGTTCCCGCTTCGGCAGGCGTGTCTCTGGTGTTCTCTAAAATATTCTTGATCTGCCAGCCGCGACGTAATTCGATATTTTTCTCTACAGTATGGGTCCTCTTTGGTTCTTTTCCTGTATAGTCCCTGAAAACATAGATTCACAAAAACTCATATAATTCTGTCAGTTTAAACCCTATTCTAGGTGTTGGCTCTCATTTATATCCCTTTTCATGATTGGTTGACGGGTAAAATCATACAATAACTACTGTCAACACCAGGTAGGGGATGTGCTTCCTGATCTCATGGCAAGTAAGATGGAAGTTTCTTTTCGTCGTCATCAACAACGGCATTCGGCGGCGGCGAACCAGATCTGAATTTTTGTTGTAGCCGACCACGACAACGGCGTCCGGCGGCGGCGGATCTGATGGCTCCATTGAATTCTTCATCCACAACATCCGCGGCAACCTCGTCACGAACCTGCTTCCGAACAGCGGCATCGGCTCTCGCCCACTTCTTTCGGGGCCGGCGGCCTTGTGGAGCGTCTACATCTGGTCTTCGGTCCCGGCAAAACTGCGGTAGGTGGCTTGCTCCACGACGCGTGTCAAGCGTACAAATCAACGGGGATCCAATCTATACGAGGTCCAACCAGCAATGCATTCATTGGATGATATACAAGCAACGGGAGACACAATGATTCCATCTACAAGCAACGGGAGACACTACGATTCCATCTACAGGACCATGCAAAATCCATTGGGCGACATGCAAGCGAGAAACGAAGGAAGGAGACACGTGAGCCCGCATCCATCTACTGGACCATGCGTTGCGTGCATAAACGTAAATACGCACAATTTCTTCACGATTTGACACTTTGCATGCACGGAACTTTCCACTCGACCATCAAAAGCTAAGTTTTATTTCCTATTTTAATTAAGATGTTTTATATCGTCTTGGCTATTTCTCCACGCATCTACATGATAATTATTGGCAGAGAATTTATTGCGCATCTCATCATCAACATTCTACGGTGACGTCGATAACAGCAAGCCTTGGAGCCGTCTAACGAGCAACCCTTCGACACGCCGACCGCTTCGCCCGACGTCAATCAAGATAAGTCATATTTTTAATATTCTTCTACGAATCCTTCGATCTCCATATATCTCTGAATATTTTCTATATAAGCCCCGACCATGCTCAGGTACTCGCCGCCGTCCTCTCTATAAGCCCCGACCACGCTCGGACACTCGCCAAAGATTTCTCCATAAGCCCCGACCATGTTCGGGCACTCAGAAGATTTTCTCCACCGACGAGATACTAAATATCTCCGTCTTCTTCTCTTAACGGTTACTAACGTATCTTGGTAGCACACGCCTTAATCTATTAAACCTATCTACGCTTCGTAAGACTCACATGGTTATGTTAAGAAACCTCTGAATCATACTGTCGGGTCAGGTGCTTAAACGTAATAGACCAACTAACAGGAGAAATTATGTGACCTAACAAGAGCGAGAAACAGGCAAACTTATCATGCATTCTACAATATTGGGATCCGCTCCAAAATCTACATCATGTACCACCCATTGTATATATTCCTTTTGCAGGAACTCTTCGCTGGACACACGTCGTCGCTCGTCGCCGTCCTTGCGCTGGTCGGACATCGTTTCCGACCACGCTGGGGACTCGCCGTCGCTCCTCGTCGTCCTCGCGCTGCTCGGACACCGCCTCCGACCACGTTGGGGACTCGTTGCTACTCCTCGTCATCCTCGCGCTGCTCGGACTACGCCTCCGACCAGGCTAAGGACTCATCGCTGCTCCTCACCGTTCTCGCGCTGCTCGAACACCGCCTCCGATCACATTGGGGACTCATCGCCACTCGTCGCCGTTCTCGTCGTCGTTCCTCGTCACCACCGACCACGCTGGGGACTCGTCGCCGAGCTGTCAAGTCACTCCACGCAATTCGGATCAGGGTGCTGATCTTGGGCAGCACATCGGGGGTCTTGATATGTGCCTCGCCTGCTTGGAAGACTGTCCCACACACCATGCTGTGTTCGGAGACTTCGCCATCGCCTCGCCTGCTCGAAAGACTGTCCCGTGCACCATGCAGTGTGTTGGTAGTCCTTATGATAAATTTTATATCACCAACTTAGACTAAAAAGAGGATTAACAATCATATTCTAACACATATGCCTTTACTACAAACAAGTTCCACTTGTACCCCTAGCATTCATGTTTTATAGGTTTTATGGCATAACAAGTGGAAATACACATCAACATGGAGAAAGCGCAAAATCAAATGACGAATCCGACAAATGCGCAAACAAATAATACTAAAGAAGCCCACCTTCAAGGCGTAATTGGATCCATCCGTAACCACGGGGGAGGCCCAGGCCCAGAGAGTAACCGATCACCTGAAGGCGGTGGCCAGTTGGTGCATCCCAGGGACCGACCGCCCCCCTGGTGGAGCCTCCCGAGCCCATCTTCGGAGGCGGTGCTGATGGCGGTTTCACCTACTTCCATGTTTAGAACGCCCAAATCGTCATAGTCTCAATATAAATAGAGGGTGCTCCATCCCCTTCAACACACATATCATTTCGGAGTCATCTACCTCACACTTCTCACTTGTATCTTTAGAGTAGTATTAGTAGTTTGTGAGTAAGGCAAGAGCTATCAAGGAGAGCTTGTCTTCTTGGAAGAAAAGGATCATCATGGTATGAATACAATTCGGTCTTCTTCCATGAGCAAGTTCTTATCATACTTATATGATTATGTATATGAACTAGAGTCTAATTATGATCTTACTATGAGTATAGTACATGAGCTAGAACATAGTTTATGTATCATGTTCTTGACTTGTTCATCATCGTTCTTCATTGCTCATCGAATTAGTATGAATAGAGGAAGAATTAGGAATGAGGTGATGGTTCGTCGTGCTGTCATGGTTGCTCTTAACCTAGCCTGTCAATCCGAAGGGTTAGGGTCCGCGGGGGTTATGAGTTGTTTCTAGGTATGCAAGCATGGAGCTTGGGTATGCAGAGATCTGCGGATATGTCGGTATCCCACGGGCAGAGGGGTAGGTGGACAGGTGGTGATAGCCCTGTCCATCCCTAGCATTCCCCCACGTTCGGATATTGAGTAGGAAGTTCGTAAAGTCTCTATCGGCTGGCAGACCAGCTACGGGGATCTCCCTATCACCCCAGACTTAGTCCTGATACTAGAACTACTAATTAGATGATTTGCTAACAGTTCTTTGCATAATTATATATGACCAATGCCTGCTCAGTTAGATATATTCTTTTATTCTTTATTTTCCTTTTATCCTTGAGGTTGACCCATATGTGTGTCCACTATCTTGAAATCATGTTTTATTCCTGTTTACTCTATGCCTACCATTGCACTCAATAAGTGATCATGTTTACACCACGCTTGATGCATATTGCCCTCCTACGGGAAATTATAAATACGACACCCTACTCACGGGTTGAAATGCTACAATAATAGTTCTGTGCGCTTGCAGAGTAATCTTATTCCTTACTGAGCTATCGATTGGCGTACCTAAGTACCGTTACTCAAGGATTGTAATTCTTGTTGCACCCCACGGCGCCGTGCCACAGTTTTGCATATCGTAAGTAATGACGGTTAGGAAGGCCAATCCGGCACTTCTAACTGCTATTACCAGACTGCATTACCTAGGCCGGCGCCACTATGGGCCAAGGATTACCTTTCTGAAGTAATGATGGTTGGGAATGTCAACTTATGTTTCTAAGTATTATTATTAAGGACGGACCTTTAGTCTATCTTTAGTAGTAATGCTAAGAAACACCAACAAGCATTTCTAGCGCCATTGCCGGGGATGGACTTTTAGTCTATCTTTTGTAACGACGTTAAGAAATGCCAACAAGCATTTCTGGCACCGTTGCCGGGGATGGACTTTTAGTCTATCTTTTGTAACGACGTTAAGAAATGCCAACACAGTGCTCGGGGACTTCGTCACCACCTCGCTTGCTCGGAAGATTGTCCCGCGCACCATGTTGTGTTCGGGGACTTCGTCATTGCCTCACCTGCTCGGAAGACTGTCCCGCGCACTATGCTGTGCTCGAGGACTTCGTCATCGTCTCGCCTAGTCGGAAGACTGTCCCGCGCACCATGTTGTCCCCGGGGACTTCGTCATCACCTTTCCTGCTCGGAAGACTGTCCCTGCGCACCATGATGTGCTCGGAGATTTCATCATCACTTCAAATGATAAACAAATTCAAGGATTTCGACCCTAACACCACGTGACTGCGTCACCTACTATCAGACTCGGGGACTAAGTGGCTACACTTCACCTAACGGTGAATGTAGTGCTTCTATTTGGATCTACACTCCTTATTGGCTACGTCATGATGAAGATCATCCATCCTGGCAAACGGAGTCTAAGTGGCTACATTTCACCATTGGAAAAAAAATTTCAAATTTTTCTAAGCTCCTTAGATCCGTCTGATCAAGCAACTCTGAAGATCTGTACCTCCCATCGAATGCAAGGACGCTCGGGGACTAGCTATGGGGGTATAAACCCCCAGTACCACAAGATAAGACATGGACCGCACCATCAAGCTGGCCCGGCCCAGAAGACGAAAGCGTGCAGCGCAAGGCACTGCACCGCACGGTTATTGTACCAACTTGATAGTTTACTTGTAAGCTTGTCCCTTCAGACTATATAAGGAGGGGCAGGGATCCAGCATGTCAACTCAACCCACACATCATCTCATAGCAATATAATCCACAAGAACACAGGACATAGGGTATTACGCCTCGCGGCGACCTAAACCTATATAAACTATGTGTCTCACACTTTCTGCGTAACGCTTGTTCGTCTCAGGCGCACCTTCACCGATTAATCTACTACCTAGGGTATACCCCTTAGTAGACTATCGACGATATCCCGTCGACAGCAGTACAACAAAAAAATTGCAGATTGGGTGTGCGAAACAACGAAAGGAACTTGATGCAAAGCATTTGATGGGAAGAGAAAGTAGAGGACTGAAAGATCAGGTTTATGTATTTGTGAACTAGATGTAACAATGCTCAATCACAAGAAAAAACCTTGTGCATATAAAGATCTTATTTCAAATCAATTAGCAAGGAAGAACAAGGAGAACCAGCAACTAGACAAGACTTAATGGATCAAAACTCAAAGCTGCAAACTAAATTCAGATGCAAAATTGAAATAATAGGTATATAATTTGCTTGGTGGCTGTTTGTGGGCTGTAGGTATATAAAATTCTATCCTACCAAAATAAGAACGATTCCTAACTGAGTAAATAGAGGCTTTGGTACCAGATGATATGCACATGTCTATGGATCACGTGTGACGAGTAGTTGTGACCCGATCGTCTCGAAGGATCCACAAACTTGATAACTATCGTTGTGTGACCTGGTGAAGAGGCAGTGCACTGCGAATCTGCACTAGCGACGACCTACCGAGACAATCACCCTTCCACGTACTGACAAAGCCAGCCCACGCAATCACACCGTATAGACGTGAAGGCACAAACTGGGTGAACCGCAGTTCGGTGTTCTTCAACTCCCTCAGGAATTGAAAGAACAAGGTTTGGAAGCCTCTCAAGACTCACGAGTGGTTGTTCTGAATAGAACACAAGTGTTGCACGAATTTTTGGTAGTCCCAAAGGTCCCCTCCTAAGTCGATTACAATCATACTTATAGTTTGGTTGGCTGATTTCAGTTTACATCAAACATAAATGTGATAACTTCTAGTGGGAAACTAAAACAGCATGACCCTTGACTTCTTGAAGTGGTTGGTGATGTGAACAGTAGTATATGGTCTCTTTCCATCTCCTTGGACCTAATAAATAGGTGGCATTGACATCCTTGACATGCACTTGATCATAATTTGTAGCTCATAGTCCTCATTTTAGCTTCTTTGTCTTCATCGAATGTTGTTGCAAATTTTTTCCTTATGCATGGAGCAGCCTTGGTCATTCATGAATTTACCTTGTGACCTCTGCCTGTTATGAGTAGAGTAAGTGACATCGGTAATGTCACTTATCCACTGTATACCATCACTATCAATATAATAGATTAAACTTTATCCTAGTCCTTCCCAGTGGTATAAATATAAATCGACAATCTGGTAGAACTCCCTAGGTAAAATGCTACAATGGTATAATTATCTGTCCGCTTGCAGAACTGATCTTAGTTTATATTATTTATATTTATTTCTGCCTAGTCACATAGATTAATATATAAAACCTTTATTTATTCTTAGCATTATTAATTAGGGATGACAACCTAGTTCTTGCATAAGAATGTTGGTAATAGAAAAGTGGCTAGTTGCTAATGATAAGTTAATTAATTATCATTTATCTTCTAATCTCGCCTCTCGTATTAAAAGTTATATAGTTATATTTGGCGACGTTAGTAGATGTCAACAAGCATTTTTTGCGCCGTTGCCCGGGAAGGCACATAAACTTAGGAAATATTGATAGCATATATATACATAATGGATAAGATTGTATTACCAATTGATCTCTAACTCAAACAGGCACACCCTTGTTTTTTATCATTTGCTTATCTTATGCAGGGCGATGAATAAATTGTTTTTCTCTTGCAAATAATTATATTGACTGATCCAGAGAAACTCCTGAGAAGAAAGAAGTTTGTAGAGACGAGAGAAGATCCTGAATCACTATCAAAAACACCCATCGTTTCTCGAGCTAGTTTATCAAAGGAACCAGCTCCAACATTGGAAGAAGAACACTTAGGAGAAGATTTATCTCCTGTGTTTGAAGACATGGCTGAGAAGACGCTGCGCGAGTTCTCTGTCCCAACAATAGAAAACATCCGGACTGGACCAACAGTCAACACGGGGAAGAATGAATTCGAGCTCAAGCCTGCTCTTATCACCATGGTTCAAGTCAGCCAGTTTTGTGGAAAAGCTCATGAAGATATAAGTGCACACTTACAACACTTTTTAGAGATTTACAGCACCTTCATGATTAGAGGAGTACCAAGAGATGCTATTTTACTCCGTCTTTTCCCATTTTTACTTTTGGGGAAAGCCAAGCAGTGCTTCTACGCCAACAAAGACAAGAACACTACATGGGACCGATGCTCAACTGCTTTCCAGCCAAAGTTCTTTCCTATAGGCAAGACAATTGCTCTGCGTGGGAAAATCTCAAGTTTTCAACAGCAACATGACGAATCATTAACTGAAGCATGGAAGAGATTCCAAGATTACATTGAAGACTGTCCTCATCGTGGGATAGAGGATTGGCTACTATTGCAGACCTTCTACCATGGGCTTATCTCAAGCACCCAGTGAGTCCATAGATGCTGCAGCCGGAGGAGCTTTCCTGTCACTTAAGTTTTCAGAAGCTCAAGCACTTGTTGAGAAGATGGCCTCAAATTCAATCTGTAATGAAGAACGTACTCAACCTCACAAGAGAGGAGGAGGCATCTATCATCTGAAGGAGACTGACATGGTCACTGCCAAGCTAGACCTCATCATGAAGAAGCTCGACATAGAGAAGAAGGAAGTCATGCATATCAATGATTCTCACATGACCTGTGAAGAATGTGGAGATTACAAGCATTCAGCTGTCAACTGCCCTACGTTGCAAGAGGATGTAAACTTCATCAACAACAACACCTACTATCGTCCTCAGTAAAGTCAAGGATGGAACCAGTCAAATCAAGGATGGAATCAGCAACCTCGACAAGGTAATAACCAAAGTAATAATTACAATAATTATAATCTTCCGCCTTTAAGAAATTTAGTTGCTGGTCAATCTAAATTATTAGATCAAATGTCTAGAAAGATAGCCTCGAATGATAAAGCTTTAGAAAATATAAATACTAGAATGGATACCTTTGCTTCTGCTATAAAGAATCAGCACAGCTTTAATAAAATGTTAGAATCACAACTAGCTCAGCTTGCTGCTGCTGTCCCTCCATTTGAGAAAGGTAAGATTCCGGGCTAGCCGGAGGATTTAGAAACTGCTAACCTTGTTGATATTCACAATGCAACACAATACCAAATTGAAGTATGTAGATATACAGTGGATAGATCACTCACTACCTGAGATGATGGGAGACCCTGGAAGACCTGTGATTCCTATCTCCATAGGATGTCACAACTTTTCAGAGGCTATCTGCGATTTCGGCGCAAGTGTCAACATAATGCCTAAGGTAATCTATGAGAGAATTTTAGGTGATCCTTTGTTGTACATAGATATGCGTTTGCAGCTTGCAAGATCAGTCTATTTGCTACCCCGAGGGAGTACTAGAAGAAACTGTTATCAGAGTGGGGCAATCATATGTCCCAATTGACTTTGTGATCATGGATACTGGAGGAGATGAGAAGGCACCCATTATCTTGGGACGACCATTCCTATGCACAACCAAAGCCATCATCTATACGGAACATGTCAAGATTGTTCTCTCCATCAAAGACAAGAAGGAGAGATTCTCATTCAAGAACCGCATCCTCAAGAATCCAGCAGCCCCGAAGCAATTCCATAAACAAGAAGAGAAACAACAACAACCAGCACCCAAGAAGAAGAACAATAGAAGATGGAGGAAGAACAAGCCCCAGCATCTGAAGGAACCACTCAGCTAATCAATGCCATAAACACAGAAAATGATCATATGCTCCCAAAACCATTTCCAACAAAGAAAGGTGACCCTAGGTGTGCCAATCATCGAATGCACAATCAGAGACATCACTTTTCCTGACACCATCTGCGACACTGGATCAAGCGTCAACGTAATGTCCAAAATGGTATATGATGAATTATTTGATGATTTACCATTATACCCAACATATATTCAGTTGCAGATGGAGGACCAATCATTGAGATTCCCTGAAGGCGTGGTCAAGGATGTCATGGTAAGAATTTAAAATAAATATATACCCGCAGATTTTCTAGTTCTTGACACGCAGGGAGACGATGAATCACCTATTCTTTTGGGAAGACGGTTCCTCTACACCGCCTAGTGCTATCATCTATATCGGGTCTGGACAGATCCACTTTAAACTACCCACCAGAAAGGTACGCTATCCATTTGAAACACATCTTAACCATGAGCAGATCAGGAAACAACGCAACAGAAGGAAACGCCAAGCCTGCCGTCAGGCTGCCCAACCTCACTTTGGATGGGAGGAGTTCCCTGGAAGGATTGCGAAGTATGAAAACTACTACAAGGAGCAAGAAAAAGCCGTACAAGCACCACACTGAAGTGAATGGGAAGCGGAAAGCTGAGAGGATGGACCGGATTGCTAAAGCAGAGAAAGAAGAGATCCAAGTACAAGTAGAAGAATGGATGAAGAAAGACTGAAGAATCAAGAGAAGCTTACAAGGAAGAAGCTGGAGCTAGAAAAGAGAGAAGCAGAAGAGACAGAAAAGAGATGGAAGGAGAAGGAAGAAGCACCTGCTACACCACCGCAAAATAGAGAATTGACTGAGGTAATCCTCAGACAATGAAGCTACTAAGTAAGTACTCTCCTCTATCTAAATCCTGTCGGTAGACTTTAAATTCCGTACCGTAACCATAAGATTAGAATGGTAGTTATCTAATTAATTTAGCATTCATTAGTAATTTTGCTTAGCACATTTATTAGTACAATCATTTCTTGCATATTAAAAATAAAACAACAAAAATATTTACCGCTTTATTTACTACATCATAAATATTGAAGCCCCATGTGAATGAACCTATGGTAACCCTGTAGTCATATTTACTGTGGTGGCATAAAAATAAAAATGATTTATAGCTGGCAGTAATATTTATAATTGCTTTGTTGCATTATGAAAATCTTAGGCCCCATGAGAATGAATATTCCCTGTGGCAGGCATAAAAATTATTAGGCATACATACATTTTTTGATTGCTACATAAGAAAATTAGAAAATCGTAAAAAGAGAATCCTGTTAGAATCCTACTAAAATCTATTAAAATCAACTCAAAGAATAATCAAAGTGCTCATTGGCTGACCGCTAACTTCTTGATAATTCGAGCCTCGAGTTTTGGTTTTCTTGTTAGGAGTATAACTATGCAGGAATAATATTATGACTAAGGAGAGAGTCTATTAGTGGCAATCACCAGGACTGCTGCTAACCAACTCGCTCTGAAGATCATTCAACCACCAAGTATTGCAAACATCAAGCTTGGGGGAGGAGCATCCCCTAGTTACCTGGTAACTTTATCTATGCGCTTATTAAGTCTATTTTATACAAACACAAAATACCAAAAATATGTGAACACATGAAGGTTCACCATAGTATCATAGGAAAATCTAAAAATACCAAAAATATGTGGGCACATGAAGGTCCACACCTTTCAGAAAAATACCAAAAATATGTGGGCACATGAAGGTCCACACTCTTAAAGAAATTTTCCTAATTGGGTAAAGAAGCTTTAAACTTCTGCTGGAAATATAAAATCAATTACTTACCATGGAGTGGTATTAAACCTAACCCCTCTCCATAAGATTTGGTATTTTATTGGCAATTGAGTTTCATAGGAAAATACAAGATCAAGGAGCTAGTCAACCCGACGTCCTTACACTACCGATACACAGCTCAGAAGGGTCACTCAATCTGCAACATCAAGACCCTGCCAAACGTCAAGCTTGGGGGAGGGCACCCTCCAATTAAAATCTAGCTAAGTATAAGTTTCCTATCCTATTTATCATTATTATTATATTGCTTTTTCGTGTGAGTTAGTTAGTAAATTAAAATCTGGAAATCAAATAAATATCTATCTATATATTAGAGTTTGTTTAGAGTCAGTCTAGACTAGAACTAAATTAAAAGTGATGAACATTAAAATTTTGTCTTGGAGATGATGAATAGTTGCTCTGTCACAGATACTTTTCAAATGCCTAGTTGTCAAACTTAAATTCTCCTGAGTTTTAGATATCACTGTTTTAACTTAAGAATTTACTCTGAACCTAAAACTTGTGGAGGCATATGTTTGAACTAAGTCTAGGTAATTGATTGATATGATTCATAAAAGTTGAGCTACTATTTATCTTATTCCTGGCATTACTAAGTTCTGGAGATTTATTTTGAAAACTTAAAATTTACATGATGAGTTCTTGTATGACAAAATAGTGAATTCCTACCAAAGCCATATATATGATACATCTAGATAGGAAAACCATTTGCATATTCATGCTGCTTGCTTTACATTGAGTTCAGTCAACCTTTGTTGAATACCATATGAGAGTCTTATCATGCTCTTAAATCCAAGATCACGTACACACTTTAGCACATATGCATTATTCCTACCCTAGGAATAATCGCAACCATTTCCACTTTCATCAATGTTAATCATGAAAATGTTTGCTCCTACTCTGGGAGTGAACACCAAAAATATAACCCACAGGACAGCCTTGTTATAATTGCTCTAAGTTCTTATTAGTATCTCTCCAGTTATTCATATTCAAAGGATACATTAGGCTATGCAAAAATATAAAAAGGGAGTAAAAGATGGACAAGTGTCCCAGCATTAAAACAATGGGTACTAGATGCCCGCCTCCTGAATGAAAAAAAAAGAGAAGAAGAAAAGAGAGAAAGAATAAAGATAGCCCATGTGTTCCTCCAAGTTATGAAGGAGAGTGAATCATTTTCAAAGAGCAAAAGTAGAATTAGGAATAGCCACTAAATACCACATGTACACCTATCCACCATATTCCATACACATTCACATCTTGGTTTGATTGTATGCCTCGATTCTCTATGGATCCATTGTTTGACTTTACAACATATGAATTGCAAGTATGCTTAAAACCTTGTTATTGCCACTCCTATAAGCTCCACTATAAATCCTTAGTTATAGAAAGGCATAACATTAATGCCTTAAGTGAGATCCACAAACACCATATATACTGAGAGACTTGAGGGTGTCATACAATTAAAGCTCTGAGTTTTTTTTTTTGAAAACTTGCAAAACTCCGGGATATTGGTACTGTGAAGAATTTGCTGCATAGTGCAAGACTTGATTGTTCTCTCTTTCAATTACTCAAGACTGAGGCAAGGACTGAAAGCCCCATAGATAAAGGTAAAATGGGTAAGTTTAAAAGTTAGAGCAGTTTTGTCTAATCCGGAGGAGAATCTATGTTTGCAGCATGTGTACTTGGAAAGTATGAAAACATGATAGCAACTTCTGATCCAATTACATTAGTAATTAGGCTTAGTTTGTTTGCCAAGGGACTGGCAAACAGGTAAGCTTGGGGGTGTTGTTGATAGGTGGATAACGTCAACTTTTATTGGAACTTTAGACACCAAAGGATACATGAATACACACTAGTCGAAGGTTTTAACTGACAGTTTCCACAAGTTTTGCATGTTCTGTATTTTCCTGGGGCTATTCCTAGAAAAGCATAAAAGAAGGGTTAAAGAGCATGATTACCACATAACTTAACCGCCAAGAAAATATCATCACGAGAACACTAGAAGCATCTGTAACACACCCGAGGCACCGGGATCCGAGACCCAAGGTAGGGCCGGCCGGCGCCAGGGTGGGGCCGGCCGGCGCCCCCCTGCTAGGGTTTTGACCCGCCTTCTGGAGTCTTCTTCCGCCGCCTTTGTGGAGTCATCTCAACCCTTGTTTCAAGTCGGTTTGATCCTACGGCGCACGTGCATCCTACCGGGCTATAAATAAAGAGGCAGACCCCCTGGAGGCATCAACCCATCATTCATTCAAGGCATCAAGTCCTCAAGCCATCAAGAGCCTCCTAGTTCATCAAGAGCCTCCTAGTTCATAGTTCTAGCCTAGTTAGATTAGAGAGTAGAGGAGTTCTAGTTCTTCGGCGGATCTGGAGCTCCAGCGTCTGTCTGGAGCACGGAGTTCGGTATAATTCTAGTTCTTTCTCTATTATTGTATTCTTCATTATGATTAGAGAAACATTGTTCTTAATAGTTCATATGTTCTTGATTACAATAGTTTTTGTCTACTTTGATTATATGTCTAGTATAGTTGGTTTGATCTTATTGAATTCATGTAATTGCTCATATAGCGTTTATTCATGCGTGCGATGGATAGATGATAACGACATGTAGACGTGGTGTCTAGGTATTTTGTTTATCTGTGAGTGCACCCTGATGTGCCCGGGTAGTGTGGTAGATTCGCGTAGGTGACAGCTGCGTTGAGTCCTCTGTAGTCCACCCCCCGTATGTAGGTCAGCAGGCACGGTCGCGAAGTTGGGTGATGACTCTGTTTCACACCTTTCCTAGATGATGCCCTTTACATGTGATCATGATATAGGATTAGTGTAACAATGATTGCTGGATGTAATTGCACTAATTAGATTTATTCATTGATGTAGTTATAGAATTACCTTTGATATTAATTCCTTAGTTTATCCATTGCCTAGCTATTACTATGACTAGAGAAGTGCTCTGATGATTATCTTTTATTTATGATGCTTGATCATACTTATCACCTTTATCTTTATCTTTATTTACCTTATGACCTCTGCCTGTTATGAGTAGAGTAAATGACATCGGTAATGTCACTTATCCATTGTATACCATCACTATCAATATAATATATTAAAGTTTATCCTAGTCCTTCCCAGTGGTATAAATATAAATCGACAACCTGGTAGAACTCACTAGATAAAATGCTACAATGGTATAATTATCTGTCCGCTTGCAGAACTGATCTTAGTTTATATTATTTATATTTATTTCTGCCTAGTCACATAGATTAATATATAAAACCTTTATTTATTCTTAGCATTATTAATTAGGGAATGACAACCTAGTTCTTGCATAAGAATGTTGGTAATAGAAAAGTGGCTAGTTGTTAATGATAAGTTAATTAATTACCATTCATCTTCTAATCTCGCCACTCGTATTAAAAGTTATATAGTTATATTTGGCGACATTAGTAGATGTCAACAACCACACTTAGACAAAGAGGTTCGACAATTAAACGGCCAAGTGAATTTTGCGTTAGCCTACACAAAGTGTTGCAAGCCACCTAACCGTTCTAGGCTATTGTCTCTAAGTTAACACACAAGAAGCTAGGTCACTACTTTACTCAACTCCTAGGTGAGCAACTATAAGAGAAGGCTACACAAAAGTAAATGCAATAAAGTAAAGTGTAGAGAGGTGATTTTATACCACTGGTGTAGAGATAAGAGGAATACCAATATGATCAATCACAATACATATGAAAGCCTCAGCAAGAGATGGACACAATGATTTTTACCGAGGTTCACTTGCTTGCCGGCAAACTACGTTCTCGTTGTAACGCTCACTTGGAGGTTCACGCGCTAATTGGCATCACACGCCAAACCCTTCTCAAGGGTGCCACACAACCAACACAAGATGGGGATCCACATGCTACGCACAATCCACTAGAGTAGCCAATTGCGATCTCCCACGGGGAACGCTCAAGAACCCCTTACACTTCACCGATAGGAGGTGGAGACAATCACCAACTCCCCCCAACGATCGTCGTAGCTCCAAGCCATCTAGGAGTCGGCAAACTCTAAGAGTAACAAGAGAATCCACTACGAAATTCAATCACCAAGTGCCTCTAGATGAACACACTCAAGCAATGCACTTGATGCTCTCCACTCTCACCAAATGATGATCACAATCAAGTGGAAGATGTGAGAGAGGAGTGGAAAGGCTCACTAGTTAGTAGGAGTGATGAAAATGGCCAAGAGGGACTCCCCAAGCCAGCCAGCCAAGCCTTTATACCTCTCTCATAAAGAGATAGCCGTTGGGCCACTCTGTGTGGCGTCGGACGGAACCGTCGGACTGCCCGTGCGCGCCACCGTCGGACCAAATACCATGGTCCGAAGCTCTGGATTCATGCCATGTGTCCCTAGCTGTTTGAAGTCGAGCGTTGGATCACAACAACTAAGTCTCGCTCCAAACTACACCGTCAGACACTCGCACCGTCGGACTAAAGCACACTAGCGTCCGACGCTTATATAGAGTAATCCGAGAAGGCTGAACCCCATCGAACGCCGTCCAACGCCCAACACCAGACCAAGACGGAGCGTCCGACTCTCACAGCGAACCAGCGTCGGACTCTTCCTCAGGCAGTGCGTCGGACTAAATAACTTTAGGGTCCGACGCTTGCTAATCTGATCAGAGAGGTCCAGAAATGCTCAGACGCTGTCCGACGCCCACTGTCGGACCAAACGCTAGCGTCCGACGCCTCTTAGCTCACCATGTGTCAAACTGTTGTTGCTCAGCTGCTGTGCTGCACCATCGGACTGAAGAACAATGGTCCGACGCGTGAAAAGTTACGGTCTGACGCTCTCAAATAGAACAAAAACGAGTTAGCCATCGGACGCAAGACAATGGTCAGGTGTTACTATCGTCTGACGCCTATTTTTCGCAGGTTTTCACTCAAACCTTTCACCCTTTGTTCCCAAGTGCTAACACCAAGTGTTTTACTAACTTGTGCACAAGTGTTAGCCTTTTCAAAGTGTTTTGCAAAGGGTTTGTTAGTGTCACTAGCATCTAAATGCATATGCAATGAATATGAACACATAGTGGCGCTTTGATAATTGTATTTCACGAACGATTTCTCCCCTCTTGATAGTATGGCTATCTATCTTAAATGTGATCACTCTCTCTATAGAGTCTTGATCACCAAAAGCAAAAGAGCTCCTATTGGTTATACCTTTGCCTTGAGCTCCTAGCTTTTCACCATCTTCCTTCTCATCCCTTAATGAAGCTTGTGGACACCTTTGATGATGGACTTATACCATTTGCATGGATTCCGTCATTGCCCTTCACTTGTGGCCTCCACTGACCCGGTCCTTTGCTCCATCTTGATGTTTGCTAATTAATCTCATGAAACACTTAGAGTAACCATTAGCAAACTAGGTTTCATAAATTACCCAAAACCAAACTTAGGCTTTCAAATAGGAGTGAAAACATGAAGTAACAATTCATGATATAAATTGTAATGTACAATTAGGGTTAGCTTGCACCTTTTGAGCCCTGAATTTTGCACTTGAAGAACTAATTAGAGGAACACTTGTGGACTAAAGTTATCATCATCCCATGCACTTTCATATGCTCCATCATTACTAAGAACAATAAAGCAACAATCTGCATGCATCGATGAATCTTCAATATTGTTCATAACAAATGCAAGGTTAGCGTTCACCTGAGCATTTATTTCATTCTCTAACTGTTTTGCCTGTTATCTTGCAATTGGTCCAGCAATGTCAACACTAGGGATGTCCTCATTAGTAGGGAGGGAAGTTGTGGAAAGAGTTTGTTAGGGTTTAGAGGGAATGGATGGATGGATGGATGAGGTTACATGGACGAACAAATTTTTATTTGAGAGCTCCTTTTTTTTGTTTGTGTGTCTTGATGTTGTTGAGGTTATGTGGATCACTCAAAGCATCACATTTCCTTCATGTCCACCAACTTTCTTGATCTTTTCTATTTCCTTGGTCATTGGTGCCAAATTCTCTACTTTCACTTCACCGCTTCGATGCTTCGTTGTGTCCGAAGCCTCTAGGTTGCCCTTCACTCTCTCACATGGTCCTTTGCAGCCAATTCTCTCTTTGGTCTTCACCTTCTTACCATGTTTGAGCTTTCTAACATTCTCTCAAGCATATCCATGATGATGCTAAATGCTAAACTCATTTGGTAAACAAACCTACTTTTCATCACACACTCAATAGAAAAATTAGTCCACAAGCATAGTCATTAATTACCAAAATCCAAACAAGGGCCTAAATCTTTCACCTACGTATATATCCATCACCACGTTGATCTTTACGTGCTCTTTCAAATGGGGTCTTTATTTTCACGGCCTCATTGCCTATCTATATAGGTCTAAAGTCAAACTTACAACTCCAGCAAGCTTTTTCGGCCCCCTCAAGCATTTCCTATGAAAACCAACACCACCACAAGGTTTATCCCGTCATTCTTTATGTTGTAGAACCTTTCTTTTATTGAATCCATTTTTGAATGACCATGTTCCTTCCATTTCATTCTTCCTCACTGGTGAGTTTCCAAAGAATGTCTTCCTTAACCATCAAGACATGCATGGGAAATTTTAAATAAAAATATATTTTAAGTTTTGATTGCACATTAATAACATGGATGCACCATGTGGTTTAGGTTTCTAGTACCAATGTCTTCTTCAGGGGACATCACAATGATGACATGTACAGACTCATTGAGCATTCGTGTGTGTGACTTCTCATATTCCCAAACCGACGCTTACGACTTGGTCGACTGAAAGCCTTATGTTTGACTTCTCATATTCCCTAACCTTTATCCTAATGTTGTGACAAGGTAAAGAAAAGGATGACACTCATGGTGATGGTGAGAAGTGGCCACAAGTGATGATCAAGTGCTCATCTTGGAAAAGAAGAAAGAGAAAAATAAAATGCAAGGGCTCAAGGCTAAGGTATAAGTTAGGGCATTTTGTTATGTTGGTCAAGAAGTTATAGAGTGCATGATCGGATTTAGGATAGCTGGTCATACTATTAATAGGGAAGCTCTATTTAGATAATTCGACCATCTAGTGCCACTAAGTGTTGGAATTACAAGCATATAGGCTTAGTGACACTGAAGAGCAAGCGAAAATGTTTTTGGGAAACACTTTTGTTGACACTTCTTAGCATCGCTACTAAGAATAGAGTTAAACTCCATCCTCGGCAACGGCACCAAAAATACTTGGTTGTATTTCTTAACGTGTCAGTTGGTTGAGCTATCTAGTCACTTATACTTAAATCTCTATTTCTTCGAATAACTAAGTTATCATCCCTAGCATGTATCTAAAAGATCTTACTGGATAGTACAAAGTAATTACTGTAACTAACTGAAATAATATAAACAATATGATCACTAGGTATCTGCAAGCGCACAAATAATATACCATTGTAACATTATATCCTAGAGTATTCTGGGGTTGTCGATTTATATTTTACCACTAGGAAGGGACTTGTATTGATAGGAAAATAGATAGTTCTCATATGCACATGCAATGGAGAGATAACCATGTATGCTCGATTTACTCATAACAAGGTTAAGTCACACGATAAATGATAATAAATGATAAAGATAAATGATCAAATCACATATGATATAATGTTGTTCACTTAGAGCACTCCCTATCTAGGCACTAGCATGGATTAGGCAGAAGCACAAGAATAATCCTAAGTTATTCTACTTAGATTAGTACAATTATACTAGCAATCATAGCGGGAATACTTCATATATAAACTAAGAGATATTACTAAGAAAGATCAAGAGAAAAGCAAGTCTTCTAAAGTAATAATATGTTCCTACTTTCCTTATATTCGGGGAGTGGACTACAAATGACTCTATAGGAGTATAGGGTGCATCCACAGATAAATAACACATAAGCACCATGCTTACATGTCATCGATCACTCACCCATGATGTCAAAGAGTGAGCTCTATACGATCTTATGTTTGAATTTAAATGCATCCTAACTATGCTAAGTATATAATCTAGGCAAATAATAAATAGCACAATTGAAAACATAAACAATATATAAAGCAATATCAAATCCACTTTATCTAGCAAAGTGAATATAGAAATATACAAGAAAGAGCTTACAAGAGGTTCCGTGAAGCCACGCTCCAGACACGATCCGGAATCTAAGCGGAGCTTGTCTCCTTCTACTTCTAAATCTATGTAGTTATGCTCTAGATGGTGGAGCTCTAATGAACTAGGGTTTCTGGTTTTGAGAACTTGATCAAATGACTTCAACTGATTGGGCTTATGAAACCCTAGGGTCTGGAGATGCTTATATAGGCTAGAGGGATGAACCAGAATCCTCAGATCAAACAAACCTTGAGCAATAGAGCAGATGAAAACCCTAAGGCGATGAAAAACCGACATACAAAGCTGGAAGCTGACAGGTGGGGCCAGGGTTCAACCGACCCCACCCTCGCCTCCATGTGGGCCCGACTCCTCCAGAATGTTATTGACGCGGAGTTCACGCGGAATTCGATGTCTTAGTCTGACATGTAGGTCTCCTTTGGTTCTTTTCCTAATTACTCCCTGCAAAACACAGATTTACCGAAACTCGTGAAATTTTGTCAGTTTAAACCCTATTCTATGTTGGTGATTGCTGTTGTACCCCTTTTTCATGTTTAATTGACTGTTTAATTTACATAATAATTACCATCAACAACTTTAAAAATGCTAACTTGGCTCCAACATGTTTGGGAAAACATTTGAGAGTTTGCATGCTTGTGAGAATATGAACATGTGCTCTCAATGATCCTGTTGAGCATGCATTGTGGTAGGGGGCCAAACACTTGTACAGTTTCGGCCGAGCACATATGAGTTTTTTTTTGTGTGAATTACATAGTACAGACACAAAGACTCACAATACACGCACACTCACCCTGTGTGAACACGCGTACGCAAACTCTGCTCTTATGAGCCCCTCTGAAAGACTACACTGGCAGATCTCAAGATTGACGAAGTCACCACAGGCACGTCGCTTTCGAAACGTCACCTATCACTGAAAGCACAATGTCGTTAAATCCTGAAATAAATCCAAGAAAGATTCGACAACTAGGATTTAAATCCTGGTGGGTAACGTCCCACTGGACAGTCCACCATTGGACCACGAGCCCATTCGCAAGCACATGTGAGTTTGTGTGCACCAAACTTGCATGCACCGAACAGAAACAATGACTGTTTTATGAGAGATCAAAGTTTGAAATTGCTTACTGGACGTGTGTATGGTTGAAATGGCAGGCTAGAGAGTGAATATTTCTTTGAAACTCTATATGCAGAGTTAAACTAAACGATCTAGCCAAGACCACCAATCTACCTTTTTTTTCAAGCACATATTACAAAGAGCCTAATTAAGCAACTAAGGTATTAGGCTAGCTCAAGCTCATAAGAAAAATATTGAAATGTTTTTTAATATAATTCTATGATTCTTCTATAAAGTCTAAATGATGTCCCTAAACTATCTTGAAAGACCAATTTAATTATTTAATTGATCTCTTTTGTGCTCGTGGTTGATGTGACACTACACAGAATAGTTGAGATACAGCGCCATATTAGCAAAAACTACTTTCGATATAGGTCAAGAGGTAAATGGGACAATATACTGTTTTAAGAGTTTGCAAAGTCTAAAAAGGTTACTCTCACTGAAAATGGGCTTTGGCTCCTCACCCAAAACGGCCCAACGCACACCCCTAACCCCCACTCCCTTCTTCCTCCTTCCCCGGACTCTGCCCCCTCCGCTCTTTCCACCCCTTTCTCCCCACCTGCACACCGAGAACCACCGCCTCCACGAGGCCGCCGTCGCCGCCGCCGCCGCCGCCGCCGCCGCCTCCGCTGCCGCCGTCGCCCGAGCTCGCACAGCCCTATCCTACTAAGCTTTTCTGGTTTTCTAAGGCCCTTCCTGATCTCTTGGACAAGAAAAGGTGGTTTCTTGACTTGATTAGTTGGGGGAGGAGCGAGAGGGGATGTGATGGTGGTGGTGAGATAGGGGTTGCAGACATACAGGGTGATGGGGAGCTGCGCGGGAGAGGAGGAGTGGCCCGGCGGTGTGACGGGGGCGGACGCCGAGGTCGGAGCGCTCGTCTGGGTGCGCCGCCGCAACGGATCCTGGTGGCCGGGCCGGATCCTCGGCTTGGACGAGCTTCCCGAGAACACCGTCATCCCGCCGCGCTCCGCAGGCACGCCTATCAAGCTTCTCGGCCGCCCCGACGGCAGCATGTCCGTACAAACCCTCGCCCTACCCAACTCCCCCCTGTTGCCCTTTGTAATCACTTTGTTATGCTCCTTGTTCATGCGTTGATTCCGCTGGTTCCCGATGATCCGTTGCCACTACTGTTTGTCCTTGGTCTAATGGTCATTGGATCACTCTCTCACGTTGTGTTCAGTTTCAAGTCGGGCAGGGAACATTTTTTTGGTGGAACTTTTGATTTAGGTACAATGGGAACTTCGAAAGGGAGGATGCTGTGTATGTTGGATTGATCTTAGGGCCTCCAAGAAGTGTATAGCTAGCTCAAGCAAATTATTATTTCTGAAATACTTTTTTTTGTGTGGATGTTTGCATCCATATCTAGAGAGGGGTGCTTACCCTTAGGACTTAGCTCTAGATGTTGTTTTTGTTACCCATGGTGGCAGCATCAACTGAACGTATGTCTCAACACCCCCCCCCCCCCCCCCCCCCTCCCCCCCGCCCCCTTCTTCCTTGCCGGAACCTTGAGAGTGGTATAGGTATCATAACTAATAAGTATCCCTTAGGTGATAAGGAATAAGCTTACCTTTCTATTTATGTCTTGGGAGGCCAAAAAAAAATCATGCATTTCTTAAAATTAAGAAATTTAGATTAAATTTGCGTGCACAGTGGTTGACCTATTGTATTGGTGTATATTTGATCTATGAACATACTCTCCAAATCTGTGTAGTTTAAAAATTGTGCTGATGCTAAGAAAGTATTACCCTATATGAAGTTGGATTTGAAATTTTAATTCATTCTGGTGAGCTGATCATTTGAAGTTGTATGCAATATGCATGTTTTAGGCTTCAATATTTGCTTTTAACTTCCCAAACAAGTGCATAGATTAATATTTATCACTCTTCCATTTCATTTTCAGATATTTTCTGTTTGTAGCACTGAACATCAGCAGTTTACTAAAGTACTGACCTGCACTCTAATTCTGAAAATGTCTATCTTACTTGCTGTGTTGGATTTTGCCACAGTGACTGGTATAATCTTGAGAAATCTAAACGTGTGAAGTCATTTCGGTGTGGAGAATATGATGAATGTATAGAAAAAGCCAAGGCTTTAGCTCGCCAGCAAAAGAGGACACATACTGAAGGGAGATATGTTCGCAGAGAGGACGCCATTATGCATGCCCTTGAAATCGAAAGGTCCCGTTTTCCAAATAACTGTGATGATCTTGAAGGGGACGCTGACAATGATATGTGTGCATCCCAGAATATGTGTTCTGTAAAGTCTATAAATATAAATGGGCTCAGCAAAAAATCTCGTGGTGCAAGGAGTCTGTATGACATTGAAGAAAATTCAGCTCAAGAGTCCTCTCAAGCCTTGACACTGTATAAACAGCCACAAAATTTATCCTCTTCAAGCACTAGGTATGCATCGTCAAAAAGGAAGAAGCGGAAGGGACATAAAGATCGTGAGGATGATACAGTTCAAGGATTCCAGCGTATGAGAGATCTTAGGGAGATTGGAACAAAGAATGTTCCCAAGCAGAAGTCTGGTGTAGGAATCGTTTCAGATGTACCTCTTCTTGAAAGTGGACCAAGCTTTGGCTATGATTTGTCCAGTGCCAATGGGATAAAAAAGGGTAAGCAGTCTCAGTCATCCACAAAAAAGAAACGGTCCAATATCGGGCAATCCTATGATAGTTTGAGTAAGAAAGATAGGCATCACCCTCTATCAATGTTATGTGAAGATTCAGAAGTGTCTGGAACTTATTATCATTGGGACTCGTCAGGCCAGTCTTCTAGTCAGTACCCAGGAGGCCAGATACCCAATTTGTTCGAATCAAGTAGGGCAAAAAATATTTTTCCATCTGATGTAAATAACTGTTCCTACAGCTCAGGCGCTTCAAGTTTAGAGACATTGTTAGATACATCACACATCAATCATAAAGGTTCTGTAAATGCTGTTACTCTCAAGGTTGCTGACCCATGCACAACTAGATTTCTCAATGATGACTGCCCTGATCGTGATGGATTTCTTGATGCCGTTACTTTGGAGGGTGATGCTCTGGAAGAAGGTACAAGTCAGTGCCATTTCTATTTTCCTTTTTGGTTGCACTATATTTGATTTTTTTTGGGGTGAATTTTTTTTTGGTGAAAAATGGTTTGTACACAGGAATAGTATTTGATGAAAAAAATGGTAAAAGTCAATGCCATTTTTATTTTACCTTTTTTAAGCAAACCTTATCTACTGTCTCCAATTAGATAGGTCAGTTACATGAATGTACACAGTAATAGTATCTGTGGATGTAACGTGTTATAACAGTAGATAAGCTTTGCTTAAGCATTCAAGTCATGTGTTCAACTGTGTCCAATAAGATAAGTCAGTAGGCCATGTGGTGTTAGACAAATCACTCATTGGCAAAATTTGTTGTTTTCTTGTGCAGCAGAGTTCTTTTAGGTTTCTAGCATACAAATATGATTTGTTATCCACTTGGACTGCAGTTTCTTAGTCATTTGTCATCATATTTTGATGCAAGTTTTACATATAAATGGATAGGATCTGATTTTATCACTCTGAACTAGCATATTGAGCATTTTTCCTAATCCTTCTGGTCATTTTTTTCCAGGCCATTTGGATACTTATGGATCTTGTGCATCCATAAAGGATGAAATTTCAAAACTGGGTAATCAAAGTACAGACTGTGGCATAGGTGGCACACCTTCAACTCGGCATAATAGTTATTCTAAGAAGAAAAGCATAACATCTGTCAATTTGATACCTAAAGAAAGCCACAAGAGGGATGAAAATTCTCTGTTACAATATGAAGGGTTTATAAAATCGGAAGGTACTGCCTTTAGGCCTGCTGAACTTGAGGATAATACAGAACATGCGACTACTGAGCATGACGAGTCCTCTGAAACTATAAGCAACCATTCAAACTCTGAGAAGGGTACAGCATCATTCCCCAATTATGTTCCACTTCAAGTACTACCACCGCCTGGACAGCGGGCTGATCTGAAACCTCCAAGATGCCCTGTAACGAGTCCAACCAAGAGAGCACGTGCAGATTATAGATTGCATGATGTTGAGCTGACTGTCCAAAGAGGCTACAAGGGTCATCATGTGCCCCTTGTTTCCCTCATGAGTAAATGGACAGGTAAACCAATTGTGGGGTACCCTGTCACTGTGGAAGCTTTGGAGGATAGTCGCCCCACAACAAGTAGAGATGAGCATCGCCAGGTGATGGGTAGTCTCGACTCCTTACTAAAGAGCAGAGTTGCAGAACCACGGCAAGCAAGATCTTCACATGCATCACGATCAAAATCTAAATCCAGTGGACGTAAAAAGGCCTCAGAACATGATTTGGACAAGTCTTGGCGGCCCCATACCAAAAAACCAGCATCTTCGCCAAGGAAAATGCGGAGGCTATCATCTTTCGCCGGCAGCCGGAGAGAGAGTGCAGACCAGAAGCCTGTAGTTGCAAAAACTGGCGGACCAGCAGTCGCGTGCGTCCCACTTCGACTCGTTTTCAGTAGGATCAATGAAGCACTAAACTTTCCGTTGAGACAAGAAAACCCCACCTGAAGTTGTGGCAGTTTTGCATTGCAGAGATAGAATGTGGGCAGACATATACATTTGCTAGGTTTTCTTTGTACATTAGTTACCATATATTATCTAAAAGATTATTGCCTGGCATATTTATATCAGTATATGATGATGTAATCTGTAACTGCACTAGGCAATTACGACTTACCCACCATGAGTTACGGGTCGAACATCCAATGGTGGGAGGAAATAAGGGGCATCAGTTGCTGTGGCTTCATCTGACAGTGGAGGAAAAAAATGGCAGTAGCCCTGTTCACCATACATCATATAAAAATTCCCTCGTGTTGTTTCAGGCAAGTTGCTGTATGTAATCAGTCATTGCAACTATTGCAGGGCTTCGTGCTACTTGCAAGTTTTGAGCATGAGTTGTCACCAGGCATCTCTAGTGTTGATGCTGGTCTCTACGGTGTAGATGCTTTTATGTGCTAATTCTGTGACATAACCGGTGCAGATTTTTGTCACATCGCAAAAGGTTGAGGCATCCAGAGTTTTGGCACGGCAGAGCACTTTGCATTGTAGTGAGGCTCCGTTTAGTTACCCTTTAAAATTTCAACTTTCCTATTATATCATATCACATCAAATGTTTAGACACATGTAATAGAACGTTAAATGTAGAAATAAAACTAATTACACAGTCTGTATATAAATCGCGAGACGAATCTTTTGAGTCTACTTAGACCATAATTAGACACTTATTGTAAAAGTTAATTCATGTGCTATAACACTTTAAATTCCAACTATTCAACATGTCCGTACCTCTGCAACTAGTATAGATCAGATAATGTTCTACTATAGTCTACTACTCCGTCCCAAAAAGAGTGCTGTTTTGACTTTATGATGTCGTGTTTGATTTAAAAATTCTGTATACATTATAAAATAAATAAATTATTATTAAATTATCTTTAGTGATAAAACAAGTCATAATAAGATAAATAATATTTATTAAAAAAATTTGAATAAGATGGATGGTCAAATAATATGTTCTGAAATCATAAAACGATACTCTTTTTAAGGCGGAGGAAGTACATGATAAGAGGTTTCCTCAGCATGATTGGTTATGCAGTTGCTTAGTTGCTTGTATGCTAAGCAAGTAATTTTGCGACAGCCTATATCTACAGATGCATTCTGGATGTGGTGGTGTTGTTTTTGTTTTTTGTTTTTTTTGGTAAAACTCAAGTATGTTTCGAAAGGGTTTGACGATTCATCTAGTAGAGGGTCTGCTATGAATATTTTTCGTAGGATCAGTCGTGTAGTAGTGTAGATTCTGAGCAGCACGGGCAAAACAGACGCTTTATCTATCGGCGACAACAGCAGGCATTGGCGCTTGTGGAACCACACTACTAAAAGGCGCACGTCCTCGCGCGCGTCTAGATGGTCACATGATATTTTTTAAGTAAATAATCGAGACCAAAATATTTCAAAAAATCACAATTTTCATATAAAAATCATCTTCATCTGATGTCGCATTGAACATCTACAATTTTTCAAATTATTTTGGACTGGCCGGAAGGGCCAAGAAACTAAGAGAATTTCGTCTTGGACAATCTAAAACTTTTGCATAAAAATCATCATTATCCGATGTCGCATTGAAGAGTTATGATTTTTCAAAGTACTTTGGTCTGACCGAAAGGGCAAAGAAATTAAGCGAGTTTTGTTTTAGGGTGAAATAGCAAAGGTCGATGAAAAAAGGGTAAATAAATTAAGTCGAACTTTTTTCAGGATCAAGGAAATAATTTGCTCATATATATATTTGATTTGATAGATTCGGAAGAGAAGCCGCGAAGTAAAGAAGAAGCGGAAAAAGCTATGGAAAAGCGTGAGAAGCTACTTTCGATAGAATCCGATTCAAATGATTTAGGTCACACGATCAGTATTTTGGTCTATATTAATTCTTTTAGCACCGGAACTTCGTCAAATGGAAAATTTTGAAACTATAAAGTTGTAGATCTCGAGATCTCATCGAGATCTACAATTTTCATATAAAAATCAACTTCATCCGATGTCGCGTTGAAGAGCTTTGATTATTTGGTCTGGCAGGGAAGGACCAAGAAACTAAGAGAATTTTGTTTTTGGCGATGTAAAATTTTCACACGAAAATGATCGTCATCCAATGTCGCATTGAAGAGTTATGATTTTTCAAAGTACTTTGGTCTGGCGGAAAGGGCAAAGAAACTAAATGAATTTCGTTTTAGGGTGAAATAGCAAAGTTCGATAAAAAAAAGGGCAAAAAAATTAAGTCAAAATTTTCTATAATTTTCATATAAAAATCATCTTCATCCGATGTCGCATTGAAAAGCTATGATTTTTCAAATTATTTTAGTCTAGTTGGAAGGGCCAAGAAACTAAGAGAATTTCGTTTTGCGCGATTTAAAATTTTCGCATAAACATCATCGGCATCCGATGTCGTACTGAAGAGTTATATGATTTTTCAAAGTACTTTGGTTTAGCGAAAAGGGCAAAGACTAAGTGAAATTCGTTTTAGGGTGAAATAGCAAAGTTCGATGAAAAAAGTTAGGGTTAAAGAAATAATTTGCTCATATATATTTAATTAGTTAGATTCGGAAGAGAAGTCACGAAGCAAAGAAAAACGGGAAGAAACTATGGAAAAACGTGACATGCTGCTTTCTTTTTTGAATTTGTGACAAGCTGTTTTCGATAGAATCCCCTTCAAATGATTTGGATCGCACGATCGAAGATCTGACGGCTACCAAGATCTTAGGGCGACGTGGACGTCGCTCCCTCCCGAGGAGCCGACGCTCCTTTTATCCTAGAAATTCGCTTGCGTCAGCTCATTATCCAGTATCTAAGAAAAGGATACAACTTGTCGGGGGGTGGTAACACGCGATGGGTAAATAGGTAGTGGTCGTTACATTAACCACTGCTCATCATCAAAATGATATCCTAACTCCAGTACTTCACACAAAATGAAAAACGATTTCAACCAACATCACATGAACACTGGAATAGGAACAGGCAGTTAAAACAGGCCACATCATCTGCTTAATCGTAGCAGTCAGTAGACAGACTTCCAATATCCGACAGATAACAGGTTTTTTTTTTTTGGATAGTGATAGGCTTAATGTACAGGGATAGAGCAACCAATTTAAGTTTTGCTTGCTGCACAATCACACTACTGTGATCTAGATAGACGATCAAGAGCAGCAGCTGCTTTGCTGAGAAACTGGCTGACCCCGCATTTGCACAGTTGCAGGCCTACTAGCACCACTTGCAGCTGGTTGACTTGCCATCCTATTATATTCAACAAAAAGGAAGATCTATTAGTTGCTCCCATATGCAGATGAATAACAACAATAGTGATCATGGGATTCATGGCTTATTATTCACTTTGAATCATATGCAACATATGTTCCAGTGTTGAATCATATGCAATGTATGGAATATATGTACTCAGTCCCCCACTGAAAGAGGGTCTCCATATAGTTGACATACTATACTTGACGGCTCCAAAAGGAATGAGAAACTGCTGCCAAATAAAGTCTACCACACAAAGGATGCTGTTACCTGTTCTTTATCTCCCCTGCCATGGTCATGAATGCCTTCTCCACATTTGTTGCATCCTTGGCACTAGTCTCAAGGAATGGTATTCCAATCTCATCAGCAAGGGCCTGTGATGACAAGAAACATGCAGCCAATTTTAACTACCATCCAGGTTGAAAGCAGCAGGTCCAGGAAAGGTAATTCATGCATAGAAATATTACCTTGCCAGCCTCATAAGAAACTACTCTGCTCTCAGCCAGGTCACACTTGTTCCCGACCAAAAGCTTGTTCACATTTTCACTGGCATACCTGTCAATTTCATTCAGCCACTGCTTGACATTGTTAAAGCTCTCCTGGTCAGTTACATCATACACGACCTATAGAAACACAAGTTTAAAAAGACCCAGATTAACCAAGGTGAGATAATAACAGATACCAAAAAAAAAAACGAAAAAAACCCACAATAATGCCATGAGCTCCACGGTAGTAGCTGCTTGTGATGGTCCTAAAGCGCTCTTGGCCAGCAGTATCCCACTAAATCAGAAGAATGAGCAGAAACATCAGTGTCAAAGCTTCTAACCGCTATAAAACTTAACCTTCACTACAGTTGATTACTTACAATCTGCAGCTTTATTGTCTTCCCATCTTGCTCAACGGTGCGGATTTTCTACCAGACATGGACGAAACAGGGTCATACATGGGTAACAACTAGCAAGGCATGCAAGCAATGGCACACTACAGAGGGAATAAGCTTTGTTTTATCACATTGACAAACTAACTTACAAAATCAACTCCAATAGTACTGATATAGCTCTCCAGATATGAATCATCCTGCAAAGTAAATGATAATAAAGATCCTCACGTTAAAACGGATGAGCATAACAAGCACCTATTATGAGGGATGACGCCCTACAGAAAATCAGGAATACAGCTGTTTTTAAACACCATTCCATAAATGGTGGTACTGTATCGGGATGCTGTTATGCTTCCATTTCATTATGGGACATAATTGAGATTTGAGAACATGTAAGATGGCAACTCAATCACTCCCTACCCTAGACAGGTCAATATTTGATACAGCACCAAAGCAACATTTGTATATATATAAGTATTCTATGCACCCAGGAATCGGATTGCCAAATGTATGCAAAGGGTCCAATCACAATAAGTTAGGGTAACAATGCCATATCAGCCATTTGACATGCGTGTCAGTCAGACACCACCCTAACACCATGCCTTGGAGAACAGCATTCCATCTACCCTGGTAGGAGACGCATCATCAAAACTAAACAAAAGACACTTCCTAGGACAAGACATTTTCCTAATTTCAAAAAAAAAGGAGAAGACATTTTCCTCCCAGTGTTGTCACGGAGAATGCATTCATTGCAATTAAAACAGAAGACCCTCATATGCGGTGAAAGGGAAGATAAGAATCCTCACCGCAAACCTCAGCAGCAGGCAAGACTTCCCAACACCCGAGTCGCCGATGAGGAGCAGCTTGAAGAGGTAATCACTGCACAATAACAAGAGAATGTCGTTAGAAACCATAACACAGGCATCTACATCTCATGGCAACATCTCGGTTCCTGCCCAGAAGCCAACGCAACACCCTACAACGAACTTTGGCCAACACATCCACGACAAAGGCAAAGAGTAATTAAAATAAAAACAGTAGTGGCTCTGAAAGCCCCGAGCAGGTACGCTGGAGCAACGCGACCGAACGAGCGCACCGGCACGAATCTAGATCGTTGCTAGGCTACCAGGGGACCGCGCATCCAAACCATCTGCTATTTCTGGCATGGGCACCGACAAGGCTACGACTTCTGGACTAAAGGCAACTACCAAGCAAAAACGGGCAAGGGATACCCTCTAAAAACCCACGATCGGGGCCGAATCGGCGATCGAACGACCCCGCCCGGGCGGCCGGCGGCGAGATCGGCGATTTCCCCGACCTTCCCGACCACGCTCTAGATTCAACAGGCCCGCCCGCCACCGACCGAATCGGAAGCGGCAACACGATTCGAGAGGGGGAGGAGGGAGGGCGGGGGACTTACTACTCGGGATTCATGGCGGCCGAGGTGATGGGGGGCGCGGCCGGTCGGGACGAGGCGGCTCCTGCTCTCTGGTGGAGGCGACGACCGAGGAGGTGGGGAAGGAATTGGGGTGGGAGAGACGAGACGAGAGAACAACTAGCGGAGGGGGCACGGGACGGCGTAGTAGAGAGGGAAAGGAAAAGGAATAGGGGAAGCCTTGCCTTGGGTTGTCGAGTGGGGCACGCCTCTGTCGCGTCTGCTGCCTGCGTGCGCCAACCTACCTTTGCCTGCCCTGCCAGCCGGGTCCAGCCAGCCAGGCCAGCACCAGCACCGCCACTACCACGACCGCCACGACACCCGGCTCCGGAGCCGGAGGTAGTGGTTGCGTTGCTTTTGCTGGTGCTCGAGGTCCCCGCCACCGTGGGGCCCAGTTGTCTAGGGTCGGCGGACTCTCGGACGGTTTGTCGCTTTAGCTGGGCCTGGGCCTCCAGCAGACGTGGAGAAAAAGTTGGGCCACAACGACAGAGATTCTTCATGGCGAGCGTAGAGGGATAGGATAGGACTATGGCCGTGCAGCGTGCTGCTTCCGGACAGGACAGGAGAGGACATCTCCTTTCTCTTTCTTCTGCATCCTATACATGGAGTACAAACTAAACCAGTTTTTGCGACTACAAATTCAGGTCAGATCGGTATGGTGGCAACACAACAATCCTATCACTACTATGGAGGACGGCGGCCGGAGTGCACACGCAGCGGCGGCAGCCAAGAAGAAAAAGAAAGAGAAGAATGACGCAAACACGTCGCGGGAGGAGCAGCCGCAGCAGCCACGCCATCCGGGCCCTTTTGCTCAGATCCCCGGCATCACCGACGCGTTGCGCGGGCGCCTGGAGGCACTTGGCGCAATCGAGCCGCCGCCGTCGTTCATGATCGGGAAGTCTCTGGAGATGAGCGACGTGAACCATAAGCAGGCGCGCCTGCTCTTCTCCTGCAAGCGCCGGTCGCTGCCGGAGTTCACCGGCGTGTTCACCGAGACGGAGACGCAGTTCGTCGAGGACAAGATCGGTCTGCTCGTCACCGCGCTCGACCGTGACGGCCGGAGCTACAGCCTCACGTGCAAGTACCTCGAGTCCAACGAAGGCTACCGCTTCATCACCGGATGGAAGGCGTATGTCAAGGACAACGGCCTGGGCGTGGCCATGCGCGTCGAGCTCTGGTGGTTCCGGTCTCGGAACCTGCACAATCGATACGAGCTGCGCGAACGCCAAGGACGACGGAAGAAGAAGGAGAAGGTCCCCGTCATGGTGGACAGTGGTCACCCTGATGGCTCCTTGGGCCTGGTCCTGCTGCACTACGGCTACGGCAACCAACTGCTGGAGCCGGAACAAGCCGCCGCTGCCGGCCTGGTCCTGCTGCACTACGGCAACCAACTGCTGGAGCCGGAACAAGCCGCCGCTGCTGACGAGGCGCCGACAGTCCAGGAGACGGAGACGGAGACAGGGCAGATGGAGTCCAAGAAGATGACGACGACCGCACAGGATAAGCTAGCAGATGACGGCGGTACGTGTGCTGAGCCAATCAAGTCCAAGACGACGATCGCAGAGAACAAGCTAGCCGATGGTGGCGGTGAGTGCGCTGAGCCGAAGATCAGGGAAAGAAATACTGTGATCTCTGATGAGGACGAGCTCAATGCCGCGGAAGTGCTGATGGAGATAAATGGTGGTGGCAGTAGTGGTGGAGGAGGACGACGATCACGAGGACGATAGGGAACTTGAAAAGCAAGAGCTACAGTAAATCTTAAGATGTGTAGTCGTTTAGATCGTAGGTCTTAGCTTTTTCCTATCTATTTTCCTTTTTTATTTATTATTACGAGTTTTCCTTTTTATTATTATTTTATAAGAGGTCAGGTGTGTACATACATACTACATACCACTCCCAAATCATTAACGCTCCACACAAGACATATTTCTTATAATCCTGAATCCAACTAGCATTATATATTGACATAAAAGATGTCCATCTCGACAATCCACTATCACTTGAAATTAAAGCTCACTAGCACATGCATTTATGAATGTCCACGTAAGCATGCCACACTATACACTAACAATAATTTATCTCTTCATAAGAAATTGTCTGAATAGTTTAATTTTATTCTAAATCAACACACTACTCCAGATGAAGGCAGTTCAAAACCCCCGTTCACTTGCAGATTTTTAAAACGGCATAATCAATTTGGCAATGATGAACTTATCACATCGCTGTTGGTTCTGCCAAACCGGCATTATCACTCATCTTCACTGCCGGTTCGTTTCAACCGGTTGTGTTTTTATTATATCACTGTCAAGTTATTGTGACGGAACCGCCTTAATCATAGGGCCCACGTGCCCCGTCATCGTCCTTAAGGACCTTTGACTAGTCTGCACGAGTTCCCTTTGACTTAGGTGGCCCGTCGGGTCTCATAGGAAACCCCAATTTCCCCGAGGATCTCATTGTAAGACCTTGCAAGTATTACAACAGTTTACACAAATAATTTGAATCAGAGTAAAGAGTGCGGAAGTATTACTTAAACATAGGTTACAATTACATTATCCCAAACCAGAGTTTCGCAGTGGAGTAGCTGTATACAACTAAACACCCTGCCCAAGGGTTTCATTATATACACATCTTCATCCATGTACGATCCAATGACCGGCACGATCCTTCGTAGAACTGTTTACTCAACTTACCTGCAACAGGGGTTAACAAACCCTGAGTACATGGGGTACTCCGCAAGACTTACCCGACTAAAGGTGTAAAATTAGACTCAGGAATGCAGGCTGAGGGGAGTCAAGGTAAGGCTTGAGCAAGAGTCAAAGTATTTTTGCAGAAAAGCACTTCTATCCTATTTCATTATTCGGTCTCAATATTATTTTATTCATATACATAATTCCAATATCAATTCTCGTATATTATGTACTTTCAAATTCATATTCATTCTCAAAAACACCTAGTTCCGAACCACTCTTCGCTGTAAGTGTGAGGATCATGTCTCCATTAACCGAGAAGCAACGTCGATTCGAATCCAGAAGTACCCAGCTGGGGATCCCTATCCACACTGCATATGTAGCACTTAAGCTTGCATATGCCAACCCCGCCTACCACGGCTTTTCATACCCCGGAACCGGTCCTGCGCCACCCGAGAGCACAGTACCCTCTAGTCTCCAGGCACGACGGCCACGAGGGTACACGCTACTCTCGCCATCTCTCCACTCCCAGTGCGTGGTTGTCGGTTCCAGCAGTAGAGCCACCGGAGTCAGAGGCTTTCCGTAGTATGTGGCTAGTTGCAAAGTCATGATCACAGCAGGCCGACAACGAATGGTCCCTAATATTTTTCCGTTAGAAACCATGCATTGGGACTCTAACCCAAGTACACTGGTAACTACCCGGTTTTCACATTCCTTTCCCGATGGCGACGAAAGTTGGGACTCTAACCCAAGCAGTTGGCCAACCAAACAGGAAAACCCATCCACGTTGATGATAATGGACTGGCCAAGTACACCATCACCAAACGAGGACAATACCAATCCCATAAAATGATTCATTTGTTTCATATCATCACAGTTTTCAAAATAGCATTTTTGCAACTCTATCATTAAGCATGACTAAGCATTTTTTCAATACTTTACATAAATCAGGGTCTCAGGTATAATATGTGGTCAAGGAAAGGTAATGCATCAATAGGTTATCACTCAACTCCTATTAACCTAATGCAGTAGATTAACTCAAGTGATAAATATTTTCAAATAACAAGGAGGGGCTGAATGCACCGGGGCTTGCCTGTTGCTTGAAGTAGACGAAACCCTGAAATCAATCACCGAGAAGGATCCACGTCCCCGAGTGAAGACCTTACTCGGGACACGCTTCAGATAATAATCACCACGCGTGCACTACACGAAATAATAATGCAATGCTTAATATGATGATATGTATGCCATAATGGATGAGATGCACTAAATTATAAAACGTAAACTTAATTAAAAGTTGAGTGCAGCTTTCCTTCACGATAAAGTTGTAAGCCAACAACTAACCTATTGATTATTAACTACTTTAGTTAATTGACCATTTTAACAGTCGTTGAAAGTCTAGTTAGCTACCCTATAACACTATCACACTTTTGCTTAAGCAAATCATTAAGCCCTATTATTACATGTGAACAACATGGATTGTTAATGTTCCTAATTAACAATTTAATTAAGAACTTAATCACTAATTAAAGTGCCGGGGATCACTTGTAGGATAATGATCCATGGTCAACACATAATCTAAAAGTCATATCAACCCTAAGTCATTAGTGTTGTCTACTCATTTTATTAATCAAATTATCAATTAGGATTTTTGGTTTAACATTTAATTACTACATAAAGTAATTCATTTTATACCTTAGAGAGTAAATGATCATCAAAACTTGGAACAGCAGGGGTTCATGTACTACAAGGTATGTAATCAAACCCTAAATTATTAATCGAACCATTTAAAATTAAATTCTAATAACCTTTTCTTAATAAATCGATTAATCAAGTAATTCAATAAGAAATAATTAAATTATTTCCATTTGAGCTCAGATTTTTCCTACAGATAGATTTCGACTTAAAACAGTACTACAACAAATTTCATGATTTTTAGATAAATATTTTGACCTACAAAAATCCTAGAACTCTCATTTATTATTTACAAGGGGCATTTTTAGTTCCTAAAGAATTTACTGAAAATCACTAGTTAATATTTTTTTAAAAAAATACTACATATTACAGAGAGCCCATACAATTATTATCATAATTTTTGAAGCAGCATATTAATTCCCACAAAAATAAAAAGCTACACTACTATTCAATTTACTGAGAAAAATAGAAAATGCCTATAATTCGCAGAGAAAATAAAACCTCAAATCGGCCCGAGGCGGCCCATCACGAAAAGGCCGGCCCAACTCGCCCTCACCCTGCGCGCGCTGGCAGATTCGCAGAAAGGCCCTCGAAGTTTAAGCCCCTCAACCCGAGATCCAAACGCCACTATTCATAGGAGTCACATAGTGCTCACTTAACCCCCTGGAGTTCTTTAAATTCTCCACTTCGAGCCCCTCTCTCTCCTTTCACACAGGAAACATGGCGGAGAACACCGGATCGGCTCGGTTCCACCGACGGCGAGCTCACCGACGACGAGGAGGACACTGCCGTGATCCCCGCGACCCCTCGGACGCGACCCTAAGCTTGGTTAGGCGGTAAGACGGTCGGAGCAAAGCCAGAGGTGACCACGGCGGCTCGGCTGGTTCGGAAACAGCGGCATCCCGCGTTCCGGCGACGAGGGCTCAGTAGAGTTCGAGATTATGGCACAGAGAGATCCGGAAGCTCACCACGGGATCGGTGCTCACGAAGGTGGTGGATGGGACGATGCGGAACACCGGGCGTGACGGGGACAGAGGTGGCGGCGGCGTTCTCCGACGACGCGAGCCCCGTTCCGATGATTCCCTGCGTGTAAGCACCAAACTACTTGGTTGACAAGTCTCTATGCGTCACCAGGGACCTGAAACGAGAGACGGTAGGAAGGTTACCTCCTCAGAACGAGCTAACCGTGTCAAATCGGGCCGCGGTGGCGTTACTGCCGGCCGCGGGGAAGAAAACACCCTGGGCGGGCAGTACCAGCAACGCAACCCGACGAGAGCGGACTCAAACGGTTCGCGAGGACAAGGCGTAGCTAACTACGAGATGGGGTGAGTGATGGCGTAGCAACGACGACGAATTTGGAGATGAAGCGGAAGATCGCCGGCGGCGGGTAGGAAAAGAAAAAGACGAACTGGCGGCGACATGGTGCTTATAAAGGGGCAACGAAGGTGTTCACGACGTGGATGGACCCCCACGGACCCGGCCCGACGGCGACACGCGGCCGGCCGGCCCCGGACGGCGCCGGCGCCCGGCGCGCGCACGCGCTCTGCGCACGGCAGAGCAAGGTACCGGACCCCCCCTGGCAATCACTGTAGCACAGACAGCACTGATTTGACTTTTTGTGAAATTAATTTTTATTTTATATAGCAACTGGAAAAATTGCCCAAATATGAATTGTAGTAAATTTGGTGCTGAACAACTTTGGTTTTTGGGATATACCCAAATTTTGAATGGATTTTGAATAATTCAAAAAGGGGTAAAATAAGGTTTGAAATTTCAAACTGTAATTTTAAAATTACTTTTAATTGTCCTCAACAACTTGAAAAATGGTTAAAATAAAAGTTGTTCCTCTCAATGAGCTCTACAACTCTTATTAATAAAGTTTTATCAGATTCTCAATATTTTTGAAGTTGAAGTTTCAAATTTAAATTTTAACATAGTAATTTGAGTTTAATTTGGATTTCTGTAACACAACATCAAAATCTCCAAAGATAAAAGTGGTTCCATTTTGAAAGGACTAAAACTTTTATTAAAAGACCATTATCAAATTCCTACTAGTTTTTGAATTTGTATTTTAAGTTTAACTTTAAAAACCTAGATTAAGATTTTATTTGAAATTATTTTTACTAACTTCAAAATTATCCAAAATAGAAGTTGCTTATCTTTTAAAGATTCACAACTTTTGTTTAAGGCCCAACCTCTAATTATGCTTAGTTTTTGATTTAGAGTTTTAGGTCTGCTTTAGGGTTTATAATTGATTTTCTTTTTATTTCCCAATTTAATTTAGATAATTGCATACAAACCCAAACATTCATATAATAAATCACTCTCAAGCACTTATGCATAATCACATGTTGAAATAAAATCAGTTTTGTCAATGCATAGTAAAAATGAGTTTATGCAGGATGTTTTACATGCAATGATGATGACATGGCAGGTTTTAATTAACCGTAACACCAGAGGTGTTACAGCTATTATGAACCAACAATGATATATTTTTCACAATTTATATTTTAATAATTGTTTTTTTTTCATTTTGATGGGGAGGAGGTGGGGGAGGGGGGAGGGGGAGGTGGTGATGGCTATTGAACAATTTCATATTGATGTGGAGGTAAGTATCGAATTAAGAGTTATATTATAATAGCCTATCAATATGGTCTCTTTTCCATAGTGTGTCCTGTACTTCTTAGTCCTAGCAATGAAGAATGATCCTTTCTTGCTCAAAATCTCGGCAGTCACAAACTTTGCTAGCTCCTCTTAAATTCCTCTTGTCTCGCTCCTTGCGTTCTAACTGAAGCAAGATGATATTGAGATGCACAAATGTAAGACAAAACAATAGAAATGGAAAGCATACATACTAATATATCTCCTATGTCCGTTCTTAGGCCGAAGTAAACAAACATTGCTCACATTATGTACAACCCGCATTTGTTGTTCCCCATCAGTTGATCTAGGGTCTTGAGATCCTCCATATATTGAAAACTAAATGGGGCACTCCAACGCTTTTGCACTTTACTATCGAGATTTTGCCAATGAGGTAATGCCTTCATTCTTTGTCAAACTATAAATAAAGTGTGTGAAGACCGAGGACATTACAATTGTGCTATGCAATTAGAAAATGTTGTGATATTAGGTTCACTTACTTATTCAGCACTTTGACTTGGGGTTCAGTAAGAGAAAGTGTCTTCTTCTTTGAGTTTGACATCTCGATACGTAATCTTTAAGATAGATATCTAAGAGAACAAAATGGTTGCTGCGATCACAAAGTCTATATTATTGAATGACGTATCAAAATAAGGGCCAATAACACATACTCGTAGTTGAAGGTTAGGAGTATGTTTGTTTTCTTGTATCTAAACATCCTTTTGAACTCTATCTTCAAACTCGTTGCTAGATAATCATCCCTACCACCGGTACATGTTGTCTCGTTTTTATGGAGTCCAAGAAGTATACATGACTCAATCGGTTCTTTATGCACATTTTTATCATACACCTGTATAATAAACTAGGATATATTCAAATGCAGATCATGTAGTTTATTATAATGCTGTGAGGTTAAGGTACTTACAGAGTCCATGATATCAACATCTGCATATCAAGCGAGCGCCTTTGGAAGAGCTGAAAGAGGTCTTCATAATAAACATTATGTACCATTTCTTCAGGATGATTAAAAAACCAATCCGAGAAGGATACAAACTTTGAGACAGTTGTATCCCCATTGGTAGTATCGATGGTGTAATAATCATGCAAATGTCACAAATATGTTGGAAAATCTCTATAGTCTCTTTTTTTTTTTGCAAAGCACATGAGTAGTGATTAACTTGAGCATAACAATCTTCCCAAATATGGTAGATGTCAGGTCTATGGCCAACATGCACTACATACCATGTCATTGTTGCCTAAGATGCAACAAATTAATGTGAGATTGCTCTATTATGTTCTTCACACTTGCCTAAACATGCCATTGTTTTCATGTTGTTGTTTTAATCAAACAAAAGTTATAGTTTCTACAATAGTAGTGACAATGGACCGTTGATGAAACATGTAGTATAAATTGTGTACTTCAAACTTCGTTTTTGGAGCAACACCAAATTCCATTCACAACTCAATAAAACAGTGGACCATTTGATTACAAGTTGCTGTTTTAATCAAACAAAAATTATAGATTCTACAATAGTAGTGACAATTGGACCACTAATGAAAGTTGTAGCACATCTCTTATTGCGTTTGATTCCTACTTGTACTAGCTCTTTAGTTTAGGATTAGTCTTTGAGAGAGAGTTTATTAGTTGTGTTAATCGGGTTGGTGTGGTTCTTTAGTTAGTCTTTGAGAGCACACCAACTTAGATTAGGTTGCTAGCTTGTTTAGGTACCTTGTGCGTAGAATTGCTAGAGTTAGAGTGAGTTACTTATCGCCGTATTAATTACTAACTCGTTGCTCTGTAGAATTTTTATTAGGCTATTCACCCTTTCTTTAGAACCTTTCACCTCCCCGTCTTTTCTACAGTTTGTTTTGTCGTGGCCTATAGGAAAAATCTAAAAGGATTGTACTGAAAACTTGGCAAGCCCGCCTGACCGGTTTTTGGTTCTGATTGGATCTGCTCGGGGGCTCGGGGCGGAGCTAGGCGCCTAGGCCCCCTCCACGGGATCAGCCAACCCCTATGAATTTTGCCAAACTATTTTTTATCATGATAACAAACTGATTGATACTGTGAATAGTTTTTTCGTGGGATACCACTGATTAGACCAGTCCTTGTACATGATAATATTTTTCGCGGGGTGTATTGCGTACGAGGACTGGTTTCTTAGGTGTAGACAAACAATTGAAATAAACACTATTCAGTGGTATCCAGAAACCACAATTAAATGGATGAATAGTATACAACCGATAAATTTGAAATTATCAATCAACAACATAAAGATACAGGGGAAGCATCGCATCTAGACAAGAATGAATCAAATTATTATATTTTTTAAGAAAGTGAATGAAAGAAAAAAAAAATAGAACAAACTCTTGTTCCACAGTTATGAGTCTAGAGTCTTCATATAAGAGAATAGTGTTTTATATCTAGGCAAGAACGAAACAAATTATTTTTGTTTGTGAAGAAAAAAGAAAGAAAGAATAAATCAGACTCTAATATGCTACAGAAAATTCATACTTGTAGTCCTGTACAGGTCACAGGCCATGAAAGTTCTTCTACATCAAGCACTCACGTCGGAGGCTCCATCTTTGGCGCCGGCGCCGGCACCGAGGCGGCTGGAGGACCTGGACGCCAGCAACGGCGCCGATCGCGGCATGCCGTCGCCGCCGCCGGGCGTGGGCACGGATCTCGGCGAGCCGAAGCTGATCTGGCGCGCAAAGGCCACGACGGCCTTCGCCCACTTCTTGATCTGGCCCTTGAGCCTCCCGGCGTCGACGTCCTTCAACGGGCCCGGCCCGATGCTGAGCTCCAGCCCCGAGAAGCAGCGGTCGTACCGCGCCGCCTTCTGCTTCCTGCTCCTGCTGCCGCCCGTGGCCAAGTCGTCCTCCTCCTCCCTCGCCACGGCGCCGTCGCCGTTCTCATGTCCCTCGTTGCCGCGCCGCGCCGGCAGGGACTTGCTGCCCACCGACATGGACGACGTCGGCCGTCGTCGCCGCGCTGGCTGTCAGCTATCTCTGCGCGCGGCCGATTCCGTCTGTCTTCTGACTATAATTTGCCGTAGCTTCTGAGAATTGGCTTTCGTGTTGGTAGGCTAATGGCAAGGCGCGCGTTATATAGCTGCAGCCTGCAGCAGCGCAGCACGCATGCCGTGAGAAGGCGTCGCCGATCGAGGCGGCTTTGCCTTGCCTGCAGTGACGTGCGTGGTACTCCAACCCACGGCTCACCGCGTAGTATTTGCTGATGTTGATTGTTGATGCATAATATATTCTCTAAAATTTATCCAGATATATATTACCTGCGTTCTATACAATTCTTACATTTTAAGAAGTCAAATAAAAAATACTGACATTTATGATAAAAAGATAATTATAATTTTACTCAAAGTCATAAATTTCGATAGCACTTTTCCTTTTAAACTCAAGTCAAACTTACATAGGATTGCATCCTTCTCGAGATATCACAATTCGCTGCGACCGCGGTCAGGAAACTTAGCGGGTCACCCTTGATAATCTTTGAAGTAGTTGCTTCTTCTACGGTTTCATAAATCTTTTTCTCGGAAAACGAGTATATCATGCTCTATTGGAAATTTGGAATGAATCGCGATATGTATACCGTACAATCCAGCGCAGGCTGGGTATTTATCTTTTGGTGTTACTAAACTATAATCTCGCAAAACTTTGGAGATTAATTATAAGCTTTACGGTAATAATAACGTTGATTCGCCCGGACGCTTGGTTAGTGGGCTGCGGTGCTCAGGCCCAACACCTTTCACTCCATCATTTCTTCTATCAATAAAATAATCTACTTTCTCTGTACTTGTTCTTATCTACTCGCATGGTGCCTATAGCGTTTGGCCACACATACTTGTCCATATCTGCTCGCCTCTGCCTCTGGCACTCAGCCACAAGCTGAGCCAGGCTCAGCGCATGGTCACCTCTAATGGGTAGCGCCCCCTGCCTAGCACGACATGAAGCCACCTCCGAGACGTGGTGCGGCGCGCTGCTGCCGTCACCCAAGTACGGCGTGCAGCCACCTCTGAGGCGCAACACCGACTTCTAGCCCTACCAACAGCAGCGCGTAGCTTCCCTCTTCTAGGCGCGCGCGTCGTGCGGCCACCTCGAAATCGCGATGATCGGCTATCGGACCAACCAGGAACGGCGCGTGATTGTCCTCTCTCCCACTCCTGCAGCCGCTATCTGCCCACCGCGTCGGGCTGCCGATGCCTCCATTCCACATCGTGCAGAACCCGTCGCCGTCGGATATGATTAGGAGATGCGGGGATGCCACATGTTCTAGGAGTATGTTTTAAGGGTTCCACATGTTTCATAGTTATGTTACAATGGTTTCATATGGATGTTGCAAAGATAGATTGAGATGTTCCATCTGTTACAAGTGTTCTCGAGACATGGTGCGAGTGTTTTAGAGGTATGTTGCTGGAGTTTGTTCAGATGTCACATCCTATGTTCAGACGTATGTTGCAAACGTTTTTCATTTGGATGTTGTGCATGTCTCACACATGTTGCAAGAGTATTTTCAAAAATGTTTCAGTCTTATATTGAAATGAGTGTGAAAGGATCAAGGATGCCCAAGAGGGGGGTGAATTGGGCAACTAATAATTTTTCGAAACATAATTCAACCTATTGCAATTTGCCCAATGTCACCCCATAAGTGCTTGTGTCAATTCTATTCCTAAAACAAGTTATGCAACCTAGAGACAAGTCCTAACACAAGTATACTACTCTAGAAAAGTAGAGAACACAAAGGAAATGCGGGAATGTAAAGGGTTAGAAAGACAAATCCGATTTTTCCCGAGGTATCGGAGAGTCGACACTCCCCACTAGTCCTCGTTGGAGCACCCGCGCAAGGGTGTAGCTCCCCCTTGATCTTCGCAAAGACCAAGTGCTCTCTACGGGCTGATCCTTTGCCACTCTGGCGCGGTGGATCGCCCACAACCGCTCACAACTTCGACTTGGGCCGCCCACAAGCTCTCCAAGCGGTCACCAAGCCACCGATCGCCACCAAACCGTCTAGGTGATGCCGATCACCAAGAGTAACAAGCCTAAACTCTCACTTGACCAAGAACAAGGCCAAAGAGGGTGATGGATGCACACAAGTCACTCTTGATCTCTCCAGGAAAGAAGCTCTCAAGCAATGGAGTTCACACTAGTCTCCCTAGGGCTCTTGCTTTCTCACAAGATCAACAACGGTTTCTTCAACTGTTAGAAATGGCAAGAGAGGTAGAATGGAGGCTTTGGTGGAGTATAAATACTCACCCTCTCCAAAACTAGCCGTTTCTCACTTTCCTGCGAACCGTTGGACTCTGCTGAGGCTCGACCGTCGGACTAATCTCCACGGTCCGACTCTCACACAAACACTGCGCCCAGAACTGTGACAGAGGGGCGTCGGACCGAACTCGATGGTCCGACGCTCCTCAGTCCGACACTTCTGAACTGTGGGCACAGTGTCTCTCAACGGCTAGTACGCGGAGCAATGGTCCAACGCACACCGTCGGACCAAATTCGACGCTCAAAACCGCGCTGGGAACCTCTCTGGAAGCGTCGGACGCTAACAGACATTAGTCCGACGCTCCCACTTGCGACGGTCCGACGCTCACCCAAAACCCAGAGGCACCGTCGGACTCTGGCCAATGGTCCGACGACCATCCAGCCAGGGTCCGACGCTCCCTGGCACGCTGAGACTCGTCCAGGGGCTGCCACGTGTCGTCGGACTCTAGCTATTGGTCCGACGCCCATACTAGTTAGAGTCCGACGCCTCTAATTTGATCAAAACTTCGCCGAATCGAAAACTTTCCAAAACGAAGTTTGATCCTCTCTCTCTCAAGAGTATCCCTGGGCTGTCTAGAGCTATGTTGGACAAGTGTGCATCCATCTACACTCTCTAATCTTGCTCTATGTCAAGCTACCCATCCAAACCCCTCTTAATAGTACGGTCAAATAGAAAAACAAAACCTAAGACTACGCCAAGTGTCTCTCAACTCCAAACGACACTTAGCACTAGCCTATCACCGTCTTGTCTTCCATCCTTTGAAAACCGAATCGATTTCCATCGCTAGGGGCTTGAACCTACATGTTATTATGACCTAACCTCTAGGTTATCCTGCAAAACACACGTTAGTCATAATAACCGTCTTATTGTCATTAATCACCGAAACCACTAGGGCCTAGATGCTTCAATCTCTTCCTTTTTGGTGATTGATGACAACAACTTCAAATAGATTTAGAAAGAGTGAGGTTTTTAAAGGTTTGATTCATATAAGCATGTGACAATAAGAGCAAAAGGGTTAGGCATGCTTATACAAATCAAGACCACAAGGTACAAATAAGATATGAAATAAGAACAAGTACCAAATGATACGCTCATGATCGGAGTGAAGTGTGGAAGCTAAGACAAGAGCATAACCAAAAGTGAATCAAGTGACACAATATATAAATAATCATGAAGCTCAAACACAAGTCACAAGCAAGTCTCAAACATGAAAATAAACATGATGCATGATAATGTCACATCCAAAAGAACAAAAGAACCAAAGCCCTCTCACGCACTCCCCCTAAATCTATGCTCTCTCCCCCTTTGGCATCAAGCACCAAAGACCTAAGACTCAGGAGGAGGAGAAGAAGCTGCAGCGTCGCGGTCGGAGGAGTGAGGTCGAAGCTCAAACTGAGAAGGGTCTTCCTCGGACTCGGAGCTCTGAATAGCCTGACCCTCTGTCGGAGCACGGGAAGGTGAAGCGGTCCGGGTCTGCTCAGGCGTCTCTGTAGCTGCTGCTATGACTAGTACGGTCGCAGGCCCTACTGAAGTCGGGAGAGGCCCTGAGGAGGCGACTGACGACGGTAGTGTCTCTGTAGTCCCAGTCGCAGGTGGAGCTGTGGTGGTGGTAACAGGCAGTCTGAACTCAGGAGGTGTGGGCATGCCTGTGATCTCACTGAAAGTAGCACCCAAGCTCCTGGACACTGAGGGGCCACCTATGTCAGGTGTGAAACCGGTGTGGATCGGAGTGAACCCCTGAGTGCCTGGCGTGGCAAACCACTACTGAGTCTGCTGAGTAGGCGTGACAAACTGACTCTGTAGTGAAGTTGTGCCCTGACTCTGAAGTCCACCGGACTGTATCGCTGGAGTCACCTGGGTTGCAGTGGCTGCCGGTCCAATCTGCTGGACTGGAGAGGCATTGGCTAGGTACGGCGGGGCTCCGGTGTGCCTGATGATGTGCTCCATAAACCCAAAGGTCTGTAGCTGAATCTGCTGGCTCTGGAGCTACATCTAGAGCATCTGCTGCTGGAACTGATCCTACCTGAGCTGAATCTGAGTGAGAGCTGCAGCCTGCTCCCTGGCAAAATGGGACTGCTCCTGGACGTGAAGGGATGGCCCGGTAGTCCCTGTCAGAGCTGGATGAGGAGGTGTCGACGGGGTCGTCGTCTGCAAGTAACTGCTCAAGCTCGCTATGGGCAACGTGCCTCATAGCCTCGTCCTGCTGCTGTACCTCTGCCATATCTGCCCCTGAAGTCTGACGGTGCTGTACTCTGTGTAAAGCTCTGCTGCCACGGCGTCCGTCAATCAGAGAGGTCATCCTATATACTGGAAACTCTGTCTCAGTCTGGCGCAACTCACGGGAGATACCTGTCCAAATCCGGTGCAACCTCCGCTCAAGGATGTGTGAGATCCAATGAGCGTAGGGGAGCTGTCGCCTAGACCTGATGCCCTCTACTATGGTGTCCTCCATCTCACTGATAATTAAATCGGCAACGTCAAACTCGGACTGCTGGACCAGGGAACTAAGGAGCCACAGCTGTAAGTGAGTAAGACCCTCCTTGTACCCCTCCCGCGGTAAAAGAGTACGCCTCATCACGTCGTTCAAGAGACGAACGACGGGACGAAGCTCCGAAGGTGTCCTGCGGGAGCCGTCTTCGAACGGTGGTCGAAAGCATGCTGCTATATGAGCAGTACCAGGTGCCAGTCCTCCGTGAGCCCTCCTCGGCGGGTCTGTCGTGGCATAGCAAATGCTGTGTAACCTAGTAGCTGACTCTGGCACTCCAAGCAGCTCTCGCAGAGCCTTCGCGTAGAGCTGGTATGGCTCTCCACCAAAGGTGTACTGCAAGTACTTGTGGTCGGGGTCGATCCATAGTGAAGCATAGAACTCTCGGACTCACGACTCCACGTATCGGCTTGATCGGCCAAGAAGCTCCGCAAGTCCAAGCAGGTATGTCAAATATGACCTGATCTCCTCTCCTGCTGCCTGGACTATGTCCTCTAGGGGACACACTCTGTGCTGTCGCAGTCCAACTCCTGTGGCCATGAGGGCGGTGAAGAAGTCCTCGTGAAGAGTAGTGTACCAGCCCTCAGAAGCTCTGGGATCTCTCTGATCCGGAAACCAGCTGGCAAGCGACGTCAGCCGGAGCTCTCTGACTCGGGCTGCAGAGATCCTCTGCAAGTCCAAGTGAACATCCGGCTTAGGCACCGGCTGAGGCTCGGAGGGAGCAGGCACCCTGGGGACTCGGTTGCTGCGCCTCTGACCAGCGGGCCGGGGTGGCACCGAAGGTCGAGTGCGGCCCGAGCGACGAAGAGGTGGAGCCTGGGCCTGCTCCCCCTGAGTAGCTGCCTCCTGCTGCTCTGGCTGCCTTGGCTCTGCCTCTAGCTGTGCTGACTCAGTCTCCGGCTGTCTCTGAGGCTGTGGCTGCTCCTCGGTCTCATCTCTGCCTGACAAACTGACAGAGATGCCTCCAATGTGTATACCTCTGTCACGCTCTGCCTCCTCTGCAGCCTGTGCTACCCTGATGGCCTACCTCTGCTCTGCTAAAAGCCTCTTTCTTTTCTTGCTGCTCTCGACGAGAGGGGCCTTCCCCTTGTCCAAAGGTGGACGAGGAGGAGGCCTCTCGTCTCCACCTGTGCCTCCCTCACTGCGGCTGACCTGCTTGCACCTCACCATTTCTGCCAAATGTCACTGCCCCTCAGTAACTGACAACTGCCGCTGACACTCAAAGGCTTGGCCTCATTCCGTATCCGCGGGCTTGGCCCCGGATTCACTGACGCACTGCCACACACTCTGACCACGACAGCTGCAAGAGAGAGATAGACAAGGTTTACATAAGCATATATAAGCTAGAGATGAGAGAACCTATGGAAGCAAGCGTATAGGATAGGAGCGGAAAAGCAAAGCAACCTGAGAAAAGACCTGCGAAGAGGAGAGAATCACTGTTGAACGGGGCACCACAGGGTCAAGGAGAATCACTGCATGACATAGGGCACAAGTCAATGACTAGAGCAACTGACATGGATATGCAATGAATAGGGAGGAAACTAGGTGTGGAGGCAAACGAGGATTACCACAAGGTGAGAATCACCTCCACGAACCCTAGAAGGCCGAGAGCAGAGCTACGCTCCAAAGGATCTGCGATTAACGCGAAGAGTTTTGGTTAAAGCATTTCGTCGAGCAGTTTAAGCGCGAGGAAGATTTGAAACAAGGAATTCGAATCTAACCACCAATGGAGCAGCTGAGGAGTGAAGGGAATGAAGAACTCGACGACGGGGAGACCTTGGGCCGCGGTGAAAAGCTCAACGGCGGCGAGGAACACGGCGGCGGCTGTGCACGGCGGCGCTGCTCGGCACGGCGGCGCTACTGTGCTGGGCGAGCGCACGGGAGGGAGGAGGTGCCCGCACGCACAGGAAGGCACTCACGGCCGGCGGTGAGGGCGCGGGCAAGCCAGCGGCGGAGGGCAAGGGCGTGGCGTGGCGGCGGGTAGGGTTTGTACGGGTGGCGGCGCTCGGCTTCGATCGGCACGGGATGAGGACGAGAGCGAACTGACAGCGGGGCCCCACGCGACAGAGAAAGAAAAAGGCTGATCCGCGCCTTCGAACCGACCGTCGGACCCTTACTGTGCAAGCGTCGGACCAATACTCCGCAGACCGACGCTTCCAGTAAGCTCCAGCGGCCGTCGGACTTAGACCGACGCTCCTCGTCGGACCAATAGTTTCGGTCCGACGCCGTGAACGCGGCGTGAACACGGCGTGACACGGCGTGAACTCTCTTATCCAATAGTCCGACGTCCGAAATTTCACGGTCCGACGCTGCGTCCGACGCTTCCTTCGGCTTTGCCAGTGACCGTCGGACTGAAGCAGAAAGTCCGACGCTGTGAAAACCAGCGTCCGATGCCTCGGTCAACAAGGAAAGGGACCGTCGGACTGAGGCAATTGGTCCGACACTGGGAAAATCAGCGTCCGACGCCTCGGTCCGACGCCCTAAAACCTGTTTTCTTCCAAACTTCTTCGCGCCGACTTTTCCCAACTAAGTTCCAACCCCAATAAGAGTCAAATAAACACCAGTTGGAACTAGTATGAGATGCCCTCTCTCAAACCCTCAATTTTTCAAATATTTTGCCTTAGGCATATGTGAATTTTATGAAGATAGGCAATGAAATCCAAGAATGAAACGACAAAACAACAACCATGCAATATGCAATGCAAATTCACGTAAATTAAACTAGTTGCTGTCAAGTTTTTCCTCGGGTAAGCTTCTTCACACGCTTTTAGGCGGTTATCTTAACCGAGTTAGACAAGCCCTACGTGCAATTCAATGTTAGACATGTTTTATGTTACAATGCAATGCACATGACAACACAAGATCATCTTTTAATGAAGTTGCTTAGATCAAGGCAATTAAGTTCATTCCTTAGAGTACAAAAGTGCCTCATCCAATGGTTTAGTGAAAATGTTCGCCAAGTTATCATTCGTTCTCACTCCCTCAAAGGAAATGTCACCCTTGGCAATGTGATCTCTAAGGAAATGATGACGGATGTCAATGTGCTTTGTGCGGGAGTGTTGAACCAGGTTATTGGCAAGTTTTACCGCACTCTCGTTGTCACACAACAAAGGCACCCTTTTTAAGTTGATTCCATAATCAAGTAGGGTTTGTTTCATATAAAGAATTTGTGCACAACAAGCACCCGCGGCAATGTATTCCGTTTCGGTTGTTGACAAGGCAACACTATTTTGTTTCTTGGAGGACCAAGAAACTAGTGATCTTTCAAGCAAATGGCACCCTCCGGATGTGCTTTTCCGGTCAATCTTGCAACCGGCATAATCCGAATCGGAATAGCCGACAAGAGTAAAGTTAGCTCCTTTGGGATACCAAAGGCCAATGCTCGGGGTGTGCTTTATGTACCTAAGGATTCTTTTTATCGCAACAAAGTGAGGTTCCTTAGGATTAGCTTGAAAGCACGCACACATACACACACTAAACATGATGTCGGGCCTAGATGCGGTCAAGTACAACAAACTACCAATCATAGAACGATAGAGAGTTTGGTCAACCGATTTACCTCCCTCATCAAGATCGAGATGTCCATTGGTAGGCATGGGGGTCTTGATGGGCTTACATTCTTCCATCTTGAAGCGCTTGAGGAGATCCTTCGTGTACTTCTCTTGTGACACGAACGTCCCTTCCCTCATTTGCTTGACTTGAAAGCCGAGGAAGAATGTGAGCTCACCAATCATGGACATCTCAGACTCTTTGGACATCATATCACCAAATTCCTTGCAAAAATCTTCATTAGTCGAACCAAAGATAATATCATCAACATAAACTTGACAAATGAAGATGTGCCCTTTGTGCTTCTTGGTGAATAGTGTGGTATCAACCAAGCCGATTTTGAAGCCCTTGTTGATGAGGAAGTCACGGAGGCGCTCATACCAAGCCCGTGGGGCTTGCTTCAAGCCATATAGCGCCTTGGACAACCTATAAACATAGTTTGGATATCTAGGGTCTTCAAAACCCAGTGGTTGCGAAACATAGACAAGTTCATTTATGAAGCCATTTAAAAATGCACTTTTCACATCCATTTGAAAGAGTTTTAGATTGTGATTAGATGCATATGCAAGTAGGATACGAATGGCCTCTAATCTTGCAACCGGGGCAAAAGTCTCCCCAAAATCCAAGCCTTCAACTTGGGAGAACCCTTTTGCCACGAGCCCTGCCTTGTTTCTCACAATGTTGCCCTTGTCGTCTTGTCTGTTGCAGAACACCCACTTGGTGCCTATGACTCTTGCTCCTTTTGGCTTCTCTTCAAGTGTCCAAACTTGATTGCGGGTGAAGTTGTTGAGTTCTTCATGCATTGCATTCACCCAATCCGGATCTTGAAGAGCTTCCTCTATGCTAGTAGGTTCAATACAAGAGACAAACGAGTGATGTTCAATGAATTGAGCATGCCTTTGTGAGCGAGTCATTACCCCCCTTGAAGGACTCCCTATTATGAGATCTTGAGGATGTGCTTGTAGGAGTGGAGTAATTCTTCTATCAACCACTTGAGGAGGAGGTTGTGGAGCATCAACATCTTGTGCTTGTGCCTCAATTTCTTCTTGTGTGATGTGGGTGTCTACATGTGGATCCACCCCATCTTTATCTTCATCATCTTGAGGCACATTTGATGAAGATGGTTGATCGATCACTTGCACATCATCACCATCATCTTCATCATCTTTTGGCTTGATGTCTCCGGTTGGCATGTTCTTCATGGCCTCCTCAAGGGTTCATCACCTACATCATCAAGATTCTCATGCTCTCCTTCAGAGCCGTTAGATTGATCGAACTCCACATCATATGTTTCTTCAACAAGACCGGTGGCATTGTTGAATACTCTATATGCTTTGGACTTCAATGAGTAACCAATAAGAAAACCAATATCACAACGTATTTGAAACTTCCCTAGGTGTTGCCGCTTCTTGTAGATGTAGCATTTGCAACCAAACACCCGAAAGTAGGAGACGTCTGCCTTCTTGCCAATGAGTAACTCATAGGGGGTCTTCTTTAGCAACCGGTGAGGGAATAGGCGGTTGGATGCATAGCATGCGGTGTTGATTGCCTCCGCCCAAAACCTCTCCGGTGTGTTGTACTCATCAAGCATAGTCCTTGCAGGGGTGATCAACGTCCGGTTCTTCCTTTCAACTACACCATTTTGTTGAGGGGCATAGGTGGATGAGACTTCATGCTTGATCCCAACTTCATCACAATATACTTCAATGTTTGTGTTGTCAAACTCTTTTTCATTGTCACTTCTAATCTTCTTGATCTTTACTTCAAATTCATTTTGTGCTCTCTTGGCAAACTTCTTGAAGGATTGGGCTATTTCGGTCTTGTCATGAAGAAAGAACACCCAAGTATATCTTGAAAAGTCATCAACAATCACTAAGCAATAGAGCTTGCCACCAATGCTTGCATAAGTTGTTGGCCCAAATAAGTCCATGTGAAGTAGCTCTAATGGTCTTGAAGTTGACACAAATGCCTTGGATGGATGTGTATTTGCCACTTGCTTCCCGGCTTGGCAAGCACTACATAATTTGTCCTTCTCAAATACAATATCTTTCAATCCTCTCACAATCTCCTTCTTCAATAACTTCTTGAGTGTGCTCATCCCAACATGTGCAAGCCTTCTATGCCAAAGCCACCCAAGAGATTGTTTGGTGAATAGACAAGTCTTCAAATTTGCATCTTCCGAGTTGAAGTCCACTAGATAGAGATGATTGTACCGAAAGCCCTTGAATATCACTTCATTGTCATCTTTCTTGGAGGCAACCACCTCTTCACATGTAAATAGGCATTGGAAGCCAAGATCACACAATTGACCAACGGATAGCAAGTTGAAGCTCAAAGAAGCAGCTAGAAGCACATTTGAAATGAAATGATCATTAGATATAGCCACTTTGCCAAGCCCTTGCACTTTGCTCTTGGAATTATCACCAAATGTTATCTTTCTTTAGTCTTCTACATTCTCTTCAAGGGAGGTGAACATACGAGCATCACCGGTCATATGTTGAGTGCATCCACTATCAATTACCCAATGAGAGCCACCAGTCTTGTAGTTCACCTACACACAACAAATCAAGCTTGATGTTTAGGAACCCATACTTGAGAAGGGCTCCGGACTTTCTCAACCAAAGCTTTCGCCACCCATAGTTGCCTAGGCCTATTCTTGTTAGGGGGGTCCTAGGAACATGAATTTCACTTTGCCCTTAGAATCTTTCCTTAGCATGTAATGAGCATCAAAGGCAAAGGGCCTAGCATGCTTTGGCAAAGGTTGTGTGAAAGCCCATGTTTGGTTTTAGATAATTGATGAAACCTAGTTTTCTAACGATTGCTCTAAGTGTTTCATGAGAACAATTAGCAAACAAGATGGAGCAAAGGACCGGGTCGGTGGAGGCCACAAGTGAAGGGAAATGACGGCGTCTATGAAAATGGTGTAAGCCCATCAACAAAGGAGAAAGCTCTATTGACGGCATCCATGCAAATGGTATAAGTCCATCATCAAAGGTGTCCACAAGGTCCATCAAGAGATGAGAAGGAAGTTGATAAGAAACCAGGAGCTCAAGGCAAAGGTATAACCAATAGGAGCTCTTTTGGTTTTCGTGATCAAGACTCCATAGAGAGAGCGATCACATTTAGGATAGATAGCCGTACTATCAAGAGGGGCAAAATCGTTGATGAAATACGGTTATCAAGTGCCACTAGGTGTTCATGATCATTGCATTGCATATAGATGCTAGTGACACTAACAAACTCTTGGAAAACTCTTTTGAAAAAGCTAACACACGTGCACAAGGTGTAGAACAATTGGTGTTAGCACATGGGAACAAAGGGTGAAAGGTTTGAGTGAAAATCCTGAGAAAACAGAGCGTCGGACCGTAGAGTCTCAGAGCGTTGGACCAATGTCTTCGGTCCAACGGCTAACACTACTGAGAGCGTCGGACGCTCAGTCCCTGAGCGTCGGACCATTAGCCAAAACGTCCGACGGTGCAGATCGTGCGAGAGATGACACGTGGCGAGCTCTGAGAGCGTCGGACTCTCGGCGTTAGTCCGACGGTGAGCGTCGGACCAACGTCCGACGGTTTTCAGGGCTCGGGGAGCTCTCTGGAAGCGTTGGACGGCCGCGTTCATTAGTCCGACGCGCTGTGTAGTTTCAGTCCGATGGTGCAGTAGCAGTGGGCGTCGGACCGCGGGTGTTAGTCCGACGTTCGTCCGTCCGACGGTTCGTTTAGCGCGGGAAGTTAGCCGTTGTGATCCAACGTTCGACTTCAAAAGGCTAGTGACACGTGGCGTTCATCCGGGGCGTCGGACCGTGCCGATTAGTCCGACGGTCTGGCCGTCGGACAGTCCGACGGTACGCAGTGAAGTCTAAACGACTATTTCCTTGTGTGTGGCTTATAAATAGTCACTTGGCTGGTTTGGGAAGGATCTCTTGGCACTCCTAAACATCATAGAATACTTGTGAGCCTTCCCACTCCACTCTCACTCATCCTACTTGATTCTGATCATCATTTGGTGAGTTTGGAGAGCATCAAGTGCATTGCATTGATAGAGATTATCTAGAGGCACTTGGTAGTGGTGATTCGCAGCGGTTTCTCTCATTACTCTTTGAGTTTGCCGACTCCTAGACGGCTTGGAGCTGTGAGGATCGTTGAGGGGAGTTGGTGATTGTCTTCGCCTCCGATCAAGTTATTGTGAGGGGTTCTTGAGCCTATCCCCGCGGGAGATCGCGAAAGGCATCTTTAGTGGATTGCTCGTAGCTTGGTGGATCCCCATCTTATGTTGGTTGTGCGGCACCCTTGAGAAGGTTTTGGCGTGTGAAGCCAATTAGCGCGTGAACCTCCAAGTGGGTGTATCGCTACAACAAGGACTAGCTTGCCGGCAAGCAAGTGAACCTCGGTAAAAAATCTTGTGTCATCTCTCTACCGAGGATTTTCCTTGTATTTGATTGATTGGTTATATTGGACTTCATATCTTCTCTACACCGGGGGTATTGAAATCACCTCTACTCTTTACTTTTGTGTACTTACTCTCTTGTGTAGTTTGTTAGTTAGTTGCTCACTTAGGAGTAATGTATAGTAGTGACATAGCCTTTGAGTGTGAACTAGTGATCATAGTGTAGTATACTTGTCTAGGTGGCTTGCATAGCATAGTTTAGAGCTAGTGCTTTGCAAAGCTTGCTATTGTTACTAATCGGCTTGTTAAGTGTTGTTTATAGATTTTTATAGGCTATTCACCCTCCCTCTAGGCATTTAGGACCTTTCATTGTGGTGGCGGTGTCTTGCACTCATGAGCAAAGTGACCTTCTTGTCCACATTTAAAGCATCTCTTTGGCTTGGGTTTGGGCTTGCTCTTTGCTTTGTTGAGGCGATTTTGAGCTCTAATATTTTGCACCTTCTCACCCATATAGCCAATCCCACTTCTATCAAACTTCATCACGGTGTTCATGAGGAGATCACTTTGAAGATATTGGCCTCTTGTGAATTTTTGCAAGCCCACGGTGAGATGACTCTTTTCTTGCTTCAACTTCTTGTTCTCTTCCAATAAGCTTGCAAGGTGACACTTCTCATTCTTGAGGATCTTGTTTTCTTTTCTAAGTACTTCAATTTCATCATCTTGTTGCACCGCTTCAATGACAATGGTATTTGTGGTTGATTGCTTCTCAAGCTCTTTCTTCAAGTTGTCATTTTTAATCTTGAGCTTCAAATAGTCATCATGGCAATCAGCCACCACCACTTCCTTGCCTTTGCTACGAGCACCTTGCTCAATGATCTCATCAATCAAGTCATCACATGATGTAGCTATGTCACACTTAACAACATGGTTAGGAGCATCATGTGTTTCATTAGAAAGCAAGTCATAAGCCATAGCAAGGTTGTCATGATTCACTTTCACTTGAGTATAGTCCTCTTTTAACTTGTTGTAGCTGGTGGTGAGCTCAATGTGTATTCTCTCAAGTTTATCATGTTTTCTTTGAGCTCTTTTATGTTGGCTTTGAGCTCCTTGAGCTTGGATGACACATTTTGATTTTCAACTCTAAGCTCATCACTAGCTTTAGTGAATTGTTCATTTTGAGCTAAAAGGTTGCCATTCTCAAGTTTTAACTTTTCATTTTTCCTTGTTAGCTTTCTTATAACTTTGGTGTAGTCATTAAGCAAGCTAGCAAGTTCATCATAGGTGGGTGAATCATATTCATTATCACTATCACTACTCTCATCATCACTTTGTACCTTCTTATCCTTAGCCATAAGGCAAAGGTGTTGTAATACCTTTGGTATTAGAATTCAATTAATCTGCCATGTCATCATATTTAAATTTAAGCATCTGCATATGATTGAGCTTAGGGCTTAGAGTGATTTGATTTCAGCTAAGTATTGATTGTGTACTTGAGCCCTTAATAAAAAAAAATCAAAAATGAAATTAAATAGAAATTGAATTAAACCCTAATGTTGATCTAAAAACCCCATTTCAAAATCTAAATGAAATATGGGAAAAGTGTCTAAATAAAAGTTATAGATTTTTAAAAATGGAACAACTTTTATTTTTGGAGATTTTGAAGTTATATTATAAAAATTCAAATTTAACTCAAATTACTATATTGAAATTTATATTTGAAACTTCAATTTCAAAAATATCAAGAATCTTCAAAAACTTCCTTCATAGAAGTTGTCAATCTCTCTGAGAAGAACAACTTTCATGTTTACCAATTTTCAAGTTGTTGAGAAGAATCAAAAGTAATTTTAAAAATTCAGTTTGAAATTCAAAACCCTTTTTACCCCCTTTTCTGTAGTTTGAAAATTTGACCGAATCTGAACATACTTCAAAAAGCAAAAGTATTCTACACAAAATTCTCCACAACTTTTATTTTGGGACCACTCACTGATTCAGCTTGGGTAGGGTTTAATTGGAGAAAATAGCTTTTGACCTCTCCCTGTGCTACAGTAGCCGAGAAGGGGGGGTCCCCTGTTCGCGAGCGCGCCGTACGCGCGTGCCGCGCCGCGCGCCGGCCGTCGTCCGGCCGCCGGGGCCGGGGCACCGCCGCGTGGTGCGCCGCAGGGGGGGGCCCCGGGCCGCCTCGCCCTTATCTCTTCCCCGTCCGCGGCTTTAAATGGCGACGAGCTCGTCCATCGCCTTCTTCTCCTCGGTTCACCGGCAACCGGTACTACCGATCGGCGGCGACCGTTACTACCGATCGGCGGGAATTGGTCGTGTCCCGACCAACTCCACCCTCCCAATTCCACAGCCAGCTAGCCAACTTCCTTGCGCACCTCCTGAGCCCCTTGTTGAGGTTTGCCGTTGCCGGAATCCCGCGCAGCTGCTGCTTCGTCCTCCGCGCCGACCGAGCGCCGCCGTGGGTCTTCGCGACGCGGATAGCTCGCCTCGGTGAGCCTCTCTCTGTTAACGCGTGTGTTCTACGTTTCGTGCCTCGCCGTGGTGCTCATGTGCGCGACGGTTTCTTGTTTGGAGCTCAGGGTTCGCCGGAACGGGAGATCGCCGTCGAGTCCGCCTTGCTGTTTCCGACCGTCACCGTCAAGCTCGTCGTTCCGAGCCTTCTCCGTCTTAACCACCTGTGATTCTTGACCCCGGTGAGCTCTGTGGTACCCTCGATGTCGTCGGTTTAGCTTGTGATGGTCCGTAGGTCGCGGGAGTCGAGCCGCTGCCGCGGTGAGCCGCCATGGCCGCTCTCGGTCGTGCTCGGTAGGCCGGGGGGCGGTGCGAAGTCCGTAGCTGGGGTGCGGTCGTCAGTAGGAACTCGTCGGGTGTCGGCCTCCAGTGGCGATTCCGCCGGCACGGCCGCGCCGGTGGCGCAGAGCCGCCGCGCGCGCCTGCGAGGGAGACGGCGAGAGGAAGAAGAAAGGAGGGAGGGAAGAAGAGACTGGCGGGCGGGGCCCGTTCGTCAGCGGCGCGGGGCAGAAAGAGGCCGCGCTGGGCCGGCCTGCGTGCTGTTGGGCCGACCCGGGCCGATTTGGCGTTTTTCTTTTTTTCGGGAATTTCCAAAGGGTTTTCTATTAATAATTGAAATGAATAGTTCTGTGTTTTAATCTTTTTGTGAGAATTAATATACTGCCCCAAAAATTATGGAAATTTTTGTGAGTACTCTCTATAGTGTGTAGTATTTTATAAAAATATTAAATATAGATTTTGAACACTTTCTGTAGTAGTTAAAAATCAGTATATTAAAAAAAAATGCAACTTTAGGCATTTTTAATTAATTCCCTGTAATTCCAAAAATCATGAAATTTTATGTGCCACTATTATAAGTCAAGATCTATCTGTTTGTGAAGTTTGAGGTCAAATAGAAATAATTTAATTAACTGTTAATTATATGCTTGGTTAATTGGTTAATAAAATAAATAGGAAATTTTGGTGATTAGGGTTTGATGTGGATTTTTGGATTGATTGAAATTCTAGGTCAATCACCTATATGACCTAGGGCAGTATGGATTAGATTATTCATGTCTAGCTAAGGTAGGGTCATGTACTCATGTGTGGTTTATTTATTTGTTATTAAATTTCGTCTGTCATTTCATGTGCATCACATTCATACATTCATTCATTGCAAACGTGTAGTGACCGAGAATCCAGAGGTTAAGTCTGAGGGTCCATCTGAGGAGACTACTCAGGAAGTCATACAAGGGTTTGACATTTGTGGAACTGACCCGGATCCGACACTCTACGCAATTCAAGGCAAGCCCCGGTGCATTCAACCCCTTCTTGTTATTTAAAAATATTTATCACTTGAGTTAATCTATTGCATTAGGTTACTAGGAGTTGATTGACAACCACTTGATGCATGACCATCCTTGACCAATTACCAATAACTGATAACCTGATTTGATTAAAAGTATTGAAAAATGCTTAGTCATGCTTGACGGTTAGATTTGCAAAAATGCTATTTCAAACTATGATGATACAAATGAAATGAATCACTTTATGGGACTGGTTATGTCCCTGTTTGTTGACAGTGTTCCTAGCTAGTTCATTGTCATCAACAGGGATGGTTTTTCCCGTTTGGTTGGCCAACTGCTTGGGTTAGAGTCCCAACTTTCGTCGCCATCGGGAAAGGGATGTGAAAACCGGGTAGTTACCAGTGTACTTGGGTTAGAGTCCCAATGCATGGTTTCTAACGGAAAAATATTAGGGACCGTTCGTTGTCAGGCCTGCTGTGATCAAGACTTTGCAACTAGCCACATACTACGGAAAGCCTCTGACTCCGGTGGCTCTACTGCTGGAACCGACAACCACGCACTGGGAGTGGAGAGATGGCGAGAGTAGCGTGTACCCTCGTGGCCGTCGTGCCTGGAGACGAGAGGAGTACTGTGCTCTCGGGTGGCACAGGACCGGTTCCGGGGTATGAAAAGCCGTGGTAGGCGGGGTTGGCGCATGCAAGCTTAAGTGCTACATACGCAGTGTGGATAGGGATCCCCAGCTGGGTATTAATCGATTCGAATCGTCGTTGCTCCTCGGATATGGAGACTTGATCCTCACACCTACAGTGAAAAGTGGTTCGGAACTAGGATTGTTTTGAAATAGATTAAGTAAAGGAAAGAATGTTGATATATGAGAAAGAACTTGGAGAAATGGATAATGATGGATAATGTTATAAAATATTGAGATAGGATTAGTAGTGCTTTTTCCGCAAAACTTTTGAACTCTTGCTAAACCTTACCTTGACTCCCCTTAGCCTGCATTCCTGAGTCTAATTTTACACTTTTAGTCGGGTAAGTCTTGCGGAGTACCCCATGTACTCAGGGTTTGTTAACCCCGTTGCAGGAGGGCAGCAGGAGACCGAAGTTTGTCTCGCCCCGTGCTGCGTCACTATCGTCCAGGAGAGTGAAGAAGACTAAGTTAAACCCTTGGGCAGGGTTCGTGAAATATTTAACTATCTGTCGTATTGTTGTTCCAAACTCTACTGCTACTCTTTTAAATTTATGGTCTGTAATAACTGCACTTAATTTTATTCGAACACTGGTCTGTAATATTAAGTACTATTTATTCTTCCGCAAATTCTACTCTGATGTATTTTGTTATAAAATGTTGTAACTCTGTAATGACTTCGCAATGGGATCCTGTCGGAGATAACGGGTGCTTATGTAGCCCGCCAGAGCCCGCTTAGGTCATATGGAACACGGGTCCGGCTGTCAGATGTCGTTAGTGACGTTGACAGGTGCCTGTGGGCCACGTGATTTAGGCGGTTCTGTTACAGGTGTGTTGGAGATGAGGGCGGTGATGGCGGTGGAGGAAGTGAAGTCCCAATCACAAGAGCAGCCATCTTCTCCTTTTCATCATCACTTTCTTCACAGGAAGAGCCACTAGAAGATTCAATGTCGGTGAGCCAATCACCAACAATGTAAGCCTTGCCACTCTTCTTGCTTTTGTGAAATTGCTTCTTCTTGAACTCTTTCTTCTTGAATGGCTTGGCCTTCTTCTTCTCATTTTCACTTTCATCACTTGAATTTTGCCTTTTGCCCTTGTTCTTGTTCTTGAACTTGTCTTTCTTGGGCTTTGGGCATTGATGAGCAAGATGCCCAAGCTCTCCACAATTGTAGCAATCCATCTCGGAGATGGACTTTCTCTTGCTACTAGTGAAGAACTTCTTCTTGTTGGAATCAAATTTGATTCCCTTGTTGTTGAGCTTCTTGAGCATCTTGGTGGTCTTCCTCACCATGAGAGCGATCTCCACATCATCATCATCATCATCATCATCACTTATGGAGTCAAGAGAAGAGTACTTTGCTAGAGCTTTGCCTTTCTTGTCGGCCTTGAGGGCCAAGCCTTTCTTCTCTTCCTTCTTTGATGATGAGCTATCTTGAGGGGTGATCTTCATATACATTTTATGAGCATTGATCTTCCCCAATATTTGAGTGGGGGTTACATTGGAGAGATCCGTTTGATGAAGTACGGTTACAATGTGACCATACTTCTCAATTGGAAGAGCATTGAGGATTCTTCTTGCAACCTCGGCCGGTGAGATTTGAGTGAGTCCAAGGCCATTTACATCCTCTACAATGATATTCAAGCGAGAATACATGTCATTAGCGCTTTCATTGGAGAGCATTTTGAAAGAATTGAGCTTGTCAATGATAAGATAATATCGTTCCTCTCGCTCATTCTTAGTTCCCTCATGGAGCGCACAAATATCCGACCATAGTGCATGGGCGTTTTTGTGGTTCCTCACACAGTTGAACACCTCTTTGCTAAGGCCTCTAAAGATGATGTTTTGAGCCTTAGCATTCCACTTCTCGTGCTCTTCCTCAACGGGTGTGAGGGTTGCGCCGGGTTTGGGAGTGGGGTACCCTTGTGTGGCGGCTTTGTGAACACCAAGGTCCACCGCCTCAAGGTATGCCTCCATACGAATTTTCCAATAAGGAAAATCGTTACCGTCAAAGACGGGAGGGGACCATCATGACCACCGGACATCCTTCCTCTTGGCGGTTAAGCCAAATTAATGAGCAACAAGGCTCCGATACCAATTGAAAGGATCAAGGATGCCCAAGAGGGGGGTGAATTGGGCAACTAATAATTTTTTGAAACACAATTCAACCTATCGCAATTTGCCCAATGTCACCCCACAAGTGCTTGTATCACTTCTATTCCTAAAACAAGTTATGCAACCTAGAGCCAAGTCCTAACACAAGTATACTACTCTAGAAAAGTAGAGAACACAAAGGAAATACGGGAATGTAAAGGGTTAGAAAGACAAATCCGATTTTTCCCGAGATATCGGAGAGTCGACACTCCCCACTAGTCCTCGTTGGAGCACCCGCGCAAGGGTGTAGCTCCCCCTTGATCTTCGCAAAGACCAAGCGCTCTCTACGGACTGATCCTTTGCCACTCCGGCGCGGTGGATCGCCCACAACCGCTCACAACTTTGACTTGGGCCGCCCACAAGCTCTCCAAGCGGTCACCAAGCCACCGATCGCCACCAAACCGTCTAGGTGATGCCAATCACCAAGAGTAACAAGCCTAGATTCTCACTTGACCAAGAACAAGGCCAAAGAGGGTGATGGATGCACACAAGTCACTCTTAATCTCCCTAGGGAAGAAGCTCTCAAGCAATGGAGTTCACACTAGTCTCCCTAGGGCTCTTACTCTCTCACAAGATCAACAAGGGTTCCTTCAACTGTTAGAAATGGCAAGAGAGGTAGAATGGAGGCTTTGGTGGAGTATAAATACTCACCCTCTCCAAAACTAGCCGTTTCTCACTTTCCTGCGAACCGTTGGACTCTGCTGAGGCTCGACCGTCGGACTAATCTCCACGGTCCGACTCTCACACAAACACTGCGCCCAGAACTGTGACAGAGGGGCGTCGGACCGAACTCGATGGTCCGACGCTCCTCAGTCCGACGCTTCTGAACTGCGGGCACAGTGCCTCTCAACGGCTAGTACGCGGAGCAATGGTCCGACGCACACCGTCGGACCAAGTCCGACGCTCAAAACCGCGCTGGGAACCTCTCTGGAAGCGTCGGACGCTAACAGACATTAGTCCGACGCTCCCACTTGCGACGGTCCGACGCTCGCCCAAAACCCAGAGGCCCGTCGGACTCTGGCCAATGGTCTGACGACCATCCAGCCAGGGTCCGACGCTCCCTGGCACGCTGAGACTCGTCCAGGGGCTGCCACGTGTCATTGGACTCTAGCTATTGGTCCGACGCCCATACTAGTTAGAGTCCGACGCCTCTAATTTGATCAAAACTTCGCCGAATCGAAAACTTTCCAAAACGAAGTTTGATCCTCTCTCTCTCTCAAGAGTATCCCTGGGCTGTCTAGAGCTATGTTGGACAATTGTGCATCTATCTACACTCTCTAATCTTACTCTAAGTCAAGCTACCTATCCAAACCCCTCTTAATAGTACGGTCAAAGAGAAAAACAAAACCTAAGACTACGTCAAGTGTCTCTCAACTTCAAACGACACTTAGCACTAGCCTATCACCGTCTTGTCTTCCATCCTTTGAAAACCAAATCGATTTTCATCGCTAGGGGCTTGAACCTACATGTTATTATGACCTAACCTCTAGGTTATCCTACAAAACACACGTTAGTCATAATAATCGTCTTGTTGTCATTAATCACCGAAACCACTAGGGCCTAGATGCTTCAGAGTGTTTTCATGTTGCAAGTTACAAGTCTTTTATCTGGATGTTTCACAGACATATCGCAAGAGTATGTTTCAAATATTTCATCTACTTCAGATGTATGTTGCATTAAGTGTTTTATGTTGCAAGTGTTTTTGTGTTAAGAAGTATGTCCATAGAGTTGCCGAGGAAAGGACGCGACAGGCCAGGGGGCCAGAGGTGGCGTGCAGTGCACTTGGGGTCCTACGGATGGGGCGAGCTCGTCCTCATCCTAGCTTCGGGTCCCCACCCGTGTGGAGAGAGAGGACAGGGTCGGGGGGAGGAGAGAGGCATATAGGCAGGGTATGCATATGGAGCGAGACGATGCGGACGGATACTGGTGGGTGTGTGGGCGGGTGGGCTGTTGACCGAAGCCCGTGCGATGTCGTTTTTTAATGTGCCTGATTTTTTACCGTTCGATAGAATCCTATCTCATCTTACGTTCGGGCGTCAGCGATGCGGTAAGCTTTAATATATAACTTGTCGTCATTGGTGTCATCGAACGACACTGATTCTCAAACTATGCATGGATCTTTAAAAAAAAAATGCTCGAGGGGCTTTCACCAATACAGAGTTATGTTGAAAGAGTAAAATACGCTGTGGTCCTTAAACTTTTGCTCACTTCTCGTTTAGGTCTATGAACTTTTTTTTCGCTCATCTGGGTCCATGAACTTTTCTCCACTTCTCATCTAGGTCCAGGTACTTTTTCTTTGCTCATCTGAGTCCATGAACTTTTTTCCACTTCTCACCTAGGTCCATAGTAGGCCACATAGGACTCTGCTTCCTACGTGGCCGTTGATATGGCACTAAAATGTGACACGCTTTATTTTAAAATTTTTATTATAGTTGTACATCTATGTGTTTTTATGTTTAATTCATAATAAATAGTTGGTGTACCAAACATTTAATTTGAAGTTGAGATTTTTATGGTGATGGATGGTAACAAAACATGGCTAGTATAAAAATATTACATACCTAAAATTAGTAAATTAATTAGTATAATAAAAACAAGTTTTAATTGCAACAAAGCATATCATGTAAAGATAAATTTAAAGTTCAGGAGCACAAGAGCTGCAGTTATGAATTAAACACAGGAGCACATAGATTTACATAGATCTACAGCTACATCAAAAACTTTAAATTAAAACATATCATATTATATATCTATTGGATAGATCTATTCATGTTAAGTCTAACAAAACTAGATTTTTCTTTTTACGATTTTTCTGTGATTTTATATAATTTTTCAAGGTTTTAGCCCATTTATGAAATAAAAAAAAAGAGCACGTGGTGCCACATCAGCGGCCACGTAGACAACAGAGTCCTATGTGATCTGCTGTGGACCTAGATGAGAAGTGGAAAAAAGTTTATGGATCCAGATGAGCGAAGAAAAAGTACCTGGACCTAAATGAGAAGTGGAGAAAAGTTCATGGACCCAGATGAGCGAAAAAAAAGTTCATGGACCTAGATAAGAAGTGAGCAAAAGTCTAAGAACCCACAACGCATTTTACTCTTGTTGGAATTTTTAAAAGTTCCACAAAATTACAAGCAGGCAGAAGAAGTTAAGAGTTACTTACAACCAAATTATGAAATTAAGAAAGAGAAGAAGAAGAAGAATACCAAGTACTCGTTTCATCCCAAATTATAAGTCATCCTAAAAATTTTAGAGAGTTAAAGTATCTTAACTTTGACCAATTTTATATAATAAGCTAATAATATTTACAATATCAACTAGGTATTATTATATTTATTATCAAATATATTTTCATAGTACATTTATGTGGTGTCATAAATTTCATATTTCTCTCTATAATTTTGATCAAACTTGTGATGTTTTGACTCTCTAATATTCTTGAAATGACTTATAATTTGGGATAAAGAGAGTATAAGGTAACAATTAAATGATTAGCTGCCTCCATAGATCAAAAGCCGCTAACTATAACTCTGGCTGGGTATTGCTGAAGATCAAAAGCATTTCGAGTAACCCAAATTGCCCAACACATTAAAGATTATTGCTTCGATATAGAACTCCGATTGCACTGCATCTTTGAGGAAGTTCATAGCATTTCGAAGTTCTGAGCCTGAGGGGATATTAATTCATAAAAATTGACAACACTGCTTCGCATATTCACATTGCAGAATGCTCGGGGGCGCATGCTATCCCCCCTAGTCCAAGTTTTTTCCAAACCTCTAAGTTGTTGATGAAGTAAGAACTTGTTTCATTTCTATACCGAGTTCTTCCTGTCAGTAAAGAAACTAATAAGAGCTGCAAACAGACTCGATGAGAACATCAAATACTCTGGACTTGCTTGTGATTAAGAGGACTTACTCAGGGACTTTGAGTGTCAACTGTCAAACTGCAAAAATATCTTTATATCCTGCAGAAATGTAGACCCATACGGAACAATATAGCTTACTGGGCACCATGCGATGGAACTGAATACCGTTCTCGATCGGCTAGAGTACACTATTCATATGGCTTCCTAAGTTTGCCGCTTTCAAAGTTGATTCTGAAAAAATGGTTTGGATCATTGACACCTGACACCAAGAGCACCCTGCTATTGGCACCTCTCCTCTTCATTACACACCCGCCCCCCCCACAAAAACGCCTTCAACAGCCTGAGCTTGTCACCACCGGCCACGACTAGCAAGGTGCAACCCTCCTTCCGCGGGACCGCTAGGTCGCCGGGCCTTAGCAGGCATGTTCCACAACAAGGTACGATGTTCTCACAACAAGAAAAGTGGCCAAGTTTCGCGTTGCTGGTTGCTAAGCACCGGGCACCAGCCATCCATAGAAATACAGCACCGTACACGCATTGCATACCCATACACACTTCACGGCGAATTTTTTAACCTTTTTTTAAAAGTATTTTTAAATCTAACACAGTTTCTTTCTTTTAAAAAAAACTAACACTTTTGGCGCCGTGTGCTGGCGGCGCGACATAACCACATTGCCGCGCCACATGCACTGGCGCAGCAGCGCCTCCAGCGTGACACTTGCCGCGCACGCGTGGCCGGCCACGGGGCCCGCCCTGCCGCGCCAACCCGCCTGGCGCGGCAAGCGTGACATCGCAGCCGCGTCTAGGCTTCTCCTTCCACTTCCCTCTCTTTCCTCCTCCACCCCGAGACACCTCCGCGCCGCCGCCACACCTCGCCGCGCCGCCTCCCCGGCCAAAAAAAGGCCCCTCCGGCCTGCATTTGATCGCCTCTCACCCTCTAGGCCCTTGCCGACTCTCGGGGCTAGGCCGGTTGCCTATCCCCCTTCTCTCTTGAAGGTATGTTATTGGAGTTCCTTTCTCTCTTTTTTTTTATCTGCACATAATGTTTTAGTTGGTTTAGTTAGTTTTAGGGTGAGATTTAGTGATTAGTTTGAATAGACCATAGGGTTAGTATATTAGTTTACGATTTAGGGTTAGGATTTAGGGTTAGATTTAGTGATTAGTTTAGGATTTAGGGTTAAATTTAGTGATTAGTTTGAATAGACCATCGGATTTGCACATATTTGATTTCGATTTAGTTTGAAGTATTGGTTACAGTTATATTTTGATGAAGTGTAGGTAGTGTTTACGACCTATAAGTTTGATGTCATGTTGATGAAGTTTCATGCCGTTTTGTAGATGGATTGTTTAGTCTGTCTGTTTTACGGTGGATGCGTTAGGAATGGAGAGTTTGAGAAAATGGACGAAGAATTGGAGATGTTTGATAACCGTCCTAGCTTTAGTGAACTCTGGGACCGTGTAAACGTCAAGTTTGGTGGTGATTGGTCGTTGAGAGGGAGATTTGACAGCGGCAAGACCCGGGCTCATTACGTTCTTATGCCATTGGACAATGAGAGGCATTGGCAGCGGTACCAGAGGATAACTGAAGGCTCAAACGTCGCTATGGCTGAGGTATTGGTGGAGAACGGGTTCCGGAAGGATGATGCGTATGAGGGATTGGCCGATGACCACTTTCATGAGAACGAAGCAACGGACAACATGGATGTGGACGGCCAATTGACACAGGAGGCGGTTCATCCCCCTCACACAGCAGGTGATGATGTTATGGGGCGCCTTGTTGGTCGTATAAATGATGACTTTGATGTTGGGAGAGTTCGAGGATGAGGAGCGAACAATTGTTGCTGCTGATGATGATGACAATACATAATCCGAGGAGTCGGACGACGATGAAGGGGGTGGAGATGGTATGAGCATACCAGGACCTAGGACAGTTGGCAGTGGTGGGGCAGGTAGCAGCCAAGCACCATTAGTAATGGCTGTCCCAATTTCTAGTCAACCACGAGCTACGATGCCTGTTCGGCGTGAAAGAGGTTTTGTTTTTTCCAGAGGGTGGTTCTCCTTTCGATTCGTAGACAGGGGTGACAGAGGCACAGCGGTTAAGGCAGCTGAGTGCAGTGGACATTCGTCTCCCCGAAGTTCCAAACTACATGGATGTTAGCATGACAGATAAGGCAGTCTGCAACACAGGTCTCCATCTCTGTAGGACATTGCTATACAACCATGAACAGTCGATCCTACATAAGGGCATGGTTTTCAATACAATGTCTGAGATGAAGCTATTTCTTCAGGACTATGCGGTGCATCACCATAGGCCATACACCGTGACTCATTCAGATAAGCAGTTGCGTTTCCATGTCATATGCAGAAGTGGATGCCTATGGAGGTTAAATGCTCGGAAGTAGAAAGATGGCAAGTGGAGGGTCACTAAAGTGGTACAACCGCACACATGTATGGATAACAAGGGGAGGAATTTCATCCTCAGCTCACGGCTCGGTACCTTTCCCGTCGTATTTTGGGTGTAGTTGACAGGGATTGTGATGTTTCGGTGTCATTATTGCAGGTCACCATATATGGTTTCACTACATATTGGCCAAAGTATGGCACCACTGGCGTGCGAAGCAGCTTGCGTTGCAGATTCGGTGGGGGTGGTGGAAGGAAGGCTACAACAGGATCCAAGGATATTATGTGCGATGAGCCACTACAACCCTAGATTGAAATGGTTCGTCGATACTGGCGCGGCCAAAAGTGTGTGTTTTTTAAAAAAAACCGTGTTAGATTTAAAAATACTTTTAAAAAACGGTTAAAAAAAATTCCTTCACGGCACCGAAGCTACAAAGCAGCTCACCAAATAAAAACGTTTTCAAAACATTTGACGCTTATGACATAGGAATGGTCAATTGGTCATACATCTATAAGAACTTTCACAGCAAGAAAGGGATCCGGTTCATCCGACGATGCATTCATCACAGTAAGTAACGCCGGTAACATGATCGTATTTCGACAGAGCATGCATCCATCCACCCAAACTGAAAACCATTCCACAGAATCTGACCCCAGCTAGACAAGTATATGTTCTTGCGTCCACGAATAAACTAACTAACTAACGAACGAGTGGCTGGCACAAACACGACCGGAGCTGATTCTAGTGCTCGATATGAATCTGACCATCGGATATGCCACTCTCAATCAAAAACCGTGTCAGGCTGTCGACTGCAGGATCATCCTCAGAGCAAATGATCTTAACAGTCTTAAGAAGCTCGCATGCAAACGGTCTATTTCCAGGCGAGTCCATGAGTGCTCCAGGTACTTCAGCATGCTACAGACAGAAAAAGAAACGTACAGGTTCTTACCTCCGTGGCACATGCATAAAGTTTTCATAGGAGAATATACATGTGGACAGAATAATGCACCTGTTTACATTCGAGATCCAGAGTAAGATGCTCCAGATTAGGTGACTTCTGAAGGAAGGCTATCAGTCCATAGAAATTTGCATCCAGATACCAGTTGCCGAGACTTAGGAACTTCAGATTGTTGAATTTCGGGCACCATTGCAAATCCATTCCCGACATCAGCTGCACGGGATCAAAATGATTAGGACATTACACAGAATCCATGCCATAGCCCAGAAAACTTTCTTGGACCAGGCAAACATGCCAAAAAAAAAAAACATGAACCTAAAACTATTGCGAAACTTTCCAGCAGGACTTTAGATTACAGTTTCAGAACAGTGGACGAGAGAGCATAAATGTCATCCACACGATAATACACTAGGCTTATTGCTTCAAGAGAGTCTAACACGATGCTTAGAACATGTCTCCCGGACTCTATAAATCACAACTTGATACATCCACTCTATAATACTCTGCACATGTAATATAATCATTATAAAATATTCACATGAAAATTAGTTTTGTAGACTGTTGAAAAAACAATGGGACAAGGAGATTGATTTGTTGAATTGTTGTGATCTGATTGGGATACTTAACTTTACTTTTCACATCCAAATGCAGTGATTGAGTGAATCAAAAAAACAAAAAATGCAGTGATTGAGGAAAGTTCATTTGTCATCCTACAATAGAACAAGATACATTTGCATCCGTTGCCTCCAGTGTAGTCCTTTTGAGTGCCAACCATCAAGCTAATGTTCGGTCAAATTTTTCTATGAATCTATGACTTAGCCAAGCATATGAACTAGATTGTGCTATGGTGGTACTTTAGACCATCAATCATCCTATAGACATGACTTGTTATTGGAATAAACTATCATACAGTTAGAATTGCACTTATAGCAGACAGCGCAAGACAAAATACTATTCGCAGGTCTCAGATATCAACTTATGAATACTTGCATGAATCCACCAATGTAAAACAAAGAAGCATACCTTTTCGTGTCCAAAACCAAAACAGAACTCCAATTTTGTGACACCAAAAACGCCCAAAAGAAATTGAGGGATATCATCAACCGGTATACAGTTCAACTTAGGCAGATAAACGTAAGCTGTCAGTAGTGATTACATATTCTTCACGAAAGGTATTCTGTCATAACCCGAATGATCAATGAAGCCAAGATGAATGAGGTTTGGAAGAGAGAGAGATGGCTGATGTGCCGGATGAGGCTCAAACCAACAATCAGTCTCAATGGACAAACTTGAGAGTCTGGGAGGCAATCTCAATGTCATTAATTCCAGTGCCTTGCACCCCGTTTGGAGTTGCCTAAAGAAACCTTTGGGCAAAATAACTGTGTATAAATACAGTCTTGTCAGGTGTTCTGAAGTAAATACTGCAGGATTGAGTTCCAATCTATCCGCCTCGACGAAAATCTGGACGGACCGAGCTTCGCAGAGCAACGCGTGGCGGATCCATAGGCTAGGCTCTGCGGAGTCAGGATAGAGCGTGGCACCGTCGATGCAGTAGATGAGGCGGAATTCGTCCAACGGAACGGCATCACGGAGCATAAGCAGACGGCTGACGAACTTCTTGAACAGCGACCTGCAGTGGTCGTCGCAGCCGCAGTTCTGGACCTTGAACGCGCGCCACGAGACGTAGATGTGGCGCGCGTCGCGCCAGAGGTTGCGCCACAGCTTCGACAGCACGCACGTCTGCACGGCCTCGCGCGCGTCCAGGCAGGAGAGGACGCGGCGCAGTATGTCCTCGGGGAGGTCATTGATCCCGAGCTCCGCCCGAGGAGCGCGCGCCGGGGCCACGACCATCGCGCCAGAAGTCTCTGCCATGGGCTCCGTGTCGCCAGGCATTTCGTCGAGCAGGTGGTGCTCGAACAAGCTGCAGCGAGGCGAGAATGAAGGATTACGGTTAGCCACCAATGAATCCCTAGAACGGGATGGGGATAGAAATGGAGACGGCGCTACCAATTGCAACAGGTAATTGAGCAGAGATTTCTGGGAAAAATCGCGCCAATCGATTTTGCTTTGTTTTTGTATTAAGAAGAGAAGGCAAGAAACGGGAACGGACCATGCGGCGTACGCTTCTGCCCACGAAGACCTCCTAGGCTCCCAGTCCCAGCTCCCACCGCGTTTGCTTTGCTTACCGGGACCCCCCCGAAGGCTAGTGAATTCCACTCGGTACAAATAAACCTTGTTCCGCGCCCACCTCGATGGGCTGAAAGTTGTCACATTGACACGGGTGCATTTAGATGATGGTTAGTCCACTGTCCATGCTTCTATAATATTTTTTCCAACAATTATTTGAACCAAGAAACATTTATTAATATCACCCTCAACTTTGACACTGCAGCTACTTCACTATCTGAACTTTAAAACCTTCTAAGGAATACATTAAAGTTTTCCAAACCGTTTAATTAACCCCCTGGAGGAAGAATAGCAACGGGGCGGGTTCGGATTAGGTGGAGTCTCTAAACACCTAAAACCAAAACCCGAACCCGAACCGAACACCAATTCGGTTAAAAAACCATCTCCGAAACCAAAACCCGCGGATAACCAAAAGCCGACGGATAGACCGAAATCCGAAATTATTAGAACAAATCAGCATTGAGTAGATAGCACGTCGAAACTGCAAGGTGCGGGCAGCGGCCAGCGGAACGGCAAAGTCCAGAGAGGGATCCAGGTGCGCTGGTGCAGCCGTGCAGGGGCTGAGGACGTGACCGTGTGGGGAGGGACCCGGCCGTCAAGCGTTGCAAGCCCCGGAAAGACAGGGTGCGGGCGGTCCGTCGCTCTTGCCTACTAGGGCTTGGCTGCTGGGTGCCAGAAAGGTAGGGTGCCGTCGGTCGCCATTGCGCGGTAGGCAAGAGCGGTGAGGGAGTCGTGGGCAGCGAGTCGCGGCGACGGGTGGCCTTGCGGCGCCGCGGCGGACAGGTCGTGGTCGCAGACTCGCAAGAGACAAGGAGAGTGGCGCTGTGGCGGACTGGGGTTCTGGGACTCCAGGTGAGGCGTGAGCGGTGAGGGTATGAGAGATGGAAGTGAAATTTCCACTTATATAGTTAGGGTTCTTAACTGGGCCTCTAGTGGGCTCTAATTTTTGGGCCCGAACGGTGCTCTACGGGTCAAATTGAAAAACCGCTCCAAATCCGAATGGTTTCGGGTATCCGAACCTGCAAAACCATGGGTGACAAGTAGGAACTAAAATCAAAAATCGCAAACCCGAAACCCGAGGGTATTCCGCCTGGAACCCGAAACGCTACCATCTTTACCCTGGAGTGGTTTTGTCAACTGGTTTTGCCTATGTGGCACACTAGCACACCAACTTGGCAACAAAAGACATGCTGGCAGTGGGGCTAGCTGCCCGACACCATTCGTCCGCATCGATCCGCCACTCTCGCTAGCCCGCCCGTTGCCGACGGAAGCAACGCAATCCCTAGACACACGTCGCTCAGTTTGTGAATATTAGATGAAGGACTGTAACAACCGTGTAGTACACGGGTAATCTAGGTGTGTGTGTGTGTGTTTGTTACAATGCATCTAGATATAGCAAGTTTGTAGCGTATACCTAAGCAACTCCAGATTAAGTTTGTTGTAATCGTGTTCATCTTGTACACGTCACGATAGGGGCTTATATAGACACGGAACCGAGCTCCAGGGAGAGGTAGCTTGTTAACCCCAACCATCTATCTCGTTTTACAGTAAACGAACCAGGCAAGCTGGAAGCAACCGCAGCAGACGTACGGTGGAGTCGGCAGCTAGCAGCCAAGCACGCGCGCGAACCTGGCCGTGGCGCAGGAGCAGGTCATAGTTGTGCATCGCAGCTATGGTGGACGAGGAGGATGGCGCGCTCGGCACTGCCACGCTCCATGGAGCACGGCTGCCAGCGCGTCCGCGAAAGGCGCGGCATGGAACCTTCTCGCACCCGGCCCGTGCCGTCTTGGCCACGAACTTGCTGTAGGCACCCGGAACCCTGAAACTGAAACGCCACGCGGAGGCTGGAGTCGTTGACGTGCCCGTTGACGCCCTTCTTCCCGTGGCCGTTGATGTGTGGCTGTGTGCCTTCCCCGTTGGGTGCCACCTTCTCGGGCGGGTGGCCGTTCACGCCGCCGTTGATCTGCTTGGCCATGCATGGCAGCCTGAGCTGGGTTCCTTCTCCTTCGCGGTGGCCATGTGCGGCAAGCGGGCGAGACATACAGACACGGCAGCGTGGCGCGCGCGAGAGGTTGATGCGGCGAGTCCCCCAGGAGTGCCGTGTATTACTATTAACAGAATAGATAAATACATCTCTGATGCTGTAACTCACGTAGTAGCCACATGGTCGTGCTTCGGCCAAGAGATTTGGTTACTAGTCTGTTCTATAGGATATATGCTCAACGCGACATGGTACCGTCTCCTTCCCCGGCGAGCCACCGCGACGTGTAGCTACAGCATCGACGCCGACCCCATCACCGTCGATGGCGCCAGCCATATAATGCATCTCCACGATCGACCAACGCATCCTCCTCGCCCCTGCTTTCACGCATCACCACTGCGGCACCACCTAGCGACCAGCACAGCAGCACGGTGTGCTCCTCCGTTGCATTGAGCGGGGTCAAGACGGCCGGCCGCGAGCAGCACTCTGTGCTCCTCGTCTGCGAGCAAGGTGGCGTCCACGGAAATCTCGCCGAGCCACACCAGTCTACTCCATGCTGGTTGCCGACTCCGGGCCTCAGCCCCATTAGTTCCCTCTGCGGCGTCGGCGGCGAGACCTGATGCTGGGTCGTGTGCCTCTGCGAAAGGCGTGGACTGCACATGCACTCGTCTCTCGTGGGCAGTTGCTTCCGAGGCATCTGCCGCTCCTCTTCTCCGACAAGTCTTTTGTGCGTCTAACTTTCCGTGACGTGTGGGTCTAAATGATAACGTGTCACCATGAGCCAGCTTGGAGAGCCACATCGTCAAAACCAGGAGGTCATCAAGTTCCACAAGGTATGTTAGTTGCCAATATGCAGGGAACTCAACAAATGAGCTACTTCACAGCCTTGCCAGCGTTAATGTCAGGAAGCAGATGTTATGTGGACGCCTCCACTCCTCGAGACCACACTGGTCACCTTCACAGACGGGCAGGATTAGGTATATTCATTCTCAATTTTCAGGTTCAGCCAACGCAGATGGTCTACATCAAAGCACAGTTCCATGACTGCTCCTCGGTCCTCATGGCTGAGGCGGCAGCCTTAGCTCTTGGGGCTACCATCACTCATGCCATGAAGATGGACCATTGCAGTTACTTCTCAGACTGCCAGCAGCTTGTTCAATTTGTCAATTCACAGGATAACACAAATCCACCGGATTGGAAGATAAACCCTTTCACTCAGATCTTCCTCAACCACAGCACTGCCACAATTCCTAGAGCCTTCAAAATCAAGAGAACACAGAATATTTCAGCTCACTCTTTAGCTAGGCAGGCATATGCCTCTACAGCGCAGGAATTTCATTCCAATTGTTCCCATATGAATTGTGCCACTTTCTGTTCTGTTTTGCAAGCTCTACTCTATGTAGACTTGCCTAATGTACAAATTACTTCGGCAATTTGCTATTGATAATAAATTTATTTGATGTCAAAAAAAAACCGCTAGAAGGGATTAAATACCTGGTGTTGACGATCGAATTTGGGTAGGTCGTGAAACCCGGCTCGGCCGGGTTGGCAACCCGGCTTGGCCAGGTTTGGTCCCTGTGCCGGCTCTCAGCAGCCTGCCACGTGGCGTCTCCGCAGGCCCCGTGAAACCCGGCTTGGCTGGGTTTGGTCGAGTCCAAACCAATTTATAGATTAGATCGGTTTTTGGCAATATTTTGACGTGGAAAACTTGGAGACCTACCCTAATACGTGTTTCCTACTGGGATAAGACAACCCCCTCTATATATAAGAGGATCATGGCCGATTGAGATCTTAACCATCTAATCGTCAAAACGCATCTACAAGGTAAATTCTCGCGGTGGTTTATCTCTATCCTGCTGTTCGGCTTGACTCTCCGTGAGTTTAGTCGATGTTCTAGGCGGCCTCCGCGGTTGCTATGGCAACCTCCACGTGCATCTCTCCGATGGATCTTTCCGAGGGGTGTTCGGGAGTTTCGGCGAAGGACGGGCGCTACATCAACCACCAAACGTCCTCTGTTGCGGTTACCGGTCGTCCCGGCGACCAAGAAGATTAAGCCCTAGTCTCCTCGGCGCCATCCGAGGAAGCTGGCCCAGCCGGTTCCTAGAACCAGCTAGGCCGAAAAAGCCGGCTAGGCCGGGTTTCATAGGCCCTGCTGCTTCGTGCTGTTTCGTTCCGTGCGTGACTCGTGCGGCCTAGCACCTATTGTATGTTGTCCAGATTCAGCGTCAACACCTGGTTTAAAAACATTTAGGGGGCTCAATGCAGATGAGCGGGGTTAAGTAGATTTTTTTTCTCTGAGCTAAAAATGTTTTATATATATATATATATATATTTGGAAAGTAGTGAGCAAAGTTTACTCCTGCCAGGCTCCTTTACTGCACCTACACCCTGCTCTATCTTGCTCCGTCCCCGTCTCTGTTTTCACACCTATGTAGAACTTATATATATCCTAGGTACTCAACACATCCTTTATACTGAAATTCGGCCTTCTTAATTCCCTATACTAGTACTAGATTTTTAAAGAAAATGGAAAAGAAGATCCGATAGAGATGCTCATTAATTGCTTACCTCCTCTCGGTGTATGAAGGTAACGATATAATTTTAAAGAAATACTAAAAAAAACACAGGTTTGTTGCATGCAGGCTAGATATGGGGTTCTAAAGTTTTCTCAGACTGGGTGAAAAGTCCTCTACATATTATCCCCTGTAGTCCAAGTTGTTTTTAAACCTCTATACTGTTGATAGAGTACGAACTTGTTCCATTTCAATACCGAGCTCTTCCTGTCAGTAAAGAAACTAACTAGAGAACAATCTGAACATACTTGATAAGAACATCAAGTGCTCTGGGCTTGCTTGTGCTTAAACTAAGATGGGCAAAATAACTGATAACCAATTCCCAAATCTAAATTACCTGAATCCAGACCCAAAGTACCTGAACCCGAAATACCCAATCGTAATTTTGGATAGTAATTGTAAAAATCTGAATTTAGTTTGGGATAGTAATTGTAAAAACCTGAATTTAGTTTGGGTAGTTCAGGTAATGTTCCCCGGTACCCAAACTACCCGAGTTACCTGAAATATCTAAAATATGATGACATGAAATGGTTTAGTACAATATAAATATTTTTTGTTATACATCAATGTAAATTTATAATATCTTAATAGTTGATTTGTTGTTATTATTATAAAATGCGATTAGAGTTCTTCTAAAATGGCTGGTTTTGTCAGTTTCGGGTATATCGGATAAAACCCGAATTATTGGGTACCCAAAATTTCAGACGATGCTTTTTCAGAACCAAAATCGGGCAGCAATTTGTAAAATTCAAATTACTAAACACCCAAATTATCCGATCTAAATTTTTTGGGTAGCTCGGATGTCGTCCAAACCTAGATTAAACAACGATTTACTCTGGACCTTTTTAAAGTGTCAAAACCCATACAAAACAATACTCCCTCCGTTTCAATTTAGAAGTCGTTTATCTTTTTTTTTCCCAAGTTCGTCTTATTCAAAAATTTGTATAAAATATCACTTTTTTTTATTATGACCTGCTTTATTAATAAAAGTTCTTCAAAAATAATTTAAATTTAACACTTTTTGCGTAGATTTTTTGAATAAAATGAGTGGTCAAACTTGTGAGAAAAAAGTCAAACGGCTTATAAATTAGAACGGATTAGTACATCTTACTAGGCACCAAGCGATGGAACTGGATACCGTTCTCGATCGGCTAGCGTTCACTACGCATATGGCTTCCTATGTTTCCCGGTTTCAAAAGTTGATTCTGGAAATACGGTTTGTATCTATTTTATTTTCGTCTCTACCTTATCCTTCCTGCCTTTCGTATCGGCCCACCATGCAACAGGAACCAAGGCCTGACGCCTCTCTCCAGCAGCCTGAGCTTGCCACCACTGGCCAGCAACTAGTAACCCTCCCTCCAGGGGACCGCTAGGTCGCCCGGCCTTAGAACAATGGCCATGCTTGACGTTGCTGGTTGCTAAGCACCGGGCACCAGAGCATCCATAGACATACAGCACCGTACACGCATTGCATACCCATACACACTTCACGGCACCGAAGCTACAAAGCAGTTCACCAAATAAAAACGTTTTCAAAACATTTGGCGCTATGGCATAGGCATACATCTATAAAAACTTTCACAGCAAGAAAGGGATCCGGTTCATCCGACGATGCATTAATCACAGTAAGTAACGCCGCTAACATGATCGTATTTCGACAGAGCATGCATCCATCCACCCAAACTGAAAACCATTCCACGGAATTTGACCCCAGCTAGACAAGCATATGTTCTTGCGTCCACGAATAATCTAACGAACGAACAAGTGGTTGGCAGAAACATGACCGAAGATGATTCTAGTGCTTGATATGAATCTGACCGATGGATATGCCACCCTCAAGCAAAAACTCTCTGAGGCTGTGGACTGCAGGATCCTTCTTCGAGCAAATGATCTCAACAGTCTTAAGATGCTTGCATGTAAACGATCTATTTACAGCCCCGCCCATGAGTGCTCCAGGTACTTCAGCATGCTACAGACAGACAAAAGAAACATACAAGTTCTTACCTCCGTGGCACAAGCATAAAGTTTTCATAGGAGGAGAATACACATGTGGAGAGAAGAATGCACCTGTTTCCGTTTGAGATTCAGAGTTAGATGCTCCAGATTAGGTGACTTCTGAAGGAAGGCTATAAGTCCATAGAAATTTGCATCCAGATACCAGTTGCCGAGACTCAGGAACTTCAGATTGTTGAATTTCGGGCACCATTGCAAATCCATTCCCATCATCAGCTGCACGAGATAAAAATGATTAGAACATGAGACAGAATCCATGCCATAGTCTAGAAAACTTTCTTGGACCAGCCAAACATGCAAAAAAAAAAAAAAAAAAAAAAGAAATAGCACGAAGCTAAAACTACTGAGAAAATTTCCAGAACTGTAGACTACTACAGTTTTATAATAGTAGACGAGAGAAACCACACATGTCATCCACACTCTATAACATACTACTATGCTTATTGCTTCAAGAGTCTATAGAACACTATACTTAGAACATGTGGCCCAGACTCTAAATCACAACTGATACATCCACTCTGTAATACTTACTATACAAATGTAATACAATCATTATAAAAATTAGCATGAAAATCAGATTTGTAAACCTGTGAAAAAACAATGGGACCAGGAGATTAATTTGTTGAATTGTAGTGATCTGATTGGGGTACTTTCTGTTGCAATATACCTCTACTTTTCACAACTATATGCAATAACTGAGAGGGAATTTCATTTGTCATCCTACAATAGAACAAGATACATTTTCATCCCTTGCCTCCTGTGTAGTCCTTTTGAGGGCCAACCCTCTAATGTTCGGTCAGTTTTTTCCCATGAATCAATGATTGAGCAAAGTATATGAACTAGATTGTGCTATGGTGGTACTTTAGACCATCAATCATCCTACAGACATGACTTGTTATTAGAATAAATTATCATACAGTTAGATTTGCACTTACAGCATGAGACAGAATACTATTGGAAGGTCTCAGGTATCAACTTATGAATACATGCATGAATCCACTAATGTCAAACAAAGAAGCATACCTCTTCTTGTCCAGAACCAAAACTGAACTCCAATTTTGTGACACCAGAGAGGCCCAAGACAAATTGGCGGATATCACCCACTGTTAGACCCTTGAACTTATGCAGATCGACGTAAGCTGTCTTTATTAAGTCCATGTTCTTAACTAAAGGTATTGTTTTATAGTCAGAACAGTGAGCAAAGGTAGTCTTTTGAAAGAAGCCAAGATGAATGAGGTTTGGAAGAGAGAGAGATGCCTGAAGGGAATCAAACCAACAATCAGTCCCAATGGACAAGATCTTGAGTGTCTGGGAGGCAATCTCAATGTCATCAATGGGACAATCCTGTAAGATGAGACATTCCAGTGCCTTGCACCCAGTTTGGAGTTGCCTAAAGAAACCTTTGGGCAAAATAACTCTGTATAAACGTAGTCTTGTCAGGTGTTCTGAAGTAAACATTGCACGATTGAGTTCCAATTTATCCCCTTCCTCCCAGAGGAAAATCTCGACAGACCGAGCTTCGCAGAGCAACGCGTGGCGGATCCATAGGTTAGATTGTGCGTAGTCAGGATAGGGCGTGTCACCGTCAATGTAGGAGAAGAGGCGAAATTCGTCCAAGGGAACGGCGTTACGGAGCATGAGCAGACGGCTGACGAACTTCTTGAGCAGCGACCTGCAGCGGTAGTCGCAGCCGCGGTCCTGGATCTCGAACGCGCGCCACGAGACGTAGATGCGGCGCGCGTCGCGCCAGAGGTTGCGCCACAGCTTCGACAGCACGCATGTCTGCACGGCCTCGCGCGCGTTCAGGCAGGAGAGGACGCGGCGCAGTAGGTCGTCGGGGAGGGCGTTGATCCCTCGCTCCGCCAGAGGAACGCGCGCCGGGGCCGCGACCGTCGCGCCAGACGTCTCTGCCATGGTCTCGGGGTCGCCAGGCATTTCGTCGAGCGGGTGGAGCTCGAACAGGCTGCAGCAAAGGCGAAAAAACAGATTTACGGTGAACAAGACATGAATGAAACCGTAGAACGGGATGGGGATAGAAATGGAGATGGCGCTACCGATGGCAACAGGTTATTGAGTGGAGATTTCCGGGACAAATCGTAGCAATCGATTTTGCTTTGTTGAAGGCAAGAAACGGGAACGAACCGTGCGGCGTGCCCTTCCGCCCACGAAGATCTCCCACCGGTTTGGTTTGGTAATTTGGTTTGCTTTGCTTTGCTTGCCGGACCCAAGAAAGGCTAGTGGCGAGTTCCGCTGTGTACAAATAGCCTTCTTCTGTTCTGTCCACCTCTCTAGATGTAGATGGGCTGAAACGGGTGCATTTAGAAGATGGATTCAGTCCACTGCCAAGTGCCAATGCTTCTACCATGCTTTTTTTTTCCCTCCCCCAACAATTATGGGCTCTGTTCGGCTGGCCTGAACAGGTGGCTTGTTGATTACTGTGAGAGAAAACACTGCTGAATGGTTGACTGATGCTGGTTGACAAGTTTAAGTGAACAGAGTGAATATTTGAACTATGAAACGTTTATTTGTATATATATGGTGGGAACAAATATATATATGGTGGGAACCTTTTCTTCTTGAAAGTATGGAAATTAGTGAGCAAACTTCGCTCCTGGCTTGCTCCGTTCCCTGCCTCTCGTTCCACGCATATGCAGAATATCCATTCTTTATACATGAAACAATTATTCTCAAGGAAGCACGAGAAATCAAAAGCCAGATCAACATGTACGCATGATTCCAGTGAGAAGGGTCATAATCACAGATGGAGATAAGGATTGAACTGCAACAGCTTAACAGTCTAATGATCTATACAAGTTTAATCACAGATAAATCCTACTCTATGCTCACTGTGTCATCACAGGCTGATGACGCAGGGCAAACTATATATATATATATATATATATATATATATGAAGCATCGATCACTCTGTAGTCTGTACACTACTATCACTGGTCCAGCACTCCAGCTTTCACTTCATGCCCTTGTTGCAGTTGCAGCCTTGCAGGTGATGGTGCAGCGTCGTCGTCAATCGTCATCCTGCACTGCGAACCATGGCATCTGGAGCGCGGCCGCCGCGGTGAGCCTGTCCGTGGGGTCGAACTGCAGCAGACCGCGCAGGACGTCGAAGCCAGCCGGCGACAGGTGCTCCTCCGGCACCGCGTCCCGCAGCTGGCTCGGCGCCGAGGCCGACACGCCGAGCGGCATCTGCGACACCTCATCGGGGATGCCCAGGAGGCGGACGATCTCAACCAGATGCTCGCACGCGCTGACCTCGGCCCTGAAGATGGGCTTCCCGGCGACGAGCTCCGCCATGACGCAGCCGAGTGACCACATGTCCACGGGGGTGCTGCAGCGGTCCATGTTTCCCATCAGCTGCTCGGGCGCCATGTACCCGAGCGTGCCTTGGACAGGCCTCGAGGTGTCGTCCGGGGATGGCGGCACGGCCGCCGACCTGGCGAGGCCGAGGTCGCAGATCTTCAGCACCCGGCCCGGGCCCCGGCCGTCCTTCTTGCCGACGAGGACGTTTGCTGGCTTGAGGTCGCAGTGCACGACGCCGTGCCCGTGCATGGTCTCCACGCCGCCCAGCAGCCGCCTCATGACGCGGCGAGCCTCGGCCTCCGTGAACGGCCGGCCGGCGCTGCGGCGCCGGCGCTCGCCCATGACGCAATGCAGGTTGTCCCCGGCGTACTCCATGACGAGGTAGAGCCTGTCCGTCTTGGCGCAGCGCACCACCTCTTGGAGCTCCACCACGGCGGGGTTCCCCGCGCACGCCGCGAGCAGCGCGGCCTCGCGCAGGAGCGACTCTCCGCTGGCGCGCGCGGACTTGATGGCCACCTTCTTGCCGCTGCGGCGGTGCCGCGCTTTCCACACATCGCCGAAGGCCCCCGCGCCGATCTTGCCGAATTTCTTGTACGAGTCGAATCTGCCAATCCGAATGTCATCAAGCGCGTCGCTCGTCCCTGGTGTGACAGTCGTCGATGCAGCAGCCGGTGCCGACATTGTGGCGGCTCTCAGTGCTAGAGCAGAGAGTGGAGGTTAACCTGCGGAGTGTTGCTCCTTTTATTTTTTTCCTTTTTTTTTCCTGGAGGATTGGTTTCCCTCAGACCGACTGTGATTCAACCAGGAGCTAGTGAGTGTGAGCAGAGGCCAAACTTACCAAAATTGGGGAATTTTCTTGATTTGAAAAGAGCAAGATTAGGGTTAGGAGAATTGAGTCTAGAGGATCCAACTCACCCGGTGGCGGCGGCGGCAGCGGCTTAGATGAAATCTGCGGCGGTGGTGAATGGCTTAGTGATAGGTATCGCCATGTGGCGACGGCGTGATGGTAGCACCGCCTACCATGCGAAGGCAAGATGGCGGTGGACGGAATTGGTGATGGTGCTAAGGTGATATACTAGTGGCGTCGACGACCATACGAAGAGAGTGGTCACCAGATTGAAGTAGGAGAGGTACCACCGGTGCGCCTGAAGTTGGAGTTGGTGGTCACCGGAGGTTAGGAAGATGCATAGTTGGTATCGAGACAAATGGGTGCAGAAAAGATACACGAATGACGGATGGATAAAAAACAGTTGGATATATTAGATCAATATCTATATGTGGCACGCATTAAATGTGTTGGCACTTGTCATATAGCAAATTGACCTCAATCTATGTGGTGAATAGTTATTTATATTATTCTTCCCCATTACTCACCTCTCTTCTTATTTTGGGCCTAACTGTAATGAAATATTCCATGTATCAAACCGTAAGGGTAAAAGCAAAACGGTCTTTACACTGTAAGCATTAACACTAAAAACAGCGTCCCTTTGAAATATGAATGGACGCTTGACTGGAAAATATTTTTGGTCATCTCCCGCTTCCCAAATATTGTTTCATTGTGCATCGACCCTACTAACGTAGCCCCGAGACTCCAACAACAATTGGTGCCCTCCCATAACTGTAGCTGAGCTCCGTCACCTCCTTCAGTGCAACAATGAGGAAGCGGACGCCTCAAAGGTCCTTATTTGCTTTTAGTAATCGAGTGACAACGTATGTGGGCTAATTGTATTTAATATGAGATACATAGGTGTTTAGTCCACAAGCACACTAGTGTGAGCAACACACATCATGGAGGTGGAAATGGGTTGAAAAATGTTGCTATACACTTGTGTCGAAGGAGCTTATTGATTGATGCATGACATTGAGTCCTGTGACTAAGTGGACAAGATCAAGACAAGACTTAGCTTTGTTGGACTGTTATGAATGGAAAGCTAGTGGGCTTGACGCTGATGGACCAACGCAATGGTGAAGAGCAATCAAGTTGATGATCGATGAATCAAAAGCCACATGATGATATAAAAAGCCATATGATGATATAAAGTGGATCATATCATTTGATGATATAGTTGAAAAACATAAAGAGAAAGAACTCACATCAGAAATTAATGTAACATCTAAGGGACTCGAGATCTAAATCTGTGAGATATCACTAATTGTCCTGACAAATGTTTTCATAAGATCACGAGATTGGGAGGTCACCACAATGTAGGTTTTCACTGGTCAAAGATGGAGGTTTAGACATAGACTACCATAAAGGTCTTGGGGTGCGGGTCGCTATTTTGCTCTTCTATTCTGATGAGCTATGCGCTGCTTTTGCTGCAAGCAGCTATTGTAATAAGGAATGGCTAAAGAATTGTAAAGAAGTAATTGGAGCCAACAATGAACCATGTTGATCTCATGTGTATGTATAGTGTTATAGGGAGTCTCTCAATTAGCAACCGCTCATACTCTACATAACGCGTTGGGTGTGCTGGGTCACTCAATAGCAAACACCAAATTATTCAACTGAGAATAATGTCTCCTCAAACACTAGATGAGCAAAGCCATTCATTCGTTAGGATGGAGAAGAAAAGACAGGGGCACCCATGCGGGTTTGGGACTTCTTGGGGTCGTCCAAGCAGCCCCCTAATATCTCCAATTTCGGGGTCGTGACCGTAGTCTTCCTCCTAGAGCTCCGCTTCGTACTCGTCGTTGCCCTCTGCGGTGGCTGACACGATCAACGCCTCCCCCGCCTCCGTCGTGATCCATTGGGTGACGAGGAGGGACACAGACCTGAGGTGAGCAGTGAAGGGAGCCAGGAGACACGCGCTCAGGCTCAGGACAACTGTTGTTGCGGGTGGAAGAGGCTAGCCGCCGAGGGACGCATAGAGCATCATACCTGGTCCCTTTGCGATGAGGTGCTTATGCTATTGCGGATTTACGTGCACTGTGTCTGCGCTCGCTTGCTGCGAGGGCGTTGCGCGCTAGTGAGTCATCAGGAGGCTGAGGCTGGCTATTGGCTAGTGCACCGTGCAGAGGTAACCGTTAGGATGACATAAGGTCTTTGATTATTTTGGGCCAGCATAGGCCACGCGGTCCGGCCCACAAAATCCAATTCAAGCATTCTTTATTCAGTACAAGAGACCTATATAGGCATTTAAATCTAAAATGAATCTCCAATAATACTGTTTTAAAGAGATTATTTTGGGTACTAGAAGATGCATAACCAAAATATAGGCATCTAAATCTAATATGGTCTCGTCTGAAAACCCATTCGTAGAAAGAATTCTTTTTTATTGTTGTTGTTGAAGAAGATATCAAATTCATTCGCTATAGGGCAATTCAAACCTGAATGATGTCTTTTATACTTCGCGGTTATCGTCAGAGATAGTCTAAAGCAACCAAATCAATTTTTTTATTTTAACCCTTTTTAATAGTATTTTAAAAATTAACACGGTTTTATTTTTTAACTCTATCCCGTTTGGCCGCACCATTAGAGTTGGCGCAGCCAAACCGCACTATCGCCCCATTGCATATGGCGCGGTAGCGCTGCCACTGTGGCAGGCCCGCTAGGAGCTGGCCACCCACGAGCCCCCCTGCCGCGCCAGTGCATGTGACGCGCCGCCTGCCGCGCCAACCTGCCTGGCGGGACAGGGGCGCATACAGGCCGTGCAACCTTCTTCCTCTCCCTTCCCTGCTTCCTCCCGATGCCCAACTCTACTGCCACATTCGCTGCCTTTGCCATCGAGCGCCTCCACCGTCGGCCACCTCCGCCGCCTCTTCCCCCAACGCATTCGCCGCCTACCCTCCCTATTCGCCCTGCATAGGGGTGGCCCGACATCCCCCACAGCCCACCCCCACCCCTACCCTACTATAACCTCCCCCCCAAAAAAAATCAAGAGCTCTACCCCTCCCCATAGCAGCGTTTCCCTCTCCCACACAGTTCAAGGTCAGCTCAACATTGTTTTTGATTTGCTTTTGCATGTGTTAGTTAGGCTTAGTAGTTAGTGATAGTGTTAGTTAGGGTTAGTAGTTAGCTTGTGTTAGTGGTAGGATTAGTTATGGTTAGCTAGGCTTTCGGGTTAGGTAGGTAGATAGGGTTTTGGATTTGGGATATATTTGTTGTACTATTTAGGTTATATATGTAGATGACGAAGAATTGATGATGTATCACAACACTTTGTAGATGGAATGTTTGGTTTGTTTGTTTTATGGAGGAAGTGCTAGGAAAAGAGATGGGGAGTTTGAGGATATGGAAGATGAATTAGAGATGTTTGATGAGCCTCCTACCTTTAGTTACCTTTGGTATCGTGTGGAGGATAAGTTCGGTGGTGATTTCACGTTGAGGGGGCGGTTTGACAGTGGGAAGAGTAGGGCTCATTATGTGTTGAAGCCATTGGACAATGAGGTGCATTGGCAGCGGTACCGAAGGGTAATTGAAGGCTCAAATATGACTATGGTTGAGGTCCTAGCATGGAGAATGGGTATAGGAAGGATGATGTGGACGACAGGCTTGCAAATGAAGGCTTCCATGGCAACGGAGCAACGACTGACATGGATTTGGATGGTTAGTTGACACAGAAGCCGATCCATGTTAGTCACGAAGCAGATGATGATCATATGCGGTCCCCTGTTGGCCGTATAAATGATGAGTTCGATGTGGGTGAGTTCGAGCGGGAGGAGCAGGAGGAGGAGGATGTTGACGGTAGTTATTGTATGATTTTACCCATAACCAATCATAAAAAGAGATATAAATGAGAGCCAACACCTAGAATAGGGTTTAAACTGATAGAATTCCATGAGTTTTGGTGAATCTGTGTTTTTTAGGGACTATACAGGAAAAGAACCAAGAAGGACTCACATTTCGGAGAAAAATACCGAATTCCACCGCGACGAGGGATCAAGAACATTCTAGAGAACACCAGAGACTCGCCTGCAGAAAGCGAGGCCCGTTTGGCAGAGAGAGGGGGTCGGCCAACCCCACTACCAGGTCGAGCGACCTATCCAGAGAGCTCTTCTCATCCACTTTGACGTGGACTCTCCACCGAGGGTTAGTCTTCACCGCCCGTTGAAGTCGGTTTGGTCCAAGGGATACGGTTCATCGCTCTGGCCTATATATATAGCCCCAGACCCCCAGGGTTTCATATGATCCAGAAAAAATCAATCAAGGGTTTCAGAAATCCACCGATATATCTAGAGAAGAGTAGAAACCCAAGATAGGATCTAGAGCCAAGCATCAAGTAGAATATTAGCCTTGTAGTCTCTCCAAGTTAGGGCTAGTTTTATTCTAGAAGTGGTGTGGTAGAAGAGCTAGAGATAGTTTATGCCTGTTTTCACCATTTTTCCTGTATACACAAGATTTCTCCAAGGACATGTGGAACTAGGTAAGTTTCAAGGTGAGTTCCTTCCTTTTCATGTGGTTTTACCTTGATTATGGGTGAAATGTTGACGGTAAAATAGGGTGTTAGCGACCGTCAACACAAAGCAAAATAAATAATCAAATGCCATGAACAGCAAGGGTTTCGTGTTCCAAGGTCCATAATGAAAGGTCCTTGTTTGATTTTGGTAATTGAGTGACAACTTAAGTGGACTAATATGTGTTTAAGTGTCGATTACACAGGTAATTAGTCCACAGGTATATGTGTGTGAGCATCTATACCATTGTTGATGGTGGATAAGCTATAAAATTCCACACTCTTAGCTTGTGAATGCAGGGAAGATCAAAATAGGACAAAAGTGAGCAGCTGGAGGCCACTTGTGTGGGTCGACCGACCCACACATGGTGACCCCAGGCCAACACACTTCAACACAATGGATACAACATCAAATGGAAGAGAGCCAAGGTCCAGGTGGGCCCATGCATGGGTCGGTCGACCCATGTATGAGGCCCACTGAGCCTTGGTGACATGGCACGATCCTTGTGACACTCCACTCAGCTCATTTCCACCTTTGGATCAGAGTTGAGTTTCTATTCAACGGTGGAGAAGCAAAGCACATGGATCAAGGCGTGAACCGACAAGAACCAAGCAAACCAAGTACATAGCCATGCTTTATGATAGGTGGGGACCCTGGTAGTGGGCCCACCTTGCCATAGGGGGGTCGGCCGACCCCTCCTTGGTGGGTCCAGGCTACCGCCATGGTCCACCGACCTCCTGCATGTTTCCCACGTGATGGTTTGTCCACTGCCGTCCATCTTGAGGCGGTTTTGAGGTGGTTCATCCAAGGGTGGAGAGGCAAGGAGCACACGGATCGCTGATGTGGCACCTCTCCATGTTCCCCTATAAATAGAGGCAGCCACCACCCTCTTCAAGACACACAAGAGATATAAGAAGCAAGGAAAGGTCAAGTTTCACTCCTTAGTAGTAGTATTAGTCTAGTGTGGGAGTTAGAGTTGAGTCGAGCTAAGCTCGGGGTCTCCGGAGTCGTCTGCTGAAGAGTCTGGTATAGCTCTTGTACCTTTCCTTCTGTAAGACTTTACCTTTATCAATATATTATCTTTACTTTACTTTACTGAGTCTTTACTTAGTACTTTACTATTCATTATAGTATTGTTGTGTCTTATCTTAGCTTATAGTTGATTTATACTAGATTGTGATCCTGTAAACAGCTATTGTGTGCTGTTCATCGCCTGTAATAGGGTGCTTTAGTTGCTTTGTACATAACTAGAGTAGTGAGAGTTAGTGTAAGCATGGTGCTTATACTAAATCTTGCCTTTGGTTGCCGCTTGTCGCACGGATTGTTTGTGGGTGCTAGCAGGTGGTGACAGCCATGTCTAGTCTTAGTATCCCACCACGTTTTTTATGCAAGTTCTTAAAAGGTAGACTCCCATAAGGGTATAGCCGTTTCGGGTAGAGGTTATATCCTCTATTGTCTCGGACTATCCCTGGCACTCCAAAAGTAAGGTATCAATCTAGTTAATTCATCTATCTGTTAAGGTTAAGTTTACAGGAGTAAAGTAAGAGTCATACATAGGAGTCCTAAACTCACTCGTTGTCCGCCCACCTAGCTATACTCTACTAGTTATCCTTGGTTATCCTAAACCTTGTCTTGTCTCAGTGTCATCATCTTTCCTCTATACCGATTTACCCCCCTATCATTAGTTGGTTGCTAATTTGCAATTGACTTAAGGATCTCTCTTTTATTAACATTCCTAGCACCGTTTTCCCTTGGGATAAAATAAATAACGATACCTTGAAATACTCCCAGGTGAAGTGGTATAGCGGTATATTCTGTGCGCTTGCGGAATTATCCAATAGACATAAGAAATACCCTCAGGCACTTCTGGCGTCGTTATCAGAGATAGCCTAACACTTCTGGTGATTGCGCTACGAAGTGTCAACAAGCATTTCGGCGCTGTTGCCGGGGAAAGCATCAGCCTAGGAATATTAATAAAATTGAATCCGAAGTCTATTATCAAATTAGTTATCAATTAGTGTTAGGGGCTTACACCCTTTCTGTGTTTCTCGTTACGTGAAGTTAGACAGTGCATGAGCGGTTTTCAATTGCCATCAAACTTTATTGAAGATCCTGAGCAATTGTTGAGGAGAACTAGACACCGCCAAGTTTTCCCTCAAAGGTTCATTTCAGACCTAAATCCGTTCGAGGAAAGAGGCTCCGCACTATCAACCAAGGAAGCCATGGCCCAAAAGACCATCTCTGAGTACTCTGCACCGTCGGCTGACAATGTCACCACCGGTCCATAGCTTAACTTGGGGGATGCCATTTTTGAGCTCAAGCCAGCGCTTATCAATATGGTGCAAGCCAACTCATTCTGTGGGAAGCCGCATGAGGACGCCAATGCCCATCTCCAGCACTTTTTTGAGGTGTGTGGTACCTTCACCATCAAGAATGTCTCGGCAGACGCCATCCGTTTTCGCCTGTTCCCATTCTCACTGCTTGGGAAGGCGAAGCAATGGTTTCATGCCAACAAGAGTGAAGCCACCACTTGGGAGAAGTGTGCCAATACATTTCTCAAGAAGTTCTTCCCGATGGGCAAGACCAGCGCCCTTCGCGGAAAGATCTCGAGTTTCCAACAGCAAGCTGATGAGACGATTCTCGAAACATGGGAACGTCTTCAGGAGTACATTCGTGCCTGTCCTTATCATGGGATTGAAGAATGGCTCCTAATCCAAGGTTTCTACCATGAGCTAACTGGATTGGCCCGTAGTCACCTTGATGCTGCCGCTGGAGGAGCATTTTTACAACACAATGTCAAGGATGCTAAGGACCTCATTGAAAAGATGGTGATCAACTAAGGATGGAATAAGGAACATCTCCAGCCCAAGAAGAGGGGTATGCACACCGTTCATGAGGTGGACATGCTCTCAGCCAAAATGAACCTCTTGATGAAGAAGATCGAGGAAGGTTCCAAAAAGGAACAAGAGGCCATTCGAAGCCATGCCACCGCACGAGTCATTGAAGCTGATCCATGGTGCGAGGTATGTGGAGGAGAAGATCATTTGGGCAACAACTATCCTGAGATGAAGGAGGAGGTGAGCTTCATCATCAACAACAACAACAACAATGGGTATCGACCCTAACAACAAGGAGGATGGAACTCGCGCTTCTTCTGGTAATCAAGGTAATGGTTACAACAATAATTACAATAATTCTTATGGTAACCAACCTTCTCTGAAAGATCTTGTCTTAAGCCAATCTAAAATTAATGATAGCATCAATAAGAAAATGATGGCTAATGATAAGATTCTTGAAAATCTTAATGAGCTCCAATAAAATGCTAGAAACATAATTGGCTCAAATAGCAGCAGCTGTCCCATCCTTCGAACAAGGTAAGATCCTAGAGAAAACTGAGGAATCAGTTGAAGGTGTCCAGTTAGTTTCTATGAGGTTTGGTAAGCCTCCACCCAGGAAAAACCCGAGTTATCTTCTTGATCCACCATTTATGGCCAATAAGAGTGACCCCAGCCATCCAACCATCACCTGCGAGATCGGGCCACACACCTTTAACAACGCCTTCTGTGATCTCGGATCTAGAGTCAACATCATGTCCAAGGTAATGTATGAAAATCTGCAAGGGGGACCTTTGTACCCCACTTTTGTTAAATTGCAGATGGCAGACCAATCCATCCGGTTCCCAGAGGGATTGGCAAGGGACATCCTTGTCAAGGTTCAAGATGAGTACATTCCCGCCGACTTCATCATTTTTGACATGGGAGTCGACGACGAAGTCTCCGTCATCCTTAGAAGGCCGTTCCTCCACACCGTTAACGCCGTCATCTACGTGGGATCCGGCCAAATTCACTTTCAGCTCCCAGGTAAGAGAGTAAAATGTCCTTTCAATGGTTATAAATCTATGCAACGGGCAAGGAAAAACAAGCCTCAATATGCACCCTGCCGGAAGAATCAATCGCCAAAGGCCAAAAAGGCCGAACTGGTAAGTAAAGCCGAGGCGGTAAGGAAGGATGAATCCGCCGAGTCGCAAGGATCAACCAAGAAGGAATGGCAGAAGAAAGAGGTGAATCATCACGGTCCCCGTCTCCAGGACTGACAGATGCACCCGAAGAATGAACTCGAAAAGGAGAGGTCCTGCTCAACGGACCTAAAACACGGAGCCCTTGCTGATAAGGTAAATCAGTAATTATCCCATATTTAATTTCTGCATTTTTAATTCTTGCATCTTTGCATTACATTTCATATTTAAATTTTTGCATAAGTTATTTCAACAAAATATTCACCATAGTAAATAAAAACTTGAGAACAACTTGCAATAAAATTTTGAGCTATTGGACCACCCAAGGTGGGGTCGGCCGACCCTACCATTGGGCCCACTTCCACTTCTCTCACTCTGGCTAGATGCTCTGGAGCATCTAGCACCTGTTCAACACTTGGATGCCCATGGGATCCAATGTGGGGGTCGGCCGACCCCCACCTTGACCCCTGTTGCACCCTGCTGTCTCCCATTTACCTCACATAGGAATCCTATGCATGCCACTCTAGCCAAAGTCTGAAAAGAAATGGTCCCATGGTTCATCACTTTAAACATAAGATGCTCTTTCCATCTTGAATGCTCTTGGGACCAAACAACCAGCTCAAGGTCACCAAGGCATGAATTAGTGCTCCCATGGTCTATGGGAATCATTTTAAAGTATGTCCCCACTTTTGCCATTCACTTTCACCAAACACTAGACAAGGGAATCTCTGAAATTTTCACCACTTTTGGTCCACCACTAGTCTTTACTTTGCTGAATAAAGTGAAACACATTGATAAAAGCTGAGAAGGGAACTAGACATGAGTCGGCCGACCCATGTTTAAAGCCACCTCTGAAAAATTTTGTTGGCAATCAATTGGATTCCCTGTCCAAAGGTGAAAGCAACTCTGAACCTCTCCTGGGGGGTCGGTCGACCCATGTTTGGATGCCCCCCAAGAAAGCTGAATAGGCATTCAAGTTGATTCCCTGTCTAAAGCGAAGAGCAGTGCTGGACCATCCAGATGGGGGTCGGCCGACCCACCTTTGGTGGCTCCAGCACCAGCCCTTCTCCCCCTATAAATATCTTTGCATTGTGTGCTTAATTCCACACCCAAACCAGCTGAATCATCTTGAGCACACAATCTCTCTCTTTCTCTCTAGTTGAGCAAGTCTCTTCTCAAGTTTAGTAGTTAGCCATTTAAACCAGAAACCCAAAAATATTTTAGTAGTAGAAGCTTGTCTTTGCTCTCAAGAACAAGTTTGTGGAGTATCCCTACCCACAAGAACGGTTTTGTAGAGGTGACCATACCCCGCAAGGACTACTAACATTGGGACAACTAACGCTAACGCTAACGCTAACGCTAATCGTTGTTGTCCTAGTGTGTTCATGTGTTTTCTCATTGCTGCAGGAAGATGAAGAAGTTCTCCTCCGCGTTCAAGAAGGCCAAGGGTGCCGTAGGGAGCTCCTCCCGACGACCCCGCCATGACGATGAAGAAGGAAGAGAAGCTCCATCAAAAGAAGGCCACGAAGTACTAGACGTGCCTCCCAAGAGAACACTCGATCCTGAGATTGGCCTCATGCTGAACCAACAAGAGTACCAAAGGTATTTCTCCATCCAGCACCGCGGGTTTGAACATACAGGCATAATCGACCCTATCCTTTTGGACAGTACAAGTATGACCGCAGAATTTAATACTGTGTTTAATAGAATTGATTGGGGAAGCTTTTGTAAAGTTTCTGAACTTGGGATTAAAAAGCTCACTATAGAATTCCTATGCTCTTTACAAGTCATAGATGATAATGTTCACTTTCGCATGTTTAATAAAGAATACAATTTGACTTAGGGAGTTTTTAGCGTGGCTCTTGGTTTTGATAACACATGTCAGCTGGATTTAATTAGTGCCACAAGAAGACTTGATAAAGCTGATTTTTGGAAAGCCATATCTGCATCCGATGATTGCTCTAATCCTAATCCTGATGAAATTCATAATCCTACTCTACGCTTTCTTCACTATTGGATGGCTATAACTCTTTTTCCTGGCTATAATGTGCAAGTTTTATACAATGATGAGCTAAGATTGTTTTATGGCATAACCAATAAAATAAAAGTTTCACCTGCTAAGCTTTTAACCCGCTTTTGGCTTGGTGTATTCCATAGAGAAGAACCTATATTCTTTACTTCTTTTATCACTCACATTGCTGAAATAATGGATCTATTAAATGGAACACATTACTTTGAATACATTGCCTCTTCTCGAGATACTATAACCGAAGATTTTTTCATAAGTGCCCAAGTCTTAAAAAGAGGTCCAAAAGGTGGCCTTAAAATGGTTTATCATGGCCATACAGCTGAGGTCCCTCTCCTATGTAAGAGACGTTGGTTGTATGCACTTCGCACACTAACCATTAAACTGGACCGAGAGGCAAGAAGCCAACATGTTCCAGGTACAAGCAGGATGGCTAGAAGCAGGTCACAGGCTGTAGGGGGAAATGAAGAAGATGGTGATAAGGTGAGTTCCATGGACATTTCAGGGTCCATGAAAAGGCCTCCAGAGCACACTCCAAGAGTGCGCATTCCCCGCCCGTCCACACGGGCGAGGGGACGTCGGAATCAAAGGACGAAAGTAGATCAACTCATCGATGACATGGGCGCAATGCAGGTTGAGCAAGACGCAACTCTAAACGTGGTACAACAAAACGTCCAACTTTTGCAAGCCATACAAGATTAAGAAGCACAGCGTTGGGCGGGATGGTTCCAATACTATCCACCGCCACAGTGAGCAAAAGCCAAGCTTGGAGGAGATCCTCTCCTCCACTAAGGTAAGTATTCTATCTTAGCATATTGTATTGTTTTTAATTTAGTGCATTTAAAATAATAAAAATACCAAAAATATTTCTCATATCTCATATGTCTCATGGATGTTTATTTTCCTCATGGAAATGATGAATAGTTGCTCTGTTCATACTTCTTTAATACCTAGTTTATAACTTAGTATTTCTTTAAGTATGGATCACTTGGCTCATTTAAAATTACCATGAACCTGAACATTTTGTGGGTTGCAAATGCTGGAACTAAACCTAAGTTGTTGTGAGATATGATATAGTGAGATAAGAGCTACTATAATATTGTTCCAAGCATATATGATTACTGGAGATTTATTTCTTAAAAACAATTAAAACCTTATTGTTCCTCAATGATGATAAATTCCTATCACAGCCAAATAAGCTGCACATGTTTCAAACCCTTCCACATAAGATATTTACTTTGCAATGAGTTTTGTCAAGTCTTGTTAACCCTTATTGAGAGATTTATCATGCTCTCAAGATCAAGATCACGTACACACCACATATTCATGCTACTTCTACACTGAAAGTACGCAACAACATGCCTTTTATTTCCACCAAATAAATGCTCTATGTGTTAGAGTCATAAAATATCTCTCTTAGTTGATATGAAAGAAGAGACAAAAGGCTATGCAAAATGAAAAGAAAAAGAAAGAAAGATGGACATATGGAAGTCCATAGAAAAAAAAGAAAATATGAGCAAAATCTAGGCTCATAAATAAAAGAGAAGAAAACTGATAGCCATGTCTCAAAAATTAAAGAGGGATACAATTTCAAATAGAGGAGCATTATAGTCCAATATTTGCCGCACACTGGCACATCTTGATCTAAGGGCATGACACTTCTCTCTTTGGATCTAAGCTTTGACTCTACAACACATGCAAATTAAGTATGCTACATTCTTTCATTCCTACATTAAGTTCAACATATGCCATTTTTAGAAGTAGGATGACAAAGAGAAGGCAACATTTATTTTGTGCCTTGGTAAGGAATCATACACCATTTGAGCGACATGAGAGAACCATATGAGGAACATTAAATTTTCTTTTGCAAAACATTGCTAAAACCTCCAGTATGAAACTTGCAAGGAATTAGAAAGTTAGAGCTCTAGTCAAACTGTTCTATCTCTCAACCACCTAAGGCAAAGAAAAGGCCATTAGCCCTATAAAAGACTAAGGTAATATGGATGAATTTTTATAGCCAATTTTTTCATTCAAAAGAGAAGTATTTTGTTGTACACATGGTACTATTGAAATATGACATTGTAGGAACTACTGATCCACCGAGGCTAAGTTTAATTATTTGCTCAGGACGAGCAAAGTTAAGCTTGGGGGATCTTGTTGACAGTGGATAAGCTATAAAATTCCACACTCTAACACCGTCAATGGCCTGGGTTTTGATGGAAGAATAACATAACATGAACATATTTTATCCAATAACTAGTTCCACTTGTACTTTTAACTTGTGAATGTAGGGAAGATCAAAACTGGATAAAAGTGAGCAGCTAGAGGCCACTTGTGTGGGTCGGCCGATGAAAGGTCCTAGTATGGCTAGAAGGGGGTGAATAGCCTAATAAAATTTCTACAAAGAACTTAGACCAAGATGTTAGTAACAAATATGGCTAAATGTACAATGCTAGTGCAACTACTAACCTAGGCAAGCCACCTACATAATTCTAGTTAATTCTTAGTTCTAAGCCACACAAGCAAGCTAATAAAAGCTAAAAGACTACACAACAACACAAGACAAGAAAACAAGCTACTTTGCACAAGAATAAGAAAGGAATGATCGTCGATTAAACCTTTGCCTTGTGAGGAAGCCAATCACCGGGACAATCAATAAGTCACCCACTCGAAGGTGAGGAAATCAATAGAGACACCAAGATTTATCCCCGAGGTTCACGTGCTTGCCGGCACGCTACGTCCTCGTTGTGTCGACTTCAACCGGTGGTTCGGTGGCTAATCGGTATCACACACCGAGCCTACACTAGGCGCCACAAGAACCTACCACGGAGGAACTAACTCAACGACACGAGCAATCCACTAGAGTTACCTTTGAGCACTCCGCTCGGGGAAGGCACAAGAACCCCTCACAATTGCCGGGTGTGGGCAAGCACAATCACCAAGCTCCTCCACACCTTTTTCTCCTCCAAGCCATTTAGGGACACGGCAATGTCCCAAGAGAATAAGAACTGAACCAAGGCTTGCTCTCAAGTGCTCTAGAATGCAAATCACAAGTAATGATGCACTTGAGGTTCACTCAATCTCACTAAGGATGATCAAGATGATGAAATAGTGAGAGAGTGGGAGGCTAGAATGCAACAATGTGTATGACAATGATCCAAGTGTGCAAGGGTGTCACCAAGTGACCAGGGAGGGAGTATAAATACCCCCAAGTGCAAATCTAGCCGTTACCCACTCCAAAACAGCCGTTAACACTCTTTTTCTACCGTCGGATGCAACCGTCGGACTGAGTCCGTCGGACTAAACGCCAGCGTCCGACGCTCGGATGCGCGCCACGTGTCAACAGGTTTAAACGCCGTTCATCCGATCTCAATGGTAACTGATTTGCGCTCTTTTTCAAACCGTCGGACTAAGGCCGTCGGACCAAAGTTAAGCGTCCGACGCCCTGTCCACAGTGCAAGCCAGGAACCGTCGGACTATCTGCAGAGGGGTCGTCGGACTAACGAACTTGAGAGTCCGACGTTTCCAGAGAGGTTCCAAAACATGAAAACATCGTCGGATTATTCTCAAGCGTCCGACGCTCTCCCGAACGCCACGCGTCATGCCGACACCGCTCGCCACCGTCGGACTGAAGTGGGCAATGGTCCGACGCTCGTTTACCGAGCGTTCGACGCTCGCTATTGGCCAGAACTAGGGTTAGGCGTCGGACTCTACTCAATGGTCTGACGCTGCCCTTCCACACAGTCTGACGCTCCTTTTTCAGCTAATTTCAAGACTATTTCTCACCCCTTGCTTCTATGTGCTAACACTCAAGGTCTCCAACACTTGTGCTCAGTGTGTTAGCATTTTGCAAACATTTTTCAAGGGTTTTCAAAGAGATTCTCTAGGTTGGTTAGATCAATGCACATGAGATGCAACCTAGAGCACTTGAAAGTAATCCAATAGCTTAGTTCTCCCCTTGATAATCTGCTATCTATCCTAAATGTGATCACTCCCACTTGGAGTCTTGATCACTAAAAGAAAAGCCCTATTTGAATATACCTTAGCCTCTAGCTTTCCTTCTTTAAGTCCTTTTCTTTCTCCTTGATCATTTCATCTTGATCTTCACTTTAGCTCATGTCATCTTCCTCCTTATCACTAATCTACTCTTGGCTACACATACTTAGCACTTAGATTAGTAACTAGGTTTCATCAATTACCAAAACCAAACTAGGGTCTTTCAGCCGACCCACACATGGTGACCCTAGGCCACCACATTTCAACACAATGGATACAACATCAAATGGAAGAGAACCAAGATCTAGGTGGGCCCATGCATGGGTCGGCCAACCCATGTATGGGGCCCACTGAGCCCTGGTGACGTGGCACGATCCTCGTGACACTCTACTCAGCTCATTTCCACATTCGGATCAGAGTTGAGTTTCTATTTAACGGTGGAGAAGCAAAGCATATGGATCAAGGCGTGTACCGATAAGAACCAAGCAAACCAAGTACATAGCCATGCTCTATGATAGGTGAGGACCCTGGTGGTGGGCCCACCTTGCCATATAGGGCTCGGCCGACCCCCCCTTGGTGGGTCTAGGCCACCGCCATGGTCCACCGACCACCTGCATGTTTCCCACGTGATGGTATGTCCACTGCCGTCCATCTTGAGGCGGTTCATCCAAGGGTGGAGAGGTAAGGAGCACACGGATCGCTGACGTGGCACCTCTCCACTTTCCCCTATAAATAGAGGCAGCCACCACCCTCTTCAAGACACACAAGAGACACAAGAAGCAAGGAAGAGTCAAGTTCCACTCCTTAGTAGTAGTATTAGTCTAGTGTGGGAGTTAGAGTTGAGTCGAGCTAAGCTCGGGGTCTTCGGAGTCATCTGCTGGAGAGTATGGTATAGCTCTTGTACCTTTCCTTCTGTAAGACTTTATCTTTATCAATATATTATCTTTACTTTACTTTACTAAGTCTTTGCTTAGTACTTTACTATTCATTATAGTATTATTGTGTCTTAGCTTATAGTTGATTTATACTAGATTGTGATCCTGTAAATAGCTATTGTGTGCTATTCATCGCCTGTAATATGGTGCTTTAGTTGCTTTATACACAATTAAAGTGGTGAGAGTTAGTGTAAGCGTGGTGCTTATACTAAATCTTGCCATTGATTGCCGCTTGTCACACAGATTGTTTGTGGGTGCTAGTAGGTGGTGATAGCCCTGTCTAGTCTTAGTATCCCACCACGTGTTTTAGGCAAGTTCTTAAAAGGTAGGCTCCTATAAGAGTATAGCCGCTTCGAGTCGAGGTTATATCCTCTATTGTCTCGGACTATCCCTGGCACTCAAGAAGTAATGTATCATTGTAGTTAATTCATCTATCTGTTAAGGTTAAGTTCACAGGAGTAAAGTAAGAGTCATAGGAGTTCTAAACTCACTCATTGTCCTCCCACCTACTTATACTCTACTAGTTATCCTTAGTTATCCTAAACCTTGTCTTGTCTCAGTGTCATCATCTTTCCTCTATATCGATTTACCCCCTTATCATTAGTTGGTTGCTAATTTGCAATTGGCTTAATGATCTCTCTTTTATTAACATTCCTAGCACCGCTTTCATTTGTGATAAAATAAATAACGATATCTTGGAATACTCCCGGCTGAAGTGCTACAGCGGTATATTATGTGCGCTTGCGGAATTATCCACTAGACATAAGAGATACCCTCAGGCACTTCTGACACCGTTATCAGAGATAGCCTAACACTCTGTCTCTGGTGATTGCGCTATGAAGTGTCAACAGCCATGGAGGTAAAAATGGCTTGGAGATGATGCTTAGCTCACACATATGGAGATGAAGGAGCTAAACGCATGATACATGACATGGACTCATGTGGCTAGGTGGAAAAGATCAAGACATGACTTGGCGTCGATGGACCGGTTGCAAGTGTGAAGGGCAAGCTAGTGGGTTTGGCGCCGATGGACCAACGCAACGGTGAATAGCAAGTGAAGTCGAGGATCAATGGACCAAAAGCCACGTTATGATATGAAGTGGATCATATCATTGTTGAGGTGTTGGTGCATGTGTTGCACCGACATCGATGGTGTCGAAAACGGTGATGAAAGCGGTGATCGGAATGGAAAGCGCAAGGCAAAGGTATTGTTGACGGTGGATAACGTCAACTTTTATTAGAACTTTAGACACCAAAGGATATATGAATACACACTAGTCTAGGGTTTTAACTGACAATTTCCATGAGTTTTGCATATTCTATATTTTCCAAGGGATTATCCAGAAAAGCTTAAGAGAGAGATTAAAGTGCTTAATTATAACGAAACTTGAACGCCGAGGCAACATACGTCATCGACAAGTTAGAAGCCTCTGCAAGCCACCTGAACCGGGGCCCCACCAGACAGGTGGTGGGGCCGGCCGGCCCCTAGGGAGCCAGGTGGCGCCCCCCTAGGGTTTCACCGCCTTCTTCTAGAGTCTACTTCGACCGCCTTTGAGAAGTCATCTCGGCCTTTGGTTAAGTCGGTTTGATCTTACGGCGCACGTGCATTCCACCGGGCTATAAATAAAGGGGCAGACCCCCTGGAGGCAATCCCATCATTCATCCAAGGCATCAAGTCTTCGGTCAAGCCATCAAGAGCCTTCTAGTTCATCAAGAGCCTTCTAGTTAATAGTTCTTGCCTACTTAGATTAGAAGTGGAGGAGTTCTAGTTCTTCAGCGGGATCTGGAGCCCCGGCATCCGTCTGGAGCGCAGAGTTCGGTATAGTTCTAGTTCTTTCTGTATTATTGTATTCTTCATTATGATTAGGGAAATATTGTTCTTAATAGTTCATATGTTCTTGATTACAATAGTCTTTGTCTACTTTGATTATGTGTCTAGTATAGTTGGTTTAATCTTATTGAATTCATGTAATTGCTCGTATAGCGTTTATCCAAACGATCGTTGGGTAGATGATGAACGATATGTAGATGTGGTGTCTAGATATTCTGTTTATCTGCGAGTGCACCCTGATGTGCCGGGTCGTGTGGTAGATCACGTAGGTGACAGCTACGTTGAGTCATCTGTAGTCCACCCCATATGTAGGCAAGCAGGCACGGTCGCGAAGTTGGGTGATGACTCTGTTTCACATCCTTCCTAGATGATGCTCTTTACATGTGATCATGATATAGGACTAATCTAACAATGATTGCTGGATGTAATTGCACTAATTAGAGTTATTCATTGGCGTAGTTATAGAATTACCTTAGCTATTAATTCCTTAGTTTATCCATTGGCTAGCTATTACTATGACTAGAAAGCGCTCTGATGTTTATCCATTATTTATGATGTTTGATCATACTTATCACCTTTATTTATTTTTATTATCTTGTGACCTCTACCTGTTGTGAGTAGAGTAAATGATATCGATATCACCGCTTATCCATTGTATATAGTTGCTATCAATATAATAGATTAAAGTTTATCCAGTCCTTCCCAGTGGTATAAATATAAATCGACAACCTGGTAGAATCTAGGTAAAATGCTACAATGGTATAATTATTTGTCCGCTTACAGAATTGTTCTTAGTTTATATTTATATATTTCTGCCTAGTCACATTGAATAATATATGAACCTTTTATTTATTCTTAACATATATAATTAGGGATGATAACATAGTTCATGCATAAGAATGTTAGTAATAGATAAGTGACTAGTTGCTAATGACCAGTTAATTAATTACCATACATCTCTAATCTCGTCTTAGTATTAAAAGTTATATAGTTATATTTGGTGACGTTAGTAGATGTCAACAAGCATTTTTGGCGCCGTTGCCTGGGGAAGGCACATTAAACTTAGGAAATATTGATAACATATATACATAATGGATAAGATTGTGTTACCAATTGATCTCTAACTCAAACAAGCACATCCATATTTTTATCATTTGCTTATCTTATGTAGGGTGATGAATGAATGGTTTTTCTCTTCCAAACAACTTCACTGACGATCCAGAGAAACTTCTTCGCAGGAAGAAGGTTGTAGAGGCGAGGGACAATTTCGAGTCACTATCAAGAATACCATCGCCGCTCAAGCTATTCCATCAGAGAAGCCAGCTCTAACATTGCAAGAAGAACATTTAGGAGAAGATTTAACTCCTGTGTTTGAAGACATGGCTGAGAAGACACTACATGAGTTCTCTGCCCCAACAACAGAAAACATCCGGACTGGACCAGCAGTCAACACTGGGGAGAATGGATTCGAGTTCAAACCTGCTCTTATCACCATGGTTCAAGCAAGTCAATTTTGTGGAAAAGCTAATGAAGATGCAAGTGCACACTTACAACACTTTTTAGAGATCTGCAGCACCTTCACGATCAGAGGAGTACTAAGAGATGCTATTTTACTCTGTCTTTTCCCATTTCACTTTTAGGGAAAGCTAAGCAGTGGTTCTATGCCAACAAAGAAAAGAACACTACATGAGACCGATGCTCAACTGCTTTCTTGGCAAAGTTCTTTCCTACAGGCAAGACGAATGCTCTGCGTGGGAAAATTTCAAGCTTTCAACAGCAACATGACAAATCATTCACTGAAGCATGGGAAAGATTTCAAGATTATATTGAAGATTGTCCTCATCATGGGATAGAAGATTGGCTATTAATGCAGACCTTCTACCACGGGCTTATCTCTAACACCCGTGAGTCCATAGATGCTACAGCAGGAGGAGCTTTCCTATCACTTAAGCTTCCAGACGCTAAAGCACTTGTTGAGAAGATGGCCTCAAATCCAAGCTGTAATGAAGAACGTACTCAACCTTATAAGAGAGGAGGAGGCATCCATCATCTCAAGGAAACTGACATGGTCACTGCCAAGCTAGACCTCATCATGAAGAAGCTCGATATAGAGAAGAAGGAAGTCATGCATATTAATGATTCTCGCATGACCTGTGAAGAATGTGGACATTACGGGCATTCAGCTGTCAACTGCCCTACGCTGCAAGAGGATGTGAACTTCATCAATAATAACACCTACTATCGTCCTCAGCAAGGTCAAGGATGGAATCAGCAACCTCGATAAGGTAACTACCAAGGTAACAACCATGGTAATAATTACAATAATTACAATCTTTCACCTTTAAGAGATTTAGTTGCTGGTCAATCTAAATGTTTAGACCAAATGTCTAGAAAGGTAGCCTCTAATGATAAAGCTTTAGAAAATATTAATACTAGAATGGATACCTTCGCTTCTGCTATAAAGAATCAGCACAGCTTTAATAAAATATTAGAATCACAATTAGCACAGCTAGCTGCTGCTGTCCCTCCATTTGAGAAAGGTAAGATTCCGAACCAGCCGGAAGATTTATAAACTGCTAACCTTGTTGATATTCACAATGCAACCCAATACCACATTGAGCCCGTAGATATACAGTGAATTGATCACTCACTACCTGAGAAGATGGGAGACCCTGGGAGACCTGTCATTCCTATCTCTATAGGATGTCACAGTTTTCCGGAGGCTATCTGCGATTTCGGCGCAAGTGTCAACATAATGCCCAAGGTAGTTTATGAGAAAATATTAGGTGATCCTTTGTTGTGCACAGATATGCATTTATAGCTTGCAGATCTGTCCATTTGCTACCCCGAGGGAGTGCTAGAAGAAGCTATCATCAGAGTGGGGCAATCATATGTCCCAGTTGACTTCATGATTATGGAGATAGGAGGGGATGAGAAGGCACCCATTATCTTGGGACGACCATTCTTGTGCACAACCAAAGCCATCATCTATATGAAACATGCCAAGATTGTCCTCTCCATCAAGAACAAGAAGGAGAGATTCTCGTTCAAGAACCGCATCTTAAAGACTCCTGCAGTCCCGAAGCAATTCCATCAACAAGAAGAGCAACAACAACCAGCACCCAAGAAGAAAAATAATAGAAGATGGAGGAAGAACAAGCCCCAGCAAATACCTCAATAAACTGCTCAACTAATCACTGCTCTTAACACAGAAAATGATCAGATGCTCCCCCAACCATTTCCAACAAAAAAAGGTGACCCAGGTGTACCAATCATTGAATGCACAATCAGAGACACCACTTTTGCCGACACCATCTGCGACACTGGATCAGACGTCAACGTAATGTCCAAACAGGTATATGATGATTTATTTAATGATTTACCTCTATACCCAACATATATTCAGTTGCAGATGGTAGACCAATCACTTAGATTCCCTGAAGGCATGGTTAAGAATGTTATGGTAAGAATTCAAGATAAATATATACCCACAGATTTTCTAGTTCTTGACATGCAGGGAGACGATGAATCACCTATTCTTTTGGGAAGACCGTTCCTCTACACTGCCAATCCTATTATCTACATCGGGTCTGGACAGATCCACTTCAACCTACCCACGGAAGAGGTACGCTGTCAATTTAGAACACTTGTTAACCATGAGCAGATCAGGAAGCAACGCAACAGGAGAAGACGCCAAGCCCGCATTCAGGCTGCCCAGCCTCACTGTGGATGGGAGGAATTCCCTGGCAAGATTGTGAAGTATGAAGACTGCCACAAGGAGCAAGAGGAAGCCGTACAAGCACCACGCTGGAGTGAGTGGAAAGCGAAAGCTGAAAGGATGGATCAGATTGCTAAGGCAGAGAAGAAAGAGATCCGTGCACAACTAGAAGAATGGATAAAGAAAGATGAAGAGTCAAGATAAGCACACCTGAGGGAGTGTAACAAGGAAGAGCTGGAGCTAGAAAGGAGAGAAGCAGAAGAGACAGAAATGAGATGGAAGGAGAAAGAAGAAGCACCTACTACACCACCGCAAAATGGGGAATTGACTAAGCTAACCTCAGACGATGAACCTGCTGATTAAGTTCTCTCCTCTATTTAAGTCCTGTCGATAGACTTTAAATTCCGTACCCTAACCATAAGGTCAGAATGGTAGTTATATAATTAAGTTAGCATTTATTAGTAATTTTTCTTTAACACATTTATTAGTACAATCATTTTTGCACATCAAATATAAAACATCAAAAATAATTACTGCTTTATTTACTGCATCATAAATACTAAAGCCCCATGTGAATAAACTTATGGTAAACCCTGTAGGAATATTTACTGTGGTGGCATAAAAATAAAAACAAATAAAAATAATATATATATATATAGATAAATGGTAGTAGCATCTGTATTTATTTTGTTGCATTGTAAAAATCCTAGGCCCCATGAGAATAAATATATTCTCCGTGGTGGCATAAAAAATTATTATTATATAGCATGCATACATATTTGATTTCTGCATAAGAAAATTAGAACCCAAAAAGAGAATACTGTTAGAATCCTGCCAGAATCTGTCAATTAAAATCAACCCAGAGAATAATCAATTACTAATTGGCTGACCGCTAACCCCTTGTTAAATTCAAGCCTCGAGCTTTGGTTTTCTTGTTGGAGTATAATTATGCAGGAACAATATTATAACTAAGGAGAGAGTCTATCAGTGTGAAAGCCCTTGTTTAGTTTGGGTAATTGATGAAACCTAGTTTGCTAATAGTGTGCTCTAAGTGTTTCATGAGAACAATTAGCAAATAAGATGGAGCAAAGGACCGGGTCGGTGGAGGCTTCAAGTGAAGGGCAATGACGGCGTCCATGAAAATGATGTAAGCCCATCAACAAATAAGAAAGCCCTAAACGACGGCATCCATGCAAATGATATAAGTCTATCATCAAAAGTGTCCACAAGGTCCATCAAGAGATGAGAAGGACGTTGATAAGAAATCGGGAGCTCAAGGCAAAGGTATAACCAATAGGTGCTCTTTTGGTTTTGGTGATCAAGACTCCATAGAGGGAGTGATCACATTTAGAATAGATAGCCGTACTATTAAGAGGGAAAAAATCGTTGATGAAATGCGGTTATCAAGTACCACTAGGTGTTCATGATCATTGCATTGCATATAGATGCTAGTGACACTAACAAAACCTTGGAAAACTCTTTTGAAAAGCTAACACACGTGCACTAAATGTAGAACACTTGGTGTTAGCACTTGGGAACAAAGGGTGAAAGGTTTGAGTGAAAATCCTGAGAAAACAGGGCGTCGGACCAATTAGTTGAGTCTGACGGCTAACCCAGCGCTGTGCAGTTTCAGAGCGTCGGACTCTGTGTTTCGGAGCGTCGGACTATTGTCCGGGCGTCCGACGGTGCTGAACGAGCAAGAACTGACATGTGGAGAACTCAGAGGGCGTCGGACCGTTCTGTTTAGTCCGACGGTTTTCAGCGCTCGGGGAGCTCTCTGGAAACGTCGGACCGTGGCTTCGTTTAGTCCGACGCGCAGTGAAACTTCAGTCCGACGGTGGTCTGCTGAGGGCGTCGGACCGAGGCTTTTGGTCCGACGATGCTCTGTCCGACGGTGAGTTTTGGCGCGAGAAAATAGCCATTGTGTTTCAACGGTCGACTTCAAACGGCAGAGGACACGTGGCGTCCATCCGAGGCGTCGGACCGGTGTTGTTAGTCCGATGGTTTGGCCGTAGGACAGTCCGACGGTACGCAGTTTTGTCCAAACGGCTAGTTCTTTGTGTGTGGCTTATAAATAGTCACTTGGCCGGTTTGGGGAGTATCTCTTGGCACTCCTGAACATCATAACATACTTGTGAGTTTTCCCACTCCATTCTCACTCATCCTTCTTGATTGTGTTCATCATTTGGTGAGATTGGAGAGCATCAAGTGCATTGCATTGCTTAAGATCATCTAGAGGAACTTGGTGAGTGGATTTCGCAGTGGTTTCTCTTGTTACTCTTGGAGTTTGCTGACTCCTAGACGGCTTGGAGCTGCGAGGATCGTTGAGGGGAGTTGGTGATTGTCTCCGTCTCCGATCGGTGAAGTTGTGAGGGGTTCTTGAGCCTATCCCCGCGGGAGATCGAAAAAGGCTACTCTAGTGGATTGCTCGTAGCTTGTGGATCCCCATCTTGTGTTGGTTGTGTGGCACCCTTGAGAAGGGTTTGGCGTGTGATGCCAATTAGCGCGTGAAACTTGTGGAGGCATATACTTGAGCTAAGTCTAGGTGATTGATTTATATGATTTATGAAGGTCGAGCTGCTATTTATCTTATTTCTAGCATTACTAAGTTCTGGATATTCATTTTGAAAACGTAAAATTTACATGATGAGCTCTTGTATGACAAAGTATGAATTCCTACCAAAGCCATATATGATACATTTAGATAGGAAACTTTTGCACATTTATGCTGCTTGCTTTGCATTGAGTTCAGTCAACCTTTGTTGTATACCTCATGAGAGTCTTGTCATGCTTTTAAAACCAAGATCACTGATACACTCCAGCCACATATGCATTATTCCTACCCTGGGAGTAATTGCAACTATTTCCACTTCCATTTATATTCATCATCAAAATATTTTCTCCAACACTAGGAGTAAAACACCAAAAATATACCCCATATGACAGCTTCTGTTTAATTGCTCTAAGTTCTTATCATTATATCCCCAATTGTTTATATTCAAAGGATACATGTAGTTATGCAAAAGTATGAAAAGAAAAGTGTCGACGAGATATCGTCGGCGGTCTACCGAGGTAGTTGATTGATCGGTGAAGGTGCGCCTGAGACAAGTAAGAGTTGCGCAGAAAGCACGAGACACAAGATTTATACAGGTTCAGGCCGCCGCGAGGAGTAATACCCTACGTCCTGTATGTTGCTGTATTGTATTGCTAGTAGATGAGATGGGTTTGAGTTGACATGCTGGATCCCTGCCCCTCTTTATATAGTCTGAAGGGATAAGGTTACAAGTAAACTATACAAGTTGGTATAATAACCGTGCGGTGCAGTGCCTTGTGCCGCACGCTTTCGTCTTCTGGGCCGGGCCGGCTTGATGGTGCGGCCCATGTCTTGTCTTGTGGTACCAGGGGTTTATTCCCCCACAGCTAGTCCCCGAGCACCTTACATTGGTCGGGAGGTGCAGATCTTCAGAGTTGCTTGACCAGACGGGTGTAAGGAGCTCAAAACAATTTTTGAAAAGAGCTTTCTCTTTGGTGAAGTGTATCCACTTTTGGTTCTTTAGAGCCAATACCTTCACCATTAGGTGAAGTGTATCCACTTAGTCCCCGAGCCTGATAGTAGGTGACGTAGTCACGTGGTGTCAGGGTCAAAATATCTTGAAATTGTTGACCATGTGAAATGATGACGAAGTCCCCGAGTATGGCGAGGCGCATATCAAGACCCCCGATGTGCGGCCCAAGATCAGCACCCTGATCTGGACAGCGTGGAGATGAGACCCTAACGTGGACGGTGGCGACGAGGAGCGACGACGAGGAAGGCGAGGAGTGGCGACGAGCCCCAGCGTGGTCGGAGACGGTGTCCGAGCAGCGCGAGGACGGCGACGAGCGGCGACGAGTCCTCGGCCTGGCCGGAGGCGTAGTCTGAGCAGCGTGAGGACGGCGAGGAGTGACGACGAGTCCCCAGCCTGGTCGGAAGCTTAGTCCGAGCAGGGCGAGGACGGCGAGGAGCGGTGACGAGTCCCCCGCCTGGTCGGAGGCTTATTCCGAGCAGCGTGAGGACGACGAGGAGCGGCGATGAGTCCTCAGCATGGTCGGAAGCGGTGTCCGAGCAGCGCGAGGACGGCGAGAAGCGGCGACGAGTCCCCAGACTGGTCGGAGACGGTGTCTGAGCAGCGCAAGGACGACGAGGAGCGGTGAAGAGTCCCCAGCCTGGTTGGAGGCGTAGTCCGAACAGCGCGAGGACGGCGAGGACAGTTGACGAGTCCCGGAGGCGTAGTCCGAGCAGCGCGAGGACGGCGAGGAGCGGCGACGAGTTCCTAGCCTGGTCGGAGGCGTAGTCCGAGCAGCGCGAGGACGGCAAGGAGTGGCGACGAGTCCCCAGCATGGTCGGAGATGGTGTCCGAGCAGCGTGAGAACGGCGAGGAGCGACGACGAGGACGGCGAGTAAAGACGATGAGTCCCTAGCGTGGTCGGAGATGATGTCCGAGTAGCGCGAGGACGGCGAGGAGCGACAACGAGTCCCCAGCGTGGTCGGAGATGGTGTCCGAGCAGCGTGAGGATGGCGAGGAGCGGTGACGAGTCCCAAGCGTGGTCAGAGATGGTATCCGAGCAGCGCGAGGACAACGAGGAGCGACAACGAGTCCGGCGATGAGTCCCCAGCGTGGTCGGAAATGGTGTCCGAGCAGCGCGAGAACGGCAAGGAGCAACGAGAGCTCGACGGTAAGTTCCTGCAAAATAAATATGTACAATGGGTAGTACATGATGTAGGTTTTGGAGCTGATCCCAATATTGTAGATTGCATGATAAGATTGTTCGTTTCTTGGTCTTGTCAGGTCACGTAATTTTGCCTGATAGTTGGCCTGTTACGTTTAAGCAACTGACTCGGCGTCTAGTTCAGAGATTTCTTAACATGACCATGTTTGTGTGCCGGCTTACGGGGCGTAGACAGGTTTCACGGATTAAGGCGTGTGCTAACAAGGTACGTTAAGCAACCCTTAAGAGAAGAAAATGGAGAGATACTTAGTATCTCATCGGCGGAGAAAATCTTTTAAGTGTCTGAACGTGGTCGGGGTTTATGGAGAAATTATCAGCGAGTTGCCCAAGCTTCATCGGGGCTTATGGAGAAGTCGGCGGCGAATCATGAAGATAATATCGAGGGATACATGGAAGTCGAAGAATATGGAGAAAAATATTAAAAATATGACTTAGCTTGATTGACGTCGAGCGGAGTGGTCGGCGTGTCGAGGAGTCGTTTGACGCAGTTCGCGTGATGGCCCAAATGGTTCCAGGCTTGATGTTATCGAGGTCGCCGCGGCGTTGACGATGAGAAGCACGATTGAATCTTTAGCTCTTGACAGCTTGGATGCGCGCTGAGCAGTTTGGACACTGGCTCGGACGGCTCGAACAGCTTGATGTGAGGTCATTGTAGAGGCAAAGTCGATCGGACGAGCGTACGGAGCCATAGTGGAGGCGTAGTTGATCCCAAGTCACAGGTCTGTCATGAATTTGAGTCGGATGTATGCAGGCACTGGATCTTGTACACGCGTACGTGCGTGTTTAGCTTGCTTGCTGGATTGTCTCACGTCGTGATGGTTCTTTGCTTGCCTTCACTTGTTTAATGAAAAGCACCAGATCTGGTTGAAGCAGATGCATATCAGCCTGGTACCAGATATCGGATCTCTTCGGGACGATGGGGTACGCTGATAAACGTCGAGGCTGACGTGAATGACGTCGCCTGGTACCACCACTAGGACGTGTAGATCAGAACTTTGCCTCATCTCGACATAGAGTTTCGTGATCAGCCGCCGAAGGACTCCGTCGCCGAGTACCACACGGTTGGATAGCATCCCGCCGGTTTCCATGTTGTTGCCTCTCTCCGTACGTGCAGCACAAAGTGCTGCGCCGTCGCTAGATCATTGGGATGCGGATGCAAAAACGGATCTGGCTGACGAAGGAAGCCGCCGTCGAAGCCAGGTTGCCATGGATGGTGTTGACGAAGATGATTCTCATCTGGCTCGCCGCTGTCGAAAGCTGTTGCCGTTATCGACGACGACGAAAGAAATTTTCATCTGGTCCGCCGCCTCCGGATGTGGTCGACGACGACGAAGAAATCACCGTCTTGCCCGCCATGGATTCAGGAAGCACACCTCCTACCTAGCGCGTCAACTGTCGACGAGATATCGTCAGCGGTCTACCGAGGGGTATACCCGAGGTAATAGATTGATCAGTGAAGGTGCGCCTGAGACGAGCAAGAGTTGCGCAGAAAGCGCGAGACACAAGATTTATACAGGTTCAGGCCGCCGCGAGGCGTAATACCCTATGTCCTGTGTGTTGCTGTATTATATTGCTAGTAGATGAGATGGGTTTGAGTTGACATGCTGGATCCCTGTCCCTTTTTATAGTCTAAAGGGACAAGATTACAATTAAACTATCCAAGTTGGTACAATAACCGTACGGTGCAGTGCCGTGCGCCGCATGCTTTCGTCTTCTGGGCCGGGCCGGCTTGATGGTGCGGCTCATGTCTTGTCTTGTGGTACCGGGGGTTTTTTTCCCCCACAAAAAGGGAGTAAAAGATGGACTGGTGTCCCAGCAATTAAAACAATGGGTACTAGATGCCTGCCTCCCTAATAAAAAAAGAGAGGGGGAGAGAAAAGAAGAAAAAGAAAATAAAGATGGCCCATGTTTTCATGCGAGTCCTAAAGAAAGATTTATTTTCAAAAGAGCATAAGTAGAATTAGGAGTAGCCACTAAATACCACATATGCACCTATCCACCATATTCCATACATATGTACATCTTGGTTTGATTGTATGCCTCGATTCTCAATGGATCCATTGTTTGACTTTACAATATATGAACTGCAAGTATGCTCATCCTTGTTATTGCCACTTCTATGAGCTCTGTTGACATCTACTAACGTCGTCCAATATAACTTTATAACCTTTAACACTAGAGACGAGATTAGAAGATATATGATATTTAATTAACTGATTATTAGCAACTAGTCACTTATCTATTACCAATATTCTTTAGCATGAACTGGGTTGTCAATCCTAATTATATATGCTAAGAATAAATAAAGGTTTTATATATTATTCCATGTGACTAGGCAGAAATATAAATAAATAGAAACTAAGAATGATTCTGCAAGCGGACAGATAATTATACCATTATAGCATTTTACCTAGGAGTTCTATCAGGTTATCGATTTATATTTATACCACTAGGAAGGACTAGGATAAACTACAATCTATTATATTGATAACAACCATATACAATGAATAAGTGAAATTACCAATGTCATATTCTCTACTCAAAACAGGTAGAGGTCACAAGATAATAAAGATAAATAGGGTGATAAGTATGATCCAGCATCATTAATAAAGATAAACATCAGAGCACTTTCTAGTCATAGTAATAGCTAGCCAATGGATAAACTAAGAAATTAATATCTTAGGTAATTCTATAACTACGTCAATGAATAACTCTAACTAGTGCAATTACATCTAGCAATCATTGTCAGAATAGTCATATATCATGATCACATGCAAAGGGCATCATCTAGGAAAGGTGTGAAACAGAGTCATCACCCAACTTCGCGACCGTGCCTGCTTGCCTATATACGGGGGTTGGACTATAGAGGAATCAACGTAGCTATCACCGACGCGAACTACCACACGACCCGCACATCAGGGTGCACTCGCAGATAAACGAAATATCTATACACCACGTCTACACATTGTTCATCATCTACCCAACGATCGATTGGATAAACGCTATACGAGCAATTACATGAATTCAATAAGATTAAACCAACTATACTAGACATATAATTAAAGTAGACAAAGACTAATGTAATCAAGAACATATGAACTATTAAGAACAATGTTTCCCTAATCATAATGAAGAATACAATAATAGAGAAAGAACTAGAATTATACCAAACTCTGCGCTCCAGACGATCGCCGGGGCTCCAGATCCCGCTGAAGAACTAGATCTCCTCTACTCTCTAATCTAACTAGGCTAGAACTATGAACTAGAAGGCTCTTTATGAACTAGTAGGCTCTTGATGGCTCGAAGAATTATTGCCTTCGATGAATGATTGATTGATTGATTTATGCCTCCAGGGGGGTCTGCCCCTCTATTTATAGTCCGGTGGGATGAACGTGCGCCGTTGGATCAAACCGACTTAAACATAGGGCTGAGATGACTGCTAAGAGCTGGCGGAAGGAGACTCTAGAAGGCGGCGGCGAAACCCTAGGGGGCGCCAACCGTCCCCACCCCAGGGCCGGCCGGCCCCACCTGGCCAAGGCTCGGCCCCAGGTTGCTTCGAGTGCCTTCTATACTCTTCCAGGGTCTTTATGGTGATGTTTCCTTCGCGGTTAAGTTTTGTGATAATTACACACTTTAATCCCTCTTTTATGCTTTTTCTGGAATAGTTCCTAAAAAATACAAAACATGCAAAACTCGTGGAAATTATCAGTTAAAACCCTGTTTTCATATATCCTTTTGTGTCTAAAGTTCTAATAAAAGTTGACGTTATCCACCGTCAACAAGCTCCACTATATATTCTTAGCTATAGGGAGGCATGACATCGTTAATGCCTAAGTAAGATCCATAAATACCACATATATTGAGGGACTTGAGGGTGTCATACAATTAAGCTCTGAGCTTTATTTCAAAAACTTATAAAAACTCCGGAATATTGCTAGTGTGAAGAATTTGGTACATAGTGCTTGACTTGATTGTTCTATCATTCAATTGCTCAAGACTTACGTGAAAGTTAAAAGCTCCATAGTTAAGGGTAAAATGGGTAAGTCTGAAGGTTAGAGCAGTTATTGTCTAAACCGGAGGAGAATCTCTGTTTGAACGCATGTGTACTTCGAAAATATGAAAGCATTGTAGCAACTCCTGATCAAAATACTTTGGTAATTAGGCTTAGTTTGTTTGCCAAGGGACTGGCAAACAGGTAAGCTTGGGGTGTTATTGACGGTGGATAACGTCAACTTTTATTATAACTTTAGACACCAAATGATATATGAATACACACTAGTCTAGAGTTTTAACTGACAATTTCCACGAGTTTTGCATATTCTGTATTTTCCAGGGGATTATCTAGAAAAGCTTAAGAGAGGGATTAAAGTGCTTAATTATCACGAAACTTGAACGCCAAGGCAACATACGTCATCGACAAGTTAGAAGCCTCTGAAAACCACCCGAACCGGGGCCCCACCTGGCAGGTGGTGGGGCCGGGCGGCCCCTAGGGGGGCGGGCGGCGCCCCCTAGGGTTTTGCCAATGTCTTCTGGAGTCTTCTTCCACCGCCTTTGAGAAGTCATCTCGGCCCTTAGTTCAGTCGGTTTGATCTTACGGCGCACGTGCATCCCACCGGGCTATAAATAAAGGGGCAGACCCCCTGGAGGCAATCCCATCATTCATCCATGTAATACCTCGGGTATTACGGGATAATTAAATTGCCATGTCATCATATTTAAATTAATTAATCTGCATATGATTGTGCTTAGGGCCCTAGAGTGGTTTGGATTGATGAATTGTTGATTTGGAAATTCAAAACTCTAATCGGATATTCGAATTAACCCTAATTTTGGCCCAAAACCCTAATTTAAAATCTATAAGGAATCTTGAGATGACCCCTAAATGAAAGTTGTAGATCTTTTAAAATGTGACAACTTTTATTTTTGAAGATTTTGAAGTTCTGTTGTAAAAATTTGAATTTAACTCAAAACAGTGAATTGAAAATCAAATTTGAAATGCCATTTCAAAAATTAATTGGAATCTGACAAAACTTCCTTAATGAAAGTTGTAAAGCTCTCTGAGGGGAACAACTTATATTTTAGCCATTTTTCAAGTTGTTGTGTAAAATCAAAAGTAATTTTGAAAATACAATTTGAAATTCAAAAACCCTATTCACCCCCTTTTGAATAATTTTCAAATTTGGCCGAATTTGGGGTAGATCCAAAAATCAAAAATGTTCAGCAGGAAAAATGCTACAACTTTGGTATTTGTGGTTTTTAATTTTTATACACAAATTTGGGAGATATTTGTACAAAAGACAAAAGTGGGGAAAAGTGGAGCTACAGTAGCCGGGGATGGGCTTCGTCCTCCCTCCCCTGTTCGCACGCCGCCGGCGTGGCCGAGTGACGCCGGCCCGTCCTCGCGCGTTCCTGCTCCCACGATGGCAGCGCTGACTCGCGGGCGTCCCCTTCTCCCTCTCCCTCTCGTCCTCTGCCCTATAAATACGACGAGCGGACCGCTTTCTCTTTTTCCCGTTTCCCGGCTCGCCGGAGTTCGCTCGGTTCGCCGGCAAAATTCGCCCACACCGCACCACCATCACTCTTTCCATCTCGTGAGCATCTAGCCAACTCTCTTGCGCACCTCCCGAGCCCACTGGTGGAAGCTGTTGTGGCTCGAGGGTGCCGGTGTACTCGCCGCCGTCGCTGCGGGTGCCCGGAGCGCCGCCGCGAGCCGCGTGCGGTGTCGAGGCCGATTAGGTGAGTTCTGGGGATCCTTAGCTTGTGTCCGAGGCTCCATGTAGCCTGTAGTTTCTCATGCTTGCGACCGTATGCTTTGTGGTGGTCCAGTGTCGCCGGAACGGGGGAGTTACTGTCGGAGCACGCCGCCGCCGTTGCGGTCACCGTCAAGCTCGTCCCTTCGGGCCACCTCTGCCTTCACCGCCTTGTCACCGAGAACCGTGGTGAGCTGATGACTCTCCCCAACCCCTCTGTTATTACCTCGCGGGTCCGGCGTGGGCGGCGTAGATCCGCCGGGCTGCGCGTCCGCCATGGGCGAGCTTCGGCTCGTCGTAGGCGATTAGGGTAGGAGCTGAGCATGCCTGGGTGTCCCCTTAGCTCTAGGGCGTGGACCGACGCGGTCAGTTTCGCTGTGGAAGTCACCGGCGGCGATACCCGTGGCGGACCGCCGCGCGCCGGTGCGTGCGCGAGTTGGCGGGAGGTAGGAGGAGGAGCTGACAGGCGGGGCCCGCCTGTCAGCGCCTCAGCTCGCGCGGGCGCGGGCCGCGTGCGCGCGGGAGACGACGCGCGTGATAATGGGCCGGCCCAGTTCGGGTGCGGGCGCGGGCAGCGCGGCGGGGGCGAGTGGACGGGCCGAGTCGGTGGTGTGGGCCGCCTCGGGCCGGTTTCACTTTTCCCATTTTCCAGCGATTTTCAATAGCCTTTTTCAAATTTATTTCTATGAATAGTGCTGATGTTTGTCAATTTCATAGGAATTAATCTGTGGCCTGAAAAATCATGAAAATATTTGTGTATGCTCTCTATGATGCCTAGTATTTAGGAAAAATATAATATCTAGATTTAGGACCTTTTCTGTTGGGAGTAAAAATCACCCAAATAAATGAATAATGCAACTTTGGTGATTTTTAATAAATTATAGGTAGTTCCAAAAATCATGAAATTAATTGTGGCACTGTTTGATGATGAAATCTAGCTGTTGATAAATTTTGGTCACAATTGGAGTAAGTTTGGTCAGCTAGTAAATATAAGTGAAATTAGAAAAATGAATAAAATGAGTAGGAGAAATGGATTTAGGGTTTTGTGTGTATTTTGGATTGATTGTAGTCCAAGGGTCTACCACCCTATGATCCTTGGTAATGTAAGATGATATTGTAGGTTGTAGTAATAAAGTTGTGCAGCGACTTTCTACGACGGTTAGAAATAGCAATTGTTATATTATTTTGCGAATTCCGAATACAACTTCTCCGTGAAGGAAAGTTGTACTCAAGATGTTAATCGTTGATTATCGCATTTCTATTTACGTTGTTACATCATGTTAAGCATGCATCATTGCACGCGTGTAGTGACCGAGAGCGAAGGAGTGAAGGTTGAGGCCACTGCTGGGGAGCCGACTCCGGAGGTGATCCAGGGATTTGACATCTGTGGAACCGACCCTGATCCCACCCTCTTCGCGATCCAAGGCAAGCCCCGGTGCATTAACCCTCTATTATGAAATCCTTTACAATTCGAGTTAATCTATTGCATTAAGTTGCTAGGAGTTGATTGTTACCTATCCAAATGCATTGTCCCATATAATTACCCTGAAACCTGATTTAAATAAATAGTTTGAAAAATGCTAGGCATGCTTAATGAAATTAGAATTCCATAAAAGAAAAACTATTTTCTGTGCTATGTACATGTATATACTTTATGATTGGTGAAGAACTTGTTATCCGTTGGTCGATGTGTATTCGGGCTAGAGTCCCGATGCATGGTCGCTTTCGGAATAGTTTGGAACTGGTCGGTATCACCCAAAAATGTGTTTCGTTGAGTGGCCTGCTCATGGGACGGCGTTTCCCATGTCACACTACTCTTCAGGCATGATAATAAAACTGTCGGGCAGTATTGTATTCGGGCTAGGCCCCAATGCAAGTCTGACGGCAGGAAGGAAGTAGGGACCGTTCGTTGTAGGCCTGCTGTGATCATGATGAACAGCCTAGCCACATACCTATGTGGAAAGCCTAGAGTCAGGTGGCTCTATTGCTGGAACCGACAACCACGCACTGGGAGTGGAGAGATGGCGGGAGTAGCGTGTACCCACGTGGCCGGCGTGCCTGGAGACGAGTGGAGTACTGTGCTCCCGGGTGGCGCAGGACCGGTTCCGGGATAGAAAGACCTAGATGACGGGTTGGTATATGTATGCCGGCGTGCTGCATATGCAGTGTGGTTAGAATCCCCAGCTGGGTATATTTTTCTGGATTCGAATCGACGTGCTCCTCGGTTAATGGAGACTTGATCCTCACACCTACCCCGAAAAGTGGTTCGCAACTAGGTTCACCGAATGATCAAAGGAAGTTGAGAATTGATGATAGATGAGATTGATTATTGGAATTATGACTATGATTATAATGATAAATAATTAAAATGTTGGTTAGCAATGCTTTTCTGCAAACCTTCTCTCTCCTGCTAGCCTTACCTATGACTTGCATTCCTGAGTCTCATTTTACACCCTTAGTCGGGTAAGTCTTGCGGAGTACCCCAAGTACTCAGGGTTTGTTAACCCATGTTGCAGGAGAACCACCGTCTGACGTCTGTCTCGCCCCGTGCTGCATGACCATTATCCAGGAGGGCAGCGAGGAAGAGTAAATGTGAAACCCGTGGGCTGGGTTCGAATTATAATATGTATGATGTTGTATAATTATTCAACTGCTACTGTCACTACCTATGGATTGTAATAATCGCAATTGAACTTTATTTGGACAACTGGCTTGTAATATAAAGTAATGTTTATTCCGCTTCCGTACTCTGATGTAATTTGTTATGAAATGTTGTGATCTGTAATGTATTCGCAATGTGATCCTGCGGAGTTTGGGGCGCTGATGTAGCCCGACAGATCTGTCTAGATCATTTGGAACACGGGCCCGGCTGTCAGAAGTCATTAGTGACCATGACAGGTGCCTGTGGGCCAGGTGATTTAGCCGGTTCTGTTACAGTTGGTACCAGAGCATTACATTGCTAATCATTACTGATTACTTTTCGAAAACTTCAAAATGTTTTGGATCATAAAACTTAATATGCTATTTTGGGTCCAAATTGCTTCCATTCTTATCTCATTCCGTAGTTTTATTTTGATCTATATTTAATATTATGTGGCTATAGTAGCACGAGGAATAATACTATTATTATTAGCCCTATGTCAAAAGTTTATTTACTTATGTATGTGTTTACTTGCATGATTTAAATTCGTAAGCACGTGCATGCATCATGTTAATCACATATTGAATAACTTCCTCCTTAAAAGCGGATAATTGGGATAAGATACCAAACCTATTCTTGCTAACTTATATATCTTGTATGATCCGCTTACCTTCTCCAGATGGCTCGTTGCAAGCTCACCGCACGCAAGATGACAGGACCGCGTGGTGTCCCGCACCACCAGCTGGCGCCGCGTACTGGGGAGGGCGAGGCCTCTGGGAGTCGCTCACCCCGTCGCAGTAGTGAGGAGTTGGAGGCTGAGGTCGGGAGACTTCGGGAGTTGGTCGGGCAGTGGGAGGAGGAGTACGAAGTTGCTCGCCGCAACCACTACCAGGATGTGAGGACCAACCGTGACCTGCGTCGGGAGGTCGACCGCCTGACGCAGCAGCGGGATGAGGCTTGGGAGCGCGAGGATGCGATCGTCGACAGGATGCTGAGGGCAGAGCAGCGTGCCGCGCAGCTAGAGGCGGACAACATCGCCTTGCACGAGGAGGTGCACCAGCTCAATGATCAGCTCTACCCTATTCCGGCACCTGAGGAGGAGGATCCGGAGTTTGGAGTTGTCCTTGGTGAGGATGAGGACATGGAGGACGTTGACGAGGAGGTTGAGCCTCTCGAGGTCGAGGAGGCAGACTCTGACGAGGACTCCGAGGAGAGTGACGAGGACTTCGAGGAGGACTTCGAGGACAGTGACGCGTCTGCAGTCGACGAGGACTAGGCTAGTGTAGGCCTAGGGACGTTAGCTAGTATCTTTTTCCAGTTTGTAAAATAGGTGCTTGTATTAAAAACCTTAGTTATGGGACGTGATTCTCGCATGGGCGCGAGTCGTGTAAGATAAATAATGTAATATTTGTGTGTGCTACTACTATGTCCCACTTATGTAATATAAGTCCTAAGTGGTTTGCTTGTCAACAGATGGGAGACAATTCTGCTCATGGGACTGGAGTTCCCCCAGCACCCCCACTTCCAAATACTCTGGCAGAGGCCATCACCGCACTTACCAATGTCGCAACCATGCTAGCTCAGAGTCAGCAAGACCGTGGTGGGCGCCGTGGTCGCCGCGACAACGAAGAAACCACCTATGTTGACTTCACCGATACCCGTCCGCCTGTGTTCACCAAGGCAGATGAACCTCTGGAAGCAGACGATTGGCTCCGTACCATGGAGCAGAAGTTCAGCTTGATCCACTGCACAGAAATACAGAAGCCTCTGTTCGCAGCACAACAACTCCGTGGCCCTGCCACCACTTGGTATGCCAACCTATTGGCCGCACAGGATCCGGGACATCAACTCACTTGGCAAGAGTTCCGTGATGCCTTCCGCGCCCATTACATCCCTGCGGGTGTGATGAGGATGAAGCTAGACCAATTCCTGGCGCTAAAGCAAAATGAGTCCACTGTCACACAATATCTGGGGCAGTTCAACCATCTGGCTCAGTATGCACCGGAGCACACCAACACTGATGAAAAGAAGAAGGCCTGTTTCATCAGGGGCCTGAACTTCAAGATTCAGCGCAGCTTGTCCAATAATCTCAAGTGCACCTTTCACGAAGCTGTTGACAGTGCCTTGGCGTTTGAGGAAAGCAACCGTCAGCTCCAGGAGGAGAAGAAGAAGAACAAGAGGCCTGCGTTCTCTGGCAGCCAGAAGCGCCAGAAGATCATCTATCACCCCACCCACCAAAACCGCCCATCTTATCCTCATCAGCAGGTGGTTGTGCGCACCGCCGCCACCTCCCACACTTCAAATCAGCAAAATGCCACTCAGCCGAATGCCCCTGGCGTTCGCATTATTACTCCTCAAACCACCTACAATCATCCTTGCTACAACTGTGGCAAAATGGGACATTGGGCACGCAACTGTCCTTTCCCCAAGCGGTACAATCAGAATGCACCAGGTGGTCAGCAGCAGCAACATCAGCAACAGCAGCAGGGTCAGCATCGTGGTCATCAGCAGCATGCTCAGAAGGGCAAGATTGTCAAGAAAGCAGGTCAGGTCTATTACACTCAGATTGAGGATATTCCTGCTGGAGAGCCCGTCATGATGGGTAGGTTCCCTGTTGCCAGTCATCCTGCACTTACGCTTTTCGATTCTGGTGCATCGCATTCATTCATAAATCGTACCTTTGTCGTCAAGCATGAAATTCCAATTGGGGAAATAAAGGAAGATTTCCTTATACACTCGCCCGGAGGGCGTATGTCTACTAAAGAGGTAGTTCAGGGAGTGCCTATAGAGTTGGGAGGGCATAAGTTCCCTACTACTATGATAGTGCTAAAGAACCAGGATATTGATGTGATATTAGGTATGAATTGGATGTATCAGCACAATGCTCTTATTGATGTGCTGAATAGAACCATAAGAGTGAGTATACCCAATAGCCAAACTCAACTTCTTATCCAACTTCCACTGCCTGTGAGAAAGGTGGAGAAATCCGTGCAAAGGTTATGTGCTACCTCAGTGGAAGAAGTGATGAAGATTCCAGTGGTCTGCGAATTTCCAGACGTATTTCCTGATGAGTTGCCTGGTTTGCCACCGGATCGAGATGTTGAATTTGCCATTGAGCTTAAGCCTGGAACGGCTCCTATCTCTCGTAGAGCCTATAGGATGCCTCCCAAGGAACTGGCAGAGCTTAAAATACAATTACAAGAATTGCTTGATAAGGGTTTTATCCGCCCTAGTTCATCTCCTTGGGGTTGTCCTGCTATCTTTGTCAAAAAGAAGGACAAGTCTCTTCGACTCTGTATCGATTATCGTCCACTCAACGAGGTGACCGTCAAGAACAAATATCCGCTACCTCGTATCGACCTACTCTTTGACCAACTGGCTGGGGCTAAGGTGTTTTCTAAAATTGACCTTAGATCCGGCTACCACCAAATCAAAATTCGTCCCGAAGACATTCCAAAAACAGCCTTCACCACCAGATATGGCCTATATGAATACCTAGTCATGTCTTTCGGCTTAACCAACGCACCTGCCTACTTCATGTATCTCATGAACTCTGTCTTCATGCCCGAGCTCGACAAATTCGTTGTCGTGTTCATCGATGATATCCTTGTCTATTCCAAAACACCTGAAGAACATGCCAACCATCTCCGCATTGTCCTAACTCGCTTGAGAGAGCATCAACTGTATGCAAAGTTCAGCAAGTGTGAGTTTTGGTTGAACAAAGTTCCTTTTCTCGGACATATTCTTTCGGCTGAAGGAGTATCTGTTGATCCGAGCAAGGTAGAGGAAATATTGAATTGGAAGCCGCCAACCACTGTTCATCAAGTCCGCAGTTTCATGGGCATGGCGGGATACTACCGTCGTTTCATCCCAGATTTTTCAAGGATAGCCAAGCCAATCACCAACTTGCTGAAGAATCAAGTCAAGTTTGTGTGGTCGCCAGATTGTGAGACAGCGTTTCAAACCTTGAAGAAGTGTTTGACTACTGCACCAGTCCTAGCTCAACCGGACATTGAGAAGCCATTCGATGTGTATTGTGATGCATCCGGTACTGGCCTAGGCTGTGTTCTGATGCAGGAGGGCAGAGTTATCGCTTATGCTTCATGACAGCTCCGACCTCATGAAGAAAACTATCCTACTCATGACTTAGAATTGGCAGCTGTGGTTCACGCATTGAAGATCTGGCGTCATTATTTGCTAGGCAGCACCTGCAATGTGTACACCGATCACAAAAGCTTGAAGTACATTTTTACTCAAGAAGAGCTGAATATGAGGCAGCGAAGATGGCTAGAATTGATCAAAGATTATGATATTGAAGTACATTATCACCCTGGTAAAGCTAATGTAGTTGCCGACGCGCTCAGTCGGAAGGCTCACTGCAACTGTTTGACTATGAAGCCTTATAGTCTGTCATTGTGCTGTGAGTTGGAAAAGTTGGGCCTAGAAATAGTTCCACAAGGCAGTCTGGCAAATATCAGTATTGAAACTTCCATCCGTGATGAGATCGTGGCCACTCAGAAAGGAAGCAAGGGCATCAAACATATCAAAGAAAAAGTCCAGGTAGGAAAAGCAGATTGTTTCAGGATTGACGATGAAGGTGTAGTATGGTTCAAGAATCGCTTGGTAGTTCCAAAAGTTTCTGAGCTACGTCGCAAGATTCTTGATGAAGCTCATCTTACAAGGTACTCTATCCACCCAGGAAGCAACAAGATGTACCAGGATTTAAAACAGAAATTCTGGTGGACTAAGATGAAGATAGAAATTGCACAGTATGTGTCGAGGTGTGACACCTGTCAGAAGGTTAAGGCTGTGCACATGAAGCCTGGTGGAGAACTACAACCATTGCCTGTTCCCGCATGGAAATGGGAAGACATCAGTATGGATTTCATTGTGGGATTGCCCAGGACATCAAGAGGTTTTGATTCCATCTGGGTTATCGTAGATCGTCTCACAAAACAAGCCCATTTTCTACCTGTGAAGAAAGAGTATAGGGCGCCAACTTATGCCAAACTGTTCATCGAAAACCTTATGAAGCTCCATGGGGTACCGAAGACCATTGTTTCTGATCGAGGTACTCAGTTCATATCCAAGTTTTGGAAATCCTTCCATAAATCGTTGGGCACAAAACTTCTGCACAGCACGGCCTATCATCCTCAGACCGATGGTCAGACCGAAAGAGTGAATCAAATAATGGAAGACATGTTGAGGGCCTGTGCATTGAATTACCCCGACAAGTGGGACGAGTGTTTGGTGTTAGCCGAATTCTCGTATAACAACAGTTACCAAGAAAGCATCAAGATGGCTCCGTTTGAGGCAGTGTACGGCCGCAGGTGCCGTACTCCGTTGAATTGGTCCGAGCCCGGCGAAAGATGGTTTTATGGTGTTGACTTGGTCAATGAAGCCGAGGAGAAAGTTCGAGTAATACAAGAGAATCTGAAAGTGGCTCAGTCTCGGCAGAAAAGTTATGCCGATCAACGGCGTAGACCGCTGGCATTCAAGGTTGGAGATTATGTGTACCTGAAGGTTTCCCCTATGAAAGGAGTCAACCGCTTTGGAGTCAGAGGCAAGTTAGCCCCGCGCTACATTGGACCATTCTTAATCACCGAGCGTGTGGGAAAAGTTGCCTACCGATTACAATTGCCAGATCATCTATCGGAAGTACACAATGTGTTTCATGTATCTCAGCTCAAGAAGTGTCTGCGAGTTCCCGACCAAGTGACCGATGTAGAAGGTGTGGCACTTGAGCCCGAGTTGACGTATTCAGAACAGCCGGTTCGAGTTCTGGACATAAAGGACCGTGTTACCCGAAGGACTACAACCAGGTGGTACAAGATCCAGTGGAGTGATCACTCTGAAGATGAGGCTACCTGGGAATCGGAGGACTATCTTGCCGAGAATTTTCCGGAATTCTTCGCCACCTTGTAGATGTAACGGTCTAACTAGTGCTTTCTGTATTAAAAACCCTTCTGCTTATTTCGTGAGCTCGCGTAAAATATTTTGTCCCATGTATTTTCTTTTCCATTACTTTATTTCAGTTTCTAAAATAGCTAATCTCGGGACGAGATTTCTTTTAGGGGGGAAGGCTGTAATACCTCGGGTATTACGGGATAATTAAATTGCCATGTCATCATATTTAAATTAATTAATCTGCATATGATTGTGCTTAGGGCCCTAGAGTGGTTTGGATTGATGAATTGTTGATTTGGAAATTCAAAACTCTAATCGGATATTCGAATTAACCCTAATTTTGGCCCAAAACCCTAATTTAAAATCTATAAGGAATCTTGAGATGACCCCTAAATGAAAGTTGTAGATCTTTTAAAATGTGACAACTTTTATTTTTGAAGATTTTGAAGTTCTGTTGTAAAAATTTGAATTTAACTCAAAACAGTGAATTGAAAATCAAATTTGAAATGCCATTTCAAAAATTAATTGGAATCTGACAAAACTTCCTTAATGAAAGTTGTAAAGCTCTCTGAGGGGAACAACTTATATTTTAGCCATTTTTCAAGTTGTTGTGTAAAATCAAAAGTAATTTTGAAAATACAATTTGAAATTCAAAAACCCTATTCACCCCCTTTTGAATAATTTTCAAATTTGGCCGAATTTGGGGTAGATCCAAAAATCAAAAATGTTCAGCAGGAAAAATGCTACAACTTTGGTATTTGTGGTTTTTAATTTTTATACACAAATTTGGGAGATATTTGTACAAAAGACAAAAGTGGGGAAAAGTGGAGCTACAGTAGCCGGGGATGGGCTTCGTCCTCCCTCCCCTGTTCGCACGCCGCCGGCGTGGCCGAGTGACGCCGGCCCGTCCTCGCGCGTTCCTGCTCCCACGATGGCAGCGCTGACTCGCGGGCGTCCCCTTCTCCCTCTCCCTCTCGTCCTCTGCCCTATAAATACGACGAGCGGACCGCTTTCTCTTTTTCCCGTTTCCCGGCTCGCCGGAGTTTGCTCGGTTCGCCGGCAAAATTCGCCCACACCGCACCACCATCACTCTTTCCATCTCGTGAGCATCTAGCCAACTCTCTTGCGCACCTCCCGAGCCCACTGGTGGAAGCTGTTGTGGCTCGAGGGTGCCGGTGTACTCGCCGCCGTCGCTGCGGGTGCCCGGAGCGCCGCCGCGAGCCGCGTGCGGTGTCGAGGCCGATTAGGTGAGTTCTGGGGATCCTTAGCTTGTGTCCGAGGCTCCATGTAGCCTGTAGTTTCTCATGCTTGCGACCGTATGCTTTGTGGTGGTCCAGTGTCGCCGGAACGGGGGAGTTACTGTCGGAGCACGCCGCCGCCGTTGCGGTCACCGTCAAGCTCGTCCCTTCGGGCCACCTCTGCCTTCACCGCCTTGTCACCGAGAACCGTGGTGAGCTGATGACTCTCCCCAACCCCTCTGTTATTACCTCGCGGGTCCGGCGTGGGCGGCGTAGATCCGCCGGGCTGCGCGTCCGCCATGGGCGAGCTTCGGCTCGTCGTAGACGATTAGGGTAGGAGCTGAGCATGCCTGGGTGTCCCCTTAACTCTAGGGCGTGGACCGACGCGGTCAGTTTCGCTGTGGAAGTCACCGGCGGCGATACCCGTGGCGGACCGCCGCGCGCCGGTGCGTGCGCGAGTTGGCGGGAGGTAGGAGGAGGAGCTGACAGGCGGGGCCCGCCTGTCAGCGCCTCAGCTCGCGCGGGCGCGGGCCGCGTGCGCGCGGGAGACGACGCGCGTGATAATGGGCCGGCCCAGTTCGGGTGCGGGCGCGGGCAGCGCGGCGGGGGCGAGTGGACGGGCCGAGTCGGTGGTGTGGGCCGCCTCGGGCCGGTTTCACTTTTCCCATTTTCCAGCGATTTTCAATAGCCTTTTTCAAATTTATTTCTATGAATAGTGCTGATGTTTGTCAATTTCATAGGAATTAATCTGTGGCCTGAAAAATCATGAAAATATTTGTGTATGCTCTCTATGATGCCTAGTATTTAGGAAAAATATAATATCTAGATTTAGGACCTTTTCTGTTGGGAGTAAAAATCACCCAAATAAATGAATAATGCAACTTTGGTGATTTTTAATAAATTATAGGTAGTTCCAAAAATCATGAAATTAATTGTGGCACTGTTTGATGATGAAATCTAGCTGTTGATAAATTTTGGTCACAATTGGAGTAAGTTTGGTCAGCTAGTAAATATAAGTGAAATTAGAAAAATGAATAAAATGAGTAGGAGAAATGGATTTAGGGTTTTGTGTGTATTTTGGATTGATTGTAGTCCAAGGGTCTACCACCCTATGATCCTTGGTAATGTAAGATGATATTGTAGGTTGTAGTAATAAAGTTGTGCAGCGACTTTCTACGACGGTTAGAAATAGCAATTGTTATATTATTTTGCGAATTCCGAATACAACTTCTCCGTGAAGGAAAGTTGTACTCAAGATGTTAATCGTTGATTATCGCATTTCTATTTACGTTGTTACATCATGTTAAGCATGCATCATTGCACGCGTGTAGTGACCGAGAGCGAAGGAGTGAAGGTTGAGGCCACTGCTGGGGAGCCGACTCCGGAGGTGATCCAGGGATTTGACATCTGTGGAACCGACCCTGATCCCACCCTCTTCGCGATCCAAGGCAAGCCCCGGTGCATTAACCCTCTATTATGAAATCCTTTACAATTCGAGTTAATCTATTGCATTAAGTTGCTAGGAGTTGATTGTTACCTATCCAAATGCATTGTCCCATATAATTACCCTGAAACCTGATTTAAATAAATAGTTTGAAAAATGCTAGGCATGCTTAATGAAATTAGAATTCCATAAAAGAAAAACTATTTTCTGTGCTATGTACATGTATATACTTTATGATTGGTGAAGAACTTGTTATCCGTTGGTCGATGTGTATTCGGGCTAGAGTCCCGATGCATGGTCGCTTTCGGAATAGTTTGGAACTGGTCGGTATCACCCAAAAATGTGTTTCGTTGAGTGGCCTGCTCATGGGACGGCGTTTCCCATGTCACACTACTCTTCAGGCATGATAATAAAACTGTCGGGCAGTATTGTATTCGGGCTAGGCCCCAATGCAAGTCTGACGGCAGGAAGGAAGTAGGGACCGTTCGTTGTAGGCCTGCTGTGATCATGATGAACAGCCTAGCCACATACCTATGTGGAAAGCCTAGAGTCAGGTGGCTCTATTGCTGGAACCGACAACCACGCACTGGGAGTGGAGAGATGGCGGGAGTAGCGTGTACCCACGTGGCCGGCGTGCCTGGAGACGAGTGGAGTACTGTGCTCCCGGGTGGCGCAGGACCGGTTCCGGGATAGAAAGACCTAGATGACGGGTTGGTATATGTATGCCGGCGTGCTGCATATGCAGTGTGGTTAGAATCCCCAGCTGGGTATATTTTTCTGGATTCGAATCGACGTGCTCCTCGGTTAATGGAGACTTGATCCTCACACCTACCCCGAAAAGTGGTTCGCAACTAGGTTCACCGAATGATCAAAGGAAGTTGAGAATTGATGATAGATGAGATTGATTATTGGAATTATGACTATGATTATAATGATAAATAATTAAAATGTTGGTTAGCAATGCTTTTCTGCAAACCTTCTCTCTCCTGCTAGCCTTACCTATGACTTGCATTCCTGAGTCTCATTTTACACCCTTAGTCGGGTAAGTCTTGCGGAGTACCCCAAGTACTCAGGGTTTGTTAACCCATGTTGCAGGAGAACCACCGTCTGACGTCTGTCTCGCCCCGTGCTGCATGACCATTATCCAGGAGGGCAGCGAGGAAGAGTAAATGTGAAACCCGTGGGCTGGGTTCGAATTATAATATGTATGATGTTGTATAATTATTCAACTGCTACTGTCACTACCTATGGATTGTAATAATCGCAATTGAACTTTATTTGGACAACTGGCTTGTAATATAAAGTAATGTTTATTCCGCTTCCGTACTCTGATGTAATTTGTTATGAAATGTTGTGATCTGTAATGTATTCGCAATGTGATCCTGCGGAGTTTGGGGCGCTGATGTAGCCCGACAGATCTGTCTAGATCATTTGGAACACGGGCCCGGCTGTCAGAAGTCATTAGTGACCATGACAGGTGCCTGTGGGCCAGGTGATTTAGCCGGTTCTGTTACAATCCAAGGCATCAAGTCTTCGGTCAAGCCATCAAGAGCCTTCTAGTTCATATTTCTAGCCTAATTAGATTAGAAGTAGAGGAGTTCTAGTTCTTCGACGGGATCTGGAGCCCCGGCATCCGTCTGGAGCGCAGAGTTCGATATAGTTCTAGTTCTTTCTCTATTATTGTATTCTTCATTATGATTAGCGAAACATTATTCTTAATAGTTCATATGTTCTTAATTACAATAGTCTTTGTCTACTTTGATTATATGTCTAGTATAGTTGGCTTCATCTTATTGAATTCATGTAATTACTTGTATAGCGTTTATCTAAACGATCGTTGGGTAGATGATGAACGATATGTAGACGTGGTGTCTACATATTCTGTTTATCTGCGAGTGCACCCTGATGTGCCAGGTCGTGTGGTAGATCGCATAGGTGATAGCTACGTTTAGTCCTCTGTAGTCCACCCCGTATGTAGACAAGCAAGCACGGTCGCGAAGTTGAGTGATTACTCTGTTTTACATCCTTCCTAGATGATGCCCTTTACATGTGATCATGATATAGGACTAATCTAATAATGATTGTTAGATGTAATTGCACTAATTAGAGTTATTCATTGGCGTAGTTATAGAATTACCTTAGACATTAATCCCTTAGTTTATCCATTGGTTAGCTATTACTATGACTAGAAAGTGCTCTGATGTTTATCCATTATTTATGATGCTTGATCATACTTATCACCTTTATTTATCTTTATTATCTTGTGACCTCTACCTGTTATGACTAAAGTAAATGACATCGATATCACCGCTTATCCATTGTATATAGTTGCTATCAATATAATAGATTAAAGTTTATCCAGTCCTTCCCAGAGGTATAAAAATATAAATCGACAAACTGGTAGACTTTAGGTAAAATGCTACAATGGTATAATTATCTGTCCGCTTGCAGAATTGTTCTTAGTTTATATTTATATATTTCTGCCTAGTCACATTGAATAGTATATGAACCCTTTATTTATTCTTAGCATATATAATTAGGGATGACAACCTAATTCATGCATAAGAATGTTGGTAATAGATAAGTGACTAGTTGCTAATGACCAGTTAATTAATTACCATGCATCTCTAATCTCGTCTCTAGTATTAAAATTTATATAGTTATATTTGGTGACGTTAGTAGATGTCAACAGGTATAAGCTAGGGCATTTCCATTTCACCGGTCTAAGGTTGATTAGAGAAGTGCTTGACCGGAGTTAGGATAGATGGCTGTACTATCAAGAGAGGCAAATTTGTTTGCATATCGGTCATCTAGTGCCACTCGGAGTGATCTAACTTTGCATGACTAGCATCGAGTGGCGTGGCAAGAAAGAGTGGAAATCCTTTGAGAAAATAATTGTGAAAAGCTAACACACTTGCACATGATGTTGTACACTTGTGGTGTTAGCGCATTTCCATTCAGAGCTTTTCGGTGATGTTTCAGTGGAGAAACACGCACCGGATGCTGCACTAGACGCTAAGGCGCGCGTCCGGTGAAGGTGGCGGAGGACAGCGTGTTCGGGCAGTGTTGCATCGGACGTGGGTTTGTCGGCACCGGACGCAGAGCAGTTACTGTTCCCGCGTCTGGTGGTTGTGACGTGGCAGTGCTTGAGAGAGCAGAGGTGCACCGAACGCTGTGGTCTGTCCAGTGGGTGCGCACTGGACGCGTCCGTTGGCACTTGGGTGCTCTCGGGTGTTCTCTGGTCGCGCACCAGACACTGTGCTCCACGCGTCCGGTGTGGAAAGAGAAGGCGCAAGCTTAGTTAGCCGTTGGCACGTAATACTTTCAAATGGCTAGCTGATGTGGCGTTCTGTGGTGCATCGAACGCCGGTGCTCCTGTCTGCGCATCCGGTGAGGTCGTTTTCAGTGGAGAAAAAGGGTAACGGCTCTATTTGTTTGGGGGCTATAAATAGAGGTGAGGGCCGGCCAAGACAGTTAGTTGAGCACCTTGGAAATGTGTTTCCCTTGATAGTCTTGGCTTGGTGCCCTTTTACTCACTTGTGCTAATTGAGATCGCATTTGAGAGTGAGAGATCGATCGCTAGTGCGTTACATTGAGAGTTTGCATTGAGTGGCATTAGGTGATCGAGTTGCAAGCCGGTGGTGCTTGTTACTCTTGGAGGTCGCCACCTCCTAGACAGGTTGGTGGCGAGAGGCTCCGCGGAAGCAAGCAAGGAGTTTGTGCTTGGCTCCGGAGCAAGTTTGTCAGGGGTTGGAGCTCACCCCACGGGAGATCGCGAAGACCATCGCTAGTAGAGCGAGACGTGAAGAGCGACAAGTGGTCCGGCCGGATCAAACCGCAAGTGCTTGCGGGCGCCCCACGTGGGGGTGGTGACTTGTGGTGGGTCACCTCTTACTAGAGGATCGGCGGCAACCTTGGAGCTTGTCTCAACGGAGGACGTAGCTTGTGGAGACAAGTGAACCTTCGGAAAATAAATCACCGCGTCAACATCTTCCCATCCTTCGCGGTGGTTTGCTCCATTCTACATAAGTTATTTATTTTGTCCTTTACTTTACTTGTGTAGTTGTAATTGCTCTTGTGAGATCGGTTAGCTTCTGTAGCTTGCCACTCATCTTTTTAGCTTGTGTAACTTAGAAGTAGTGATCTTGATTAGCTTGTGTAGCTAATCAAGTTGCGCTCCTTGATTAGGATTGTGTATCCTTGTCATTGAGCACGTAGTGAGTTTAGGTGTTTAGTGCGCTTTTTCTTGCTAGTTGGTAGGAGCTCCCCGGTGCTTAAAGTACTAGTGCATTGGTTTATGTGACTTTGCACTAGAACGGTTTAGGGAAGCTCAAGCTAGACTTGCACCTTTACTTCTTGTTAGGATCTTTTGCAAGGTGCTTTGAGTCTTAGTTAGAGGGGTGAATTATCGCTACAACCGATTGTTGACGGTGGATAACGTCAACTTTTATTAGAACTTTAGACACCAAAGGATACATGAATACACATTAGTCTAGGGTTTTAACTGATAGTTTCCACGAGTTTTGCATATTCTGTATTTTCCAGGGGCTATTTCAGAAAAGCATAAAAGAAGGGTTAAAGAGCATAAAAGACACATAACTTAACCACCAAGGAAACATCATCACGAGAACACTAGAAGCATCTGGAACACACCGAAGCACCGGGGCCCGAAACCCACCAGGGTGGGGCCGGCCGGCGCCCCCCTTAGGGTTTCGGCCCCACCTTCTGGAGTCTTCTTCTGCCGCCTCTTAGGAGTCATCTCGGTTCTTGTTTCAAGTCGGTTTAATCCTACGGCGCACGTGCATCCCACCAGGTTATAAATAGAGGGGCAGACCCCCTGGAGAAAATCCATGATTCATTCATTCAAGGCATCAAGTCCTCAAGCCATCAAGAGCCTCCTAGTTCATCAAGAGCCTTCTAGTTCATAGTTCTAGCCTAATTAGATTAGAAGTAGAGGACTAGCTTTGGCGGATCTGGAGCCCCGGCGTCTGTCTGGAGCGCGGAGTTCGGTATAATTCTAGTTCTTTCTTTATTATTGTATTCTTCATTATGATTAGAGAAACATTGTTCATAATAGTTCATATGTTGTTGATTATAATAGTTTTTGTCTACTTTGATTATATGTCTAGTATAGTCGGTTTGATCTTATTGAATTCATGTAATTGCTCGTGTACCATTTATTCATGCGGACGATGGATAGATGATGAACAATATGTAGAGGTGGTGTCTAGGTATTTTATTTATCTGCGAGTGCACCCTGATGTGCCGGGTCATGTGGTAGATCGCGTAGATGACAGCTGCGTTGAGTCCTCTATAGTCCACCCCCCGTATGTAGGCTAGCAGGCACGGTCGCGAAATTGGATGATGACTCTGTTTCACATCCTTCCTAGATGATGCCCTTTGCATGTGATTATGATATACGATTAGTCTAACAATGATTGCTAGATGTAATTACACTAATTAGAGTTATTCATTGATGTAGTTATAGAATTACCTTAGATATTAATTCCTTAGTTTATCCATTGACTAGCTATTACTATGACTAGAGAGTGCTCTGATGATTATCTTTTATTTATGATGCTTGGTCATACTTATCACCTTTATCTTTATTTATCTTGTGATCTCTACCTGTTATGAGTAGAGTAAATGACATCAGTAATGTCACTTATCCATTGTATACCATCACGATCAATATAATAGATTGTTGTTTATCCTAGTTCTTCCCAGTGGTATAAATATAAATCGACAACCTGGTAGAACTCTCTAAGTAAAATGCTACAATGATATAATTATCTGTCCGCTTGCAGAACTGATCTTATTTTATATTTATATTTATTTCTGCCTAGTCACATAGATTAATATATAAAACCTTTATTTATTCTTAACATTATTAATTAGGGATGACAACCTAGCTCTTGCATAAGAATGTTGATAATAGAAAAGTGGCTAGTTGCTAATGATAAGTTAATTAATTACCATTCATCTTTTAATCTCGCATCTCGCATTAAAAGTTATATAGTTATATTTGACGACATTAGTAGATGTCAACACCGATTAGGTTTTATTTCCGCTGCGATTAATTTTTGTTCGGACTATTCACACCCCTCTAGTCCGCCATCTCGACCCTACACACAATCAACTCCAAAAATCACCCAAGTCATTTCATGATTTATGCTTATCATTTCTATAATTATTGCTAATAAGTAAGGCATATAATTAAGGTTATAATTAAATATCACCAAATGAATCTCAATAATTTTGTGAAGCTTAATCTAAGTATAAAACAGGTACACAAAAATTTTCATGATTAAAAGATATATAGTTTGGCCTAGAAAAAACATTAAAGGTGCATTTATTAATTAAAATAGGTAATTTTAAAACATACAAAAATAATCTAAAATCCAAGTGTCATATTTTTCCTAAGTAGAATACATAATAAAGAGGCCACACATAAATTTTTATGATTTTATCATGCACCAATAAATAGATATGAAATTCACAAATTCAGCATATATTCTAAAAAGAAAAAAGAAAAACTGCAATATGTTACTATTTATATGAGTCACAACCTTCGTAGAAAACCCCTGGAAAGAGTCATCTTCATAGCTGGGATCCTTGGTCACGATTTTTAGACAAAGGCACGCACGGGGACGCCGGTTCTGGTGAGGAAGGTGCTCGTTGACGGCGGGGAAGAGGTGAGAAAGCATCCCGGGGCTCTCGCGCATCCGTTGGTGGCCGCGGCTGGCCCGGAGGTGGCCCGTGGAGGCGTGGCCGCGCGAGCAGCGTTCCCAGCGACAGCAGCACGGCGGGAAGCTCGCGTTCCGGCGCGTCTGGAGCTCGTCCATAAAAACAGGCGAGCCGATGAGCAATAACGCGGGGAAAGGAGACCTAAACTTGAGACGGCTGAGAGAGAGGAGCTTTGAGGTGGCCTAGCCATGGTGAGAAAACCTTCGACGCATATGGCGACCGGCAGAGAGGAAGAAACAACTGTGCGGCCGATTCCGGCAACGAGGAACCGCACCACCGGGCTCAATCAAAGCGCAAGATGATGACAAAGCTCAGAGAAAAGTGAATTGGATGGAGATGGATTATAGGGCATGAATTTCTGGCCGGAAACAAAAGCTTCGTCGACGGCAATGGAGAAAGGAGAGGGAAAACGGTGGCGTTGGGGCTATATATATATGGAGACGACGAGCGTAGGATGTGTCTGGGACCCCCACAACCTCAGCATCGTCGGCGACAGGCCCCGGTCGGCCCGGGCAGCACCGGCGTGAGGCGTGGCGCACGCGCGACAGTGCGCACAGCGAGTGGGTAGGGGCCCGGTACTATAGTTCATGCACCAAGTCAAGACCTATATTGCCCATTATCTCCCTATTTCAAGTGGCAACCAGAGAATCTCCAAAAATAAAAGTTGTGGAGAATTTTATGATGAACAATTTTGATTTTTGAACCATGTCCAAATTCTGCATAGATTTGAAACTATTCAAAAGAGGGCAAATTTGAATTTTGAATCCGATTTACAATCCAGTCAAATTCTCCAAATTTTTCTCAATAATTTGAATTTATGTAAAAATAAAGGTTGTTCTATTTATCAAGCTTTACAACTTTCATTAAAGGTATTTGGTCAGATTCCTTATAATTTTTGAAATGGCATTTCAAACTTGAATTTCAAAACACTAGGCAGGGTCAAATTTGAAATTCCACTCAATGACTTCAAAATCACCCAAAATGAAAGTTGTTTAATTTTAAAAGATCTACAACTTTATTAAAATACTTTCATCAGATTCCTTTTAATTTTTGTTTTAGGGTTTTGGGGGTCCAATTTAGAATTTAAATTGATTTTCTTTTTATTTTTCAACTGGATTTAGATAATTACACACAAACACAAACATTTACGTAATAAGTCACTCTAAAGCACATATGCACAATCACATGCAAATAAAATTTATTTTAGTAACAGGGTTGAATGCGGGATGATTTGCATGCAATCATGATGACATGGCAGGTTTTAGTTACAGTAACACCAGGGGTGTTACAGATTGGTGGTAACTCGCGAGGGTGACCTAGCGTTGTTGAATCTTACACAGTCCACCTCACGTCAGTAGGACCGTATGTCTCTTTTACTAAGGAACTTACCCTTTGTTGGTATTCTCCTATAGTAATTCCCCATTAGGAACAATCATATCATATCTTGTGAGGATTAGAACTAGAAGACTTAGCAATCTCCTTTATCACTCTATTTTCTCCGTCCTTGATACCAGCTCAGGGGTTAAGTCTAGATTCTAGTCATCCCGTTTTTCCTGTTGTAAAATATAAATAACGATACCTTATAATACTCCGGGGTGAATTGCTACATCGGTATATGTCCGCTTGTAGATAATTCTAGTGTTTATTTGTTTGAGTTATCTTATACCAACAGAGGAGGAGGAGGAGGAGGAGGACCACACGATTGTTGATGATGTTACCAGCGAATCTAAGGATTTCGATGATGACGAAGGCAGCGAAAAAGATAGGCCTTTACCAAGGAGATTTGCCGGTGATGTCCCTGGTGTGGGGTGCTCACAGGTGCGGTGCTGGGAGCGTTGGCCTATCGCTTGGACCATCCTTCATCCCTTGCCAGTGAGTACAACCTGACATCTCGTTTTATATTACTGCATCACCGCCTTCCTTTCCCTCTCTTCCTGCTCTCTCTTCTTATCCGCCTCCCTCCATTTCCTCTACTGCACACCCATCATGCTATTCACACCCATCTCTTTAACCATCTGACGCATCTCCTTTAGGCGCCTTTTAATGAAATCATCCAACAAGTGATGCCTAGCCTTTGTCTTCTATCCCATGATATGTTGCGCTCGACATTCCTCCTTAAACCGGAGTTTGTCTTCGTAAGACCCCCACTAGCATTTTCTGGTGACCTATACACACGACACAAGTCAAAGTAAGTTAGCATGACATAAACAGCAATGCTACGCACGACAAATGCTGACAAACCTGATCGTAGCCAACCATATGTTCGCAAAAATAGCCAACTCCAAGTTCCTAAGGACATAAACTCTGCACTTACTCCATCCTTGTTTAGACAAATAAACTGCTCTTGGTTCCTCAGGCATATCACAGCCCGATCTCCGGACTCGCACCTCGGTGGAGACTCGAGACTTTTGGATCTGTGAAAAGCCTTCTGCAGATCCGTCATTGGTAGGGGTTAGGAGGAGGAGGTACCCACTGTTTGAAGTCCTCACGTGCGTGCCTGCCTCTCCACCAATCGTCGAAAAGGAGATATATTGGGTCAAACTTGTCAAGACCGCCGATCCACTGAAAGAAGAAGCACCACTGATGGTGCTACAAGATTGAAAAACATAATTAGTGTACGAATACATAATATGAAGATACAATGAAACATAATTACTTACATCTACACTATGACAACAGTAGAAGCAACGGGCGGTTGTGCCTGTATGCCTCAATTGAAATACATAGGTCGGCACACCATGATCGCAGTCAGGGATAGGAATGTCTGGAGGGACTGGGGCATCTTTGCTAGACTCGTTCGGGTATAGTTCTTTAGGACGACACTGTTTTCGCCACAACTCCTCTTGATACATGTCTTGCATCTAACCATTACAATGCAAATTAATAGCAGTCACTTTATACCTAAGTATCTAAACATAAAACCCTAACCTCAACCTAACTCTAACTAACCATACATAACCATTGAAAACATACTAAACTTAACCATCATACATCAGTTATTGAACTATTGAAGCATTAAACCCTAACCCTAACCAATTAAACATAGAACCAAAACCCTAACCCAAAACCATCATTGCAATAAGAAAAGGAAGGAGGATCACCTTGAGGCTCCAAGAGGCCACGAGACACGTGGGGGGGGGGGGGTAGGACACCAGGATCTAAGGTGCTTCAAATCGTAAAAAACAGAGACAAATAAAAAGCCAAGGGAATGGAGAAAGGAAGAAGGGAGGAACAAGAAGGGGGCCGTGCCAGCAGCGCGTGTGGCTGCCACGGTGGTGATCTTGCTGCACCAACCCAGGCGGTGCGACCAAATGGTTACATTTGAAAAAAATAAAACCATATTAATTTAAAAAATACTACTCCCTCCGTCTCATTGATTATGCAATTCTAACACCGTAGCATGTTTCAGTGTCAACTTTGACTAATTATAAATAAAAAACTATAAATATTTATAATGTCAAATAAACACCAATAGATTAATTATAAAATGTATTTTCATAATATATTAATTTAGAGCTACAAATATGAATACTATTCATTAGAAATTTGGTCAAACATGAACTACTTTATCTGGCACGCAACACGGAGTTGCATGTTTAAAGGGAAGGAGGGATTAGAAAAGGCTTAAAAAAAGAAAATTCACCAAATCTGATCTCTGCGTCCGTGACGGCGTCCGACGTCACCGCGCAGCCAGCCTGTCACGTGGCGCGGCACCACCCGCGCCCGCACGCCGTCGGATCCCTACCACCACCCCCACCTTCCCTTTTCCCGCAGCGCGGCAGCGGCACCCGCCACCAGCGGCCATGGATCTGCTCCCGCCGCCGACTGACGCGCCGGACGCCGGCGGCCCCGGCGCCGGGGGTTCGGGCCGGGGGCTGCGCCGCGGGGTTGGGTTCCGCTCGCTGAAGCTGGTCAGCGTTGCCATGGACGAGACCCTGCCCGTCGACCCCGTCGGCGCCACCTACGGCCGCCTCGACAACGGCCTCACCTACTACGTCCGCTCCAACCCAAAGCCACGCATGCGCGCTGCGCTCTCGCTCGCCGTCAAGGTCGGGTTAGTACTGCTACTCTCGCCGCGCCTCGTTTGGCTCCTCCCGTTTATCCCCTTCGCGCGTTTGCTGACTTTCATGTCGTGCTCATCGCTCGGTTCGCTCTTAGGTCGGTAGTGGAGGAGGAGGACGAGCGTGGTGTGGCGCACATCGTCGAGCACCTCGCCTTCAGTGCCACCTCGCGATATACCAACCACGACATCGTCAAATTCCTCGAGAGCATCGGAGCCGAGTTCGGTGCCTGCCAGAACGCGCTCACCTCATCGGATGAGACCATCTACGAGCTGCTTGTACCCGTCGACAAGCCAGGCCTGCTCTCCCAAGCTATATCTGTCCTCGCGGAGTTCAGCTCAGAGGTGACTACACGGTTCCAGATTCTTATTGCTCGCTTTGTTATTGCAATCTCAGCTGATTGATGCCTGAGAGTTCAATGGCTGATTGATGCATGCCTGGGAGTTCAATGTCTGACTCTCAATGTCTAATTGATGCCTGGAAACTAATGCTGGTCACAACTCACCAGGTTCGGGTGTCAGCAGAGGATCTGGAGAAAGAGAGGGGTGCTGTGCTAGAGGAGTACAGGGGTGGACGCAATGCAGCAGGGCGGATGCAGGACTCCCACTGGGCACTGTTGTTTGAAGGTTCTAAGGTAGCTTCTGTTTTCGTATAAATGGAAAATTCTATGTGCTGCGATGAGATCACTTGTTCCATCGTATACCGTTTGTTTGTGTCAATGAAAAATTCTGTGTGCTGCGATAAGATCACTTGTTCCATCATATATCATTTGTCACAAAAAGGTTAAACTTCATGACTGAAGGCGTCCACTTCTCCGTGGCGGGATACGTCTTATGGTGCTTAAATTTGGATTACCTTTTTCTTCCTTTTGTGTCTCTTGTGGCTGAAAGTTCTTAAATGGTAGTATGGTATTCTTATTGATTTATTTACTCTTTACCAGTATGCAGAACGCCTGCCAATTGGTACCGAGAAGGTGATACGAACTGTTACACATGAGACTGTGAAGCGGTTTTATCAGAAGTGGTACCATCTAAGCAATATGGCAGTATTTGCAGTGGGTGATTTCCCAGATACACAGGTTTGGATTGTGCACATCTTTTTCACATGTATCTGTTCGAGAAATAATACACTAGAGGTATGTATGTACCTGCAGTAGTATTTACCACCCTTTATGTTTCATGACTTAAAATTGTAGGCTGTTGTGGAGTTAATAAAGGAGCATTTTGGGCACAAAGCCCCAGCTCCGCACCCTCCTCCAGTTATACCAGAATTTCCAGTCCCCTCGCATGAGGATCCTCGCTTTTCATGTTTTGTGGAATCTGAAGCTGCAGGGGTTGTTATTTCATATTTTTTAAATATATTTGATATCTTTTAATATCAACTTTGAATAATAATGTATTTATTTTTGTTTCCCTTTTACCAAAAACAGTCGGCTGTTGTTATCAGCTGCAAGATGCCTGCTGGTGGAATTAAAACAGTAAAGGAATACAGGGATTCACTGGCAGAGTCCATGTTTCATTGTGCGCTAAACCAGAGGCTCTTCAAATTATCTCGTAGAAAGGATCCTCCTTACTTCTCTTGCTCCTCAGCTGCAGATGCTCTCGTCTTTCCAGTTAAGGCTTACATTATGACATCTAGTTGTCGTGAAAGAGGAACAGTTGAAGCTCTTGAATCCATGCTTCTTGAGGTATTTTTAAACCTTGACCTCTGAAAGAGTAAAGATAAAATCTAGTATTCTTTCATAGTGCATTTTTCAAGTTTATGATTTAATATTGAGTCTAAGTGCCACAAAAGTTGAAAAGACTAAAGAGTGAGAAAATTGGCTCTAAAAGCTTTAGAAGTTTCATAAGGAAGGACCAACTATAGGGCATGTGCGTTTCATAGCCATGCAGATTCTCAACATCAGATATTAGCCATGTATTTGAGACAAATACCAAATGAAAACAGGTCATGTTCCTTGAGGGTAGTTTTCATTCCCAGTATAAGAACAAATAATCTAGTGTGTCATGTCATCAACTGATTAGATCTTGTACAATTAGTTCAGTCTTGTACTCTTAGTTTGCATCTGTTTAGTGTGGCAGATGATTGATGATTAGCACATTAACAGGCACGTGTAATGTACATATCTGAATTTAAGGCTGCTGTATCACTTGCTTCAATTTCAAAATGGCATTTTGTTTCAAAAGATCTTTCTGACAGGATGCTTCTTTAGGTTGCTAGGGTGCGGCTCCATGGATTTTCTGATCGTGAGATATCCATTGTACGCGCCCTAATGATGTCAGAGATGGAGTCTGCATATTTGGAGCGTGATCAAATGCAATCAACCAGCTTACGGGATGAGTTTTTGCAGGTTTGAAATTTTACAGGTGTTTAATACAACTAAAATTGAATTAATATCATATGGATGCTAGTTGCTCTTCAATTCTTATCTCATCTTGCAAATCAAAATGTGTACGACCTCCTGAATTTCTGTTTTCAAATAACTTTAGTTCGATAACATTGACTTGTGCTAAGTCCACAACTCCACATGTTGGTCGACTATTTAAGTGGAATTTCAGGATCCCATCTATACAACTTTTAAGAACATTAATGCAATTTGTATTTTTCTTGCAGCATTTTCTTCGTGAGGAACCTGTTGTTGGGATTGAATATGAAGCACAGTTACAAAAGACTCTTCTTCCCCGTAAGCATACCTCTGTGTTGCCTAGTGTAAAAGCTTAGGTGTTAAATTCCTCATTTTATTTACCCTCAGCTTAGGTGTTAAATTTCTCATGTTATTTACCCTCTCCCTCAGAAGCCTTTATAACCATTTAATTTCTTATAAATCTACATACCATCACCACAGTTGTTCAATCATCTATATTTATGTCTCTTTGCGACCAGAAATTTCTTCTGTGGAAGTGGCGAAATTTGCAGAAAACTTTTCAACAGCCAGTAGCTGTGTTATCAAGATAGTTGAACCTCGAGCTCATGCTTCTTTGGAGGATCTGAAAGCAGTTGTGTTGAAAGTCAACAGTCTGGAAGAAGAAAGATATATTCCTCCATGGGATGAAGAACAAATTCCAGAAGAAATTGTTGCCCAAGCTCCAGAGCCAGGGTATCTTTGTCTCCATGTGTACTATTTTCTTCATTAGCTGAATCATTTTCTAATTATTTGATTCTTATAAATCTTAACTAGTTGTTTTGAAATCATTCTCTATTTTTTCTTTTTCTGTTTGAAGATTTTTATTTTAGTATTTGGCTAATTCCCGTTATTGTACCTTTCAAATTCATTGCAGGACTATAATTGATAAAGTGGAGCACCCAGGCATAGGTGCCACTGAGATGATACTTTCAAATGGCATGCGGATTTGTTACAAGTATACTGATTTTCTTGATGACCAGGTTAGTAGTATCTATTAGTTTTATGTCACCTTGCAGCCTGCGACTTCAGTCATTCCCTTCTTTATTCTGTGCAATCACTTAGTCACTGATATAGACATCTAGAACTAGAATACATTTTGATCAATTTATTCTGTGAACATCTGCCACACTCTATATCTGTATTAGGTTTTTCTCCATGCCTACTATCATTTACCACATGCATGGAATAGATCTGATGGTGCTTAATTCTAAGTATTATGGGATTCTGCGGACTACAGCTACATTTATTGGTCTTGGGATGTTTCTAAATCTAAAGTTGAAAAAAAACTAACCTAGGAGGAACTAGGTGGCATTTTATTTAAAAAAGGGCACCCAAATTCGCTTGAGGACTTTTGATTCTAGGTGATTTGGGCATATATCCACACGACCACATCCACATCCACATGTTCCTAAATGATCTGAAGTTTAAATATGATATGTTGTCAACCTGACTCTATTTGCAAGGGAAGTAATTGTCAAAATGATTCAAGGTGTTTTCGCTGTTAGATTGAAATATATTCATCTAATAATAATATAAAAAATATAGTTTCCCATTTCTTTATGTTGAGCGAACAGAGGGAAGTAATTGTGTCTGCCCTAAAAACAGCTTGCATGTTTGTTTGAATCTATTGTATTTGCACATTTAACAATTGTTTCACAAGAACTAAATTTATGCATATCAATAAAAGCAAACTACAACAGTTTTTTTAGATGTATAACTGACACACTCTTTCCTTTTTCCTTGAAGCTCTCAAGGCACTTTATTTTTATTATTATGCTATACAGAAGAAAAGGTCAAACAATGAAACAAGTGACCTATACATGAAATTTAGAAAGGAAGAAACATATGCAATATTCAATATAGACGGGAGCACTGTATAGAAACAATAATTTGCACATTTATTTTAGGAACAACAATGTACCCTTTTTCAATATCTTTCGACCAAGTTCACTGTCCTCTAGTTAAAGAAAACTGCATCTGATACTGACATTTTAACTTTGTTTGGTCTGTTCTGGCCGGCACCTTTGAATCAGGAAATTTGTTCATTTATTGTATTACATGCAACATTTAAATCATACTTAAGATATCATTTGTTCTCCCAAAACATACTATCATTATAGTAAATTCCCAGTCTAGTTTTCCATGGGTCATTTATCATTTTGTTCAGAGAGGTGCATTTTCAATTTGGCTTCTGTCACATTATTTAGTGATATACTTCAGGTGTTTATATGCTTTTATTTATTTTCAGGTTGTTTTTACTGGGTTTGCCTATGGTGGTCTGTCAGAATTATCTGAAGCTGAGTATACTTCATGCTCAATGGGTTCGACCATAGCAGGAGAAATTGGCACTTTTGGCTACAGACCTTCTGTCTTGATGGACATGCTTGCTGGCAAGAGGGCCGAAGTTGGTACCAAAGTGGGGGCCTACATGAGAACATTTTCTGGCGATTGCTCACCTTCAGATCTTGAGACAGCTTTGCAGGTATGCTTCTGTTATAGCATTCTTAGATACATGCGCAATTCCACATGAAGAAACAGAGTTTACCTATAGCGATAACATCGCCTATTTCCTGTTTTCCTCAAAATGTGGACCTATGCTTATACTTGACTGGGTACAGCTTGTTTATCAACTATTTACAACAAATGTGGAGCCAAGGGAGGAAGAAGTAAAAATAGTGATGCAAATGGCAGAGGAAGCAATCTATGCTCAAGAGCGTGATCCATACACTGCATTTGCGAATCGTGTTCGTGAAATAAATTATGGGAACTCATACTTCTTTAAGGTACTTAAATGGGTAAAACTTTACTTGGTATTTTTTTTTTCCTTTTGTCATATCATATCCTAGATAGGAATTTAACTGTATGACTGTGATGGTGAAACTCTGGTGCCGATTGGGTGAACCCTCTGTGCTCGTTCCATCTAGGCAGTATCTTAGGTTGGAGAAGTTTTATTTTGTTTTTACAAACTATTGAACTTTCGTTGCTCTCGAGTAATGAAATTTGATTTGTTCGTGGTGGAAAGACATATCCTAGAAATTTACTTTAGTTCTGTATAATGCAGCCAATTAGAATAAGCGACTTGAAGAAGGTGGATCCAATTAGAGCCTGTGAATATTTCAACAACTGTTTCAAGGATCCATCAGCTTTTACGGTGGTAATAGTTGGAAAAATAGACCCAGCTATCTCACTTCCACTGGTTCTGCAGTACTTGGTATGTTCTGTTCCCTTTTCTTATTGTCTAAAACAATGAAGCAACATTTAACAATGCTCATTAACTCAACTTTTTGTAGGGTGGAATACCTAGGGTACAGGATGCTACTCAACCACTTAGTCGTGATGATCTAAGAGGATTGCCATTCAGGTTTCCTGCAACCATCATTAGGTACTCCAGTGTTCTTTTTTGCATTTATATGCTTTGGAAGACTTATCTTTATATGTTTGTGTCATACATGCACATTCAGAGCTAAGCAAGCAATCTCTTTCTTTTCCCTGAATTATGCCTTTTTGGTTACTGATAATCTTAGTGTAATCCTTGTTTCCAGAGAAGTTGTCCGCAGCCCTATGGTTGAAGCACAGTGCTTTGTACAATTAGCATTTCCTGTTGTTCTTAAGAACACAATGATGGTGAGTACTAAGTAGCAACCAAAACAGTCCCATTTTTACTGTTAATGATGAAGTGTTGTATCTCCCATCTTAAGGTACAATGTTCTTCTGTTTTTGTAGTCAGAAGATATTCATTATGTTGGGTTTCTTAGTAAACTTCTGGAAACGAAAATCATGCAAGTACTTCGCTTCAAATATGGGCAGGTTAGGAATATCAATTATATGCAAATCCAGATTGGGAATTCCTTAAACGTGGAGTTTATAATATGGGTTTCCTTAAACGAATCCTTATGTTATGCAGATCTATTCAGTTAACGTAGCTGTCTTCTTGGGTGGCAACAAACCCTCAAGAACTGGAGATGTTCGTGGAGATATAAGCGTGTATTTCTCATGTGATCCAGACATATCATCTAAACTGGTACGCAACATTGAGTCGTTACATTTTGGAATACGTATATCCAATAGTTTTTATATGCAGCTTGAGTTTACTATCTTAGAATTTCTTCAGGTTGATTTGGTTCTGGAGGAGATATCATACCTACAGGTGGAAGGTCCGTCTGAAGAAGATGTATCTACCATCCTCGAAATTGAACAAAGAGCTCATGAAAATGGATTACAGGTTTAGTTGAATCTGTAATGCTCTAATTAGTGCTGATGCACATAGGTCCTTTAGTTACAGCTCTTTGCATCTCGTACAAATTGCAGGAGAATTACTTCTGGTTGGATCGTATTCTACGGAGCTATCAATCAAGGCTTTTTTCTGGAGATATTGGATCCACCTTTGCGGTAACTGATTTTCTTTTTTTTTCTGGCTCAGTGCTGTAGCATGTGTTACTACATTTTCATGCTGACTTTTTCATTGGAAGGCAGCAAACGTTGATCAGCAGATCCATATGCTTGTAGCTTTTGGCTGCATTACAAGCAATGCTGTTGACTGTCACACATGCTTGGCAGTCTGCCTTTTTGTTTTATGTTGAACAGCACATTTGAAATGTTGCTCCTTTGTTTTTCTTTGTGCAGTTCCAAGAGGAGGGGCGCATAAAGGTTAGGGATGCTTTGACACCACAGACTATGCAATCAGCCTTGCAAAGAGTTATACCTTTCCCTTGCAGAAATCAGTACACTGTGGTTATTCTTATGCCAAAGTCATCCTGTTGGGCATCAGTGAAGTCGATGCTTAGCTGGAGCTCTAATGGGGTTAGCAGAGATGCTAAGGTTTGAATCAAAGTTTACATCTATTTGCAACATCAACATCCTATTCTCTTTTCAGCATGCTGAGCCTGAGAAACACTTCCTTGCAGATTCTTGCTGGCATGGCCGGTGCACTGGTGCTGGCAGTGAGTTTGTGGAGATATTCTCGTAGCGCACTAAAATCGTAGTGTCTGATACAACTGACCGTATTTTTTGGGGGGACTTCCAGTCAGATCTGAAAATGGATTCAGGTTAGGAACTGATAGTGATATACGAGCTGTCAATAGATATATTTCTTCTACCTGAGCACCTACCCGGTGTTTGGAGATTTGGTAACAAAAGAGGCCATACTATATGACAAATTGGTAGCTAACAGATTCGTTGCCGCATGTGTGCGCGTAGTCCTGTAACCTCATTCGTTGTACTGCCGCGCATGTGCATTAGTCATCGGTGTATAATAATGGCTACCCGCCCATTTGATTTCATAGGCAAGATTGAAGTAGTGACAACTGTGGTAGATTGGTGGAAACTGGAAACCCAACATTGTGTTGATTGCTTTACTGGTCCCATTTCTGTGGACGGCATTGTACCTGTACTTTGTTTCCAATGTGGGTGATAGAATGAGCAAGGAATGTGATACTTCCTTCTGCTGCTCCGTTCGTTTTCATATTGGCTAGGACAGCGTCCCAGCATGGGCAGGCGTCTTGAATTTTGCCAGAATGCATGGGTGTGTTTGGTTCGTTTTGTTAGGCCAAGTCTGGCTAGCAAATCTAAGCCTGGATAGGCTTGGTCTGTTCCCATAAAGCCAATCTCCAGTTGTTTTGTTGCCAACTTTATCTAAGCCTGGCTAGACACGAGTTTGGTTGGTTGGTTGGCTTGCTTTGAGGCATTTTATCGAACAAGTGATGGCCATGTTCGTTGCGCGACTGATTGTAAGTAGTTGGCCCTGTCGTGTTTGGGCACCGGAGATTGCGCCCCGGTGGCTGGGCACCGGAGGTCGCACCCCTGGCGGCCGTGAGCCCGACCACAAGACTCGTCTCCCTCCCGACCGCAAGACCAGCTCCTTCCCTTCGCCTTCCAGCCGCGCCTCTCTAGCTCTGGCGGCCAAGCCGGTCACACCATGGATGCCACGCTGCTCAAGCCCTGGCGATGGTCGAGCTCGCAACCTTGGCACAACAGCTCGTCCCTGGCAGCGGCGGTGCCAGCGCCCTGCAGCCCAGAACGCGACAGCTTGTGCCCGGCGACGGTGCCCGCGCACTAGCCCGACGACGGCGCCCGCAGCCGGCGCCTTGCCTCGGTCCTCACCCTGCGCGTGCCTGCTCGCATCTCGTCAGGGACGCTCCTGCCGCGAGCATGGAGGACGTGGAGCCGTGACGCTCGGGCATAGACGAGAAGCGAGGAGACGGGAGGGGAGGTGAGATGGAAAGCCTGGCGGCGGAGACGGGAAGCGAGGAGACGGACATGAACCGAGGGAGACGGGAAGCTGGCTTACGGGAAACGACCGACCCGATTGTTCCTAGCAAGCCTAGCTAGCAAGCTTGCCTGGACTTATGCAAGCCTGGCTAGATAGACGTTCCAGACAACTAAACAGGTTCAGATTGTATTATGGAAGACTAGCCAGGGCTGAAAGGAAACGAAACACACCCTATATTACCGTCCGTGGTGGTTGTACGTCTGTACTGTTGTTCGTGTGCATTATTTGAGCCGAGCCGAAACGTGCAATCATCCAAAGTGAATGAGAGTACTCGAGCAATCTACGGACACGGATCGTGTGCAGTGGCTATTCACACTGCAATATATGCAGTGGCCACATCTGACATCTGAGGCATCCATCGCATTAGAAACGGTCGAGACGAGGGGTTCTAGTGTTTCCTTTCCCCAGACATTCGTGAAGGCATTCTTGGAGGCAGAACTCTATGGCTTGGCGCCATTTCCACGAGCGCAGGGAGGCCGGGCACGCGTGGGACGACGCGTCGCACGAGCTCGTCTCGATGTCCTCCAGCGGGCCCTCCGCCGCGGCGCAGAGGTCCAATGAAGGTGCCGAGGCGTGCGCAACGGAGCAGAGCAGCGATGCGCAAGGGACGCAGCGGGAGTCCGGCGGCGGCGGCAGCAGCAAGCTCGAGGAGTGGCTGCTCGGCGGCGTGGGCTTGCCCTCGCAGAGCATGCAGGTGAAGGGGCGGCAAACCACTCCAGCAAGCACTCCCATGGCGCAAACCACTCCAGCAGCTGCAAGTGATGGTGCCATGGATGACGCCCAGCAGGTGCTCGAGGAATCGCCTGTGCTAATCCTTTTTCCAAAGCTACCTACTCAGTTCCTGCATAGTTGAGTTAAGGTTGTTAAAATGTTTTAAGAATGTTAGGGAAACACAGTATTTGGATTTTATCTGGTTGGTTCTTTTGATTGTACCGATGAAACATAGAACTGACAATATTTATAACTGCAGGATGGCTGCAAGTCCTTTTTGGATTCCTAAAATCAGGATAACATTTAGCAGTGATGATGAGACTTGGAAGTTATGGGTCAGATATGGTGGTAGGTTGGGGTTTGATGTTCGGAAGTGCTATGCAAACAAGAGCTGTCTCGATGGATTAGTAACAACCTGCAGGTTTGTTTGTTCAAATCAAGGTTCTCGGGCTGAAGATAAGAAATTCTCAGTTTGCAAGCGAAATAAGGCGCATACAAGAACATGCTACATGGTTCGTATGGACATTACTTTAGAAAGAGGAAATGGGATCTACAGAGTACCTGATTTATTTTTTGAGCACAATCACATTCTTCATACTGCACAAACAAGTTATCTGATGCCATCACAGTGAAACATCTCTGAGCATCAGACTATTGATATTAATGTGGCTGATGATTCTGGAATTGCACCTAAAGTAGCACATGAGTTTCTTGGTAGATATGTTGGTGGATCAAGTAACCTCGGATACACTCATCGTGATCATAAAAATTATTTGCGAACCAAGCGCCAAAGAGAGATGATGTATGGTGAGGCTGGAAACTTGCTAAAGTATTTTCAAGATAAATCTTTGGAGAATCCTTCCTTTCAATATGTCATTCAAATGGATTGTGAAGAACAGATAACCAATATATTTTGAGAGATGATTGGTATTTTTAGCGGGTGACAACATTTTGTACATGAAGATAGGAACAGTGCATATACGCTCTCCTCTTCAGCTTTTGGGTTAACTATACTTAGCATTAAATTAGTGATATGGATCAAAAAGATCTAATATGTATGTGGACATTATTCTGTACCGCTAACAATTCAGCAAACTCATATTATGAATATGTTCAGAGCATGTATGTTCGTATATATGCTCATCATCTGCATATGTGGTCTGCTAGTACTCTTGAGTCTTGAATGATTTTTCCATACGTTTGAGTAAAAGGTGAGATAAAGAAACGAGGGGGAAAAGAAGATGTCCGATCTAGCCGTTGCTGATGGGATCAATGGCTCATGTGTGGCCACTGCAAGTACTGCTTAACTTGCAGTGTGAATAGCCACTGCATGTGATCCGTGTCCGCAATCTACTAGCTTGTACCCCACTTTTTTTAAAAAAAGGGGACACGTGGGAACAGCACGAGCCCTCACGTACAAGTTTCGGATAAAGGAGCAGGACCGTCCCACGAGCCGCGCCGACCAAACCACACCGGCGTCCCCACCGCACCGCACGACGGAGCACGCATCCCTCTAGACTTCTCTGCAGAGCAGCCCCCACCTATATACGCGCCCCGCCTACGCGGAAGATTGGAGTCGCGAGGAGTCCAGACTCCGGAGAAAGCCGACAAGACGAGAGCAAATCGAAGCAGGACACGGCTGCTGGCGGCCGCATTCGGTCGGGGGAGGAGAAGGACGGGGAGCCATGGCCTGCCTGCACGATCACAGCTGCGAGGATCACAACTGCGCTGCCGACTGGTCGCTCTACAACCACATCGACGTCCCCAAGGTCCTGTGATCCTCTCCCCCCTACTCCCTCTCACCAGTCGCCAGATTGATCCGCAGCCCCTCCTCCTCCCTCCTTATTGTTGCGCCTTTGTTCCCGACGGCTTCGTAAGATTCCGTTGGTACCACGCGGCGCATCGGATTGTGCGACAGTATACAGTGTACAGTAGGCGGTGAGCAAGGAATTAGGGCGGCGGCGGCTGACACCTTCTCGTTCGCGCAGGTGGTGGCTCTCAACGAATCTGTGCCCGGGAGCGTCAAGTCCGTCTTCAAGCCCTGGGAGCAGCGCCTTGACACCTCGGGGGTATGTACCAATGCCTCCTCATGTCCGCCTTGCCATAATTTTTTTTTTTAGTGGAAGCTAGGGTTCACTGGCTCAGTTAGGAGATGCAGAATGTGTACATCTAGTTAGTCCTTTTCTTATTATATTAGGACTTAGGACTTTAGGAGTAATATAAAAGTAGTAATAACATTTTTCTTCCTTTGTCGAGAATGCATCTTCTTGTGTCTAAAATCTCCAAAACGAAGGCATATCTAGTGAATTATCGCCATCTGTGAAATATGGTCATATGGGTAACTATTCATTGTTCTATTAGGATACGAGGATTAGCCCTTTTTAAGGGGGTAAAATGTGTGTAAAGCTTTAACGAGAGTAACGTTATGAGATTCAGAATAGGTGAAATGTAAATGGTAACTAGCATGTCTGCATCTGCATGGTAGCTAATGGAACCTTTTGAAATATCGTTCTTCATTGAACTGTATAGAGAAGTTGTAATGCTTCCTGTTGATATAATATATATAAATAACAACATGGATTGCAGGGAGCTTCGTTTGCTCATGCAAGCTACAGGGAAGTATGATGTAGACATTGATGATGTGTTCTGCATTTTTTTTTGGGGGGGGGGGGGGGGGGGGGGATTGCTTGTATAGCATTCTCTCAGAGTTGTTTTTTCAGCTCAGTTCCTGTTCCTTAAGTTCCCCATCATTGGTAAAATCTGCATTCTCATGAACATTCTTGCTGCATCAGGGTTTTCTGGAGAGTAATGAGGGTGACCCTGAGCTACTTATTTTCATCCCGTAAGTAGCTGAAGTCACTTGCTCATTTAATGTTTATACATGTGCTGCCCAGTTGTTACTTGTTTTCCTTTATTTTATTTTGAAAATAATTCTAAGTTGTTCCATACTCCCTTCGTTCCAAATATAAGACATTTTGGCTTTTCTAGATTCATACCTTTAACTACGTACTCCCTCCATGTTGTAAATAGAAGTCGTTTTGGAAAAAGTCTTGGTCAAACATTGGAAATATAAATCATGAATAACTTTTAAATTATTAAGTTTGAAAATATGAAAACTATATAAATATATTTGTCTTCAAATATACTTTCATAAAAGTATACATATATCACTTTTCAAGCCCCGTTTGGAATGGAGGATTTTCCTCTCATTCCTGTGGGAATTGAACTGATCCCTGTGAAATTCATGCGTTCCAAACAGGCCCTCAATAAGTATTTTTATAGAAATATGAAGTCAAAGTCATGCTTTGGAGACCGTGTCGTTGTCCTAAACGACTTCTATTTACAACATGGAGGGAGTACCTAGATAGATATAAGTTATGTCTAGATACATAATAAAAACTTTGTATCTACAAACGTCAAAACGTCAGGGGTAACTTCTAGTTGAAGTATGTAAATGTGATGAAGTGTTTTTTTTAATAATTTTGTCGAACATAAGATTGTCTGAGGTAGTATTCAGTTTATGAACTATGTGGTGTTTCACGAACAAGTATATTTATTATATGGAATAGTTTATCGGTTTTTTGCCCTTTTGTATTGTGATTCTTCTCAACAGACAACAGTTCAGTCCAGGGCAGTGCTCGAACATGTTGTACTTATCGATATTTATTCTCCTTTCTCTCTTTAAGCTTCCGGTGGTTCTGTACTCAGCATAATACTAGTAATACCTATTTTAGAGGTTTAATACCCACTTACCCAGAAATATTCGTTGAAATGATGTCTGCAGAACACATGTCAATCTGTACTTTCAAGACTTGTAATTATGTCCTTTCTGAAAATCCTTCCATCAATTTTGTAAAATATCCCAATTTCTAAGAAAACAAGAATGTTTCTTTTTAGTGCATATGAGCCCCCTTAAAGCAGCAGGCACTATGTTAAGTTGATATTGCATGCCCTTCCAGAAGTTACTTCTTCTGTATGTATAATTGCATTAAATTCATTACCTGCATGAATTTCTGTATGTTGATATTTCACTTTTGGTGGAACTTTATTTGTGTTTCAGAGCTAAGAAATACCTTCCCCTTCCTTTGTCTGTAATTCTCATCTAAAAATTGTTAAACACCTGTAATCATGTTTTCCTGTTGGTTGTAGGTTCACATCAGATGTTAAGATCAAGAGCATTTCTGTTGTTGGTGGTGCTGATGGAACAAGCCCGTCAAGAATGAGAGCGTTAGTTTTAGAGAGATGGCTTTTCTTTTCCTTGTCCTTCTCTTTCTCATGGCACGATATTGATGAAGATTACCTTGACATGATCCAGGTTTATCAATAGAGAAGGCATTGACTTTTCCGATGCTCAAAACATGCAGCCTGTGCAGGTATGTATTCAATTTCTTTTTTTTTTTCTTACCTGTGCAATAAGTGGAAACTCTACTTTAATGATGTACATACATCCTAGGAATGGGAATTAGGGGAGAACCTACAAGGAGCTCTTGAGTACCAAACAAGGTATATGTTCGGTTTTTGTAATTGCTCATCCAGTGCCTGTTGGTTTTGGTAGCAGATAAGTATTTTCTGTTAAATTACGTTCTTAGAGCTTCAAATGTATTTCGGAACATATTTTCCATTTGATAAGCTTGTGATAGACTCGAATTCATTAGATTTTTGCCCTGATCCTGTGCAAATTAATAGACATTTTGTTTGTAGGTACTGGACTACTCTAGACCACTTTTGTTTTTTCTCTGTCTACCGAAAAGCTTGTAACTACTCCCTCCGTTTTGTATTACATGTCGTATTAACTTTGTCCTAAGTCGAACATCTGTATCTTTGACTATCTTTGTATCTTTGACCATCGATTTCAAAAAAGTTATATAGATTCATGGCATAAGTTTTATGTTTTTAGATTCACTATTAGAAATACTTCCAGAACATATAATTTATATTGTGAACTATAAGAATTTTTTGAAATAGATGGTCAAAGTTAGTAATGTTTGACTTAGGACAATTACAAAGCTAATGTGACATGTGAAAACAATGGAGGGAGTAGTATGCTCTTAAGTTCTCTCTGTAGTTTGTACACGGAATAATTTCTCATTTGCTCTTCATACCTTTCTCCCCTGTTTATCAGATATTCAAGGTTCCAAGGTGTGGCTAACCTAACTCTGCATTTCTCTGACAACTTTGGTGGTGACACAACTAAGATTTATTACATTGGACTACGTGGTGAAGCCACTCAGGTGCTTCAAGTTCTGTTTCGCTATTTATGTATAATAAAGAAAAAATATAGTGGAACGCCATACTGATTCTTGATTGCCTTGTTCTGCTCCTCCCAGAACAAAAGGGATGTAGTTGCGACAATTGTATATGAAGTCATGCCCAATCCTTCCGATCACAAGTAAGCTTTGTTATAATATTTGACCTACATGTTTCACACCAAGTCTACTAGTGTTCATGCCCAATCCTTCCGATCACAAGTAAGCTTTGTTATAATATTTGACCTACATGTTTCACACCAAGTCTACTAGTGTTGATTATAGTACAGTTGCACAAGGCAAATTTGACGCCTTATAATGTTCTATGACCTAAGTAGTGTCCCCAGAGTCAATATCCCTTTATCTTTAGGGAGTGTTCAGGTTAGTGATTTTGCTAAGGTGCCTCAGAATAGGAAGAGAAGGTTCTTAGGTCCTATAAAATTGTTCCAGTCTTCCAGCAGGCTTAAAATCATATCTTTCTTGAAGCACACCTCTAGGTGGTAGGTGGAGCTGCTGGTTCCTTTCTAACCTTGATTTACATATTGTTAAAGCAACCTGAGCAACCTGCATCATTTGACGATGCTACTTTGTCTGTTCTGAATTGTAGCTCACTTTTGTCCTAAAGTCAAATTTCTTTAACTTTAACTGAGTTTATAGAAAAATAAACCAACATCTATAACACTAATTTGTTTTCTTAAATTCTTCATGTGCATTTATTTGAACTTTAAGAAGTTAATATATTTTTTTAAAGTATTTGCCAAAGTTAGAGATGTTTGACTTGGGACAAATCTAGAGTGAACTATAGTTTGGAATGGAGGGAGTAACATTTAAACTGGGAGTTTACAAAGGGAACTAAATGATCATCTTTGACCCATCTAACTGCTGAGTGCCAGCGATAAGGATATTTTAATGAAAATGATTTGCTCCGCTCATTGTTAACAAGTGATAAAACTTTAGCCTCTGCTGGCAACTGAGGCCAGGTGTGATCCCATTTCTCTCTCCCGTGCAGAACAAAATCTGAGACCGGAGGAGGTTTCTCGCATGTCGAGTAGGCATCATACAAGGTGAGGCATATCTGGTGTTCCAAATCATACAAGCTGAATTTCACGGCTGATGATACAAGCTTGCCTTGTTTTTCTCATTTCTGTCTATTTTCTAATAGTTGTGTATGCATCCTCAGCGGAGCTTGAGGAGAAGCTGGGTACTGCGTTGCCTGGAGGCAATTGAGCCTCGCTTCCCATCGATCAATAAGATAAATAGATAATCCCAGCTGGTAGACTTTTAGCTTGACTTTTGAGCACATAACTCTGTACCTGTGGACTCTGTAATTGGTTTTTCTATCAGTTGGTCTCTTGTGTTGTTATCTTATTTCTGGTAGATACTTATCCAGTGTTAACTCTTGGGGAAGCCGGAAGGACTGAAATGCGAATAGAACTGGAGTGGTCTATTTAAATAATCTGCCTCAACAACCAGCTAGTGCCAATATCGCTCTTGCAATATAAGGCCATTGCTAAAATTTGGCACTATTCTTCATCATATCAATTGTACTTTCCGTTTGTATGGAGCACTAAATGAAGTAGCAGCTGTTGCATGTTTGTACTTTTTGCCTGGTTAGCTCGAAATAAATCTTTGAAGTCTACTTAAGTTATGATTGGATAAAGTTGTCAAATACAAACAAAAATTCTACAGTACCCTTTTCACTTTCTTTTCACCAACTAAACACCCCTAAGAATATATACTGTAACCTGCAGATAAACGTATAAAGTGTAGATTTCATAAATCATGGAATTATAATGCTGTGGTTCGAAATAAGTGAACAGTAGCATATCTCCAGTCCGCAAAAAAATGTAATGTGACCTATCCAATTAACCCTAAAAAGTGTGTCCTTACTTTGTATTTAGTGGATTTAAGATGAAACAACTATGAACTCAGAGAATTATACCGTGGCAACAAGGCATAGCCCACAGTAAATAGATGAATGTGTAAGTTCCATAAAATCTAACGAACCACTGCATTCAAAATGTAACTTGTTTAGGATAGTGTTACATAACGTTCTACGATATAACACTTCGACTTGCAACAGTTGTAAAAACGTACTCTCTTTTCGTTCCATAAATCAAGTGTCAGTTCTTATTTTTCAAGAAATCAAATATTTTTAACTTTGACCACCTATAAATAGAAAAAAATATAAATATTTTATGGCACATAATTTTTATCATTAGATACACCATTGAATATATTTTTGTAATAAATTTATCTGAGAATACAAATGTTGTTAATATTTTTCTTTAAATTTAGTTAAACTTACGAAATTTGAATAAGTACGAATCTCATAATGACTCTTTTATAGGATAGAAGGAGTATTAGTTTATGATGGCAATCTTTTCATGATTGATCCAGCGTTAAACTATATGTCATCAATCTATTATGTTTTGATATATTGAAAAAAATTGTCACTTACCATGATAGAATGATTTGTATAAATTATATTTAGGGCGTGTCTGGGACTACTACATGAACTCTGCTTTATAAACTCCATCGTGGAGCAGCTCCAAACAAATCTAGAGTTTGTGGAGCACAACTTTAGGTATTGTCACAAATCCATCTTTTTTCCTTGAACAAGTCCATGGAGTTGAACCTATCTGACTAAAAAACATAGAACAAAGCTGGAAAAACATGGAACAAAGGAGCCTCAAACACCCCTTAGAATCGGGGACTACTATATTGTTGTGTCTCTAAAATGTTGTACGGATCTTTCTAAACTTAGAGGAGGGTGAATAGGCGTATCTAAAAACTTAACAAACTAAAACATCAGATTAGTACATTGTCAGAACTTCCGACAGTCGGGACTTTTTGACACAAAGTGTTGCAACTTCTGACGCCTACAAAAAACTATAAGAATAGAGTCAAATTGACTTCAAATTTGGATCTGCTAATTACCCCCACTTCCTTATCGATAGATGAAGTTGTCCAAGTACTCCCTTGACCTTGGAGCCCCACCAATTTGTAGATTAGGGCCAAAACCTAAGAAATACCTTGAGGAAGAGAGGTAACAAAGAACAAGTAATCTCAAGTAATCACAAGAACAATAAGCATGCAGAACATAAGGGTTTATCTCGAGATTTAGCTCGCCACTAGGTTTGCCTACGTTCTCGTTATTGAGGTGACCACTAAGGTCAGTCTCTTTTCACCTCCTTGACTCTCTCAAACAACCAAGGTAAACTTGAGTTCTTCACTAAAAAATCGAGGGTGATACAAACTTCCTAAGGTTCTCCCACTGATCGAGAGCTCTTGGTCGATGCCTAGCTGACTAGGGGAAAAGCTCCAAGAATAACGAACACAAATCCAACTGGCATGATAAAGAATCAAGTGCTCAAGCTTTGCATGGATGTTTCTCTCACAAAATCCCTTCTCTCAACTCAATCTCTTGCAAGATTTGAAGCTAGAAGCGAGGAGGAGAGAAAGGGAGCGCTTGAGAGCTAGAGAGGCACTTTTCCAAAGGTTTGGTCAAGTGGGATCAGTGGGTAACGGTTAAAAATGAGGAGGGCAGTTTTTATACCTGAAGGCAAAAAAATGACCATTTAGATCTACGTCGGAAGTTCCGGTAAGTTGGGCGGCGAGCTAACTAAGTCTGAAGACGTTGAAAGTTTCGACTTACGTTGGTACTTCCGACGCCCAAAACCACAGAAACTGTTCGTGAAGTGCTAGAGTGTCTCTCAATAGATTTTAATTAGTTATTTGAGATCTCTATGCTCCTCAGACCACCTAGATTTGCGTCCCCCTGAAGATCAAGTATCAAAGAATTTAAAAACTTTTGAGTCCATCACCACGTCGCTTTGTAATTTGGGCTGCACCACCTCATGTATTATCCTCATTCTTATTTTACCAATTTGTCGTCTCATTATTAGTTGTCTAATTGTGTAGTCATTATCACTAAAACTTATAATTAGGGCTTGATTGCACTTACAAATGTTATTAAAATGTAGAAACAATACTTTTCTAAATCAAGAAAATAATATTTTTTAGAATACCTTGAATATAGCATAGTAAGTTTTAATTTAAGGGAAAGTAGTCAGTGCCATTGAAAGTATGAACATAGACTTGAGCTCAAAATCAGACACATTAAAAAAGGCCTCAAAGTAGGACCATGACGCAGGAGAGTCTAACGGCCGGTTTGGATTTCCTTTTTACGCAAGTATATTGATGTTATTTCGTACCCCATCCCAAAAAGAGAGATGTTTTTACTTCAAGATTCCTCATTTGATCATTAGTTTTATTCAAAACTTTTATACAAATATTATTTATTTTATTAAAAATACTTCAAGAAATGTAAGGACTTATTTTGTCATTAAAAATACTTTAATAACAATTTATTTATTTTATTATTTAAGTAAAAAAATTAAATAGAATCAACGATCAAATAAGAAATCTCAAAATAAAAAACATCTTTCTTTTTAAGACGAAGGGAATAGATAGTTTCATACAATATCACGTAATTACGAGACGATTTAAGAAGTACCACGCCCAATAATTTATCTTTAAAATTTGTCATAGTAATTCTAGTCTTTAATGCACCAAGAATGTTTTGTGAGTTGCATTGTAACAATCATTTGCACAATGATATATGAGTTGTCTCATAGTGCCAAGTGTTAGCTTATGAGGTGGTTTGCAACCATCTCTTTCTCTTACTCTTCTCTCTCTTCTCCATATCATAATAAATCAATGTGACTGTACCAATGTACTTGTCCTTAAGCAATTTAATTTGTAAGAAAAATTCCTTTTGGTCTTCTTAATTAGGAAACCAAATGTTTGTACTCACACTATGAAACAGGTTAATTTTACTTAGCTGGGTCTTGAGACATTTTCAGTCGATGTGGCACTACGTTACCTTCCACGCTGGCCATGGGTCCACATGTCGATTACTCTGGGTGTGATTAATTGCAAATGTGATAGGGAACCTGGATGGAGAGTTGGTCAGGCTGGTGAGATGCAGGTTCAAACCGTGCATCTGGTCATGTTTGGTTGTTTTTGTTGTCGGTTCAGTTACATGTATGTATAAGAGTTTTAGGTGCATGACATATAGGCTTTTGCACTATATATGTATTATACCATTCTATATGGTGAGGGAAGGAGAAATTGAGAAGGTAGAGCCGTGCAAAATGGTAAAGAGCAATTGATGAAGGAATAAATAAGATAAATAGGCAAACCGTACAATCACCTCCTCTGTCTCCTTCCTCCTCGTAGCGCCTGCTTAGACCATCTGCACTCGTATCCGGTAAAAGTTACTTGCTGCATCGGGTACGCTATAATCTACGCTAAATGCCAGCACGATCGAGCCGTCCGCGATATTTGGTGTAGCGGGCGTGCGGTACCGGACGGCCGGACCAGGCAAAGCGCATGCGCGGGAGAGGGGTGTCAGAGCAGCAGCAACGGACCCCCACTTTTTTCAACTGACTATAAAACGTTATAACTTACAAACAAAAAAACCAAATTAAATTTCGATGACACCATTAAATTCGTTTCAATAAATCCTTCAAAACAAAATGTCACATAAATGTATTTAGATAAAATGTATTTACAACCATGTGGGCCGCACTCGATATAGAGTAGAGATACAGATGATGGATAAGCACAGAAGAAAGTGATATAGAGGAGAGAATCTTAATGATTAGGATGAAATATTCTTTTAAATGATACAGAGGATCAAGAGTGTCGATAGCCTTAGGGTTTGTTTGGATAGTGAAAAATAAATGGTGGGATAAGGATAGGAAGATAGATGAATGGTTAAGATAAAATAAGACTAAAGAATAGACGCCTAGAATATAATAGTATATATATATATATCTATCCTAATCCTCAGCCCAATCCAAACACTGCCTAATTAGTGGGCCAAACGGAAAGCTTCTCGCGGCCTTATTCCTGGGCTTCTCTTCTCTCCCCTCCGAGAGAAGCCGGAAGCCCGTGCGACGGAGCTTTTCCGCAGCGCCCCGCATCGGCCGCCTCACTCGCGTCACCCTCCGGCCTACGCCGCCTCACGGCCTCAGCCCCCACGCCCCACCCCCGACCCCCAAGCCTCGCCGGAGCCCCTCCGGCAGGCGCCTCTCAGCCAAAGACCTGTGAATGTGAGCCGGTTTCTGGGCTCCTTTGTGCTGCTCGCTACCTCTTGCGGCGTTTTGCATTCCTTTTATTTTTCCTCGCGTCCTGCGGAAGAGGGAGAGAAAGAGAGAGGCTCGACCGCATCCAGGGGTGGGTCTCGGTATGGGGGGAGGCGAATGCGCCCTGGGCGACGCCGCTATAGGCGAGGAAACCCTAAACTACGACGGCGATGACGTCGAGATGGCCGACGCGGACTCGGACACGGAGGAAGCCCTAGCAGCTGAGGTCTCCGCCGCAACTGGAGGAGCCGCCGGCGGTGGCGGGCAGGCGGAGAAGGATGGACCGGAGGGAAAGAAGAGGAGGAGGAAGAAGAGGAACAAAGCGAAGAAGAACAAAGGGAGGCAGGCTGGGGCGCCCACCACCATCGCGGACATTAATCGGTAAAAACCCTTGCACTACTCACCTAGGGTTTTGTGTTTTGGGCTATGTGCGAATTGAGGATGCAAAACTTTAATCGGATGGATACCGACTGGTAGTGTTTTGTTTATGGCTATCAACTGGAAGAATCTGTCCAAGTCCAGCAAACGATTTGGACATTTCGAACTAAAAACTATCTATCAAAGTATTAAGGGCCTGTTTGGATCCCTAGAATCGAAACCTGTTCTTGGAATTAGATTCCAAACCCGTTCTTGGAATTAGATTCCAAACCCGTTCTTGAAATTAGATTCTAAGGTATTAGACTAGTTTCAACAAGAGAAGAATTTAGAGTTACTTAGAAATTTGTTCAGTTCAATTTTCTTGTTTGGATGTACATGGAGTCCTTTTCTAAGAATCAATTTCAAATGTTGTTTGAATGATTGGAAATATGGAATCTCCAAATGCAGCTGCTCTGTATACACAACAAGATCGATATCACTATCGCCCCCAGAAAACTCAATCTCTCACTACTCAATCTTCTCTCTCTGCAAATAACAAGTATGATGTCTTTCTACACACAATGTCAGAGAGCATGATGTGGCCGTCATCCCTCTTCCCTATCAAGGATGAGCATGGCATGGTCGTCTTCCCTCATGAGGGGGTTCTCTGGCTTTATCTCTCTGTAGACTACTCCAAGCATATGCAGGTACTCCATCACAAGGGGCACTTCTGCTAAATAAAGCATGCCAAAAATGAAAAGACACACAACAAAACCTTCCAAACATGTATGTATGCTAATTTAGGCATCAATTTCCACAGCATCACACAAATAGCAGAGGGGATGAGTTTTCGTTTGTAAGCCCTGCCCCCCTCCTCTTTTCTTTCTTCTTAATATAATGATACACAGCTCCTGTGTGGTGAAGAAAGAAAAAGAGAGCATGTGTAGGTCGTTGTGCCTTATGTTACATGGCAAAACTTCTTTTGATCTGAAGAGGTAGATTTTAGCTTTTTCGTGGCATACTGTTTTGTTTGATAAACAACTTGTTATTTGAATTGTGATTGATTTCCGTTACCACTGATTTGGCCCAGGAAATTCTGTTCTCCTATGCATTCAGTATATATTAGGTTGCTGAATTTCACAAACTCCTTTTATCCCTGATGCAGATTTGTTCTTGACACTTGCAAGCGCTTGAAGGAGAAGAAGTCATACCTTGTCTGGAATGCTGTTGGCTGCCTTGGTGTCACTGCTGTCGCTGATCTTGTTAGAGAGGTATGCGATGCTTATGTTGAACAATGATGCATTACTGCTGAAAGTTTATTAAAAGAAATAGTTTAACTAATATGGGCTTTCTTTCTACTAAAGCAGTATAAATGCCATTGGATATTTGTATTTTAAGCTTTTGTTGACCTTTTTGTTTTGCCTGGCACTTCGATGATAGACCAGTATAGTAGTTTTCCTATGCTTCATTGGAGATCTGTTGCCACTCTATGCTTCATTGGAGATCTGTTGCCACTGCTCTTACAAGCATCACTGCCTCGGTTATTTTGCAGTTCCTTGGATTTGTTTGTTTTGTGTACTTGAGAGATTTGGAGTTATTTCAGGAGAATCTCTGAAAAATATTACCATCTACATACTTGATTTGGTGACAAATCAATTTGCAGTTAAGTTTCTATTTCATTGCTACCATGTTATGAACTCCTTAGCGTTAACATACACATATATCATACTCTGTATTATGTGAATCAAAGGTCATTAACATTCAATTTTAGGGGTTAATATATCAATTGTTGTGTTCAAACTGGTGTTTGGTTTGTAAATGTGTAGTTTCTGATATTTATATGTTTATTCCACCGCAGTTATCCTAAATATATTTGATTCCAGGTGGAGGCTATTCAGAAGTGTGGTGGCCAGACTATTGCTGATGGAAGCCGTTTCCGCACTGGCGGTGGAATTCTCTGGAACATCTTAAAGTCGCGGGAACCCAAGGCTTACAAGGAAATAATGGCAAAGGGGAAGGAACTTGAGGTATACTTTTTATTATTATGAAGGGATTAGTTATATGTATCTATACGAAAAAAACAGCAAAAACAGGCACGAAATCATTTACTGTTTGGATGCTGCCTCCCAGGCATCTGATTTTGGACGCCTGGGGCCAGGATCAGTTGCCTGGCAGGCACGATCCAAACAGGCTAGTCCCAACTCCCAAGCAGCTGGTATAGGCTATAGAGGAAACCCGACAAGGCTCACAAAAGTGGAAAAAGAAATAACTTAGATATGCTTTAGCAATTATGTACAGGAGATAACTGTAGTAACCTGTCTTCATATCAAGTAACTTGTCATTTTCCTCAACTTTCTTCTACCTTTTCAAAACAACTTTGGAGTCACTGTGCATGCCCATCATTATCATAGAAACTTTGGGTATTGATTTCTTCTTTGAGGTATCACTGCCTGTATGGACTAAAATTCAGTTCGGTAAAGATTGCTGCCTCTGTAATGAAAATAATTGAAGGATTCATTGTGAGTTTGACACCCGGCTGCCCACCCCACCAACCTGGTGGGAATTGAGACTAAGTTACTGTTCCTTTTGCTTTGTTTTCTTTTCTTCCCAAGGCACTATTTTTCAGCATTGTACTAACTACCATTGATACTTTTCTTTTGACAAGTAAATACATGTTTCGGTGATCCTTTTATTAATTCACTGGTCTTTTTTTTGGCATCAGTTGTGTGGAATTAACTTGTATACCTATTTCCTCCTTGCAGAAGCAGTTTAGGTATACAAAACGACCGCAGATTAGCAGAAACGAAGATGCAAGTTCACAGGGAAGTGCACTAATCGATGATGAAATTGAAGTGCAAAAGCAAAAGGAAATATTGGATGATCCTGAGCAGTTGGATGATGCGGAGGAGCCACCCGCATCAGACAATAATGCTCAACGCAAACCACTGGCGGACAGAATTCGTGCTCCTGTTGCTTATGACGATCTGTTTGAAGAGGGAGAGATACACGAAGGAGAACCACAAAGTTAAAGCATTTGAAAGGTTATGCCTCGTTATGAGTTGAGGGCCAAAGCATTTGAAAGGTTATGCCTCGTCATGAGTTAAGGGCCCAAAGCAATGGCACATGATTGCAAGAGCATGAGTATGAACTAATGAACTACCACTGCAGTGTAGCAAGCAATTTCCCCCCTAAACATCATCCCCGTGATCTTGCAGCTATTGAGATTTTTGTTGCGTTTAGTGAAACCGGTGTTGGGCCTGAATTCAATGGTCAATGGAAATCGTGGTTATATGTTTCGGGTGTATAATGTTTTTTTTTTACCACACTATATTGAGGAAGAAAGAATAGTACGGCTTTGCATTTAGCACTGTAGCATCGTCGTTAGGTTTAGTGTTGGCTCTGGCCTTGCTAGGGTAAAAATGTCAATGACATGCATTTTAAGTTGCGAGCCCTTATACATCGAGTGAGCTTTGGCTTTACGTAGTCACAGGAAATAAAACGAAAGTATAGAAATGCTCAAGCAAGGTAAAAGAATACAAAACAGATAAATGATCCGAGCTACAAGCTTTCCAACTAAAGTGATCTAAGTAGTACTACTTGGATTCTTATGGCACTCGCGAACTAGTTGGTTTTTTTATTTTGGATAAAAATCGGCTAGCTAATTATCTGTATATGAAGCTTCTACAAAGAATTTGTGTCGTAATATTTCAGATATAACTTTTACTAGAAGATACCCGCGTGTTGTTGTAGGGACCAGGAAGAATTTGAAATCAAATTAAGCGTGGACAGATTATAATTAAGTGGTTAGAAGTTAGTGGGATGACATACCTATTAGTGAAAAATGATGTGAATAATTAGTGGTGAATGATATGGATTGCTTGCATGTTAGAGAGATTTATAGCGAGGATTGTGCTGATTTGGTGTGAGAAGAAAACACTGTTCTCAAGCTGAAAAAGAAGCCAAAATAAGCGCTATGTGGCTTCTTTTCAGCTTTACAATGGTGTTTTCTTCTATACTTAAAAAATGCTCATCTCACACCAAATCAACACAAATCAGTATAAGCCAAAATCGGCGTTTCTTTTCAGCTCCAGCGAACAAATATTCATTCGAAACATAAGTCCTTTTTGTGTTTGTTATTATTAGATATAGTTGTGTTACATACTCCTCTATTTCTTAAAAATATAATTCTCACTTTTTGACAAGTTAAAGTCAAACAAATTGAAGTTTAATGAAGGATATATAAAAGCTACTAACATTTATAATATAAAATAAATATTATTAAACTAATTATGTAATATAGTTTTAAGTAGATCTAAATATCTAATGTTAATACCATGCTATAAAAATGGTCAAATTTCAGCGAGTTCGATTGGAACAAATCTCATCATAGTTATGTTTTTCTTTTTGGAATGTCGGAGTAGATTTTGTGATCAAAATTTGGGCAAATATCTCGGAATCTCGCTTTTAACCCCGTGCCTTGACTTTCAGTTCGATCTCCCATAAATTCAAGCGATTTCAGACCCTCATGACAGATTTTAAAATTTCCCCGCTATAAGCTCTGATCGTTAGAATCTGAAAACTGAAAGCTGATTTTTTTTCCAGAGAGAAAATACTGTTTCAGAGTAAAAAAAAATTGAAATAAGCCGTTTATTAGGTCCGGCTGAAAATTAGCAGTAACGATAAATTACATATTTCCATTTCGCAACCCCCAAAGCACGCTACCGGAACAGCAAACGCACGGTCGCACACGGAGCCTTCGTGCCCGACCTCCCGAGATCAGAAATTCAGAAGCGAGGATGGCGACGACTGCGACTAGGCGGTGGTGGAGGCGGCACGACGGCGGCGATGATGACCCCGACGACCTCGTCCCCATGGACACCCAAGGTACGATGCGATTTCACGCGCTCACCTCCCTGTTCCCCTGCCCCTGGGGTTTTAGACGCCGCTGACGCCACGAAATCGAATGATTGTTGCTGTGGCGATGCATTTTGCAGAACAAGAGGAGCTGGTCCGGTCGCTGGAGGCGAAGCAGGCGCAGCAGAGCCGCCGTTGGAGGGTGCGTTTCCTTTCAGATTCCCGATTCCTTCCGCCTAGCGTTATTGGAGGAGAGACCTTCCGTGGGCGCAGGGCTCTGGTTTGTGGCCAGATTTGGCGATTTCGTGCTCACATCATCTACTGTTTTGCGCAGCGCGTCTTCGCGGGGTTCCTCCTAGGTTACGCGGCCTTCCTTGTCTACTCCAGTTTCCACCATGCTTGGTCTCCCTGGGAACTGGTTGGTTGCTTACTTCTATCAACAATTCTTCGTTTCTTCTGTTTATGATGTTTAGTGGTCGTTTGTGCCCAATTGTTGATGTACACCTGCCATCATTTGTGGCCTCAAGTTATTTCAGGAACAGCACAACGGTTTCCTTTTATGTTGGATTATTAGGATCATAAACATCTAAATCACGCTACTTGTTTTGTATACTTCTTAGCTTTGTTGCTTCCTGATAACTGAAATGCTTGCAGTATTTAAAATAATTAGTAGCTGATGTGTGCTTGGCACTACGAAGAATCATTTTTATTGGAAGCATCAAGCTGTCTTTTGCATATTGGTGTAGTTATCTATTTGCCTTAAACTGTGCTTCTCAAATTAACAGCGGTACCATGCTTACTTCATGGAAGATTTGCCAGCACCAATGGTCATAATTGCAGGTTTGGTATCTCCTTCAACTATTTAGTTTTATTTTGCAAAGTACTAAACAAACCACGTGTTCATGCTTCTGATTTATTTTGGATCGCATTGTTTTTAGTCGAAGTTCACTAGGGTGCTTACTAACAACTTGATTGGCCGCCTAAAACAATTTTGAGCTTCTCCTTGTTATCAGAAGATGTAATTATAGACTACAGATTCATGATACTGTACAATATTGATGCTAGGGATCTACTTTGCATAGTCATGCGTGCATGCACCATGTAATTCACAATGCTTATTTCTCACCGTCGTTCTGCCAGGGCTTCCCTGATCATTTGCATCAAAATCCAGGGCTTCACAGATCATTTGCATCAAAAGGTCGTTTACTCTCAGCAAGTGTTCATGGTTATGATTTTATTAGTATCCTAATTGCTACCAGTAAATAGTTGTAACTTAGGAATCTGAAAGAGGCTGGGGAAGAATGGTACTGGTGCCTTACCAGTACCTGGTTGTTAGTAACCTATTCCATTTGGATTCATTTTGTCCTAGGATCCCCAAATAAAATGGAGAACATGGTGCTCATAGCCTGATAGGCACAAAGGCATATATATTTACCCAACTCGAAATAGTTCTCCCAACACTTCTTTCTGAAGATACATAAATTAAATTGCAGATTGGATAGCTGCTCTGGCATGCCTACTTGCTGTCAAAGGATTACTACAGACTTCAGGCCCATCAAAGAAGTGGATGTGGTATTCGTGCTATATTGGCATTTTTGTAGCCATCTTTTGGACATACTACATCTTGAGGTATATCATCTCAGTCAACTATTCATCTCTTTTGTCTTTCCTGCGTCAATCAAATTCTTTGCTAAAATGTCAGCATCTGAATCAATTTCTATCATGACAGTACTATTCTACCTACATTAACACACAGCAAGCTGTTCTAGATATTTTGCTGACTGTTGGTATTGGTATTTGTGTTGTAGGTTGCCAAGAATTCGATGGGATGTTGCATGGCTCCCACTCGGCCCATTGATGTAGGACTTGAATCTCTTAAATTTTCTTTCAGCAACCACTCATGAATAATAGTTAACATACTATTGTCTTGTATATATGTGCTACTATGCAGGGCTGGTGCGTTGAGCCTTTATGTGGACCATGTGTTGCTGGAGTCAGTGCAAGATATCAGCACATTGAGAAGTTACATGTATAACTTCAAGGCCTTGTAGTTTTGAGTATAGTTTCCCTTGCTTCTATGTAGCTATATGTGGAACATGTTCTGGCCATTTCTCGTTCTTTTAGTGAAAGAGTTGTAGAGGTACTTTGTTACATGGTCTGTTAACATGGATTTTTAATCTCAGTGGCTACTTGTGCATCACTTTCACTTTGTGGCGGCCGTATACACAAGCTGTGATGTCAATAGGCACCACAACTGTTTGAAACATTCTCCTGCTTCTGCACTGATGGTGGTAGAGGGGCTGACACATCAGAGAGGGTTTTATTTTCATTTCGATTTTTGGGTTTTTTTTTTTCGTTTTGTGAGAGAGGATGGCTGTGTATTTCAGCGAGGACATGTTTGGTTTGGAGACGAGATTTGACGGGCTAGCCCCATCCTAATGTACATGGATTTGTGTCAGCAGGCCATAACTATGGCAATTGGCACAATGTTAGACGTTAGCTGAGAATAAAATACCACTGTCCGTCCCAACTTCTCAGCCATGTCGGTTCCAACCTAAAACCGAGAGAGGAGGGAGATAGCTGTAGGAATGGTGAAGGCAGAGAATTTAATATTTCTTTATTGCTTATGGGCTGGCTATATGCTTATGGGTACCTGGTACTATAGACTGCTTTATGGACTAATTGTACAATCTTTCTGTTAGTCAGTAAGGAATTTTTTTATTGCTTATGGAATGTTTTATGGACACATTGTGGTTACTCTATCACTGTCATATGTACATGTTGGTCCAAACAAATTGATGATTTCGTTGTTTTTGTTCGAATCCTGGGGCAATTGATGAAGATTAACTTGGTGGACCGGCTGACACCAAATCCATGCTGCGCCGGCGTCATCTAAATATTCAGGACAGTGACACCTGCGTTTTGTGCAATACAGAAAAAATTGAGACCATACAACACCTTTTCTTCGATTGTCCTTTGCAAATGACTGCTGGACAACCATTCATGTGGATTGGGATGCATCTTTACCCTGCAGGACAGGTTTACCCAGGCTAGATTGAGCAGCAACCTTTCATTCTTCACTGAAGCTACCCTGATTGCAGCGTGGGAGCTCTGGAAATTGCGCAATGACAAAGTTTTTCAGAGACGTGGCCCTACTCTAGCACTTTGGTTAGCTAATTTTAAAAATCAGGGTCTCCTTCAGTCGGTCCATTTTTGGAATGATGTTAGGAGAGACTTTTGTGTCTGGCTTGATACCTTCAGTTAATTTCTGTATTTAAGAACCCACTTCTTTATTTTTCAATAAAAAAATTTGTGTACTGTAGGGCTCTCCCCCACAGTCTTTTGCCATCAAAAATTGATGAAGATTAACAAGGAAGGAGCGTCAACAAGGTAAATGTTAAAATACACCAAAATACTATATCTTGAGTGTGTAGGATCCTATCTCTCAGAGCGTGCAGTGTCTGCTGTTCGATGTGCCCACCTGATTGCACCCTACCTCGCGCCCACGACCTTCTTCTCCAGCTTCGGCCTCCCTTACTTGAGAAGAAATGTCCTAAGGTTTTGATGAGCCTCCACCACTTCTTCCTTAACTCCGGCGGTCTTAGAAGGGATCAAACTAGGGTAGGGAGAAGGAGGAGGAAGCAGTGAGACACAATGGGGATGGTTAGAGAGGGTTTAGGGGGCCCTAGAGGCGACGACGGTAGGGTAAGGGGGCAGGTCCAAAGGTCCAGGGTGGGGGAGGCTTACTAGAGCTACGGGGAGGGTAAGAGGGGGAAGGGGGGTTGATAGGTCCAAAAGGCTAGGGAGGGGGTAAATAGCCTATTTTAAAACTCTACAAACAACACTTGACCAAGAGTTAGAACAACAAATGGCGAAGCGAATTTTGCGCTAGCCTACTCAAAATTGCAAGCACTCCTAACCGTTCTAGCTATGTCTCTACAAGCACACACAAGCTAGCCTAGGTTGCAACTACTTTACTCTTAGGTGGACAAGCAAACTACAACAACCACCACTACACAAGTAAGTGCAAAAAACTAAAGGAGAGGGTGTTGTTGTGTTATACCGCCGAGTAGAGTAAATATCCAATCACCGAAAAATATACCAATCCACTCGAAGATGATGGTCCAATGAAATCCTAATCAACACAATGGAGACAGTGAATTTATCCCGAGGTTCACGTGCTTGCCGTCACGGTCGTCCCCGTTGTGTCGACCACTACTCGGTGGTTCGGTGGCTAATTGACAACCAATGTCATGCTCAACCAATGAGCGCCACTAGAACCTACCACGAGTAAGGTAACTCAATGACACGAGCAATGTATTAGGCTACCTTGCGGCTCTCCGTCAGGGAAGGTGCAAACCCCTCATAAAGACCTCCGGGAGTGGCCGGAGACAATCTCCAACTCCGCCAACTCCTCCGCTGCTCCAAGACCGTCTAGGTGACGGCAATCACCAAGAGAATAGATGAAAATCCGCAGCAACAACGATCAATAAGTGCCCAAAGATGATCTAAATGAACACAATGCACTTGGATCACTCCCTAGCTCACTATGGATGAGAATCAAGCTCTAGAGTGAGTGGGAGAGGCTTGGGAGGCTCAAGAGATGCTTACCAATGAGTGAAATACGCAAGAGAGACTCCCAAAACCGGTTAATCAGCTATTTATAAGTGAGGGTGAAAAACTAGCCGTTTTAAAGTTTCTACGTGTACACCGGACGCTGGTTAAGTGAGCACCAGACGTCAGGTGTACTGCCCGTTGACACGTGTACTAGCCGTTTCAAACTTCCCGTAGCGCGCCAACTCACCGGACGCGGAGACGTCGCACTGGACGCTCCGACACTTCCGGTGCGCGAACAGAGAGCATCTAGAGAGCTCAAAGTCGCACCAGACGCGTCCGCTGTTAGGTCACCGGACGCTGGCAGCGTCCGGTGCTTTCACTCAGTCAAAAAGCACGTTTCTTCACCGTACGCTCGAGAAAGATCATCGGACGCGTTGGAGTTACTGTTCCAGCGTCCGGTGCTTACACAGAGAGGTTCCAGATAGGCTCTGGCTGCACCGGACGCGTCCGGTGCACCTCTGAGAGCTGTTTTTGCCCTCTCTTCAACTACCTTACTTCTAGGTGCTAACAACCAAGTGTATAAGCACTTAGACACGAGTGTTAACTTGATTTTAAGTTCATTTACAAGGTTTTTAGGTTAGTGCTCTAGATCTAAATGCATATACTCAACTATGTCAAGTAGAGGCACTTGATGATCGAGGTTGTTAAAGAAATTTCATCCCCCTTAACAGTACGGTCATCTAACCTAAATGTGATCACACTCTCTATAGTGTCTTAATCACCAAAATGAAAAGAGCCCTAATGAATTCACCTTGCCTTGAACTCTTTTCTAAATTCCAAGTTGAGAAGCATTTGATCCAACATCTTGATGGACTTACACCACTTGCATGGACGCCGTCATAACTCCCCACTTGATCTTCTAACCACACTTGTAATTCAAAGCTTAAACACAATAGTTAGATACTAGGTGTCATCAATTAGTCAAAACCAAACTAGAGCTTTCAGGGGTCAGGGAGGGGGCGCCACAGATGTTAGGGTTTACTGGAACTCGTGGGGCGGCGACCGTGGTAGGGGCGAGGGTGTTGGAATCAGAGTCGGGGAAGAAGAGGATGACGACGGATCTAGAGGGGGTTGAAGCAGGCCGTCGGAGCCAAAGCTGGTCCAGACGAGGAGGTCGTTGGGGAGCACCAAAGAAAAAGAAGAATGGTGAGGGAGAAAGACGATAGAGCCACTGCTGCACAGGAGGAAAGTGTGCGGACGGAATGGCATGGGCGTGCTACTAGTCAAGCCCTAAAGTTATAGGGGCTGTTTGGTTGTCAGCCACATTTTGTCACTGACTGCCACACCTAAGGTTAGGCAAGTTTAACCAATTTTGGTAGCTGTTTGGTTGAAGCCACAGTTGTAGCAAGATTTTCTTCCAGCAAACTAGGTCTCACGCGTCAGTGAATCAAAAAAGTGTTGCAAGATTCCCTTAGTCTTATTAAGTTGTGGCAAAAAATTTGAGCACATCAACTTAAGCACATCAACTTTTGTTAACAAATAGTTGTAAAATATGGCTAGCATCCAAAATGTGTGAGTCCAATCTCTGTAGTTTGTTCTCACTTCTCACCAAACCGGCAGTGGCCATTGTTGTCAGAGAAACCGGCAGTGGCCACCGCTTACAGTCACAACGGCCAAGTGAGAGAGGCCTTCCTAGTGCTGCGTATCTCGGCCCTCGGCCCCGTCGTCCAATGCGAGTCGGGAACACAAACAGATAGCATCCCGCGTCGCCGCGATGGAAGCCTCGCCCTTGCCAATGCTCGCCGCCTCCCGCTTCCTGTCTCTGCCGCCGCCGCTGGCGCCGACATGCCCCCGGCGTACCGCTCCCTTCGTCCACGCGGCCACGCAGACGCTGGAAGCGCCGGAGGCTCCCAAACCGCCGCGGCCGTCCCCCAGGCGCAGCGCCGTCGCTGAGGTCAAGGGGGCCCCGGACCCCATCGCCGCACTCAACAGGTACTCCCTAGCACGGGCTCTGGCGCTCTGCTTCCACTGGCAGAGACGAGGGGGTGTTAGGATGCGGTCAGTAGTTTATTGCTCATCGATTTCAGCTGAATACGAGCCCTGCAAGTTACGCCCTCCGTGTGCAGGTTTGAGGAGGTGCTGCAGACACAAGACTGCAACATAATTCTGCGCCACTGCGGGGACACTAGGCGTTGGGATGACCTCTCTAAGGTAGTGTCTGCCTGCCTGGGACCTTTGCATTCTCTGGTGTGAATTGGTGCTGTTGGACTAGCGAGGAGAGTTGCCTTGCCGATATACAGACAGACTGCAAGCTACTGAACTCAGCGTGTTTCAGGTCTTCAAGTGGATGCAGGAGCGCGAGATGACCAACGCTGCATCCTATAGCAGCTACTTCAAGTACCTTGGACTGAGCCGTGACCCTGCGAGGGCGCTTCAAGTGTACGGTGCCATCCAAGATCAATCCATGAGGGTCCATGTCTCTGTCTGTAATTCGGTTCTCGGGTGCTTGGTGAAGAATGGGAGGCTGGACAGCAGCTTCAAGCTCTATGACGAGATGATACGAGAAGGTCTATCTCCTGATCCATTCACCTACAGCACCGTATGGGACTTTGATCCTTTCCCTTTATCTGTTAACATTGTGACATCAATCAACTTTGTTCGGCCACTGTGGCATGATTTTTGAAATAGCTCTCTTGTGTTGTCCAGCTGCTATCAGGGTGTATGAAGTTGAAGCAGGGCTACACGAAGGCAATGGGATTGATCAATGATATGAAATCCCGTGGTCTTCAGATGGATACTGTGATATACGGCACTCTTTTGGCAATATGTGCATCTCATAACTACTGTGAGGAGGCTGAAGTATACTTTCAGAAAATGAAAGATGAAGGCCATAGTCCTAATCTGTTCCATTACAGCTCCCTGTTGAATGCATATTCAGAAAATTCTGATTATGGAAAAGCTGAGCTATTGATGAAAGATTTGAGGTCCTCAGGATTAACACCAAATAAGGTCATTTTTCTTGTTCTTGTTAGTTGGTCTTTTTATCAATTAGCTTGATTGTGTATTCTTTCACAATATGCCAAAGTATATTCTTAAAATAAGTAGGGAAGTGTCTGCAAATCCCATCTAGCTGCAATCATAATTTTCTGCATGATACAAAATTTGTTGAATGTGACTTGAATCAGGCTGCATTACAGAGTCATGGAGAGCAATGGTGCTTGGTGCTCCTGAATTTTTCTACAACCTAGACACACATCTATAGCCCCAATTATACTGTCATTGAGAGTTGAGAGAACTGATGCTCGGTGCTCCTAAATGTTTCTATAATAGCCTCTTCACTTTGTAATTTTCTTTTGCTTCTTTCCTGAAGTCATATGCGGCTATACCTGTACTCAAGGTGTTTACTGTTTACATTGTATATATGTTTGTCTAGGTTTGGGAGGTCTTTCTTGTACCACTTCTTTCTTCTGTTAATGCAATGATAAGTGGCTCTCCTGTGTTTGAGAAAAGATAGGTTTATCTTATTTTGACAGTCGGGCTTTTTTCATTGGTCATAACAAAATAGATTGTTTGTAGGTACGAAACCAATTTTAGTGCAGAAGAACTTTGAAATGGATCTATGTATAGTATATACAGTAAACATACTTACAACTTGATTAATTATTGGTCAAAACATGCAGAGTTTGATTTTTTTTCCAAAACAAATACTTCTTGTCTTTTTGAAGCGATGGAGTACCTTCTAAATTACATTGCACTTGCAGGTTATGTTGACCACTTTGTTAAAGGTGTATTCTAAAGGTGGTCTCTTTGAGAAGGCTAAGGAACTGCTAACTGAACTGCAAGCCTCAGGCTTTGCACAGGATGAGGTAAAACATGTGGTCTCACACACAGAAGTACTTAATGTTCATAGTTGCATGGTCCCTTGAAATTAATCGACATTACACGCTATCATGATTCCTTAATCATTTGTACTATGTCCAGATGCCATACTGCATATTGATTGATGGCCTTGTCAAAGGTGGAAAGATACAGGAAGCAAAGATTCTATTTAATGAAATGAATGAAAAAGGTGTCAAATCTGGTATGGAATATAACTGGATAACAGAATAATTCTCTCTCCTTTCTAGTTTTCAGTTGCAAATGTATTGATATGGTTGTTTATAATATAATCTTTTAGGCTATAATTGTTTGACTAGATGCAAATAAGCACATTGAAATTTATTTTTCTCTCAGAAAATCTTACTACATTGCTTTCTTAATCTCATGCGGCTATTTAGAGTCATCTAGTTTTTTGAGCTCATGTTGTGTTGAGTCTTATGTGGCGTATTGTCTCGCAATACTTCCTCTGATTCCAAATTTGGGTCGTTTTAGGACTTTTTTTGTCTAGTGAAACATTTTTTAACTTGGACCATCGGTATTTGAAAAGTTACATAGATTCACAACACATGGTTGATATTATCCTATTCATCATGGAAAATATTTTCAGAATACATATTTATCACTATTTAGAATGGTATGTTTCAACAGAAAATTCAAGTCAGTTTCAGATTGGAGACTGTCGCTGTCCTAAACAACCTACATGTGGAATCAGAGGAAGTAATTATTCTTTAGAGCTTTCCCGTGCACTCACACGCAAATGTCTTACCACTATGTATTACTGGTCCTACTATCAACTATTTGTGTCTTGTTGACATTTTCTGAGGTCCTTATCTTGTTTCTGCAGATGGTTATGCATTTAGTATCATGATTTCAGCATTACACAGAGGTGGTCATCACCAAGAATCAAAACAGCTAGCCAAAGAATTTGAGTCTGTGAATGCATCATATGATCTGGTTATGCTAAATACATCACTGCGTACTTTTTGCAGCACAAATGATATGGAGAGTGTAATGAGGATGCTAAAGAAAATGGATGAATTGAACATATCACCTGATAACATTACATTTAATACCTTGATAAGGTACTTCTGCAATGCAAAGGTTTATCACCTAGCATTCAAAACTGTTGAAGATATGCATACAAAGGGCCATGAATTAAATGAGGTATTTGGTTCTTTCAAATCATTTCTGAGTTCTATCATGGATCAAACCTCAACTATCACATCCTTGTTATTCTGTCCATTCTTAATTAGAATCATAACTTTGTTTATTTTCTTTCTATTATTTCCGTTTGCTCATGTTGTATTCCACATGGGGTTATAGTTCCTATTTTGTTGGTCAGATCAAGTGGCTATGCAACAAAATAGTAGGTTTATATGTTTTTTTTAGTTTGATTGGTTAATTTTGTTGTCATCATAGTATAGCTTGAGCTTGTTGAATAGTTTTAAGTTGGTATGTCTGACAATTTCCCATTGCTGACTGAACTATTGAATCAAAATGAGTATGCCTCTTGTTTCAAGTTATGACACTCTTGAAGAAGAGCGTGTGATAATTGTTCAACTTCTAGAATATACTTTAAGTCAACCTTTTATTGCATAAAACCTATATGTAGTTGATAAAAAAAAATCCGTATATCTTTTCCAGGAGCTTTGTTCTCATGTAATGGTACAGCTGGGAAAGGCAGGTTTTCCTTCTGAAGCATTTTCTGTGTATAATATGTTGAGGTACAGTAAAAGAACAGTTCGCAGATCTCTTCATGAGAAGGCCTTAGGCATCATAGTTGCAGCAGGACTTCTCAAGGATGCTTATATAGTTGTTAAGGTAATAAAATTCTACTGCTTTTGCATTTGCTATTGAATCTCTTTTTTTTGTTTTCTGTGTCCGCACTAAGCATATCAAATTGACAGGACAATGCTGATCTGATATCTCCTTCTTCATTGGAGAAGTTTGCTAAATCTTTCATGGTATCAGGCAATATAAATCTAATTAATGATGTTATGAAAGCCCTAAACCGCTCTGGGTGGCGTATCAGCCAGGTGATGGTCCTGTATCTGTAGTGTCCTTTGATACCTTTTTGGAATTTAATGGATTTCAAAATGGTGTAATCATACCAAATGGTTTGCTCTAAGACTCCGGTTATCCTAAAAAACTAAACATTTACCTATTTAAGTTAACTAGAGGCTTATGCCATCTGATCCTCTGAAATCGGAATTACATGTCAAGCTTGTAATTACCATGGTACTATATCTTCCGATGTTTATTTATTGATAAATATAGTGGTTGGGCCTTGCACATTTCGAGTCATGACTTCTGAGTGGTGTATGGCTGCACAAATATTTCTGGACTCTGATATCTCATTTGTCTGAACTCAGTATTCTTGTTTACAATCTATCTTCATTGAATTTTTATTACACTCATGAAACTTTTGGGTGCCTTGTTTGTAAAAAAAAACTTGTTTTTGAGTGCCTTGTTTGTAATAACATGCCTAATATACCTAAGAAATGATGAAATGGTGTCACTTTGGCGCTGAAATGGTTTTTACAAGTTTTGCAGCTTGCTTTTAGCAGATATTTTTCTGTGGGAATGGGGCAGTATCCCCAGTTTCTACTGCAGAAACTAAAGTAACTACAAGATTTCCAATATTCTCAACTTAAGGGGGCTTAGTGATATCGTTATTGTTCTGGCACTGACATGTTCATATGGCTGCTGTGAGTGGGGATCTTAGAAATCAGAGTAATAAGATAACATCTCAACAAGGATTAAAAAACATTAGCACGCCACTTGTAAGTAACTAGGTGATTTGGGAATAACTGGCATGTGTTAAGGTTTGGCTGAAAACAATGATAACTAAGAATTTGCTTGCTGCCCTCTTTCCAAAATATCATACATAAGAATTTGTTTCTATAGCCACAATGCTCAGTACACGTTCTCTGTTTTGGTTTTCTTTTAGTACCTTGCATTTACTGGTCAATCAACAGTCAGCCTATACCTTTTTCTCCCATGCTGATTGTGTTCCTTAGGACCAGTTGGAACTAGTTTTGTGACCAATATAAGTTTTCAGGTGAAGCTCAGGATTTAATTCTAGTAGACCAAACATGTTAGTGAAACTTTTAGCAAAAGTACAGTTAGTCACAGCTGCCATATTTTAGTGACATTCCCCAGATCGGCAGATACACATTCCATACTCAAAGTTGAATCTGCATTTCATCATCTGAATGGAAGAAAGATCCTCCTATCTGCTCTCTTGGTCACCACTGGCCCCTGCTTTATGACTGGGCCAAATTGATGGCTAGAGAGGATGTCGTCAAATGCTGCAAAGCCCCATCACAATTTAGCGGTTCAGACTGAATTCTTTCCCTGTGACCACAAGTCTTCTGGCCTTATGGGCATTCCATGTGCTGCTACTTCGTGTCTAAAATCATCTGGTTCTGATTCTTATATGATCTGGAAAAAAAATGTGTTGCTCGTGGGTTAGCCTTTCTCATGTTGTATTCTTTGTTTCATTTCATCGATAGAATAAATAATCTTAATTTTGGAGAAGAGAGATTGATGATGCTTTTCTTTTGCTGATGAGTTCTTGACAGTAGCATGCATTGATTAGCTTTTGAGGATTTTTTTTATGGTGAAATTAATTTCTACTACCTGCAGTCTGATATCAACTGTTCTTGTTCTATAAAACATAAAATATATCTATAACTCTGTATTTTGTTGAATTTGATTTCTTCACTAGCTCTCTTGTTATGTCTCATGACACCTGAAGCCTGATTTTCATGATAATTTTGTGATAATTTATTACTCTCAGAATAGCTGGTCTTGTCCACTTCAAAATTTTCTTGTTCATGCCTCACGTGTCATATTTCCCTGGTCCCTGATTTGGGCCTGATACTGTATTTCTCAAACTTCAGGCTTGGCTTGGGCAATACCAGGCTTTGTCAGGCCTGTTCTGGACCCACATATGAACACTGGCAAGCATGCTAACTTACTCTTCCTTCCTACACTGAACACAACCATTGCATTTGCAGGACATCTTTGGGAGAGCAATTAAGAGATACATCCAAAAGCCTGATAAGAAGCAGCTTCTTCTGTGCCTCTTGGACTGGATGATTGGACAAGGCTATTCTGTAGACTCATCATCAAGGAACTTGCTTTTGAAGAATGCACAGCTTTTTGGCCAAAAACAAATTATAGCAGAAATCCTTTCTAAGCAGCAGACAGCATCAAGGTCTATTGGTCCAAGACACAAAAAATGATAAAGGAAAGATTTTGTATATATAAATTGTTCATATCCATCCAGGAACCTCCTTTGATAAGCCATGATTGTTTGAGGATCAATGTACTGTACTCTGAGGGATCAGTAAGAGACAAGATATCAGCTAGCTCTCCTGCGTGTTTGAGAAAAAAACAAGGTATCAGTTATCACCCTCATGTGTGGATATGCCTAGGCTGCAAACAAACTTTTATTAGGATTTCAGATTACGGTATATGCGAACAAGATATCAGTTATCACCCTCATGTGTGGATATGGCTAGGCTGCAAACAAACTTTTACTATGATTTCAGATTATGGTATGCGGTATATGTTGAATCAACTTGAGTTCTCTAATATCTCATTGCTAAACTTATCATCTATGCCTGTTGTTGCCAGGAACTTTCTCATGAGACATGCTTGTTCCAGTATCGGTACAGCTGGGAGTGGAGTATGGTCATGCTTGCAATGATACCTATGTTAGAGTATGTGTTGTCTGAAGGCTTACAGTAAGTTTTTGAAACCGCTAAAGCAGAGACAATTTGATTTGATTTTAGAGGATTTTGCATATGGCATTCAACATGGTTGAGATCACTGTACCTAGAAAGCAGCATACAGATTTAATTTTGTTGACAATCGTACAAGGTATTTGTGTGTCTTGAACATGCACTTACAGTTTCCTGGATAATGAATGAAAGAAGGGTTACCAGACGTTCTAATGCAGTCAAAAGGTTTTTTTATACTAGCACTAACATATGCCCGTACGTTGCTACGGGTGTCTAAAGATTTACAACGCAATTCAACTTTCAACACAACACAAGAGTAAGATAAAAAACAGTATGCTACGAGCTTTAAAATTTTCAAGGCAGCAAGAGCATAAAAATAGTGGGTCAAAATTAGCAGACAAATATCCAGGGGCATACACCGCCGTTGCAAATATATAATCATTGGGAACATTGATAATTTTATGCAAATAGCGCTTCTATGGCATATCTTTACACCAATCAAGAACAGAAAGAAGTAGGATCAAGCATAGTACAAATTTATTTGATCCTTGCATACAAAAAATTGAAAATAGATATAATCCATATTCCAGGCTTTCCACATGTATTTGGCCTCAATCCATTGGTCACCCAATTTGATTCCAAATAGAATCAGACCTTTTTTTTTTTTCTTTTCTTTTGTTGCTTCTCAAAATCTCAAACTTTGTTAATCGCGTTGGAGGACACTGATCTGCATACACTCGTTATCTGAAGGATACTGGCATGCAATGCAAATAATTAGAGCAGTGATTTTTTGGAATATCTTTGTTATGCTTGCCATTTGTATCTATCATAGTTCAGTTATCAGTATTAGAACATTACTTTTGCCATCAATTACATCTTTTATAAAGATAGTATGCTAAGACAAACATGCAAACCTTGGTTAGATTTGGAATGATCAGAGATCTTGACAACACAGTCAGAACTTTTGAAAAGTTAGTATGCTAAAACCATCCCATTCATTAGATTGATTGGGATTTTATGATCTTTTGGGGAAAAAGGGACCAACTATTCTTGTTTTTTTCAATCTCTGTATTCCTATTTTGTGATGATGCAGGATTTGGTACTGGCCCAACTCCGTTCTAACCTGCATCATGATAGCCCATACACAAAATTAATGCAGAGGCAACAAAGTGACAGACTATCCAAAGAAGCAAGATAGAAACTGGAAAATTTCATCCTTGTTAATCCTTGCATCACTGCAAATCTAGCTATATGGAATTATGGATTGTTTGAATGCACAACCATTAGCATCGATCCCCTTGCTGCTGACAAGAGGATGCCTACCAACTCATAGTCCTAGGAATTGCTGAAATCTGGTATCTAAAAGAATTTGATGTCATTGTATTGCAAAGACTCGATATTAGAAATCTTTGGTCAGTAATCAAATTCATGTGTATAACTTTAGTAAGGTTTCCATGATCAAATTATTTGGTGTAGTTCATATTCATGACCATGTGGTACACTATATGCATGCAGGGTTTAATGAAAAACACTGATGAGCATATATTAGTATGAATTTTACACCACAGGTCCACTGCCTTTTGCCTGTGTCATCTAAGTGCATGACCTTTAAAAGTGCAGTTTTAGGTCCCTAACCTTTGGCCCGTATGTCATCTAGGTCTATTACCTTTGAAAGTGTAGTTTTAAGTCCCTAATCTTTGCATGCAGTTCACTGGTAGTCCATAACCTTGTCTATGGTGGCTATGGACTGCACCTTTGACTCGGTCAATGGGCGCCATTTAGCATTCCCCCCTGGCTATCTCTTTCGTTCTCATCTTTGTCTGGGAGACGAGGCGAGAGGAGGAAGGATCCCTCGTCCCGCGTCCCGCGACCTCCGAGGATCGACAGCGACGCGCAAGCCGGCAGCGGAGAAGACAAGTGCGGGACGCGCACTGGACCTCGGGTTCCAGTTTCCCCGGGCATGCCCATCGATTCAAGCGTGTCGGCTGCAGATCCAAATGAAGGAGAAGGTCTCCCACCGATTACCTGCGACAAATTGCGGGTAATCGGCAGTATGGGCATCTCATGACCTTTTTATTCTTAATAATTGATAAGGCAAAATTATAACATGAAGGTTGTTTGAAGTTGCATGGGATGGTGGGTCCTATATGTCCGTGCAAAAAACGAAGGGGGGAAGCCCAAGCACCCCAGCTTCACCACTGATGGTGAACGGGTCCAGTGAGTAGAGATTGAACTAGTACTACTTGAACTCACATTATTATAGTTGTTAAAAATGACTAATTAGCTTGTCCTAAACGTCGTATATTTTTAAAGAGGGATTACGCAATTAGTTTGGAGAAAAGAGGTTGCTTTGAAGATTTTACTTCACCTCGTACATACAGTCAGAGTATCAGACAGGTGGATTTTATCCTAAAAAAGTGGGGAAATATGTTTGTAACCTGTTTTGCTTTTAGAAAACTGGATTGCACGCTATTGTGCCTTTATGCAAACCAAGTTTCGTATCCCTTTTAGAGGATGAACAATTATGTATCCTTTTTAGAGGGTGAATTGTTATTATATCCCTGTTATTGTGGGATTGTCTTGTGAAACTATGAACTATAGCCTCTAAAACTCCTTTTCTTTTGCAGCCCAGGTAAACTGTAGCTATGCTGAGACATTCAACGTTTATCTGTTAATCTGTTATCTCGATTGAAAGGCTTGAAGTTATTTGTCTTCATCACTAAATTGGTGCCAGTGTTGAGGTGAACTTGGAGAAAGCATTGTGCTTTAGTCTGACAAAATTTATTTGCTGATGGTTACATAAGGTGTCCTTTTTAGAGATGCGTCTATGGCACGAACTGATAAACGGTGACATGAACAGATAGCTGCTGTACAATATTTTAGCTTTGAGACAGAGCCTGAGTATTTTCTTACGCTAGGCGTCAGTTTTGTCTCTAAGATATTCAGTTTGCGCTTAGCTGAACGGTGGGGACTCTATGATTGAACTTACACTAACCACCACCTGACCAGCAGCAGCAGGATCTTTTCAATAAATATCGTCCTATAAGTTTTGAGTCCACAAATATTCGAACACATAAGATTCCTTCGCCAACAGTTTTGACCAGTTTTGTAGAATATTATTGCATGCCTAACCTTCATAACGATGTGGCCATCTAGTTGTCCTTATTATCTCCTTGAATCGTTGATGATATCTGGTAGCATGCGGTCCTCTTCGTCGCAAGTAGCACCCAAGGGAGTTCATTGCATCCGGACATTTTTCAGTGCAGAAAGTTGTCATACTCAGGTATATTCATTGAGTGGGACATGTTTTCCCTTGTTGCAGGCTACATGACTTTCGGTACCAAAGCATATCATTTTTGGTTCCTATCAATATCAAATTTACTATGCTGTAGTCATTATGTTCCAGAAAAAAAATCAAGCAGCGCATGTGAGCTGCACGATAAGAAAATCAAGCTAACGAAATTTAGAGGAACAACATTTCTTTCCACTGAAAATTATATGGTGCATCTCATTTCTGTTTTGCTAACTCTGAGAGACCCAGTCCCAGACGATCTCAAGAACTAGATGGAAGGAAAGAACAAACCTGGAGGAATCGAAATTTATGAAAAATGGAGGTAGCGGAGCTGAAATTCAGTGGAATTCTTGTGATTATGGTTTTTAGGAAACTGCCCGTCGAAATTTTGGAGCAAATCATGTTTTAAGTCCCTTGTCGATAATTTTCCCCATTTTTTTGGGCAGATGGTGCCATCCACATGACCACATGCACCTTTACTACATGGCACCCTTCTTCACTCAACCCACCGATAGCGAGAAGTTTACTCTGCTATACGTATTTTAATCAGCCAGTGGAGATTGCTGATTTTGTCTTCCCCTGATAAGATAAACTAGCGTGAATGAGGCATCATTGTTAGAAAGTACAAATCACCAAAAAGAAAATTGAGACAAGTTTGGAGGTGAGGACGAGCACAAGCACAGAGGAAGCGAGCTATCGCGATCGACGGTTGGGCCCGTGACAGCTCGTCGGCTTTTTGTCACAACATATTTTTCTTTTCTCCCGAATGACGGCTATTTCATCCACCGTCAGTAACCGGCGTTACCATCCAAGTTTCTTTCGCTCTTTCTTCAAACCGGGTCGTTGTCAGTTGCCGTCATTTGGTGGATATTTGATTTCCCTGGCCAGTCTCGGCAGTCTAAGTGGAGGAATCTCGCAAGCACTCCCGTCCGCGAGGAGGACGAAATGGTCGCCAGCCACACACACACTGTTGGAATCATCTTTCTGTGTCTGGCATGTAGGGCCCGTTGTAGATGTGTTCACACCAACCTTAATTGAGTCCTAAGCAGTTGTCTCACTAGGGGTTTTATTCTTTATTGCAACAAACACGCAATGCCGAAAGGAAAGCCGTGCAGCTATCACGGCACAAGGACATGCTTATGCAGCCTTCGAGCCCACCAATGGCAAAATGGAGGCAACAAGCACGCAATTGACCGAGAATACTCCGCTTGCAATCTCAACGACATGTCCATCAAGGCATCAACTTGCCTTCTCAAGATTCTTGTCTTGCATAGATATCATCTTTGTCTTTCCCCTGCTGTTGCACAAGAGGGACATGCATATGCAGATGACAAGCGTGTGCTTGATTTAATGAACATTAACATGAGCCCACCAATAAGAAGGTAATCTACTTACTCGGGTAAAAGAGTTTGCCGTCACCTGATTTCCTTTTCACCCTTTGGATCACCAATTCACCACCCCAAGGATCTTTGAACCGTCTTCATCCTTTAGCTTGCTGTCGACGAGCCACCGAGCCATGTCTTATCTTCATCTCATCTTAGATGACCATTGCCTTATCGTGGATGACTGAATTTAGCAGGGTTGGGCTGAAGCTCGACGTAGGTTGCTGGCGCTATTAGGCTCAGACACAACTATGTCGTGCTCGTGGTAACCATCCCCCTCTGCATCTCGCACCACTACCTTCTTGCCTTCACGTCGTCCCTATCCAAACAGATCTCTTTCACCTCTTGGCCAGTTGCGCAATGACCACTTTTCCTCACTTCCCTCATGGCAGCCAACAACGCCTATCCAACTTGCCCCCCACAAAGCTTTTTTTATGCCAATAGATTTTCAAACAGATAATTTGGTTTTTAGAAGAGGAACATTTCATTCATCAGTGAGCAACTTCATTTCGAGATGCCTTTGACCTAGGACCTATAGTTAGCATCAGAGTGGTCAACATCAAGAGTAAAAGGATTCCTATACATGATGCGAGATCTTAGGGCAAACATTTCGAAGTCACTAGAGTTTCTTTTTAAACACTAGCAGAAGCTCTCCCTCTCAATTAAAGGAAAGAATTTTTGTTCAGGGTGGGTTTGAGTTCAAAACAACAACAGCCGTGTCAAGTCAGCGGAACTAAGGGGGCTACAAACCCCTGGCTACAAACAATGTGCCTTCTATAGGAGTTGATGTCAGTGTTTGCTCTCACCGGTCTGCAATCATGGTAAAACTTGTGGATTGCAATGTGTCTAAGTTTGCTAGGTGCTCCCATGAGGCGATTTGGCTCCATACATCATGCGCGAAGGGGTAGGCGAGGCCAAGGTGTGCGCTGGTCTCTAGGTGATCCATTACAAAGTGCACAATCTACTTGGTGAGACCATCCATGGTGTGCGAGGTTATATGCTATGACGATTTTGTTTTCGATAAGGATCCTAGCAAATATTTTGCATTTGTTCACTGTGTATGCCTTCCAAATGACTTGGGTTTTATACCGCTGATCCTAAGAATTGAGCTTTGTAAGCTGATTTGGTGTTGTATTGCCCATCGGCAGTCCATGCCTAGGTTATTGTCTTCTATCGCTGGGTGAAGGTCAATATTTTTGCGGCTGTATTGAAAGAGATGAATTCTTCTATCTGTGGTGTTGTGCTGATCTTTCCCCTCATCGCTCTTATCCAGTTTTTGTTTGTAATCTCTTGCTTCACTATTTTGCTTTTCCTTATGACGAGTTGGAGGATGTGGGGTGTTGAGGTTTCTCGGCGCTTCACCATCAAGCCAGTTGCAATGCCATAAGTTTGCCCTATGTCCATTACCAATAAGTACAGTGGTGGAGGCATTAAAGAGAAGGGGATCCATTTCGTTGTAGGGGGCCTCCGTGCCAATCCAAGATTTTCCGATCCTTCTAGCATCCATTCAAGCCATACCAGTTGGAGGCCCCACAATTCTTTTTCCATGCAAAAAATTTGTTCAAGTCACTTGAGTATTTTACCACTCATCTTTTGCCTGCCCCTTGTTCATTTCGGGTGGGAGTGGCCCTTGAGTCCCACCTTGATATGCGTCTATGAAAGAACAATTTAGATCTTGTTTGGACTACTAATATTAACAGTTAGATAGCATGTAGCTATTAGCGGAGGTTGTTGATACATCTACTAATAGGTGGTTTGATAGAGCATTTATTAGAATCTCTCTTCACTAACTCCACTTACTGTTAGCATATCTACTACTAAATCCGTTCCAATTTATAAGTCGTTGGACCTTTTTGCCTCAAATTTGACCATTCGTCTTATTTAAAAAATTTGTGCAAAAATATCAATTCTTTTGTTATGCCTTGCTTTCTTAATAAAAGTTCTTCAAGAATGATTTAAATTTAACTCTTTTTTAATATTTTGAATACGATAAGTGGTCAAAGTTAGGGTTGAAAAAGTCAAACGACTTGTAATTTGAATCTTTAGTGCTGAAGGTGTCGCCGTCGTCCCAACTGGTAATAAGTGATAAGTTGTCGATTCGAGTGATGATGTAGCGGATGACGTTTCAGGTGAGAGGCGGCTCCCGCGGAAAGCGACGCTACAAAGGCAATTCCTCCCCGTCCCGTTCCGTGGCCGTGCCTTGTGACGGCCGCTCAGCAGGTGGAATGGCTAGAGGACAAGACCGGAGGAAAAATATCTGAGGCACCCGTCTGGTGAACCGGTTGCCCTGTTGTTGGATCACCGATCACCGATCACCGGATTATATGGTCGCCGACTCGCCGTCCGTGAGCCACGTGCCACGTGGCTATTGGCGCCAAGAGATTCCACGGTCCCGTTCTCTTTCATCCGAAGCCTGTGAATCTGAAGATTGCCCTGCACCTGATACGTCGCTCTAAAGAGTTCAGTGCACGCACCCAACGATGTTGGTAAAATGATCACGATCCATGTGTTTCGATTTTGTATGAGTTAACTAAGCATGTAGATTGTCAATAAATTGACTCAATATTATGTGGTGCTGCACGAGACCGTAAAACAACACTTAAGTTCTTTTTTTGCGAACATAATACTAATGTACTTGTGATACTAAGCAATGCAAGGAAAGGTACGTGCTGAGCAAAAGTACATTGTCTATTCTATTTGTTCAAGATTAGTTGGTGTCTATTGTATTTGTTCAAGATTAGTTGAAGTGCATGCATGTGGGTTAATTGCTTTCTAGGAGAGGAATACTGAGCCTTCCATTCGCGTTCTGTAAAGATGCAAAATAATCCAAGAAATCGTCACGCACTAACGCCATTATATATAATACTCTCGTCCCGCACAACTGAATCAGCGCGGAACGTGCATATTATTTGCATTGGCTCACTTTCTGGTGAATTATCTCGTGGATCAGAGAAATTTGAGATTTCTTTATTTCGTATCGACATTTTAAAATGACGTCGTAAATTTACTGTTCGAGAGGCACTATATACAGAGACACTGCAGCTTTCCAAACTTCACACATACTAGTACACACAAGAGGGCCTTTACGGTGAGTCGGTGATGTATCATGTATGAGCCATGAGTTGATTCGTAGCTTGATGAAAAAGAGCAATCGAATTTTGTAGGAGGCATTTAAGTTGTAATAAAATACTACAACTAGTCATAGTGTATGGAAATCCCTAGTAGAAGGCATTTAGCGGAAAAAATTTATACTAAATTTTAAATATTAAAATATCGAAAGAAACACACGTCACTAGAAGAACTAGAAAATCCTGGTTGTGACTAGTGCATGCGTAAAGCCATTACTAGTATATTACACTGCACAATGAAATGTATATTGTTGTGTGATGGCACATAGTGTAGCTAGGCAGTAAGTCGCCACACCTAGGATTGAACCAAGATGACTTACAACATGAAATTAGTTTTTTATGAAACACACCCTAAAAAATATGTATTGAGAGTAATATATTTTCTATTATTTCTGATTAAAGTAGAAGAAACTTAGCTAATAAGCACAAACCTAAAACACTTTTGCTACAGTCTGTTTGGAACATAGAGTTTTTTTAAAAAAAATCACATAAATAGTTCACAATTAACATTCGCTTCAATTTCATATAAATCAGAAATAAAGAAAATTCCCACATTTGAAATATGGACTTGCATTTGGAATGGAGGGAGTAGTTCATGTTTGATGGTCAGAAATAAAGAGAATTCCCACATGGCATTTATGCCCTTTGCCCTTTTGCAAAAGATTGACATGTTTAGGCTTTTACTAAAAGTGTATGAAAAAAACAACAACAATATGATATAGTGGAAGTATAGTATGGCAAAGTTCATTAAAAAAGATTGAAGTCGCGGTGTAGTGCCAACAAAAAAAACAAGGTTATTTGTCCAATGTTGGTTCTTAAAAAGTAATCCCTCCGCATAGGATTTAGATGTCGTTTAGGACAACGACAAAGCATGACTTTGACATCATGTCTTCATATATTTCTATAAAAGTGATACATGTATACTTTTATGAAAGTATATTTGAAGACAAATCTATTTATATAGTTTTCATATTTCCAAACTCAATAATTTAAAAGTTATTCCTGATTTATATTCTCAATGTTTGACTAGACCTTTTTCTGAAACGATATTCTTTCCCTATACGGAGGGAGTTGAAAGCCCATGTTTGGTTTTGATAATTGATGAAACCTAGTTTGCTAATGTTTTTTCTAAGTGTTTCATGAGAATAATTAGCAAACATCAAGATGGAGCAAAGGACCAGGTCGGTAGAGGCCACAAGTGTAGGGCATTGACGGCGTCCATGCAAATGGTGTAATTTCATCAACAAAAGGAGAAAGCCCTAATGACGGCATCCATGCAAATGGTATAAGTCCATCATCAAAGGTGTCCACAAGCTTCGTCAAGAGAAGAGAAGGAAGTTGGAGAAAAGCTAGGAGCTCAAGTCAAAGGTATAACCTATAGGAGCTCTTTTGCTTTTGGTGATCAAGACTCTATAGTAAGAGTGATCACATTTATGATAAATAGCCGTACTATCAAGAGGGGAGAACTCGCTCGTGAAATGCGGTTATCAAAGTGACACTAGATGCTCATACTTGTTGCATATGCATGTAGATGCTAGTGACACTAACAAAATCCGTGGAAAACACTTCGAAAATGCTAACACACGTGTACTTAAGTGAGAGACTCTTTGGAGTGTTAGCACGTTTAGAAACGCGGTAAAGTTTGAGGGCTAGAGAGCTCGGCAGGATTCAACGATTTTCAGAGACGTTCTAGTGTAAAAATAAGCGTCGGACGCTAACCCTGCTGAGCGTCAGACCATCGCTTGCGTCCGACGGCTAACTTAGCCTTGTGCAGTAAAAGAGCGTCGGACCATAGTTTTTCACGCGTCGGACTATTTCCCTTTCGTCCGATGGTGCAGTGAAGTAGCAGAGCAACGACAGTGTAACATGTGGCGAGCTGAGAAGCGTCAGACCTTGCTACAGTTTGGTCCGACGGCGAGCGTCGGACGCCGTCCGACGGTGTTTCGCGGTCTCGGGAGCTCTCTGGAAACGTCGGACGCTGGCATCCGACGGTATAGAATTGGCACGAGAAACTAGCCGTTAAGATCCAACGATCGACTTCAAACGGTTACTAACACGTGGCGTGAATCCAGAACGTCAGATCCAATCACCAAGTGCCTCTAGATGAACACACTCATACAATGCACTTATGCTCTCCAATCTCACCAAATTGATGATCACAATTAAGTAGGATGTGTGAGAGAGGAGTGGAGAGGCTCACTAGTTAATAGGAATGATGAAGATAGCCAAGAGAGCCTCCCCAAGCCAGCAACCCAACTATTTATAGTCCTCTCAGCCAACACACTGTTCTAACTTCATGCAGGTAACACATCTATATGGTCAACACCATGGTGTCCAGTCTGAGAATCCATCCATGATCATCTCCTGCAGCCAGTCATCACTACTCCTCTACCGGCAACTGCTTGATCTTTGGTTACCCAATTCTAAAACATGGAATATACCTCTACTGACCAATGTTTTTAACAACTCAGTAGTGCAGGCCATTACATCGTGCGCCATGTTCCTTCCAATCAACATGATATCTTTCGTTGGGCTCCAGCCAAGAATGGCGTCTACACCACTAAAGAAATCTACAAGCACCCAACTGTGCAAAACACTATCCAGCTTCCACAACAAGGCTCTAGAAGCATTCTCCCCTATGCCAATCAAATCCTCACCCGAGCATGGAAAATCAAACAGCTGCCACCACTTATGAAGACATTTACTTATTAAGACATTTACATGGAGACTCATCCAAAGAGCTCTATCCACTGCTAACCAAGCAGCCAGGTTCTCCAATCATATTGATGATCATTGCGCCACTTGTGGTGCAATTGAAGATGATGCCCACCTGTTCTTCCACTGCCAACTCCCTCGAGCGGTATGGTTTTCCTTCCCACCAATTCGATCTGAAATGCTCCCTCAAGAAAATGTTGGAGTCTAGGAAATTATGCAAACACTTATATCCAATGCTACCTCTGATAATCTTATATGCAAAATTCTAACCACCTTGTGGTACATCTGGAAGGCTAGAAATGATAAACTTTTCCACCAGAAAACATGGACACCTGTGCAGGTACACAATGCAGCTGCGGCTCATCTAAATACTCACACTCAAGCAATTCTCCCTCTGGCTGCAAACACAACCTCCCGTGTGTAGACACAGACCACTCCTCATAGGCAACATGTGCAATCTACCGATACAGGAATAACATCCATCCAAGCTGAAGTAACTTCTTCCACAACAATTTGACCACCCTGGACAATCACAGGCCACTCCATTAGGTATGACAAACTCCTTGCAACAGGTACCCATGACGGACATATACACAATTGCTGCTCCAGCTCTTCTCCAAGAAACATGATGTTATGTCGATGTCTCTACATTGACGGACCACCCCAGCATGCACACTAGGGCTGCAGGTCTGGGTATCTTCATATTTAATTACCAGGTCCATCCAACCAATCCATCTGCGTCAAGGCTAGACTCCTAGCATGCACTTCTGTGCTCATGGCTGAGGCGGCAAGTCTGGCACTTGCTGCCACAGTCATACACAGGTTCAACATCAGAGAATGCAACTTCCTATCAGATTGTCAGCAACTAGTGCATTTCATCAACTCGACTGACCATTCCAATCCCCCTGACTGGAAAATCAAACCTTTCACCCAGATCTCTATGACAATTTTTTTAGTCTCATCTCATCTACGGTTCTCAAGCATACCATAGCGGATACTTTAGCGCACCAAGCTTTAGGCTCTTAAGCATCAACTTTAGAAACTATTTGTTCTCATCAGCATAGCTTTGACCATTGCTTTGTTTCTCAAGTTCTACAATCTGTAGACTTGGCTGATATAATCATACTCACAGCGTGTTGCTGCTAATGAATGAAGTTGTTTGTTGTAAAAAAAAAAAATGAAGTATACGATCGTTTTCCTTTCCGATCCTTCTATCAGTGAGTATCCAGAAAGCGTGCACGTATGCACACAGAAGAAACGTCTTTAACTCTCCAATCTATTTGTCTAAATAAACTAAACCCATTTGGTGGAAAGTGCCACAGTACTTGTACTACACATCGATGACAAAACTCACAGACAGCCACTGCCGATTATTGATCCCCTAGGCTGAAATGATTTTCGTGTCCGCAACGTGTTCACGACACGTCCATAAGAAACCAAGAGAGCCTTCCATCGAATCCAAAGAGGGCCTTCCATCAATCCAGAAACCCAAATCTTTGGTGGACACGAAGAGAGACAGCTGGTACTACGAGCGGAAATATCTGGCTCCAGCTGGGTGACCATTGGGGCCTCGTCGTGGGTCCACAGAGCAGGGAGAGCCCTTGCCGTCCGTCCGGTGTAGAGTACCGGTAGGGCGGTAGGCAGGGCCGTGTGGTGGAACAACAAAGGAGACGGACAGCATACTATCTAGGACGAACAAACGAAACCCAGTACCAGTAGTTGGCCAATCAGAGCAAAGGCCACACAGCTCACCTCCCTTGTCCCTACACCATCATATCATTCAGGGGACTCTGGTCTGTTAGGGCTAGGGTTTTTTTTTTTTTTTTTTTTTTTTGCTACTTAGTGCACTCACAATAAAGACTCTAACTTAAAGTCTAAGTCTATTATTATCCTCTTATTTATAGTGTTTTGGTGATGTGGCAATATATTTATTGAAGGGAGAGGAAAAAAAACTAAAACTCCAAGTCTTCATCATATTCGAAGTATAGACTCTATGCCACTCTGTTCGGCTGGCTGGTACGGTACGGCTGGCTGACTGGTTGTTCTGAGAGAAAAACACTGCTGAGTAGCTGGCTGATGCTGGCTGGACCAGCCAGCCGAACAAAGTAAGTCTGCACTGTGAGTGCCCTTAGACCTTATTTGAATACTTATGAGATTGTGGAAGGTAGATTTTAAAAGCTAAATTGCTAAAAACTAGATTATAGAAACTATGTTGATAGGTTGTTTGGATACACAGGTTGCAAAAGCTAGGATGAGTTGCATTTTAGTGTAAATTTATCATGTTGCCCTCACTCTTTGATCTCTTTTTATACTGTTGTGTCAAGCTGAGGGGTACAATTGCCAAGGTGAGTCTCGAAGCTCAAAGAAGCTGAAGTTTTTCGATTCGTTGGATTGTATCTGGAGGCTCATAGATTATAGAAGCCGGCTAAACGCTACATTTGTTTGGATCCATAATTTGGTGTAATCTAAATGGAGCCTTAAATTTTTCTTTCAGCTTTCTATCAGGCGTGGAACAGATAATAGCCTAGATCAAACTACGTGAAAACTTAATATAAATAATAATAAAAAAGCTAGATACGGCTACATGACTGTTGATAAAACAATTGGCTGCTTTGAGCTATGACTATCGGCAAACGAAATTTCAGCTAGTTAGTGTACTAGCAATGGAGTCGGGCCTACGATAGCCATGACCACATATATATCCTACACAAAAAAAAATGTTTTGTGTTGATATTCGTAGAGCCCCTACAAACGCGGGGGGGGGGGCATCTGTAGTTTCCGTTTCCGCAACAAATACGAAAAATGGCACCTCCCGCCGGGCCCGGAACCCTACGGCGCACGATAAAAGGAGACGTTGGAGGCTCCGGACCCCCCAACCCACCAAAACCTTCTTCCCAACCTACTCCCAATTCCACTCTCGCCGTCCTTCCGTCAGTCCCACGCCATGGTGGCCGCTCGCCTCCGCCTCGCGCTGCTGCTCTCCGCGTGCCTCTGCTCAGCGTGGGCGCGCCCACGCCTCGAGCAGATCATCCGCATGCCGTCCGAGCACGCAGCGGCCGATGAAACGGACGACGACGCCGTCGGGACCCGGTGGGCCGTGCTCGTCGCCGGCTCCAGCGGCTACTACAACTACCGCCACCAGGTACATACGCGCTCCGCTCCCGTAATTCGAAATAGGCCCTCGCACCGCACATGCTGCATCATCGGCTTCGGTTTGGCTGCTAGCTTACTCGATTCCCTACCGTTCGCGTAATTTGATTTCCTTCGTGATGATTTTGCCTTTTTGAAGTAATCTAAATCTATATGTGCCAACCTGTAGAACCTGATTCGGGCCGTGCCCAATTTATTTGTTTTCTACGATTTGAATAGTTTTTTATATGACAGCGGATCATCCACACTTAAAGCTACAAAGGTTATTTTTCGCTGCCCATTCGGTGACTTGAATTGAAAGCAAAATTTTAATAAGTTTTGCCCATTCCACCTGCACCGCCCGATTATAATAGTAGTAATAATACACTAGAAGATTTTTTTTCCGTTTTGGTCCACTTCATTCGTCGTGTGAACTGAATTCGACTCCTTTTGTGGCTTACCATTTTCTCGAGATGGGAAATTGAAAGGTCGGGTAGTTGATGAAGCTTCTCCTTTTAGGGGCCTACATGTCACCATCAGTGTTGCGGGCAGCCGGGGATTAGCAGTCACTGATAAGGCCAAATCTATAGTGCTGATATTTTATACCTGCCTAGAAACACGACAATTTAATTATTATTCATATATATTAAGTGGACAAACAGTACTTCAAAATACTTGGCCTTACTATATGCTGGACTAGATTTCTGGTTGTGTGAGCATCATTCGTCAGCCTTATATGGTTGTGTTCCAAGTTATTACTAGCTACTACTACTAGCATATGATTTTTTTTTTCCCCCTTCTATATTACCTCGAACATTATGGTTAGAGGAAACAGACATGAACCATAATAAGTCCTATGTTTTTATTGACAAAGAAAGGTTAACTACTGTATAGCCATATCTTTTGTTGGAAGCTAAGATAGGCTCTTCTTGGAACTGGAACTTGCAGGCGGACATCTGCCATGCGTACCAAATCATGAAGAAGGGCGGACTCAAGGACGAGAACATCATTGTCTTCATGTACGATGACATCGCGCATAACTCAGAGAATCCGAGGCCTGGTGTTATCATCAACCATCCCCAGGGTGGCGACGTCTATGCTGGGGTGCCAAAGGTAATCCTTATTTTTATTCCTTGAGTAAAATTTACACTAGTTATCAATGTTCCAAAATTAACTTATTACTACTAAGTGGAGCAGTTGTGAAAAAAAAAAAGTTACATCGTGACTGTATTATAATTAATGTATGTAACCCCCAAAATATCATTAGCACCAAGTACTATAGTGAAAATGACATAATGCCTGAATATTCCCATTGGGGCCTGAAAATGTCAGTAGCGCCAAGTACTATAGTGAAAATGACACAATGCCTAAATATTCCCATCGGCCTGACGACTTTGGCCTATTTGTTGTGAACAACAAAACTAGATTAGTCCACTGCAATTTTGTGACGATAAAGTTTGGAGAGCCTAATTACAATTGAAATTTGCACATACTTTATAATACTGATAGTTACACACCCTTGGTCTCAATTTTCCATCCATTTAGCTTAAACTAATCTGTTCCCCACTGCAGGATTACACTGGGCGAGAGGTCAACGTCAACAATTTCTTCGCTGTTCTGCTTGGCAACAAAACTGCTCTCAAGGGTGGGAGCGGCAAGGTTGTGGACAGTGGCCCCAATGATCATATTTTTGTTTTCTACAGTGACCATGGGGGTCCTGGTGTCCTTGGTCTGTACTCACAACTAATCGTTATTGATTTCATTCAGATTAGATGTTTCATTAGATAAAATACCCGTGCGTACATGCATGTAGAACCAAAGTAGACACAGTTATTTACTCTGTAAAATAATTTCAGGAATGCCTACATATCCATATCTCTATGGTGATGACCTCGTAGATGTCCTGAAGAAGAAGTATGCTGCCGGGACCTACAAAAGCCTGGTATCATTACTTGTTTGTTCAGTTCTGCTCTGCAATGTTGTGATATGTGAAGAAAGGGCTTGAGGTATATGCATATTCTTTCACCTTTTGTAGGTCTTTTACCTTGAAGCATGCGAATCTGGGAGCATCTTTGAGGGCCTCCTGCCTAATGACATCAATGTGTATGCGACCACCGCATCAAATGCAGAGGAGAGCAGCTGGGGGACGTACTGCCCTGGCGAGTTCCCGAGCCCTCCACCGGAGTATGACACTTGTTTGGGAGACCTGTATAGTGTTGCTTGGATGGAAGACAGGTACTTGATTTTTCATGTCTTTTTCACTGCATTTCAGTGCTGTGAAATATTGTCGACATCCAGTCAAAGCAGTTCACATGTATGGATTTGTGTTTGTTTTGGTTTCATTCACATCTTAGTTAACAAAGTACTTGATAAACCAATAAGTTAGTTAACATAGTTCCGTACGGATTGGGTATCCAGGAATGATTAGCTAATTAGTATGATACTAATACCTGATGACTTGACTACTCTGTCTTTTTTTTTTTAATTAAAGTCATATGCTGAAGGATATGCATGTGTTACTCTTGCTCTACTTTTAGGTTCACATACTTGCCAAGAAATTTATTAATTTCTCCCACAAGATGATGCCTCACAGCAGTTGTTTTGGACCATGTGCTCTGTACTGAACTTATTTAAAAAGATGAACTGAACATGCCAGTTTCACATTTCCCTTTATGGGATAGAGAAGAATTGAAATACTAGTAAAATTAGTTCGTCACCAGCTATTCTGCTGCCCTTTGCCCCTTTGCAGCTCACACTCACTATGAGATGGACCAGATGTTATAGCAGACCACGTTCTGTTCCGGCAGCTCAACTGAAACTATGCATGTTCGTGCAGCCCTTGTGTAGGCTGCAATTCTGATAACCACCATAGAACTAGACTCATTTTTTCCTTTGTAGTGCTCTGTTTTTTTATCATACGTCTGAATATCGGGGTAGATCAGCTGTGCACATAATCTTATTTCTTGGTTCATGGGTTTCAACTTTGATGAAGGAAGATATCACTTTTCCTCATTTCGTGCTTATATTTGAAATTTCTCAATGTTTACAGTGATTTCCACAATCTGCGAACTGAATCTCTCGAGCAGCAGTACAAGTTGGTGAGTGTTTTGAACTTGAATTTCTTAAGCGTTACCTTCCAGCCACACTTCACTATACCAAATCATTGTAACTTAATTGGTTGATCAGGTCAAGGATAGGACAGCGGTTCAGGATACATTCAGCTATGGTTCCCATGTGATGCAATATGGCTCATTGGAGTTGAGCGTTCAGCATTTGTTTTCGTACATTGGCACAAACCCTGCTAACGATGGCAACACGTTTGTAGATGAGAACTCATTGCCATCATTTTCAAAAGCTGTTAATCAGCGCGATGCTGATCTTGTCTACTTCTGGCAGAAGGTTTGTGAATCATGAGAAAGCTAGTTATCTCAATAGATCTATTTACCTCATTAATTTATTTCAACAATTTATTCATTCATTTTGATGAACAAACCAATTGATTGGCTTCTTTATCTCTCACGAAGTACCGGAAATTGGCTGATAGCTCACCTGAGAAAAATGAAGCTCGGAAGGAATTGCTTGAAGTGATGGCCCACAGGTCTCATGTTGACAACAGTGTTGAGCTCATTGGAAGCCTTCTCTTTGGCTCTGAGGACGGTCCAAGGGTTCTGAAAGCCGTCCGTGCAGCTGGTGAACCTCTGGTTGATGATTGGAGCTGTCTCAAGTCCATGGTAAGACTCTACTGACTATGCTTGCAGCTAAGGCATAAAAAGTGTTCTGCTTTCATCTTTCCATACCTAACCAACCTCTGCATTTGCTTCAGGTTCGTACTTTTGAGGCGCAATGTGGTTCGTTGGCACAGTATGGGATGAAGCACATGCGATCCTTTGCAAACATCTGCAACGCTGGCATCCTTCCTGAAGCAGTGTCGAAGGTCGCCGCTCAGGCTTGCACCAGCATTCCTTCCAACCCTTGGAGCTCTATCCACAAGGGTTTTAGCGCCTAAGAACCATAGGTGAGGCGAAATATTTCAGCCGCTCCACCACACTGAACTCCACTGCGTTACAGTCCTCATGGGGTCATAGTTCTTGAATCATAGGTGAAGCAGACTTATACCACTATTATAGATGTTCCACCGTACCAGATTACATAGTTATGGCCAATTTCCGGTGTACATATATAGTCGGAAAGTCATTTGGCGATTGGATTGGTCGTTGGTGTATATATTCCCAATAGTTTGTTAGCGGATGTGTAGTTTGTAATTCCATAAATGAAGAACGCCTTGCTACTATTTCTATATAGTGGACTGATGTCCATGTGAACTTTACCTGATTCTTGTTGGAAAACGGACTATCCACTGTGGAATTGTTGCATCGAAAATAATCCCTGAGTGATCCTTCGGTTCAAGATGAACCGTTTGTTCATTTCCATTTGAGGTTCGTTTTTTTCAGTTGTAGGTTTGTGGCTGGTGACATCTGTTCCACTATGATTCCAAACAAGTATGGGCAGTTTCATTTGTTTCGTTCTCATTTGTCGCATTGGTTTGCACTATATACCTGCAGTAGTTAACCCCTGGAAAGAATTCCATCAATCAGAATCCCAGAGTTTCAAATAGTTCCCCCTTTCACCAGAAGCATGCTGGGACTGTGTTAGCTACTGGAATTGGAGAGAAAATTTAGGAAGCAAGCAGGAGCAGGGGAAGGCTAGCAAAGAGGCATGCTTAAAGCCATCTGCTCGCCAGCCTTCTTACATGGGCCAAATCCATTCGTGGCCCGATATACTGTTGTACACTGGCCGACCTGACAAAAGCCTTCGGCTTAGCCATTGTAACACAGAGACTGTATTTATTCAAAAAAAAAAAAGAGACTACGAGCAATTTCTGGCTGTATTATTCACAGAAATACGTGCCGTTGGTTGTTTTATTATATTTTATCTACTATGTGCACCTAATCGTTATACTATCCTATGAGTTTTTTTTTTTTTTGCAAACATGCAAAAGCTTTGCAGGCTAATTCTATAGAAGAAACTAAGAAAGACCACAGCGGCCAAACTACCACATGTCTGAAGTTCCGAACTAACTCTTTACATGCCTGACTGAAATACTGGTGCTGACTATTTATACACATTACTGTACTAGCTAGATTCCTTCCCGGCGGAATTGCAATTGCAGGTTGCCCCCAACCAACGGAGTTGCTGAACCAACCAGAATGTTTATAATTGCAAGGAACACACCCTCCACTGCAAGCCTGTCCATGATGCAGAATGAACTCATGCTGCATCATTCGCTGCAGAATGAGTTAAATCTTAAAACCAAACACAGCATTAGTAAGCCAGCAATAGCACAGCAACAGTTTGTGTTAATAAGGCAACTTCAGCTAGGGCAAGTACCAACGGGCAACGGCCATGCTATCAAACAGAGGCTATCAGCAGCCTAGCACACAGGCAAACCGGCAAAGCAGCACCAACCATAGCACAGTTCCAGCAAACAAAACAATTATGGCTCTGTGTGTAAAGGCCGGAGTGGTAGTGGCGACACTAGCTTTTGATCTTCTCTTTGGCACTGTGCAATCATGCGATGAAAGTTGTAGCTGGCCTCCCGTCTGTATTCCGCTGCTCTTTTGTTCATCAACAAAGTAGTAGGCAGCAGTGCAGCTAGCACTGGCTGGATAGGCGGGCCTAGCAGACGAGTTTGCGCCGCCGCCAACGACACAAAGACAAGTGAAATCAGGAAGTTTGTCCAGGACACATGGCACCGGTCAAGGAAGAGAGTAGTATAACCTCCAGCATCACGCTTGTCCTGCCTCCAACATGGGTGTCCACCTCCTTTCTTTACTTTTTTTTTTCGAACATGCCTTAACAACGTGCTACGGCAAATGCTAACCCCGTCTAAAAAAATGCAGTTATGAATTACATGACAAATAAAGTAGTTCACGTTTGATCAAATTTCTAACGAATATTATTCGTATTTATAGATCCAAATTAATATAATATAAAAATACATTTCATAATTAACCTAATGGTATTTATTTGATATTATAAATATTTATATTTTTATCTATAATCGATCGAAGTTAACACACTAAAACAGCTAGTATTGTTCTAGAGTTGTATGTTTTTTTTTTTGGACGGAGTTAATATTCCAGGTTATAAATCACCAAGCCAGTGGCAAGCGAACTGAAACCGGACAAAGAGAGAAAAAAGAGAGGAAGTACATCAAAGGTGAAGAACCCAACCCAAAATCCTTTCTTTACTGGAATTTGGGTATTTCTTAGAGCGGAATACCTCTAGCACAGAAAACCAGTGAAGTTGAAATTAGGTATGCCTTAATAGTTTGATTGAGTTTTTTTTTCTTATTAATTCTGGACCAAAAAACAGTAGAGTTTTAAGGTTCTCGATTTTTTTTTTTTGGCTGATAAGACAAACTCCAAATTCAAGTGGAGACTGAAGTTGGACCTATGCCAAACAGGAAATACATGAGAGCTAAGTGTAGGCGTGCGTAACATCAAGTTTAGGAACACGGGCATAATGCAAAGTACAGTTTTAGTGTAACATTGGTGTGGCATCATATTTGGGGACCTACCAACCGAGCTTGTGCCAGAGTACGTACAAAAGGACACGCACGGAATTAATCTATATATCCAGATGTTTTCAACGATCCTAGCAAACTTAATTTAAGAACTGATCTGGGCCGACGGTTTGGTGTAAGGATTAAATTTTGTGAGCGACAGGGATACGGCCCAGCTCAGAGACAGTGATATACTACTAGATAGAGAGTACTAACGGTCTGCGGAAGCTTCTGTGGCCACCTTGAAGTTGCACGCACATGATTTCTTCCTTCCTTTTTTTTTTAATTTTTTGAGTGGTGCACGCACATTATTGTTGTCAATCAAGATCACAAATATTTTTGGCCACCTTGCAGCTGGAAAGTCGCGTTTGGAAGGTATGATTATTGGTCACGATTATAAAGTAGTATGGCTGACGACTAATAGAGAAACTAGTGGTGGCCGCATACATGTGCGTTCGCTTCTCTAGAAAAAAAAAAAGCACTGATTTCGACTGATCCTGATTTGTTATGAGAGAAAAATATTATTTTATGATTAAAAAATATCAGAATCTGGACAAACCAACAGTATAATTGTGTATAGTAGGTCAACTAACGACGGTGTAACGTGTGCGGCAATTTCTAGTGTGAACGACTGAGTATCAAACCGACAAGCACGATCGAAAGACTGTCAATGCTTTGCTTTCACTGAGACTACACTAGGTAAAGGTATATGGGTCATGGGTGGGTTCGTTTTCTTCTTTTTTAAGAAATTTCTTAGGAAGTGCAGCATTCACTTGGTACATGCACGTCATCCTGAATTCTTCCTGTGAAATCAAAGCAATGTGGCCCTTGAAACACAAGGGTCGGTCAGATATGTGCCCACAGCATATATACTTCCTCCATATAGAAAAAAGGAAATCGTTTTGAACAAGGTTTTGATTAAACATTAAGAATATGATTTTTTTTTAAATTATTGAATTTGAAAATATGAAAACTATGTAAATAGATTTGAAAATTCTAAAAATATAAATAGATTTTGTCTTCAAATATACTTTCATAAAAATATGCATATATCACTTTTTAATATTTTTTTATAAAAATATGAGGTCAAAATTATGATTTGGAAATCGTGTCGTTGTCGTAAACGACTTTTAAATCCTTACGAAGGGACTATATTGATATCGGAACAAATTAAAGACGACAGACGGACGCTTGAGACGTGCATGATTGGGAGGTGTAGTTAGCTTGACTTTGGCCTTCTTCGGTTTGTGTGCATGATTGCGTGGTGTAATTAAGTTGACCCTCTGGGTGATTAGGTGAGACATATATATGAGAGGGCCGTGCCTTCCTTGCTTCCTTCCTTTTCGTGGGCGTGTGTGGCCAGGGCCGGGGTAGGTTTATTGGTTTGACAGCTAGCCTTGACACCAAAGTTGCAACCACCCTTAGGTACAGGCTACAGCTAGATACATACATATACACATCGCTGCAGATGCATGTATAGAATTATTGGGAGTATATACAGTGATAGAGCTGGAAAGGCGTAGTACCTAAAGTACCAAAATGAATTGAACTCCTCCATTCTTTAATCGGGTATATTCGTACCTAAGCTAGCTAATGAATGGCATTGCTGATAGAAAGATAGATATGTGTCGTCTTGCAAGCTTATAGCTGGCTGTACCCTGTTAATTAGTTGGACACTAGCTAGATAAGGAAGCTGCACTTGCTTGCTGTTGCGGACAAATTAATGGCCAGTAGTAGTAGTCGTCTCCCTCTTCGGCTATCCCTATGTAAGTTTATTTTGATCTGATTTCTCCAACGGACTGCACGAACCGCGATCTATGAATCTATGAACCACATGATTGAAATAAGGCCACGGCAGATGACGAAAGAAATCTGGTAAACGTCGCTGCCTTCCAGCCCGGCCGCCCTCACCAATGCAATAGGCAAGCCAGCTTGAACGTACCTTGTAGAGAACAAGGTAACCGAATGAAATGATACGGAAATCGCAAATTGTGCATGGTACGCATCGACGGGTCGTTTTCGGACACAAACAAACACAAGGGCAACAACAACAAAAGGGAGAGGGTACTAGCTGCCACTTGCCAGTAATGTGTGTGACGACGGAGTTCGTGGCCACCGGCCGGCCGCCCGGCTTCGCATTATGCATTATTGCAGGGGATGGGGGGCGGCTTCTTTTTTCGGTTGGGCAGGAGCAAGCCGCAACGCTAGCACATGGACATTTGTGTGGATGGGCATGCACATGGATGCCATCACGACACGAACAAGGAGGATACTATTATTCTAGTGGGGGAAAAAAAAAAGGCAACGGAAAGTATTTTTGCTTGGCACATTTAATCGCGGTCCAACAAACAAATAAAGCCAGATGTGTACGAGGAGGAGGAGGAGGATGGTGCACGCAGTCGTCCTCAAATTGTGATTGTGACAGGGACCAAGTGTCGGGCGCGCGGAAATTTTGGTGTCCCGATCCGTTTCCGTTGGTGGGCGCGGCGCGCGGAACACTTGTGGTGCGCCCCGCCCCCTCGCGCAGCAGCCAGCTACCTTTGCCGTGCCTGCCTTTTTCTCCTCTCCTTCTCCTTGGCAACGAAGCAAACGGGACTGCGGCCGCGGGCGGGCGGATCCAAAGCCAAAGCCAAGCAAAAGCATCGCGCCGCACTGAGGTGAGGTGGGTGGGAATATGCATGATATGGGATGCGGCGCGTTCCCACCCCACCCATCTGAATAATGGCCAAGGAAAGGCAGAAGAAAAAGGTTGTTCGTCGGGAGTGCATCATTTGATTGCATTCAGGCCGCGCATTGCTCATGTGCACCGCCCGACCCACCCACAACTCCCATGCCTGCCTTGGTCGTCCACCTCGACGTGCACGCCACGACCACAAAAGCCAGCCCGCAGAGCACAGAGCCTCTTTACTCCTGTCCACTGTGCGCCAAAAACGACCATGGTACCTCCTACAGTAAATATCTATCCGCAAACAGTGGTGGAATCAAAACCGCTGTTGGATGGGGAATTGCCATGAAAACATATACCCTTATCTTCAGCGAATTGGCTCCATGGAACCCGATACCTCAGACGTTTCTCGAAACCACCACTTCACTGTATATACGTTTCTTTTATTGTTCTCGTTTTTCTACGTGTGTATATACACACACGCTCGTATATCAACGGCAAATCGATTCTCAACAGAAGCAGTAGAGACGAATTTTTTTTGTTTTTTGTACCCAAGTCGAAGCAAATCACAGACCCGTGCCAGCTGTCCCCACCAAGCCAGACCCGTTAGCCCGCGACTCCCCCGCGGCGTCCTGTACCTCTATAAATACCGGACCCGTCCGCACCTTTCCCCACCACCAGAACCAGAGATCTCGTGCTCGCCGCTATCATTCATTCTCCACATCACCTTCTAGAACCTTCTCTCCGCCGCCGCCACCACCACCACCCGTCGAAGCGAATCGAAGCAAGCAATGGCCGGAGTCGGATCGAAGGCCCTCGCCGTGATCGCCGTCCTGGCGGCCGTCGCCCTCTCGGTGGCCTCCGCGGCCGAGGCCCCCGCTCCCTCCCCCACCTCCGCCGCCGGCGCCGCGTCGGCGCCCTTCGCCGCGGCCCTCGTCGCCTCCGCCGCCGCCTTCCTCTTCGCCGCTGTCCGCCACTGAGCCGATGGGGGGCCTACCTAGCAGTACTTCCACCGCCGCCGCCGCCGCCTAGTAGATCTATTATTTTTTATTGGAGTGTCATTCAGTAGTAGTAGCAGCAGTAGTAGGGAGATTTCTTCGTTGCTGTCGTCTCGTCGTCTCATTTTGTGGTCGGATCTGATGTCCTTGGTGGACGGATGGCTTCTACCGTGTCGTGGTGGTTTCGGTTGTGTGATCTGATCCCCCCTGTAGATACTCTGCTATCTCGCCGTGGTCGTTGAGTTGTGATTCTGTCCGGTTGCTATCGCTACTGATATATCATTATTATTATTTCTTCTTATCGGCCCCATACTCCCATTTGAGATGATCCATTGTTGCTGATCTCGTCTTACTCTGCGCTTGATTTATCGTTTATATACCCTGTTGATGCTGCGTTCTGTGTGTTGTTGGCTCCATGCCTGGCTGCGAATTTCCCGTCGATGTTGGGATCTGTGACGTTAGGTTTGATTTGATTCTGCTTCGGTTCCGCGTCGCGTTGCATCGACGCAGGTTGTTTTGTGGCCAGGAATTGAATTGATTATTGACGATCTGAAAGACTGGGTGGCTCACTGACTGAGATTTAACGTAGGAGTATCTTGGTCAGGTGTGTTTTGGGCCCGTTTAGATGACCCAGTTGCAGTTGTAATTTTGTACTGTACCACGTTTGTTTGTATTTGATAACTTTTGTTCAATCATGATTTAGGTAGATTTAAAAGATTCGTCTTGTAATATAAAAAAGTACAAATATATAAATATTTCGTCTACATTTAATGTTATATGTATATATCGCAACGTTGATGTGACTAGTTATACTAAACATGCCCTTGATCTGCTGCTTATTTTAAGTATTTATGATGATCATGCAGGAGAATGAACCTTGGGGCGCGTGTAGTTTAATGCTCTTGCTTTGCTGACCAGATTCGGCATCTCGGACGCAAAATGCATTCCTCACTTCTTTTTTTTACGTACCGTCGTATATATATTTTTTTTAAAAAAAACTGAATGCAACAGCGGCAGAAATGCTGATCCCATTGCGAATTCGAAATTGCTAGCATAGCAAACCAATCCCGTGACTGCGTGGTGTACTGGCGAGCCAGCAGGAACAGCACATGATGATCGCTGTTGAGCCATATGGGCCTCTCTTTTTGCTGCACTGACCGCTCCTTTGCACGGTCTGTTTCGGCTTGGCCCCCAGACGGCCAGACCTTTTTAACGGGCGATAGTATTTACACCCAGTTTGGATGCACTTTAAAAATTTTAAGATTCTTATCATATCAAATATTAAATATATCGGTACATATCTGAATATTAAATATAGATAAAAATTTTATATGTTTGCATATTTTACATGTAAATTACGAGATGAATTTTTTAAGTTTAGTTAGACCATAATTAAACACTTATTGTAAAAGATATCCTGTTTAAAATTAAACACTTATTGTAAAAGATACACCGTTCAAAATTCCAAATCACGAGATGATTTTTTTTAAATCTAGTTAGACCATAATTAAACTATTATTGTAAAAAATACCATGTTTAAGATTAAACACTTATTATAAAAGATACCCTGTTCAAAATTCCAAAACATTCTGTATCTAAACGGGGTCTTAACATCGACAGTGCTAGTCTCATCTGATGGAGAAGAGTACGCGCAGTACTAGCTTCGTTTCGTTTCGTCTCCATCCCAAGCCAGGCACTGCTGCTAATAATGCTACAGACACCGTACTCCCTCCATTCAAAAAAGACTATCGTTTTAGACTTTTTAGACATCTCGTTTAACTATTCATCTCATTTGAAACTTTTGTATAAATATCATTTATCTTATTATAATTTGTTTTATCATTAAAGATACTTTAATAATTATTAATTAGTTTTGTATTATGTATAAATTTTTGATTAAGACGGATGGTCAAACATAAGTTTTAAAAAGTCTAAAACAATGGTCTTCTGGGACTGCGGAAGTACTCCAGAGATAAGAGTACAAGAAAACAGTTATGCTTTGGCAGCTGGTGTTGGGGATGGGACGAAGCGGAGTCGAAGCGTGTAATAATAACAAACGACGGTTTATCTATCCTTGTGCCGCGAGTGTGTCATGGACCATTGGGTCCATCCATGCTACACTACATCAGACAGGAAAGGCCACCGCGGCACGTGAAACCATGTGCTGTCCCGCCTGCGTTCCCATTGCCGCCTTTTTGCAGTCGTTTTCACGGTCGGACCCGGTCCAGCCCTCCAGCTGAGCATCTGCCATTTGTTCTTCTTACCACCTCAAGCACACATGTACCAACGCCAAGGCTATTTCGTTCGAATTCCGGTCACGTACGCTGATAGCGAACCCAGCAGGTGGTGAGGTGGCAATAAACTGATTAATCGTCACGATGCCATCGATGGAGGGCCAACAGGTGTCACGAAATGTTGGTAAGAAAGACGGTAGTTTTCTTACCGAAATTTCTTAACGCTGTTGCCGTGTGACGACTGACAAGAGTAAAAAAGAAGCATATCCTCTGGTTTTTTTCTCAACTAAAAATGGGCCAGCCAGCAGGGAGTTAAACCCTATCTGTTCTCTTATCCATCTCCATTACTGTGCGAGATACCGACGGGCAAACGTGGCAGCCTGGTGAGCAAGGACGGCTTGTGCGTGAGCATGGCCCGGATGCTGTACCAGCAGTAGCGAGGAGTATCGTTCAAGCGTCCTGTCGTCTTCTCTCTCTTAATAAGCCCAAGATTTATGATTCTGTCAAGTCATCGTCCCATCAATGCCGGCCTCTCGTTTAAAGGATTCATCAACAGTTGGAGTACATGGCAGGATACGTTGAAATCACGGATCGCCAAAAAATGGGTTTGCCAAGTTCCTCTTCTTAATAACGAATATAAAAACGGTATATATATATATAGCACCATTGCAATCGGCGCGCTGGACCGTCAGGCATCAGGTAGAGTGCATTGATCTAGGCGTCATCTTAGTATGATAAACATAGAGATATATAATCTGACATGATAGATAGCAAGATATGATTTAGCAACTCAAGATGTATAGAGCAAAGATATAGAGGGATATATAAGCAAGATAAAGCATACAGTAATTAGGAACAATAATGCAAGATATAAAGGACAAGATATAACCCCGAAACTAACAAAGATTTTTTACATAAATAAAAAAAACTAGCCGCTTAATGTAGTTGTGGGCATCAAGCCGTAGTACACCACACCACGTACATTGCAAAGAACTATATGTTTATTTTATTTTTTACTAGTAAAAAAAATAAAAACTTCTAGTTGTTTTCTAATAGAAATTACTATTGTGACCCTATGAATCCTTTCAATTTAAAACCTTAGGTTCATACTAGATTCATCAAGATAAACAAAAGCCAAGGGTACTTCGATTAAGAACCACTTGAGATTAATTATTGCAAGAGAAAAGAATTCTCTTTTAGGCAAACAAAATTAGAAGGAATGAATTTTCTTTTTTATTAAGAACAACATGGGTATTTTTTAAAGTCTGATTGCAAGTCTAAATAGTGAGAATGAATCAAAGACCCTTTTTTATGCACTCTATGTATTTCGTGCTCCAGATATTAGAATAAATAATACATGACGAATTAGAATCATCTTGATAGAGAGAATAGGCCCTTTCTATGTATTATCAATAGGATCAATTCTAACAAGTCACACACTTCCAAAAGATACCAAAACAAAAAAATCCACGGTCAAATTACAAAACCACGGTAAAAAAAAAAACCACGGTCCACATTTTATGTGAAAATTGAAAGAGAAAAGAACTAGCTGGGTTTTGTTGTTTTTTATGTGAAAATTGTCTTTCTCTACATTTAGACAATGAGTTTTGATGTATTGGGTGTATCTGTTTTTGTCGAAGCTTTCATTTTTTTTATTATCCTAGTTGTTCGTTTAGTTTATGCATGGCGAAAAGGAGCCTTGGAATGGTCTTAACTGAATATTCATGAAAAAGGAAGGAAATGATTCCATTGAGACAATTATGAGCTTAATTGAATTTCTTTTACTCAACCAAACAAGTTCCAATTCCGTTATTTCAACTATACCAAGCGATTTTTCAAATTGATCAAGACTCTCAAGTTTATGGCCTCTTCTATTAATAGGCTCGCGATTCGACTTTGATGGTTATGATTCCTGTCGCTTGATGATCATGTATTGAAAGAGAAAAGAATTCAGTTTTGGGAAAATAAAATTAAAAGGAAGATAATTACTTTTTTATTAAGAACTAGCTGAGTTTTTAAGTCTAGTTGCGAGGTCTAAATAGTGTTAATGAATCAAAATTCCTTTTTTTTATCCACACTATGTATTTCGTGCTCCACATATAATATCTGACGAATTAGAATCAACTTGATAAAGATAACATGCTCTTTCATGTATTATCAATAGAATCAATTCTAACAAGTCACAACTCATATTTAAGAGAGACCGAAATAAAAAGAACAAAAAAAAATATGGTCGAACTACCAGAATGTCTAGAAATGTGGAGCTTAAAGTGGTTGCACTTGTTTTTGTTGTTTTGGTGTAGAAAAACAGTCTCTCTACCCTTGGGCAATGAAATTTGACATATTAGGTGTATCTGTTTTTATCAAAGCTTTCAATTTTTTTGCTTATCCTAGTTGTTGGTTTAGTTTATTCATGGTGAAAAGAAGCCTTTGAATGGTCTTAACTGAATATTCAAAATTCTCATGTCAACTTCTGTGAATTAAAATTTCACAAGAAAAATAGGAAGCAACGGTCAAGGATCTCCCATTTCAACTCTTAAGATATTTAAACATTCCCAGGCTCAAAAAAAAAAAGGTTTCTCTCCCCCAACCACAATTTTGAATGACAACTAAATTAGCATGTTGACACTTTCATTTCTCATTTCACATGAACATGATTTTCCTTCAGCAAAAGAATAAGAATATGCATATTTGCAACAGGCTTTATATATTCTTCCCTTATCACAATATTGGTCTAGAAACAACATGTACAACATTCAAGGAAGCATTGGCTCTTTTAGCAGGACTCTTTGGTCTCTGGTTCCTTTAAAATACTGTAGCGCTAATGTTTGTCACTATAGGAGCTATTTTGATTCCGAAAGGAAAAAAAAAAAAAACTACAAAGAGGAGGAACCAACGGAGCCACGATTCCTGGCTCCTCCGGCTCCGTGCTACAGCGTCACAACAATACTCAATAGTGGTGGAGTCAGAACATCCGTAGCTGTTCCAAACAGCCCCTAACAAATTGAATGAAAGGATAGATGAACACATGAAAACTAATGATTTACAGTTATGATAATGTACTACAGATCTGAATCAAAATGAGACTGTTGTATTCCATCTATCAACAAGCGTGTCAGCCTTATCGTCCAGTTGCTGAACAAACACGAACCCTCAGCCAAGCAAGAAAACCCTCAAGCTTGGGTTTGTCTGTAATTGCAATTACAAAAACACATGCACAGCAAAAGAACAAAATTACATCATCCCCTCTTTGCTATTTGCTATAATTGGTCTGAGTATCGTGTTTCCATTGACGACCTTTGTTGTTGCAACGAGGAAGTCGTAGCCCATTCCTTCCTGCATACACAAGGCAAGAGGTATGAAGTGAAGTAAACTAAGAACAAGTGTGGTCCAAATTCCTTATGCATGTTTGAGAAAAAAAAAGAGCGGTCCAACTAAAGAGAAAAATATTTCCTAGGTCTTGCGCTGATTGCTGAAAAAAGTTCAAAAAACTTCGCTCAGGTAAACAGTAGCATAGTGACTAGTTTTTTTTTTATTTTTTTTATTTGGGTGGTGGTGTGGGGGAGGGGGGCTGATCCATACAATTAACTTTCATAACAAAAATCACGAAAAAGAATTTACTCTGTGCTAACCAATATAAAATGGTCGCACCAAACTATTCTTATTGATTTAGTAGTTAGCAAAACAAATTCAGGAAAAAAAAAATGTACCATGGATACTGAAGTGAATTCTTATACCTAAGAAAATACCTTGGAATCAATTTGCTCTAAACATCTGAAAACTGGAAAACAAGTAGGACAAGGCGTACCTGTGCACTAAGGAACCGAAGGGCAGCAATCTCAGCGAATGTGACACCACCAATAAATACAACCAAAACCAGAGAGCGATGACCAACCCTAGAATAAACAGAAATTTTGGAAAGCAGATTTATAACTTTGAGAATGCTAGAGGAATTGCTCAGATTTTCAATGTTTTCCATATCAAGTTTTAGCACTCAAATATTGTTTTGACTGAAGCATGATATCATTCTCCCATATCTGCTACATACTGTCCAGGAATTATCTGCTATGCATTTTGGTACCACATATTTAAGGGAAGACCGGTTGAGTAACACCAACAACTTGACCATCGATGTCTGACATCAACATGACTAAGTACTCCCTTTGTCCCACAATAAGTGTTGGTACGGGGTTCAGGCACTTTAGGTTTGACTAGATTTATAGAAAATATTAGCAATATTTGTACCTCCAAATAAATTTATTATGAAAATATATTCAGCGATCTATCTAGTGATATCAATTATGCACCAAAAGCATTATTAATATATTCTTATATATATTTTATCAACGGTAAAAATATTTGACTTCTCAGGAAGTGATAATGACACTCTTAGTAGGATGGATGAAGTACTTCTGTTGCGATCATTACTAACTAAAAAGTTTGGATAGTGAAATAGCATGCACAATTTGGTGCATATCTATTTTCAGATGGCCCTGGACCCAATCAGCACAACTGTGCTGGAAAACAGTGACCTCTAGGCAAGGGCAAGGATAGCTGAGGTACTAGGAGTTATGATACACTGTTTTTGTTTTCCTAGAGGAGATGCAAGCCATCCTTATAAATGGAATGACTTAAGGAATGACTTGACCCTAGAGAACTAATCTCCAAACCTAACAAAAACAATATGATTTAATCTTATCGCTAAATAATAACACAATCCAAAGGCCCTTGGAAGGCATGGCGCTGCTCCTCCCCAGATACCTAGTGTGCTGTGCGTGACATTTTCAGATCCCATTTTCCTTGAATTTGTATACAGGTCAACATGGTGTCTACATCGCAAGCGCCGCGTCGTGATTCGCGGGTTTCTGCGGCGGCCCTTCTATAGCTGTGTACACTTGCGGCGTTCCTTTAATCCCGCGACGGCCCGTTTTAATACCGCATGCAGCGCTGCTCGCTTTCGCTTGCTTGGGGCTCATGCGGCAACCCGCACTACTAGCCACTAATCAAGACTACTTGACTGCTTCCCTGATGACATGCAACGAGCAAGCAGTGCACGTGCTTGAGCTTGACATGCTAGACATCTTCATCGGCTTCAACATACGTCTTCAACCCTGGGGACGGTGAGAGAGGGGGATTCGGCCGAGGGGCTCAAGCGATGGAGAGAATGAAGCCGAAGGAGAAGGAGAAGGCGGCGGAGCTATGCAGACTGCAAACTCGGGGCCGGAAGCCCGGGAGGCGGCGGTCAATCGGTAGATGCGGGCTGTGTGGCGCCGCCGGACTACACAGGTCGTACGTATCAACCCGCTCCATCTAGACAGGTTAGCTTGCGGGCTTCTATGTGTTAGTGGCGAGTCCAAGCCCAGCGGGTTGGCGGCATGGCCCGCGCCGTTTACAAGCATATCTATATCCCTTCTCTCTCCACTTCAATCATTACTGTCATGTTTGAACTATTATACAGGGTGAACTTACCTATCAATACTCTGCCCTAAACCTGGATGTATCTCTGGTGACGAATTAACTGTCAAGCCACCCTGCATGAGTGAGATAATCTTTAAAGAAAAGATTTTTTTTCTCCTCTAAAACGCAAAGTCAATTCAATGAACTCTACTCACTCTTTTCAAATCCAGATGTGGTCCCGGTAATAGTTTCAACAGTTCTTCAATAGACCGCCTGCAAAGTGAGAAACAAATTTCAGTGTGAGACTGAGAACATGTCGCAAGCATTCTATCCATTAAATTAATTAAGGCCACACATGCAAACTACTTGTACAAAATAACAGCTGAAGCTATCCTGCCCAAAAAGGATGGGTGCAGCATTTGTTGCCAAATAAACAGCAAGATTTTATCTGATATATTCGTAAAAACTAGGATCTGTTTTGAACTAAGAGAGCAGAAATGTAGATGAAGGAAAATTGGGCAACACTCCTATTTCACTGGTACTCAATCTAGAAGAGACTTTCTGTAATTTATATCAACGAAATGGCTCATAAGTTTCCACAACTGAAGCCTGCACAATTTATAAATATAAAAAAGAATTTTGATTCAAGGATAAGAGAGGGGATACATGGGACAAAAGTCTTTATTCAAGGAAAGGAAATGAATAAAAATTATGTGTAATAAGAATTTCCATTACTCAAAAGACCTAATATTTTATTCTCTGACTTCTTTTGGCATAGAAGCATTTCTTCCATAGAAAGTTAAACAATCCTTTCTCCACAGATTCACATTCGAAGAAACACGTCATCATGATAAAAAAAAAAGTAAAGGCATGGAAAGAAGAAAGAAACATACCATCCAGATCTCACTGCATGCTGAACAAGGCGAATACTAAGAGGTGCGTATCCAGAAAAGATGTAGGATATATCAGTGGGGCTGAGATTGACGATAAGAATAGGTTAGTAGTAATTGAAGGTGCGATTAGATATTGATGCTTAGTTACAATTTTCTGAAGAATGGCCATAATTATGCCTTGAATGATCATTACAATGAAGCAGTGAAAATATTCACTCTAAAACATTTTGGTAAAATTTAGTATGAAGTTTGAAAGGATTTAAGACATGTTAATTTATCTCCAAATACAACTGAAGGCTCCAACAATCTATATAACTTATATGAAGAAGACAGAAACAGTTCACTAACTTTGACCAATAAATTTTTGTACCAACATCTACAACACCATATTAGTTTATTAATTCCAGCACTAAATGTCTTGGCAGTGCATTTATATGCTACTGTAGATGTTAATATATTTTTATATTAACTTGGTAAAAAATTAGAGAAGTTTGACTTAGGAAAAAACTTAAACACCTTACATTTTGGAACAGAGGCAGTATTTATGTGACCATGCATACATGAAAAATCAAACACTTGTAGCATAAGCAAATAGAACATAATGCAAAGTATATATAAAACCTCAAGAGTTAATACTTTGCCGTATCATTTACATCAACTATAAGTTGCAGTGCTCTTGTAATACCAACCCAATTGCTTCTTGATTCCTGGGTAGCACAACAACATGTCATTGAAAATTAGGAAGGCAAAAGAAAACAACATTGAAGGAACCACATTACTCTGAAGAAAAAGTTCGCTCAAATCCGACTAACCTGCCTCTTAAGAAGGCCAGCCTTCTCCAGATTGTATAACAAGTGCATGTGCTCAAAGCCATAACTATGAAGTATCTCCCGCCTATCAAGTAAATAAAGCAGAGTAAACAAGGATTATGTGTACACTCAAGTGACTCAACATCACGCTGGAATCTAAAATATAAATTCTAACACAGGATGTATAACAAATGCACAATAACATCCTAAAGCACATAATTTTAAACAGCATCTACTCCACAAATCTGTATATTCCATCTTATGTCTATGTTCAATTCATGCATGCAAACAATAGACGTTGGATATTTCTTATTAAGGATTTGCATAGGGAGCAGCGCACTTGTTTTACATTGGAGTATGAAGCATGCCTTACATTTGTTGACAATAACTTATCTTGTATGTGGAGAAATTATTATAGAAAATATGTGACTTAAATAGGGTCATGACACACAGAAAACTAAGAGTGGTAGCACCTTCACTAGTCACAATTTTTTCGCATTGGGTTGGGGATCAAAGATGATGTCTAGTTTATGGTCAGAAGTCAGAAGTCCAGTCTCAGTTTGATAGTCACGGTGTCTCTTGCTAGACATGAGCACACTTTCAGTTTATAAAGATGTAGGGCTATAACACCATTGGCCTGGTCATCCTGTTATGTAATGGGAAGCTATTTATGAATATCTAATATTATGCAGTATTCAAATTTATCATGTATGAATGGTGATTCATCAACTTCGTAAATTTATGCACTAGCTTCATCTGGGAGAGGAGGAAAATTACATGGATGCTTTATATTCAGTATTTCTAGGTACTAACACATATATTTGTTCATAAAAAGTAGGGAGAAAAGATGGGTCTCTGACGTAATAGCTAGAAAGAAAATTGTGCTCCAAGACAGATGACACTATCAACCCATTTACCTATAATGCTGCAATACATTTCATAAGTTGTAAAACAATTAACTGATGATGAACATAAAGCTTTTGTGCATATAAGCAATTAAAGGAAAAAGAAGAAAGTTTTACAAATCAACATCAGCATACCTCAAGTAATCAAAATTTTTCTTTGGAAGCCCAGCATTTGTAAGAGAAAGTAACACCAAAAGGCGAAGGACATTTTCAATAGCTTCCTGCTTATGTATCATCTCCTCAATGTACTCAAAGCATCTGGGGATGAAGTTAGCTTAGCTCATATATACCGGGAGGAACTAAAATAGGACTCGTGTAGTTAGTTATGATATCAAGAAAAACTTGTGGCCTAATTTAACATAAAATTTAGGCAGCTTTCATAGAAGTGTGAGAGTAAAGAATATCAGCACAAATGCAATTCAAAACACAGGTTCAACTTGATGAAAGCTCAAGGAAAAACTTGCTTTACTCATTCACCAAGTTTCCTGCAGTTGATAAAAAGAAGCATACAAAAAGGGATATTTTAAGCAAATGAGTAAACTTAAGAGTAATAAGTGATGAATGAACTATAAGAAAAAGAAACAGACGAAAATTATGGGGTGTTTGGTTTGAGGAATGGACCATCCATCTTGTTTGGTTTGTGGAGTAGAGTAAGTTGATCTATCACCACCTCATTCCTCACGATCTAATAATAGGTATAAGCATGAGGAATGAAGTCGCTCCACCAAATTTAGGGGGTTCCTCAAACCAAACACCCTTTTAAAGAGCAGTGGAAATAAAATGAAGAACAGCTCCTCTGCGTTCAAAAGCAGAAAAAGAAGAAGGGCAGTGCAAAGATAAACTCACAATTCAAAGTTCTGAACCTCCAATATTGTTTGTTCTATGTCTAGTCGGGCATGAAAGGAGGGTTTCCCCGTGAACGATTGCAAGTGTTGTGCCAAATGAACATGCCTCTAAACAATATGCAATAAGTTAGTAAAATAATATCAGAGAAAAATCAAGCCATGCAATCAACTCACAGCTATCTCCGGTAGCGAGTGCAGCCTCCTCACAAAATCCTTGAGCTCCGAAACGGACTGAGTCTGTACAAAACCACAGTACCAGAGTTCCATCAAAGCATGTCACATTTACACTAATTTTGATATTGTTTTCCAAAGAAACACACATAGATCACCCCCTATTGTACTAAGAAATGTCCCTTGAATCTTCAAATAAGATAAATTTATTTAGGTCAAGCGGAGCTGTTGATTATACAATGTAAACGACATGTCTTGATACTTGTGTAAATATTAAGCTGCATCAGTCCAAATCCATATCCATATCACTTCTCAACAGCAAGCAAATGCTATAGGTCCATGGTATCATAATCACAGGCACAAATCAAAGAGACTGAAAAGTGGGTATCGTCTTTTTTTTTTTTTTTTTTTTTTTTTTTTTTTTGCGAAGTTAATCCTCATTGATTCAATCTTCTGGTATGTTCGAAGAAGAGGCAAATTAGACACTTTTGTTTATCAATTGTCATGATTGAAATAACTACAATCCATATAGAGCTTTCTCCAAAGAACTCAATCTTGTCTCTAAAAGAAACTATAACTTGATTAACATACAAAAAACTTGATTTGTTGGGGGAACAATAATTCAATATTAATATAACATGGGGACGCGTTCTAGTTCCAACAGTAAATGGTCTAAAAATAAACTTATATCAGTAAATCATCAGAAAAAGGTGGCCCATATTTAAAACACACATGAACCCGGCATTTGCATCCTTGCTATTGAACAATGCTGTAAGTAAAAACAGACATAGACGGCACAGAGCGCAACACAACACACTTAATTCTTACGTTGGTGGATTTCACTTCCGCGTAATCTTGCTGAATAGATGTTGCTTTTTGACGTAAAACCTGCAGTCAATACAACTTATAATAATTTAATATGGTAGAAATGATAGTAGCTATAACTAAACAAACTGGAATTAGAAACGATGGTAGCTATGACAATAGCAGGTACAACCAAAAGTTAGCACCAAGTTCCTTCACATGAATAAACAAAGTTGAAGTCAGTAGAGTAAACCTGAACTACAACTTCAAAATTGAGGTCTCGAATCTCCTTGTACAACTTATCACTGAAAAAAAAACACCAATATAAATGCATATCTGCAAATACAGTAAAATACCCTGTAAAAATGCAAGCCTATATACAATAAAACAATTGCACACATATATTTGAACTGTCTACAGTAATAAATAGTACCAGTCTCTATCCAATAAATTTATACATTATTCAATGGTAATATTATGAAAGTAGTTTTCATGAACAGTCAACTGGTACATTTCCACATAGCCAATCTAGGTACTCATGAAGGTAAGTTGATCAGACATCAGAAGTTCGATTGCAGATATTTTGCACCACCACTTAATTTGATTAGGAATGAGTAACAGATATTAACTTCAAAAACTAAGAAATCCATTAATATATCTCAACTTTCTACATCCAAAAGTTTCAAACTGTGCAAAACAAACCATATATCTTAGTAATGACAAAGATGCCAATAGAGTAGCGAAGAATAAAAACTTTCTGACGACGCTTGATTACACAGTACTGATTTAGTAATATGTAATCTCTCAATAACAAATATAAGTCATTTAGGACAGCTAAAAAGGTTTGACTTATGGCTGATCTAAAACGATTCATATTTGTGACCAGGAGTATTTCAAATTTGAAAGAGCAGATTAATAATCGCTAACTGAGGCAGGGAAATTTACCTTGAATTCAGTGGAACCTTAACCTTTTTCCCATCTTGTTGAGCTCCCATGATGCTTCCATCAACTTCCACTGAACCATTATTAATTTGTAGCATCTGTAGAATATTACATGATCCTAGATATTTAAATTCAACCAATTTGAGATTTTATATCACTGTAACAATGCAGCAGGTTTCGGGTTTACAAAATGGATGATAGATCATCTGCATGTACCGATTGCGTTTATGTAGGCCAAAAAGAATGTTTCTAGACCTATCATTCATGCAGTCATGATGGCTATGTTTGGATTGAGGCACTAGGAGCACTGCCTGGGCCAGGCAGCACTGCCCAGGAGCCAACCAAAGAGCCCCTATATGCCACCATATTTAGAGTTACATTGAGAATCATAAAGAACAAAACAGAAAAAAAAAAGGTAGACAGGGCATAATTAAGAAAAAGCCGTAGGACACACTTCCTTGCTGCAAACAAAGCAGGTCAGCATGCAGTAAATAAACTAAGATTACTGGATCATTATGTTATGTGCAAACTAGTAGCGGATATTTACTGAAACAGCATCATAGTAACAAATGTAATTAACGATGCAAGAATAGAAGCAACAGAAGAATGAGAAATATTACATCCTCTCTCCACACTCAAGTTGAATAACACAAAGCAAATTAGCCATTATATAATGGCTAGATGCTTCCATAAATAGTTCTGGAGTGCCAATTAGGCCACCTCCAATAAGCATCTGAGCACAACAATAGCGGATCATGAAATCGTGTTCATTTGACCATGTCATACTACTGTGTGTTAAAAAAAGGATGTTTCAGACATATGTCTTTCCCGAACACACAGGAGCGCTGCATATATTTGTATTAGTATAAAGAAAGCGAAATACAACAACCCACTTTGTCTCACTTTAGGAGAACAATGGGGCTACAGCTGAGGTTTCAGACATTGACAGCCTTTAACACCACCAAACACTTTTTACTGCTATTTTGTATTATTATTAATTAGGCTAATAAAATGTTAAAAGGCATTCTGGAAGACCTTTTGTTGATAAATCTGCTGACATTACATTTATAAGACCATTCCAAATATCTCTCTGTATAATTGTATATCAATGTTGAAAGTAGGGCCTCTTTGGTGCAGCTCCCACACCAGCACCAGCTCCAGCTCCAGCTCCAGACAGAGCTACACCAAATGGCCTTAGGATAGAAGTGCTTCTGTCCTGACAAAGGAGCCGGAGCCGTTTTGTATGTACAAAGGTGAAACTGCTTTCTAGGTGCTGCAGTGGTGCAGTGGAGCCAGAGTGGCACCAAACAGGCTCTTAATAGTTACATGAAGTTTGCCAGAGACAGCATAACAGATTTAACAACTAAAGAATTTTAGGTGGTCTTTGGTGACTTAACTGAAATGGCACTGCAAAAAATATATTGGTTAATCCTAACAGACATGCTGAAATCTGAACTAAGGATCTAGTGCAAGTCAGAAAGATGTATGCAGCAATCAACCATTTCTTGTCATAAAAGAAAGGGAATTATAAAATGTTTCTTGTTGGTCCCATCTTTAGATAAAGTGATATTAGAACGTCATACAGATGCAAGTTCATAGCTCTATGATGACTTTATCGTGGTTAACAGAAAACAGAAACATATCACATGCTCATGAATTTCAGCCAGGATGGAAAGCTTCTACAGCCTACCTCATCCAACAAGCCTTCATACGTCAACTGAGAGCACATTGGTGTCACCATGTCCACCTGAATGGAAACAAAATTAGAACATATAACAGAACTATCTATAATACATCAAAACAAGAGCACACCTGATATCACCATAAAATGTATCACTTAATGACTTAGAGAGAAACGAATGGTAAAAACAGAAGACAAGAAGCACTAAATGATTGCTTTCGGAAATGAAAGCCACAGTACAAATAAAATATATTAGAATATGCACCTCTCTGTCTAGCAGAATAACAGTGTTTATCTCCGGAATCCCCATCTAAGACACCACAAAGGAAAAAAAAAAGATGGAACTAGTCAGGTTCAAATAAGTTTAAAAATTTGAGTCACAGAAACAAAACATCAGTTGGTCTTACGTCATCCATGTTGACTGGATCTTCTAGTTGCATATTATTCAACAGCTCTGCAGCTTTGGTTGACGCCACACCCTTAGCCCTAACATTCGGGATAACTCCAAAGGCAAACTGGCAAAAGATGCAACAATAAGCACAAATGCATAGTTTCAAGAATCTTATAAATCAGTACAACAGGGTGTTGTCTTCTAGTTAATGAATAACAAAACTTGAGACTTTCGATATTACTAAAATTGGTAAATACTCTGTACTCGTCCATTTAATACCTCAGGCACAATGCGTGCATCAGGGCCTGTTTGGTTGGTGGCCTGGGCCAGCCAACACCATCCAGCCCCAGGCCACCAAAAATGGAAGCCTGGAATTGCAGCCTAGCAGGCAGCTTTCCCATGGTCCAATCCAAACAGGCCACTAGTACAAGGAAGACAGAAATACCTCTAATTTATGAATCGCTTTAGCAACATGCCAGATAGAACTTGTATCTCCTTCAATAAGGCATTCCTAAATCAAAAGGGCTAACATGAGATTCAGAATATCAGAAAGACAAATGCTAGATAATATACAATAGTACCTGCAAAGAATGGTCAAGTTCAAGAGACAGGACATCATCATCCAATGGAACTAGATATAAGGGATACTCTCCGAATGTCAGTTTCTGATGAACTTTCTCTTCCTCCAGGATCTGCAGATGCCAAGTAAAACAGTTCTTAGAAGCTATCTTCCAATCAAAAACATGCTTTATTTCGGTTCTAAAAAAAAACATGCTTTATTTCCATTCATCTTCATGGCCGCAGAAAAAGAAAGACACAGATTGCTTTCAAGGTATCTCATTTATTCTTAAAACCTTTATATATATATATATATATATATATATATATATATATATATATATATATATATATATATATATATATATATATATATATATATGCAAAATAACAATTTAAAGTCATGGTCAAAGCAAATAATATTTCAGGCCTGATATGCATCATGAATGAGAATCATATATATAGTGTAAACAGGACACAGCCAATGCTTAACATGCCAATTTCTGGAAACATATAGAAACCAATTTTCAACTAGACTCAGTGATATCTACTCGTTCAAGCAAAACTATGCATGGACATAGAAGAATCAGAAGGTTCAAGGATACATGTCCATCATAACTGGGAAACAGTTATTACTTTGAGTTTCATTTGTATTATTTAAATCTAATTATTTAAATTCGGAACAATTAAATATCTGAGCATTGCAAATTATTCTACAGCACCCATACACAATAAAGAACCCACTAGTGGATTAGTTCAAACATGAAAAGAATAAAAGATACCTTCTCACAAGCAACGGTGCGGCGAGGTACAAAGTAAAGGAAGTATTCCCTCTGGAGCCCTTTAGGTTCATCATTCTTGATTTGACTTGCGACGAACTTCATGAAGCTGAGCTGAGAGCGCACAAGATATACGATTTTTGGGCATTCCGTCTGCAGGGGGTCAGAGGAGAGAATCCGCAATTCTGCACCATACTCCTGATAAGCAGAATAAAGGGTTTTGAGCTAAGAACTGTGGCATAGCCTAGACCTTGACATATGATATGTGTATATAAAATGTACTTACAATGAATATTACTGTGACACAGAGTTATTAAAGATAACAAGACAAGACTCTCTACACACAGTGTTATCGCACCTTTAGCAGCGATGTCTGCACAACCAGTGACAGCGTCCCAGCAAGCTTGGGGTCAATGACCAGGCACTTCTTTCCCCTTATCTGTTACGCATCACAAAGGAAAACCAAACTCCCTCGGTTCAGTATTACCAACAACAAGACCACCGGAGATCATGGTCATGACGAGCAGTGTGAGACAATAAACCCACGTTTTTTAGGATGCCGAGCAGGTCCTTCTGCGACTGCTCCCTGCAAACGGACCGAATAAGCATGTCAGAACCCAGATGCGTGACAGGTAGTAGGAGGCGAGCGAATGAGACGGTTCACGATGGTGGGGGCACCTAAGGGCCGCAAGGTTGAGCGGCGCGTTGTCGAGATTGGGGATCTGCGCCATCTTCCCAGCCAGTGGCGGACCCAGCCGAAAATATGAGCTAGGGCGGACACCTGCCTGCCGCTGCGCCTCCGCCACGCGCTGGCCCCTGGTCGCCGAAGCCGCTCCCGCTCGCTCGCGCGAAGCGCAGGCAAAGGGGGAAGGAAGATCACGAGGCACGAACCTGGAGGGAGGGCCGCCCAGTCCTCCGGTGCCGCCGCCGTCGCAGGAACCAGGAGGGAGCGCCACCGCCGCGTCCCGACTCGCGTGTGCCCGAGTAGATTGGAAGGGGTACTACAAAATGAAGCGCCCTAGAGATGCGATCGCAGACAGCACTTTAAATTCGTTTGGAAAAAATAGCCTGGATAGCAATTATATATGACATATGTACATCTGTTAATTTCAGAAGTGATAATGGAGAGGCAATCTAATTTGTGGCTAGGAACCAGTCATTGAATCATATTTATTAGCTAGTCACAAGCGTGTCTTATTAATGATACATTTCGATACACAAATTGGCTAGTCACATGTAGTTCCTAAGGTTCTGTGATACTACATAGAGGATAAGGGCTCGTGGATATGAAAGTCTTCGGCGATTTACAACACTGGTCTAAATCTTCGTTCAGCCAAAGCATATATATGATACTAAAACATGCTCTCAGCAACCAAACAAGATACAAGCACATTGAGTTTGCCGAAATAGAAACAATTGTTCCGATAAGGAGCATGACCGGTACGTGTACAGAGACAATGGTCTGTTTGTTTCATCTCGTATAGCCTGGTAATACAACTGCAGTTAATGGCACTATATTAGACGGTGTAACATAAACAAACCTGAGTGGTATGGACATCCAGCATCTTGGGGGTGGAGGGGGGAGGGTGTGTGCATAGACATGCCTTACTTCAATTGCAAAGCACAGGTTTAAAAGTCTTATCCATCTCGGAGGCAGGAGACACAATGCAAAGATAGGTCAAAAGCATTGCAGCTAATTAGACTCATATAAATGGAGAAGAATAAACAAGTACGGTTGAGTCGGTAGATATTTCACAATGCAAGCTGCTAGCTATTTTTTATTTCATCAAGTAGCACCGACAGAATCATACACTCGTACAGTCGTACTCAAGGATTGCAAAGATGCACTATTAGGTCAGTGGATGGATCACCAACACAGCAGGTCATACTTGAGGATTATATTGATGCACTCATGGATCAGTAGATATATCACCGGGTTGTTTTTTGTAGTAGCATCGACAAGCCATCTTGAGGATTCTAAAGATCCTACTAAACAGAAGGATCATATGGTACAGTTGCACTCCATTTCAGCACAGGCATACTTCGACAGCCTCGATAGCATTGCGGTGATAAAAATACTCTTGCCAACTACTTTCAAAAATAAACAAAAATTTAAGATGAAATGGAATCACATGGTACCAAATTTATGTTCCAAGGAATGTCAGATATAACAAATATAATTAACAACGATAATCACACTGCAATGTCAAGTTCAAAAATTACAGATTGTTGTGTTACATATAAAATGCAAAAAAGTTTCAATTCTAATGATTTTTGAACCATAGATGCCATAACTGGTAGATAACATAGAAGAGTTGCCCTTACTCGTCCAACTGTATCAGGTGGCCACCAGGTCAAACCGATATCTTTGCAAATAAAAAACTTCAACAGGCTTACAAGTTCATTTAGACATTACCTCTAGAAATGCTGTCTACAAATTTTGAAAGCACTCCCACATGGGATTGGACATGCTATCACACACTAACTGAAGGTGATGATAATGAAGTATTAGCAATAGGAATCACAGAACCTAATTGAAACACAATTTAAATAGAAACATAATTGCAAAGATCATACCTAGATGTGGACAGCTGCTCTTGATTCCTTTCTGAAATTTGTATCAACAAACCATGGAGGGATTACATATACATGCTAGTGCATCATGCTGTGGCGTGCTAAAATTTGGAGCAATAAAAACACAAGACAAAAAGTGGGAAGCATCAAAATATAATTACCTTTCTTCTCATATTTTGCTGTTGAAAGCACTACACATAAATCCCTTTCTTTCTCGAGTTCAGATTTCAGAAGATAGTGACAATTCCAATCAATACTGGAAAAACATAACAATATAGAAATATTCAGAAGGCAAGTTACCTGAGTACAGGAAATACAAAGGATGGCAATGGCATCACCTAACATTGAAAGGGCTGAAAGCTAGGTGTAAAGGTAATGGTCTCCTATATCAGCGCACAATTGGGGGGCCTCATATCTTCTATACCTAAATAGGAGGAACCCACTAACTTATTTCTCTAGCTTCTCCTTAAGCCACGTCATCATCTCGGACCCACCATTCTATTCTTTGATGCAACACAAACGGCTTTGTATCTTTTCTTTTGAGTTCTACCTGCAGGCACCTCTAGCATGTGAATGGACTAAAAACTGATCCAAATAATTAAACAACCACTCACGGGTTCCTCTCCACTAGCAAGTAATTGCATCATAAAACCATCCAGGATTCGAACAGTTCATTAGTTGCATATATAAGCTGCAGACCATCAGTGTTGGCTTCATCCGGTCGAGGTTGATTAACCGGAGTGGGGACGACCAGCAGGCTGCAGCGGCGTGGCACCGGCAGCAGTGTAGGGAGAAGAAGAGGGCAAGGAGAAGCAATTCTTGCCCTAAAGAGGCGGCAACTGAGGGCAGGTTATGGGAGGAAGACTGGAAGAGTGGTAGTATCGCAGTAGCCTTCATCCTGTGGTTCGCACCCAAAGTTCAATGGAATCGACAACGTGTTGTTCTCTGGAGTGTGCCAAGATCATTCATGGATCAGAGTCGTCGTCGGTGGACTGGGTGCGTGGGCCAAGCACATGGGACGCCTTGCGAGGCCCGTGTATGGATCGAGAGGTGACGGACGCAAGGACATGGCAACCGGCCCAGGCGCCGGCTACTGTGCTCGCACAGTCATGACTGCTGGCTCGCACTCGCAACTAGCAATCGCGCTTACGGCTCGCACGTGTTTCTCAATCCGCCAACCTGTGTGTTGCTGCAAGCGTGTGCAACAACCCGTCTAGCTCCAGAGTTGATGGTTCATGTTGTACTCTTACTTTTTTACGCAAGCCTAACTATTGTGTACTTGTATGGAAACGCAGAGCAGGAGAAGCTTTTGAAGGGATCAAATCAAGCGGATCAATTCGTTAATTGAGAAGGAAAGCGATCAATTGGGAAGAGAGAAAATAGTTCTGGATAAAGATTGGTCAGAGGTAAATTTGGTATATTATGAAAGGCTGGGCAATTTTAATTGCACAAATATGGCTTCCAGGTAATGGTAAAAATAACTGCAGCCGAATATAAGGAATAAAAAAATTAAAATCAATAGCAATGGAGGAAACATATAGTTTTTAGTGATATATACGAGGGACGGTATATGGATTCGGATGGTAAATATCTTGATTTTCTTTATAATATGTTTATGTAACTATAGTTATGAACTTATAAGTACCTACCAGAACTGATATGTTTCATGAAACTATCATTTCTATTTTCAGTGACGCACACTTTCATTTATTGATTTCACTATTTCTGACTACGCAAAACCCAGACCTCTACACCGTTACAAATTCCCGCAGCAACACGCGGGGTATCATCTAGTAGCATAAAAAGTTGGGAGTCCATATAAATATGGACATTATTAACAGGCAAGCCACGAGCATAGTAGCTCATGCCAATGACAGATTAAGGACATCTTCCTATGGCAGCCCACAACATACTACGAAATCAATGATTCAACCAATAAAGATCTGTTCTAATCTCTTGAAGTGGTATACAAAATCACCAACACAGCAGGTTAATAGGCAGCATGGGAGGCCGAGTTTGACAAAATCTGTAAATAAATGACCATGTGGTGATTTCGTACTCATGCCACTGCAAAAAAGTTTCTAGAGCTAAGCAGATCTTGGCTTTGTACATATGACCTATCAAGAAGCACAAAATGACATTATGTACACATGACCTGAAATGAAATGTTATACAACACTATAAGGAAGCACAACGCATTAGCACTTTTTGAGCAGTAGAAGAAATGTTTCATCCCTCCAATTCTGTATCATTTTCCCATATGAATCTAATGGCATCCATACCATGTCCACTTGACACTTATATATACCATATCAAAAATAAGATGATGCATTTAATATGAGTTCAATTCCTGCAGTGTGTTCAATTTGATACAGTGTAGGGCAATAGACACACTTTCTAACATCATAGCTATTCTATTCAAATCACAATCCATCTTACTTTTGTTGTCTGAAGACTTGAGAGTAAGACGAACATAAGAAAAGCACCCATCAGCAGCAATTGTAGAGAGAAACCAATGCAACAAAAAAAATGGGTGAATTGAACTTGCAAGACATAGGGGAAAGGCTAGACAGCAAAGAAGTCAAAGGAACATAACAGTAATCAATCTAAGCTAGACGAATCTTGTAGGAGGAAAAGGCCGCAACAACTGAACAATGCAGAGATGCAAGGCAGGACACTATACAAGCAAATGGTCAGTAAACAAAGGGAAGTGGAGGCAGGTGGCCAAGCAGATACTGATGCCCTTGTGACCCAGCGCGTGGCACCCAGCCCCGTGGCCCTCCGTAGACATCAGCTCTTGCTCCTGCAGCCACCCAGTACATGCGACGCTAGCGACGGCGGCGAGCAGCAAGGGACAGTGGCCACCCTCAAACCCTAGCTCGTGGCCCGTGTTGACGGTAGTTATCTATCATTTTTATTCATCAACTAAACATGAATCAAGGGCATAAAACAATACACAACATAGTTATAGGATTTGATTCTAACAAGTTCCACGAGTTTTGATGTTCTCACCTATTTTACAGGGTATGAAGAGATATTCAATTTTTCAATAAATAAAAGTATTTGAAATAAGGAATTGAAGTTCACCATTGCGTAGAGCTCGTCGAGACGATCGAAACGGATATATTACTTGCTATTTTTGGAGTCCGGAATGAAAAGATATAGATTTTACAAACACCAGAAGATTCTAGAACATGAGGTGTGGGATTAATTGAGGGCTGCGGGATTAATTGGGCCTAAATTAGAATTTGGTCCATTAAGGCCTATCTGCACTTTAATGAGACATGGTGGAAAGGTTTAGTACCACATGGCTTGCTCAAGGTGGAGGAAGGGAGGCCGCCCCCTATATATACAGCCCCAGGGACCCCCTAGGCTGCATCTCTTTCATTATTATAATTCATATTCTCTAATTAGGACTTGGATGGAGAGGTGTCCCATTGAAGGATAACCTATCTCCAATGTAGTAGATTATTTCTAATTGAGAGTTAGGGAGAGTGGAGCCATGCTCGGCTTCTGGAGGAGTCATCTGAGGTATCGTATGACTTTGTATCTTATTTCTATAAGACTTATGCTTTTACATATTGTAAGTGCATTCGCCCCCTATGTGGGATTTTGGTGATTAATGACAATCAAATTAGGGACTAACGGTTTTATCAAGATTATGTGCAGGTGTTAGTCCATATGAATGAACAAATTGAAATATTCGGTGAAACAGCACCCCTCCAACTTGACCGAGTTACTTGGTGATCTTTACTCATAATTTAGCAAGTTTTATCTTTTATTGAGTATAGGACTACCGCACTATCAAGAGGGATGCATAGCTAGTTGACTAGTAGAAGGTTTAAAGTGCTCAAACATTGACTTAAAAAAACATGCTTGAGAGACACCTTCACACACTTGTGCACTGCCCTATCCTGTTCTGCCCCTGGAGAATCGGTAGTACCGGTCTTGGACCGGTAGTACCGGTAGGACTTAAGAGCAGGATCCTCTCCAGCGAACTGCTTGCTCTCGGGTTCCAGAAAAGTTTATTCTAGTAGTACCGGATTTTAATCCGGTAGTACCGATGTTGAACCGGTCGTACCGACTCTGCATCGGTAGTACCGGTAGGACTTAGCGCCGAGACTCCTCCCAGCCAACTCGCTGCTCTCGGGTTTCAGTAACTATATTTCGGTAGTACCGGATTTTAATCCGGTAGTACCGGTTCCAGAGCGGTAGTACCGGTCCTTGACCGGTAGTACCGGTAGGACTTTGCCCAAGTAGTTACTCAGGGTCTGGATCGGTAGTAACGACTGTACTTCGGTAGTAGGTTGACTGTTGTATCGGTAGTACCGGTGTACCACCGGTAGTACCGGTCAAGTCAACTTGACTGACAAACTTTTCTACCGTTGGGGCCTCGTGCAGTGCGTGTGTCAGGCTTTTAACGTTCGATCTGCTGAGGTAGCATCGGTACTACCGGTGGGAATCGGTAGTACCGGTAGCTCCCAGACGGAGGAAGTATAAATACTTCTTCCCTCTTGTTTAGAACGTTACCCACTTCATTTATTGCCTACCAACCCGAGACAACAGCTCTCTCTTGCTCTCCCACTCTCTCTCTCACACACATTCATTGCTCCTAGCTCAATCCATTGCAAGTTTCAAGTTGAGAAGTGAGATTCGAGTGAGGAAAACTTAAATCCATTGCTTGAGCACTTGATTCCTCCCTCTAGCCGGCTTTGCTTTGCATTTGTTACTCTTGGGTTCTTGGAACCCTAGGCGGCTAGGCGTTCTTCGGGAGAGCCCGGTTTGATCCATTTGTGAGGGCTCCTCGAAGTGTTTGTATCACCCCAAGATTCTAGTGAAGAAACTCAAGTGACCTTTGTGGTAACCTTGAGTGAGGAAAGGAGGTGAAATAGACTCCGACCTTTGTGGTCACCTCAACAACGAGGAGTAGGCCTTCCTTTGTGGATTGACCGAACCTCGGGATAAATAACTTGTCCCTTGCTCTCTTTGTTGTTGTGTCTACTTGTGGTGTCATGGCTTCGACCGTGCTCTTTCTCTCTCTACCTTGTTCTTAGGTTTGGAGGCCCGATCTACGATTTGGTGGTGATTCAAGTTAGGGTGAAGGTTCCAAGAAACTCTACATACACTTGGGTGGTTTGGTATAGCATAGATCTAAACTTACTCTGTAGTTAATTTTGGTTTCGTAGCTATCTGTTCTTGACCGGTAGTACCGACGGATTGCATCGGTACTACCGACAGGTAGCGGTAGTACCGGTCCAATCCCGGTAGTACCGGTCTCTGTTCTCACGTTTCAATTGAGTTTGAGTTTCAGGTTTTATACTACGCCTATTCACCCCCTCTAGGCAGTGTAGATCCTTTTACATATTCACTTTTCTATTTACTTATATACTTTATTATGTGATTGGTTATTACAGTTGTCATACTTTGGTATAGGATCTCCGCTCGCATCGAGTGCTCTAGTTTTCATATGGGATTAGAGTAGTAATTAATAGTGTAGACATGGCTGAGATTGCACTCAACCTTACGAATAGTTGTGGTAGCCCTAGGAGGTGACAGCCCTGACGGCCGACGTATTCCACCTCGTGTAGGTTGATGATTGTAGGACCATAGTTAGAGCTTCCTAGTCTCATTCTCATCTCAGTTTGAGACTAGTGTTCTGATGTCCCAAAATGCTATTGTGTGATTCCCTATCTAGCTATCGTTCAGTTATCTTAGAACCCAAGTAATAGAGAAATATTTAGGAACCTTAAAATCTCCCGTTGTTCTCTCAACCTAGCTAGACTACTCATTTATCTTACAATTGATTATTATGCATAACTTCTATTATTTATCACTTACCCCAGCTATAGTCTAGTTGGTGTATTAAGTTAGTAGATACATGATGGTAGCTATCGGATTCTTTAACCATTACTTCTCTGTCGTAAAATATAAATAACGATACTCTGAAATACTCCCGGGTAAAAGGTACAATGGTATTCTGTGCGCTTGCAGAATCTTTCATATTTTATTTGCACTTAATAAATACCAACAAGTTTTTTTGGCATCGTTGCCGGGGAAGCAATTGGCATAAGAGTTTAATAGTGATCTTGATGTCTACTAATTTAGTGTACCACTAGCTTTAGTAGGATTACCCCTGTTCTGTTGAGTTATGGAATAAGACAGGACAGCAGAAGCCGTTTCGACCTTCCGGCAATTTCGACAAGAAGAAATTTTGAAGAGCTCAAGGTGCTTGAACATCCAAGATTCATCAACAATGGAACACTGCCATCTCACAGGTTTGCACACATATATATATATATATATTTCTTTCTAACCCTGTGTAGATTGAAATAGAAGGTCATCGTCACAAGAATTCAAATCACATTTTAAGTGACGGACATAGAAGCTGCGCTATGCACATATCATGGTAAGTATGATCAAGAAGGTGAGAAAGTTTTGCTCATGGACTTTAAACTTTTGAGTAGTTATCTTTTAATTATTGCATCTCATTGCATATTTACTTTAATTCATACATTCACTCCATTTAGTTTTTATTCCCTCATATCAAATCCATAGCATATTTAGTTCTTGCATATATCCATACCACTTGCATATTAAAAAGAAAAAAAATATCCCTCATTATGATCATACTCTTTTGTCTCTATTTTTTAGTAAATCTCCGTAATGATTTCATGCTTCCATTTTTCTATGCTAGCAAGTTTTTGTTTGGAAGTACTCGACATACTTCTATAGGATTTTAAATTAAACGTGGTGCTTAGCCTACCTTAGTCAAATTAGACATGGAGTCTGGTTTGGGTACTGAACTAAAAATTGATAGTGTAGAAATTGAATATTTTGTTGGACTGACCCCTGCAGAAGCTTTCAATTTCAATCTGGAAAAGTCCCGAGATGAACTCATATAAGAGATGAATCAAGGCGTGTGATGAACTCCAACAACTTTGCACGAAGAAGACACATCAGCTCATCCTTCATGTATGGAAGAACTGTAAGTATAAAAGTTATTCACTTTGTCTTTTGCTGCAAGTTACCTTTGCCTTGAACTATGTCAGAATGCAGTAGACAAATAAAAAAATGACAAAAAGAAATTGATGCTAAAGTAATCTTATAACCATCTTCTCGTTAGCGTGAATAAAAATTGTAGACAACAACCCATGTTTCGAACTCATTGAAATCCTTCGGGTATGTGTATACTAACATTCTGCAGGAACAAGTATAAGCTATTTTTGTAAATGAGTTGGGATGAACCTGCTGAAAACCAGGGCACAACTACAAGAAGTGGTTGCACTTGATGGATCATGAGCATCGTCAAAGATAGCCTAACCTTGAGCATTCCCAAGGCTTAAGCTAGGATGATGATCGCAAGCAGGATGCAATTTCTGTCGTATGGCCAAACCGATGCCTGCTCTCATCATCTTCGAAGATAGCAACTCATACGCCGATGGCACAGACCAGGATGATGAGATACCACTACGTCATAGTGTGCATCTTCCACACCTCATTGGTCATTGGTGGTCTGTCAGTGGTGTCTCATGAAGCCATGAATAGCTATGGTCGCAGGATGACATCCCTAAATCATTTGAGATGAAGCATTCGCACAAGTAACAATGAGTTCCCTTCTTCAAACATCAAGATGGTTGGCGTATCATCATAGAAGAATAACTTTTCAGCCACCGTTTGAAGACAAGGACAATCAAGGATGAACTTGGGTATGTATCTCCAATGATCTTCAACCCATCAACTAAGAGTCAATGAAGAAGCATCTTACTATCCACATCAACGTCTCCTGGATCAGATGGTGCAAAAGAATGAGATGGTCCTACTCAAGCACAAAGAAGCCCTTTCTGACAAAAAATCCAGATCAAGACAAACTCAAGAAGCTGTCAAAGAAGGTGCAACAAGTGTTGAGTAGAATTTTATCAAGACATAAGGTGACATGAAATAAGGTTCTTGTGAAAATTTAAGCAAACACCATGGTGATGCAAGGGCACTTAAAAGAGCAGCTTGGGGGAGATTCACTTTTCCCCATTAATAAGACAAGTTTAGAGGAAGCTCCTGCCACTAATCATCGCAAAACAAGGGTGCAGAAAGAGGAGTGAGAAAGAAGAGACTGTGAAGGATGAGACTCCAGCCTTTGCGTCAACATCAACTTCACCAACCAAAAAATGGAGGAAGAAGGACTCACCTTCTAGCTCATCATCATCATCATCATCGAAGGTGCACCCAGGGTCATGATCTCAACCGGACGATGCATGTTGATGGTCGTTAAGTACCAATTTTATACCGTCAACTAATGCCTAGGGAAGGACAATAATAGAAGCATAGGGGTTATTACTGACAAATTCCACGAGTTTTGGTGAATTATGTATTTTCTAGGGATTATTCCAGAAAGGCTTAATAGAAGGATTAAAGTGCTTAATTACCACGAAACTTAATCGCTAAGGAAACATCATCATCGGAACACTAGAAGCCTCTGGAACACACCCGAAGCGACTGGGGCCCTAACCCCACTAGGGTGGGGCCTACCGGCGCCTCCCCTTAGGGTTTCAGCCCCGCCTTCTGGAGTTTTCTTCCGTCGCCTCTTTGGAGTCATTTCGGCCCTTTATTTAAGTCGGTTTGATCTCACGGCGCACGTTCATTCCACCGGGCTATAAATAAAGGGGCAGACCCCATCCCAGAACACCAATTCATTCCTTCTGCTTCATTTGTCAAGAGTAGACAGAAGTTAGGGTTTCCAGAGATTAGAAATAGGGCTCTAGTTCTTCAAGTTCATAGTTTAGGCATCTAGTAAGGTTCAAGTAGAGTTGGGCGCTACTCTCGGAATTCCAGATCTGTTCGTCTGGAGATCGGTAATCTTATCTTGTATCTCATTATGACTTTGCTCTATTTTAATATATTGCTACTTATTCAGTTTTTAGTTTATTCTAGTTGCATATTCGATATAGTTGTGATTGGTGATGATTATTGTCATTTGATCGTAAAGCGCCTAATTCAGTACTCGAGTGAGTTAGGTGGTTCATATTATGTAGACGTGGTCTCTAGATATATTACATACCTACGGAGGCACCCTGACGTGCTGGGTCGTGTGGTAGTCCGCGTAGGTGACAGCTGCGTTGGTTCCTCTGTAGTCCACCCCCCTGTACGTAGGACGAGCAGAGCGCGGTCGTGAAGGAGGTGACCCTTGTGTCTTAATATCCTCATTAGATGATGCTCCTTATGATATTTTCTGAGTTGATTATGCTATAAATGAAAATGTGTAATGTGGCGTAGGCTTTAAACATTGTATTTAGTAATTACATAGGTTTCCTTTACTTTAGCCGAATCTCGAGATTGTCTTACTACATTAGTGAGTCTCTATATTCTATCTCTGGAATACCATTTACCTCATTTACTCAGTTATCATTTACCATTTATCATTGACTTATTTATCGCTAAACCACTAGAGTTATGGGTTATCATAGGTCTGCACATTTATCTTTCCAATCATTATAGTAGATTATCCTAATGAGTAGAATGCCCCTTTATCCTTTTGGCATAAAACAAATCAACGATACTCGGAATACTTATCGGGTAAAGTGCTACAATGGGAGAATTATCTGTGCGCTTGCGGATATATTCTATAGTATTATTTTAGGAGGCAAGTGAAGATTATTTTACCAATGGTTTTTGGCATCATGTTAGGGATGACAACTTAACGTGAAGTGATGTTAAAAATACCAACAAGCATTTCTGGCGCCGTTGCCGGGATGGCAATTGTATTCATTAGGATAATTTATTGAGTTCGTTGATTTGATTTGCCAGGATATTTATTCTAAAATTTTATATAGGAGAGTTCTTCATAGATAATATTATAGAAAAACATAAAAATAACTATAGACATAAATACTTATAGATAACAATAACCTTTTGCTTTAGCAGACTTACCCGTGTTTTGTTTATGTTTAAATATCTTATATAGGGTAAGTGCAGGATTTGTTGTAGTACTTTAATTTTTATCAATTAGGAACAACCATAGAAAGAAGGGTCTTACATTATTTTGTGAAGCCATGGCTGAGAAGACTCTAAGTGAATTCTCTGCTCCAAGCACTGAGAATATTCGCGTTGGGCCAACTTTTAACCTTGGAGATCATGATTATGAGATCAAGCCAAACCTCATTAAAATAGTGCAAACTATCACATTTAGTGGAAAGAAAGAAGGAGATGCAAGTGTCCATCTGTAGTTTTCCTGGAGATTGGCAACATCAGATGTCGTGCTACTTCGTTTGGTTCCGTACTCATTGGAGGGAAAGGCGAAGCAGTGGTTTTATCAAAATAAAGATCGAGTCAAGACATGGGTAGAATGTTTAAAAACTTTCCTAGAAAAGTTTTTCCCAGTAGACAAAACCAATGCTCTACGAGGAAAGATTTCACAATTTTATCAGCAGAAAGGTAAATCTATTCCAGAAGCCTGGGAACGTTTTCAAGTTTACATATCAGATTGTCCCCATCATGGAATGGAAAAGTGGTTGCTCATGCAAACATTTTATCACGGACTAACTCAAAGGTCACGTGAGCAACTAGATGCCACTGCTCAAGGATCATTTATGTCACTCACCCCTGGAAGAGCTGAAGATATTAGGGCAAAGACAGCAGAAAATCAGAATTGGACAAACAACACTCAGACATGCCATAAGAGTGAGGAAGTTCTAGAGGAAGTGTGTGCACTATCAACCAAGATAGATATACTGTTGAACTGGTTAGAGCAAAGAGCCAATCATAAAAGAGATCGTCAAGCTATTCAAGATGCATTCAATTCTCATAATCAATATGAAGGATCTTTAGGAATTGAGTTTGCAAATCCCCCAGAAGATATTAGTACAGTCATCAAGTCTACTTCTCAGAAGTAAGGATGGAATCAACATCGGTCAACCAACCAAGGTAAGTAGCAGGGCAATTATAATTTTTCAAATTAGAGACAACCACTCTTGAGAGAATTAATATTAGAACAAGCTAGAATTAATGAAAGCATTTATAAGAAGCTTGCTTTTAATGATAAAGTTTTAGAAGGAATTAATTCTAAGTTGGATAATTTCTCTTCTGCTGTTGAAGATCAAATATTATTTAATAAAAAGATAGAATTACAAATTGTACAATTATCTTCTACTTTGTTTATCACTAACCATGAACAAGTAAAAGGAATATCTACTAGAGGAGGTAAGTCTACACGTGATCCACCTTACCCAAAAGGGGGCATGTAGACCATCACATTTAGTGCAGGTAGAAGAAGAGATTGAAAAGGACACCAGAGAAGAAGAAGTTATACCACCTTCACCACCAGTTGAACTACAAGATCAAGAATTAACTCAAGATTTTCATGACACAACCCTCCTACCGTTTCCACGCAGAAGAGGAAGAGGTAAAACGAATGATTAATTTGGTAAGTTTGTAGAGATAATTCAGAAGTTGTATGTCAATATTCTGTTGTTAGATACCATGCAGGTACCTACATTCGCGAAGTATCTTCGAACCATCCTCAACAACAAAGGACCACTACCTTCTACTGAAGTTGTCAAGCTAACGGAGGAGTGTAGTGAGGCAATTCTGAGTTCTTCTCCTACTAAGAAGAAGGATCCAGGGTGTCCCACTATTGATTGTTCAATAGGAGACCAGATGTTCGAGAATACTTTATGTGATCTTGGAGCAAGTGTCAGCGTCATGCCCAAGACCGTCTTCGATAAACTTAACTATTCTACGCTCACACCAACCACGATGTGTTTGCAATTAGCTGACCAATCGGTCCGCTATCCCGCAGGAATCGCAGAAAATATTCCGATAAAAATCCGTAACTTTTCATTCATGTAGATATTGTAGTACTTGACATGCAGGAAGAGAGGAAGATACCCCTCATCCTCGGGTGGCCATTCCTAAACACTGCAAATGCAACCATCAACGTCGGAGCTGGAGAGATCACATTCACCATCAATGGGCAAGAAGAGCGATTCGCATTCAAGCCAAGACTGGAGCAATGCCAAACATTGAAGTGTCATGAAGAACAAGATGCAACAACATCTCCGACACCGGAGATGAATCATAAAGAATAATTCAACTAGAGAAGTCCGGATCGGCGGACTCAAAAACCCCGAACCTTCGCCGGGAGGTAACTCGGTAGTTATCGGTAATTTAATTTTTGCATTGAAATTTGCATATTTATTTTTTTCTTAAATTGCATTATTAAAAAGAAATAAAAATAAGCATGGCATGATTAAAGCTTAAGCCCCATGTGATTATTACTAACGGAGTGTTAAACCCCCGTCAGTGAAATTTACTGTGGTGGCAGAAAATTATAAAAAGACCATCATTAGAATTCTAATTTTTCGTAGATTCATAAAAGTAATTTAGTTTTTAATTCTTGTGTCATTATACGGTATAAATACGGGAAACATATGAGGCCCACCATCATCACATCAAGTCATTTCAAACATTATCATCAACCACTACCATCCAAATTCCATCATCCATTCATCCCATTCACCAGAAAGAGCATTCACGCACATGCATTTGGAAGGAGATATAGGTGGTGTCAACATTCTTCAAAGTAGAGAGCCAGAGAGCACCAGGTGGGGCCGGCCGGCCCCATGCTCACGCCGGCCGGTGCCCTTTCTCCTCTTCTCTGCCTCCCACTTCTCTCACTCACTCATTCACTCACTCACACACCAGTGAGCACATAGCTACTCTGTTTTGTTGCTCGAAACTTCGAACTTTCACAAATCCTTCATTTGATTCAAGTTTA